>CM076145.1:49021205-50221205 GCA_038025085.1 Tetragonia tetragonoides
AGCTGATTGACTATAAGACAAGTGAGGTCTCAACCAAAAAACCAATTGATAATCAGCGAGCAAATCACTTGTTTTAAAAACAAGCTTAACGGAATTGAATAAACCATCTTTAACAATATAATTTCCAAAAAAACTCGTATGAGACGCCTCATAAAAGCATATGGCGTCATATTGGCGCATCATGCTGACGCGTCATACTGGATTATTGAGATGGCTTTACATTGAGGACGCCTCATAAGAGACTTATTGAATTCATTCAAGAACCAACCAAACTAAATTGACATTCATGACGAAATTGTTGCAGGGAACGGATGGGAACTGGTGGCTAGAGTATAATGGCAATAGATTAGGATACTGGCCTAAAGCATTGTTCACATCTTTAGCCGATGGAGCACAAAAGGTTACATGGGGAGGAGAGATACTGGATTCGCGTTCAGAAAGGCATCACACATCTACTCAAATGGGAAGTGGAGAATTTCCCTCAAAAGGCTTTGGATTAGCAAGTTATGTTAGCCATATGAAACTCAAGAATGACAACAACAATTGGGTTGATCCAACACATCTTGTTCCTTTAGTTAGTAAGCCTCATTGTTATGACCTTAGTATTACTTTCCCTCCACCCCGTGGTGACCCTAAGGGCTATCATTTTCTCTATGGTGGCCCTGGCTTCTCCCCTAGATGCACCAATTAACATGTAATTAATCAAACTTGTTATCATGGTGACAAGCAATAAATTGATTTTATTTTATCTTTCTAATGTGTGCCCTTGTTGGATTTTTATTGAAGATGCAAAAGTAACTATTGTAAATATAAGTTTAGTATGTCCCTATGTGGGTACAAGCTAACTCTAGAATTGAATACTTTAACCACAAACTAACTCTAACTTGGAATACTCTCAAAGATCTACTAATCACAACCTTTATATGCTTCTAAAAAAGCGAGAATATTATTGTATATTGATATTGTGAAATGTATACCGCATACAATATATTCGACAACAAAGTAAACTTAAATGGATTCGTGAATCTGATCCCTTTATATACGAGCTGCACTTCAAAATTTTAGGGCTCCTTTGGAGTAATGTTTTATGGGTTCGAAAAAATGTGATGTGATTTGGCTTTGTATGAATAATTATTCCTCTTTTGAAAAAGTAAGAAAGTCGGTCATGACCATGACTCATGAGTAGTGAGTAGTGAGATTCAACTAAAACGAACAGTAAACCAGCAAACCAATTATAGCCGAGGGTGAATATTGAGAAATATTATTTATACAATATATTCCCCGACAATTCAAAGTAAGCCTAAATGGACAAGTCAATTGGTTCACTTTAGAAGATCATGGTAATGGTACGTTTTGCATATATATATATACTACTACTACTCGTGAATTGGTTGTGTAAATTGTTAAATTTATATGGGGAATTTCAATTGGTGCCCTTGTGCTTTTGGTTTGTCCAAATGGTACCTAAAACTTAGTTTGAAATCCAAAAAGTACCCTTGTATTTCATAAAATGTTTACTCCTGCCATTATTTTTGTTTTCCATCACAAATTTCTGTTAGTTGATGACGTGGCGGTTATGAATTTCTTTTATTCTTATTATTTCCTTCAAAGACATTAATTTTGTTTTTCCCTAAATCAATAAAATAAGAAAATAAAACCCATGGTGGTTTCCACTAACCTCCATTACTCCCCCCTCTCTCTCTTCCCTAAAAAATGCCTATTTTACTCCCCCTGTCAACACTACCTCCTTCATCAAGCTGAACATTAATAATATGAAACCATCAACCTCTAAATCACTGATTGCCCATTTCACTGATTGTCGTTATTCTTCTTCAAAACCCACTATAAGAAACACTCACAACCAAACCATCACAAATTCACAATCCCTAATTGCAAAAGTCAAACCCAACCCAACTACCCAACCTCTTGAGCTTGAATTAATGGCTGACAATGCAACTTTCAACCCACCTCAAAACCATCGCTTCCTATTTATCTCTCTCCTTGGCGAAAAATTCGACGAAGACGAATAGCTCGAATTCAACAATTGTGCGAATGAACTAATTTGGGTTAAAGTGTGAATTAGAAGTAAAAGTAGACATTTTTGCTTTTGAATTAAATCTGGGTTTCATACATACCGAAAATTGTACAACGGAACCAAACCTAGATCATTGTTTTGTTTTTGGGTAAATCAGGGTCTTGCTTTGAATCAAATTTGGTTTCATCTGAGTTTCATACAATATTAAATTTGGGTTTCGTTTTTCTTTTTATGATTATCAGTAGGAGAGGGGGTAAGGGCAATTTGGTCTTCAACACATTCTACTCAGCGAAAAAATTAGGGAAAAAAATATTTCTGTCATCTTTAACAGAAGATTCTAACTGAAATGCATTTTTTGGTCATATAATTGTATTCATCCCCCACTCCACTCCAAATATTAAGCCATCTCTCTTTCTTATCCAATATTCTAATGTCAAATTCTGATTTAAGTTATAGATTGTGTTCATGGTGGTCGTTTGGTGTGACGGGTGGTGGTGGTTCGTGAGGAGGTGGATTGTGTTCAGCTGAGAGGGAGGTGGTGGGTGACGGTTATGGCGGGTGACAGTGGTTGGCGAGAGGGGTGGCTGAAATGGGGGTTTCAATTCAAAACTATGGGAGGAGAGAGAGAGAGTGTTGTGTGTGAGGAGGTGGGTATGGGATTGGAAGCCATTGAAGGGGAAGAGAGAGAAAATGGAGAACTTGAAGATAAACAAGGAAGTAAAATTAATGTTTTTGAGAGAAATAATAATTTCACTCAAAAAAGAAGAAGAAACAAATTATAACAATAGAAAACAAAAAAGAAAACAAATAATAACAATAAAACATTTCATTACCGCCACGTCATCAACTAACAGAAATTTGTGATGGAAAACAAAAATAATGACACGGAATAAACATTTTATGAAATACAAGGGTACTTTCTGGATTTCAAACTAAGTTTTGGGTACCATTTGGACAAGCCAAAAGCACAAGGGCACCAATTGGAATTCCCCAATTTATATTTATATTCGTGCTCCACTTTAAAAGTTTATGGGCCCTAAGAATTTTAATGGAGCTAGGGTGACATAATTGTTCTCTATGTAGTATGAACTCTAGTTTCTTGATAGCTAGAAAGCTTGCCTATAAATGGATTAACCTGAACAAGTTTGAACAAAGCATTGTAGTTCATTCAAAAAGAAACTGTAAGAGTTAAAATCAGACAAGGTAAAAGAGGGAGAAAGAGATAATGTTGCCGAGCTTGCCTTCTTTGGTATTGCTTGGAACACCTGGAGTTTATAAGAAATTTGAAAAAAGAGAGTGGTATGCTTTCATACATATATTTGGGTTATGTTCCTCCTATTAAGGGATCCTTCAATGAAAATGAAAGTCGTCTCAGATTTGATTTCAAAGCATTAGACCCACTCGCTAAGTTTGTAGTAGAGCCCGCCATGTGTGGAGGAGGACTTGTACACATCAAAAGTTATTACAACAACAAATACTGGCGCTGGTAATTATGCTTCCACTTCTTCTTCTACTTCTTTATTTATTTTTATTTGTTTACGAGAAGATTTAGGGTATGTTATTTTAGGGTTGAATTGAATTGTATTTAACATCATTAAATTGAAATGTGTATCATTACACTAAATTAAAAACCATTAAACTAACCTGAACCCACTTTATATGTGAGGCAAAATGTATGTTACTGAGCTGAACATCACTAAAAACCACTTAACTGAACTGGAAACCATAACTGACATTCATAACTGACCCTAGGAGCATCATTAAATTAAACCGAATTGAGAAACTGAACAAATAAACTCTAAAAAACACACGCTTAATCTTCCCATTAGTAGTGATTTTTTTAAAAATGAAGGGACCTAGATATGATTGCAAGAAAGCCTACCTTTATCCCATAAATTTTCACTCATTTTTTCCCTCTACAACCAAGGTTCTCGAGAGTGAGTTTTTTTTTTTTTTTTTTAACTTTCTTCTATTCACTGGCTTTATTTCTTTCACATATTCTTCGTAACTTCTTCCTTGTTAAGCTAATAGTTTTCAATGTGATGTCAGCCAAGTAGTTGAGATTCATGCCCACAATACCTTAAGTCCCGGTAAACCATAAAAAATTCAAACCTGAAAATAAGAGGAAAGAAAATATGGAACAAGAATTTTTATTGATAATTTGTGGGTTACAACTTTTGTGAATCTTTTAGATTCCAATCTACGAGGGTCTTGTCGACTTGTTCCCGAACTGCGGACCTACTATTTTGTGGTAGGGAGGTGACGGGGTCTTTGTTGTATGGCTTGTTCCATCCGTGTCTGGCGGGGCCTTTGTGTCTTATTTCGTCTCGCCTCCTTTTCAACCTTGGGATGATCTCCCTTTTATAGAGGTTGGAGTAGTGGTTGAGATGACCTAGTTCTCCATGCAATCTTATCTTTTTGAAATAAAAGATAATAAATATGCCTAAAGATAATTATCATATATTTTCAGATAATTATGCCATCTTTTGGAAAATTACTGTTTGACGCAATTTTGATGTCTACAGTCCCCTTCCAAGTTTGATTTACCCCTCAATGCCCGATGTATCTATTTTGATGTTTTTAATATACTGAGGGACATGGGAGCTCCGTAGTTTGTTATCGTTAGATCCTTGTTAGATTTGTAAAGTTGTTTTCATGGGACACCAATGTAAGAGTCGGAATACTGAAACTATGGGTGATATCGAAGTTTGGGGATCCATATGACCCTCCCAGAATACTGATGATCCTCTAGAGTTATGATAGACCAACCCAAAAAGTTTGGGCAAAACTGACACTCGGGCCCCAAGAAGCCGAAATCGAAGGAAATAATCCACGTTTTTTGGGCTTTCGGGAGGCACCGAAACGAAAGTGTATATTTTCACACCACATCGCACAGGTCACCCCTAGGGACATGTGAGGTCCTCGGGGTTCGTTATCTGGTCCCGGATATGCTTGTAATAAGGGCATTTTTACGGGATACAAATGTAATAGTCGGATTACCGAAAGCATGGGTGATATCAAAGTTTGGGGATCCGGATGACTCTCTTGGGGCACTGAGTATCCTCTAGGGTCATAATTGATCCCCCGGAGAAGTTTGGGCAAAAATAACCCCCGGGCCCCGGGAAAGCCGAAAAAGAAGGCTATAACCCACGTTTTTTGGGCTTGCAAGAGACCTTGCAACTAAGGTGTATATTTTCGCACCACATCGCACATGACAACCATAGAGGACATGGAAGGCCCGCGGGGTCCTTTATCGTGTCTCAGATAGGCTTGGAAAGCCGTTTTTACGGGACACCAATGTAAGAATCGGAACACCGAAAAAATGGGTGATATCGAAAATCGGGGATCCGGATGACTCTCCTAGTGCACTCAGGGTCCTCTTGGATCAGGATAGACACCCTGGAGAAATTTGGGCAAAAATGGCACCCGGGCCCCCGGAAGCCGAAAACCGAAGGCTATAATCCACATTTTTGGGGCTTACAGAAGGCCCCGAAACGAAATTGTATATTTTCACACCACATCGCACTGGACACCCCTAGGGGACATAGGAGACCCACGGGGTCTGTTATCTAGTCCCTGATAGGCTTGTAAGGGCGTTTTTACGGGACACTAATGTAATGGTCAGAACACCGTGAGAATGGGTGATATGAAGTTCGGGGATTCGGAAGACCGTCATTGGGCAATGAGGGTCCTCTAGGTTCATGATAGACCCCCGAAAAAGTTTGGCCAAAAATGGCACCCGGGCCTCGGAAAGCCGAAGATCGAAGGCTATATTCCACTTGTTTCGGGCTGTCGGGAGGTTCTGAAACGAAGGTTTATATTTTTGCACCACATTATACGGAACACCCCTAGGGGACATGGGAGGCTCGCGCGGTAGGTAATCGGGTCCTTGGAAGGCTTGGAAAGACATTTACGGGAAATCGGAGGCTAATCCATGGTTTTTGGGTACCGAGAATGGCTTCGGACCAACCCGTGTTACCTAACCTACCACCAAGCCCTCTCTACTATTATAGTGAGGTCTAATAATTTTTCCAATTTTTTTGAAGTGATTTCTGATTTTTTTTTCTTTTTATATTATTTCTATTTATTTTCTATTTTTCCGCGTATTTTTTGAATTAAAAATTAAATTAAATAATTAGCTTGTGTGAAAAATAAAAAAAATTCCCTTAACTTAATAATATACTGTAATTTATTTATTTTAGATTATTTGTATTTTTTTATATGTACATGTCGTTTTACTACCTGTTTAATTACTTCTTTTCACAATACTTTAATACAATATATCGAATTCAAAGGATATATGGATAAAATAAAATTCAAAAAAAGTCATATCATTGCTTTCGTAAGAGTAAGAATGTGTACATTTGAGCTCTTTTATCCTACCTAATCAGTGTCTGTTATTTGGAGCACTATTGTACCAAGACTAATGTTGATGTATTTTTAGCATCTAACTCTTCATTTTTTATTTTATTTTTTTTTCTGTTTTTGCAAATTTTCTATTGTTTCTTTTTAACTACTTGGATGATTTGCTGTACAGGAGTAATATGTATGATTCACAATAATCCATTTTCCTCAACCTATAACCTTTTTGATATTGTATCAAACAGCGAAGAAAAATCCTCGTTTATAGCTGCAGCAGCAGATGAGCCTGTGGAAGACAAATCGACATGGAAGTGCACATTATTTAAGCCCATCATCTATCCTAGTTCTAATGATAGAGCATATTTTCGTCATGTCCAGAGTGACCAAGATCTGGGCATTGATAGCAATGAATATGATTCCCCAGGAAAGCCAGGGCCATCCTTGAGAAAGGGAATCACTTCTTATGGCCGAGCCGAGTTCAAGTTCCGCGAAGCATCTATGGTGATCCTGCCCAAATATGTGGCTTTCAAGGGCCAAAATGGCATGTACCTTACGCCTACGGCTGGCAGTGCCAAGAGTACTGCAGCCTTGGCGTTCACGGAAAAGGATTTGAAGTCGGAGTGGATTGTGAATGAGGTGTACCAACTAGGTGATGGTGCATTTCGTTTTAAGAACTTAAAAAAGAACCGCTTTTGGACGGTTGGTTATGGGAATGTGGCTGGGGACCTAGATATTGAACTTAATGCCAGTACACCATCTGTGGCGAAAACAGAGTTTGATGTGGTGAAGCTGGATGCTAAGGATGCTATTTTTGCCCTCCATCCCTATTATTGGACACCTAAGAAATTCTGCCAACGGAAGGAGGACATGGGCAACCTCTTGAAAGCTTCGGTCGACACCATCGTGAAAGAAGCTCAGTTGCAGTTAGTTGAGCCTATCAAAAGGAGGGAGGTCAAAGTGAAGTTTTGCATGGACGCAGTTAAGATCTCCAACCAAACCACAGAAACCATGGCTGAAACTTCCGGCATAAACGACAGCTACAAGGACACAGACCAGGTTTCATTGCAGCAAACTGTGGAATATGCCGAGACCAGTACCTGGACTAACACTGTCGGCCTGATGGCTGGAATCGAAACCACTTTTGAAACTGGCATTCCGTGTATGGCTAAAGCCGGAATCACAGTTAAAGCCGAAGCCAGGTATGAGCACCAGTGGGCAAAGACGCAGGAGAACAAGAAGGCTATTAGCTCTGGTTACACCATGAACCTGGGGCCAAGGACAAATGGTACACTCAAAATGATTGCCACAAGAGCTACTTGCGAAATTCCATTCTCTTACATTCAGACCGATACCCTCTACAATTACGAGAAAGTTGAAACTCCGCTAAAGGATGGTGTTTTCAAGGGCATCCAGTACTACGGCTTCCAGTTCGAATCCAGCAGAAAAAACCTTGATACAGGCAGTGTGGAAACTGAAGTGAAACCCCACCCGTCTGGTCGCTAGATAAACACCTAAAAGCTACAGCTAAAGCTGAAGCTGAAGCTGAAGCAGAAGCAGAAGCTTAAGCTTAAGCTAAGCACCTGCTGCTCGCTAATTAATTACTCACTACACTAGGCCACAACTACTGTCTACTATACTACTGCAGTACTGCTGCTGTTACTACTAGTACTACTACAATCAAATAATCCACTTTGCTGGCTTGCTCCTGCATTCTGCGCCGTAAGGTCATTATGTATTACGTAAATAAATAACTATTACTAGCTTACAGAGTTGCAGCATTCCCAGAATTTTGTTTATGTTTGGCAAAGGCAATATCATGGATCTGCAGAATATCATATCAATAATATTGCAGATTGCAGTACAGTCCCAACATTAGCACAATTCCAAAACCTGCTCATTCATTCACACCACACTATGATTACAAAACATTTGCCCATTCTCAAGCATGTACCCAGTGTCAACTTACATAAAGTTCTTCAAAGTGTACAAATTTCACAAGTTATCCAAAGTTTAGAGTCTGATCAAATCAAAATAAATTATGTAGCACAAAGAGCGCCAACACCAAAAGGATAGCTGAATCATCTTAAACTTCAAAAGAAAGCCTGGTGAAAGAAAATCAAAATCAAAATACGGGGGATCGGAGAAAAACAAACATAGGACTTCTGAACCATCCTAAACTTTCAGCAGCCTTCTTGTTTTCCATATTTCCCGAGTTCAGACCTGAACTGGTCTGTTTCATCCCTTGACCAGTAACCTCAGGAAGACTAAGCTCAAAACAGCATCTTTTTCAGACTTAATTATGCCCAAGAAATGCAGAAAAAGATGTCTGTAATTGTTCTAAAATTGAAGAATACTCTCTTTCAAAACCTGATTATGAGAAACCAACAGCAGCTGCAGCTACGCGAACCCGGCCACAGTATGTTTCTGCGATATCGCGATCGCGACTGCTATCTCATAAAAATTAAAAAGTAACTAGACAAAACTACTCCTCATAGCATTAAATTAATTGTTCTAAAGTTGACTACAAGAACGAATATCTTTGGAAAAAAAAGCTTTAGTGCATTAGTATACAGGATTGGGTTCCTTTAGAATCAAGTTCGAAAGGAACCGGTTACAAGCAATGCTTATTGTATTACTTGGTATATATTCACCCAACCTGAGCCTGATGGGTTACCAACTTAACGTCTCCCTAATCAGCTTAGGAGTAATGCCTACAAAGTATACATGTTCGAAAGGAACCGGTTACAAGCAATGCTTACTGTATTACTTGGTATATATTCACCCAACCTGATCCTGATGGGTTAGCGTCTCCCTAATCAGCTTAGGAGTAATGCCTACAAAGTATACATTCACTTTATGTTGGTACAAAGAATAGAATCATATTGAAAAGGCACTGGTCCTAAAGCACAGTACAGTAATACAGATCAAATAATGCTAATAAGATAAGCAACTTTTCTAAAGTTGTTCTGGAATCTGGACATCTTCCACAGATTTGATGTAATCTTTTCCGGGACCAATTCTCTCCTCCTAATATTCTCTATCCTAGTCACTGAATGTAACAAATAGCAGTGGGATACAATTGGAAATCATGCCTAACAAATAGCAGTGGGATACTCATGCCTATAAATAGCTACATGAACAAGCTAATTAAAGAAACAACAAAGGCTAACTAATTAAGAAAGTTTTAAGAGCTAAAGCCACAAAAATTAAAGTAAGAGAGGGAGAAAGAGATCATGGCGCCAAGCACCTTGCCTTCACTGATGACTCTTGGGTCAGACAGCCGTTTTTTTGATAAATTCAAGAAGGAGACAACTATGTTTTCACGTTTATACTTGGGTTGTGTTCCTAATGGATCCGACTATGAAAATTGTCTCAAATACGATTTCAAAGCATCGGACCCAGCGGCTAAGTTTGCAGTAGAACCCGCCAAGGTTGGAGGAGGACTTGTGCACATAAGAAGTTGTTACAACAACAATTACTGGTGCAGGTGATTTTCTTTATTTGTATAACATGGATGTCTGACCTTTTTCCAACTAATCCCACAGAAACTTAATGGCAGAAAAAATCTCCAATGGCCTTTAATTATTTTTCTTTCTTTCTTTCTTTTCATTTTTTTTTTTTCTCCTACAACGACTCGAACTGTTCTCAAACATTTTAGTTTCTTTGTTCAACTAGTTGTCTATAATATGCAAAACATGCATGAAACATTGTCGAATATTCTTACTAATTTCCTTGTTTCTGTTAAAAAAAAATATATAATTTCCTTGTTCATCATTATTTATTTGCAAGTGTGATTCCAGCCCAATTGAAGCTGCTCTAAGTACATTAGGTAACACTCCTCATAGTGTACTTGGTAACTTTTAAAAAGAATTACTTATTTTATTAGTCATATAATGTAATTTATTATATGTTCCCTCTTTTTTGCTTTAATTTTGCTACTATTTTCTCACTATATATTATTATTTTAAATGTCAAATTTTCTTTGTTGTTATTATTATTATTATTATTATTATTTTGAGAATCTACCATTATTATTTTTAATTTTCTATCGGTTTCCTGTTCTTATATTCCCAAATGTCTTATCAGTATTTGTTTCATTCCATTTTATTTTGACTATTTTTTTAAAAGGAAAACTTGGGGAAGGGAAATGAGAATGGAACACTAATCATAGGCAAAGATAATGGAGAAAAACAGCAATTACTCTCTCCGATTCCCTTATGACTACTATATTATTCGATTAATGTTTTTTATTACTTTCCTAACTTTGGTCGTTATCAACATTAGTATGATGACTACTAATATTAGTTTTATTTATTGATTCATCACAGGAAAGATGGAGATACACAAGCTATAGTTGCAGGAGCAACGGAGCCTGTGGAAGATAAATGGACATGGAAATGCACGTTATTCAAGCCTAACATCGGTACTAATTCGGATGGAGAAGACACGGTGGTGTTTCTTCACGTTGAGACTAACACTGATTTGCACCTTGCTGATAGAAATTATGACGCACCAAGAAATTACTTGACAACAAATGATACTTACAGGACAGCTAAATCCACGGTAGTGGTTTACGAATCTCTGCTGATGCTGCCGAAAACAGTGGTGTTCCAAGCATACAATGACAAGTACCTTAGGGCAGCAGACAACGCTGCCCTTACGTTCACTGAAACGGATTTGTCATCAGAGTGGATTGTGCAGGATATGTATCAAACAGGGGATAACAATGTTCGTTTTAACAACAGAAAAAAGAATGACTTTTGGACGTTTCATGCGTACCTAGATATTAAAGCTGATGCCAACAGCGGTGGTTATGACGATGATTACACACTCTTCAAGGTCATGAAGGTGGATGCTGAGAAGAGTATTATCGCTGTCCGTTGCTTGAGCAACAACAAGTTCTGCAGAGCAGACGGCAACCCCTTAAGGGCTTCGGCTGACACCATCGTAAAAGAAGCCTATTTACGTGTAGTGGAGCCGGTCAGAAAGAGGGAGGTTAAGGTGAACTTTCGGTTGGACGAAGCTAGGATCTACAACCAAACCCCAACCACCATGGCTGAAACTTCTGGGAGAAATGATAGCTACAAAGAGACAGATGAGCTTTCATTGCAGAAAACAGTGGAATATACCGAGAGTAGAACCTGGACTAACACTGTGGGAGTGAAGACAGGGGTTGAAACCACGATTAAAAGTGGGATTCCGAGAATTGCTGAAGCTGGAATCACAGTTACTACCGAGGCCTCGTACGAGCACCAGTGGGCAAACACACAGGAGGACAAGGAGAGTATTAGTGCTACTTACACAATGAAGCTAGAGCCAAGGACTATGGGTACAATCAAAATGGTTGCCACTAAAGCTGCGTGTGATATTCCATTCTCATACACTCAGACTGATACCCTCTACAATGGCAACACAGTTACCACTCAATTGCAGGATGGTATTTACAAGGGGATCCAGTATTACAGCTTCGTCTACGAAACCACCAGGAAAAGCATTGATGATGCCAAGCGAGCTGTTGAAAGGAAATTGGTGCGCCACCCCGCCTCTCGCTAAATTAACCCCTAAAGCTAAAGCAAAAGCCAAGAACCAGCTGGTCGCTAAATAATTGCCTTTGCTGTTCAGTTGGTTCAATCATATAGTATATAACAGCAAAGCTTGTTCTATGTTTGTATTTTTTTCATTTCCAGTCCATTTGGAGCCTATGTAATACAGGTCCTATGTATTGTACCATTTGGAGCCTATGTAGAACTAGAATCTACAATCTCTGAAGACAATATGATCACAAATTGTTTCTAGTGAAACAATTTGATTAATTCTTTTTTGCTTTAGAACACAATTGAAACAATATTTGTGAAAGAAAATCCAGTACATAGATGATGCAATGGCCAAATTAACCAAGCAAACAAGGGGAAAAACAAATAATCAAGAGACATTTACCATCCATGTACTATAAAAAGCCTTCACAAAATCCATTAATTCCAACAAACAAAGCAACAATTCAATATAAAATAAAGAACAATTTCAATTCATGCCCAGCAATTACCTCAATTTTTAGGTTTTTCAAAGAGAAGAAATTCATCAAACATTCACAATGGGGGAGCAAAGATATTACCCCGATGACGTCAGGTAGCCGATAGAGAATGCGCCGATGACGTCAGGTAGCCGATCGGAAGTTCAGTGGTGTGGTGGCATGCAATGGGCATGGGTGGGAGCTCGAAAATCGAATTGGGGAAAGGGAACTTTCGATATTTGTGATTTTTATGTTTTTTGGTTAATAATACTTGCATTTTAACAATTTCTTCTTTATACTGGATTTTTTGAAATCAAAGTTCGCAAATTTTAAATCTTTTGCTTTATTTTTGTTATATTCTTTTTTTTTTAAATCTTTTTGTCATATTCATTTAAATAGGGTATTTCACAATAATTTGGGAAGCCCAAATTGAGCTAATTCCACAACTTCTACATCGTAATTTTTTTACGGAATTGCTTAACGTAAATCGTTAATTACTTAACGCAAATTTTTTTGTCTCAATACTTTCCAAAATACCCTTTTATTTGCAAACCACCTTTCTCCTATTGTTTTTCCTATGAGAATTCTCCATATTATATTCCTCCGATTTTTTGTAAGAAAAACCTAAATTCTCATTAAATGAATGATTCCTTTGATCAAGTTAATTTTTTTTTTTATGAAATTAGTGATGAAATTCCGGTTACTATAAAAATTAGAATTTTCTGTTTTAATCATACCATTGTTTAGGGTTTAACTGGTGGTGTAAGTGGCGGTTGCGTGGTTGAAGACATAGTGGATGGGGCATTGTGGTCGGCCGGGGAGTCGAGAGGGGGCGAGAGAAAGAGTGGACCGCAGAGGAGAGAGAAAGACGGCGCAGATTCGGGAGGCAAGTGGCTTAGAGGAGAGAGAAAGAGGGCGCAGAGGAGAGAGAGAGTGGCAGGTGGGGTGTTCCGACAGCGCCGATGGGGTGGGGTTTTGCACCGGTGGATGGGGGTCTTTCAACAACGGTTGGGTGGTGGGGTGGTGGGTTGATTCGGCCGATGAGGTGGAGTGGGGGTTGACGCCTAGGAATCTGATGCAAGGGTTGGTTTTCTTTTTCTTTATTTATGAATTTCTTGATTTTGGGGTTTTTTTTTCAATTTGTTCATTTCTGAATTTGTTCATTTCTTTTTTTCAATTTGTTAATTTCTTTTTATAGGTTTTGATTTTTACTTTTGGGTTTTGTAATTGCATTGATTAAAGGGAGGATGATGATGATGATGATAATAAAGGATGATGATGGTGATGAATGATGGTGATGAATGATGGTGATGAATTGTTGATGCTGCAGTCAATGTCTCGAGAGAGGGGGGGGACATTGGGTGAGAGAAAATTGGTTGAGAGAAAAGGAAGGAAGAGAGAGAAAGGGCTGAAAATTACTTAGGGGTATTGTGGAAAGTGGGGATTTACGTTTAGTAATTTGCGATTTACGTATAGCAACCCCCTTTTTTTATCGCTTGTGCGGTTGTGCCTGCATTTAAGAAACCATTTTCTTAGGCAAGTGACACGTATACCTAGGGGTGTAACTGAGTCGAGCCGAATCGGTGAGTCCTCGGGCTCGGCTCGGTCAGAGCTCGGCTCGAGCTCGGGTCAAACCGAGCTCGAGCGGAGCCCAAGCCTGCTCGAATGCTTTCCGAGCCGAGCCCGAGCCTACTATGCTCGGCTAGATCGGCTCAGTTGGCTCGATTTAGTTGATTTTCCTCTCTAATTTAGAGATTTCTTATTTTTTAAGGTTTTTTTTTCATATGAGAACGTATGCAAGGGATTACTTATAGTCAAATTTAATTGCAATTATTTAAAATCAAAAATTTCTAACGTTTGTAATGATAAGTTTGAACTTGAGCCGAGCCAAACCGAGTCGAGCCGAGCCGCGAGCCTAAATCAAGCAGAGCCTAAGCTTTGATTTTTCCGGCTCGGCAAGCTTCGAGCCGAGCCCGAGCCGAGCCAAAACAAACTGAACCGAACCGAGCCCGAGCCAAGCAAAACCCGCTAGATTGATCTATTTGACGATTTACTTACTCATATTTTAGTGGCCAAGAAAGAAAATCTCTTATATGTTGTGGTTGTATGTACCTAAATACCACAATTTTCAAAAAATGTCAAAAAATTGTTACATTTGAATAAATAATACTATTAGTTTTCACTGTTTTAACTTGAGACGATCTTGTACAAGATTTTGGTGATAAATTACTCTCCCCATTTTGAATTGTTCTTTTTATTTATTTTTTGAAGTCAAATTTTACAAAATTTGACCATTAATTTATAAAATGTATAAAGATTTGTAAAGTAAAAAAATAAATATTGTTATTAGATTTATTGTTCTAGTTTAATTTGAAAATTATCACTTTCTAATATTTATTATAGTTATAGAAGTATAATTATAGAAGCTTAAGCTAAGCACATGTTGGCTCTATTTGATTCAACTTCATTTCACTTAAATTAATTTCAGTTTAGAAGTATAAAATGAGATGATTGTTGATTTTTTTTATTATAACTAATGCATTATTAAAAGCTACTTATTATTCCTTGCAACTATTAAACTTCATAATCCCCCATGTGCATGTTCCATTTGAGCACAAGGAATACACATTAGCGCAATGGTTAAATTATGATCTTAAGAGTTGGACACTTTCACCTCATGATGAGATTAGGGTGCTTCCTAATTCTAAGATTAGGCAAAAATTTGTGCATTAAGCATTATCAAAACATCTCTTTACTATTTTCACCTCCAAAAAAAAAAAGTACTTTTCCATCGCCCATGAAATATGCATGATTATTTTTGCACATATTCTTTGAAGTTTCTAGCTGCTCAACTATTTGATTTACTAGCCAATGTGGTTCTCGTTATAATTGAGGCTCTCAATATATTAAGGATGTGTTTTTTTTTTCCACTTATTTAATGATTGATTTAGTTTTCTGTAAAAAAAAAAACACTCAACTTAGTTCAATTCGTATCAATTCAGTGGTACTCAATTTAATTCAGTACAAAAACATAGTTTTTCTCACATATTACTATTTAGTTCGGACTCACTTTTAATATCCTCATTTCCAATGTATTTACTTTGTTGTCTTTATTTTAGTTTTGTTACATATATTGCAACTTTTTCTATCAATTGTATTACCATTTGTTTAAGATCAATCACTTTCTTTTTTCCCTACTATTTTTCGCCTTTTTCTTACTACCTATTGTACTTTTGTTTGACATCATTGTTAATACTCATTTGACTACATTTGTTAGTTTTTGAAAGGCAAATTTGGCTTTTCGATAAAAAAAAAAGAAGCAAATTTGTTAGGCCGGATGGGATGATATAGAAAGATAGTATTACTATCTCGGATTCGAGAAATTATTAGGTGGTCTCGAATCATACTCTTATTTATGATAATTACCACTTTTGGGTGGGGGGGGGGGGAGGGGGAGGGGGAGGGAGATTTAAAAGAGCTCCATTTATTTTGTAAGAAGTGAAACTTTTGGTCCTAACCATGCAATAATCTCATTGGATTCCTTTTTGACTACTAGTTGTTAGTATTACTGTAATATTTCCTTTTACATCCCATTACTTAATCCGTTTCACTAAGATGTTTACATTTCATTTTTCAAGATCAAAGTTCATTATAATACAAGATTTATAATGTAAAAAATGCTATTGTTAGATTCATATTAAAGTCTGGGCTACCGATGACTCAAATGTTAACATATTATTATTAGAAATTGTATGGCTGATGGCAGCAAGCTTTTTGATTTATAAAAATCTCTAAAATAGAAAGATTTTTGAATTAAATTACAGGAAAGATGGGAATGCAGATGCTATAGTTGCAGTGTTGAGGTAACGCCCCAAATACCAAATAATATTTAGTTGTGTTTTATTTTATTTTAGTTTGTATAGAAAATAAAATAAAACAAAAAGAAAAGAAGAAAAAAAAAAGGTGAAATCAACCGAATTGCATTCGGTTTGTCGTGGGTGTGGCTAGCTCATTTATGGGCTATACTTGCCATTTTGTTTGTAAGGCCCACTTGTCATTTAGTGGCCGATGGGTAAGTTTTGTGATTGGCTTCCACTAGAAGCTAAATGTGGGAAATAAAAGGCCTTGGTCTTTTGTTGTGCGTGAAACAGCCGTTACAGTGAGCAACAGCCGAAACAAAAGAAAAGGGAGAGCTAGTGAGTGAGACACAAACAAAGAGTGAGAGAAATTGAGTATTTCTCCAAAGACGTTTGTTCCAGTTTACGGTTGATTCGGTTTGTTCGGGTGAAGATAATCAGAGTATTCGGATCGGTCATCGACAGGTATTTGTGGGTGTATCTTTGGTTTTGTGGGAGTACCAAATTGAGTTAGAGTTTGTCAATTTGTACCTATACCAAAGATAGTTTGTTTACTTGTTGCTTGATCTTGTGATTGTTGCCGATTGTAATCTTGACTATCATAGTGGATTATTGTTTAGTGCGTGGAGAACCGCACCGTGGTTTTTCCCCTAATTGAGAGGGGTTTCCACGTAAAATTGTTTGTGTTGTTTTGGGGTTCTTGCACTTTATTTTTCCGATTATCTGTTGTTGTGATTGTGGGTAAATACCGTAGTTTTCCCCAACAGTGGTATCAGAGCTTTTGGTTGTAGGATCGGTGGTGGGAAAATTACTGTATTTGTTGAAGGGAGGAATTATTTTGTGCAAGTAAGATGTCTGGTAGTGTGCCCAAATTTGAAATTCCCTTGTTTGATGGTAAAATTAATTTTACTGTGTGGAAGAGTACGGTTGAGGATTTGTTGGTTCAACAAAATTTAGATGAGGCTTTAGATGAGACAAAGCCTAGTGGGGTGACCGATGCCCAATGGACATCGAAGAAGAAGAAAGCTGTCAGTACTATTAGATTAGCTATGGCTCCGGAGATTAAGTATAATTACTTGACTGAGACAGATCCAAAGAAGTTGTTGGATAAGCTCCAGAGTGTATATGCATCAAAGTCACTGACTAACAAGCTTTGTTTGAGATATGAGTTGTACCAGCTAAAGATGGGGCAAGGTACAGCGTTGCAGGACCACATTAACAGTTTTAACCAGCTAGTATGTCAGTTAAGAAATGCAGATGAGAAGATCTCCGATCAAGAGGAGGCATTGTTATTGTTGGCTTCACTACCTAAGTCCTACAGGCCAATTGTGCAGACATTACTTGTAGGGAGGACAGAGATTACACTAGATGAAGCAATGACAGTGTTGAGAGAAAATGATTGGATGATGTTGCAGGTTGATGGTATCTCTTCAAGTGATGGAGGAGATAGAGTACTAGCTGCGGAGGTGTCCGAGAGAGGGAGGAATCATGAGAGAAGAGGAGGTGGCCCGAGAAGTAGATCGAAGTCGCGCGCGAGAGACTTTAGTAACATAGACTGTTACTATTGTGGTGAGAAGGGTCATATTCAGAGTCGTTGCCCAAAGATGAGAGATGATTTGAAGACTTTCAAGCAGCTGCAAGAGAAGATGGGTAAGACCAAAATTGATGATGATAGCGGTTCCTCTAATGTAATTATGTCTTGTGATGGTAATAAAGAGTTGTTCTTGGCTAGTAACAATGAGGGGAAGGAAAGCCAAGAGAGTTGGGTGTTGGACTCCGGCGCTTCGGTTCACATTTGTAGAGACCATGCTATGTTTGATACTTTGTGCCAAGATGGTGAGTATGGTGACATCAACATGGGGAGTGGTAAGTTGAAGGTGAAAGGGATGGGTAGCATCCGAATTGAGCTCCATGGTGGTGTGACTAGAACCTTCCACAATGTGAGGTATGTACCCGATGCTCGTGTCAACGTGATTTCGTTGGGTGAGTTGACATCGCAAGGGTGTAGATACATTGGTACGGGAAGGTGGTGCAAAGTGTATCGTGGTGCTACCTTGATTGTGCAAGGAAAGAAGGCGGAGAACAACTTGTGTTATGTTGAGGGTCATTGCGTAGGGAGGAGCAAGACTGCGAAGAAGAAGGTCCGTTTCTCGGACAAGGTGGAAGTATTTGGTGATTTGGGTCGAGGGAGGATTTGTTGAGGTAACGCCCCAAATACCAAATAATATTTAGTTGTGTTTTATTTTATTTTAGTTTGTATAGAAAATAAAATAAAACAAAAAGAAAAGAAAAAAAAAAAAAAAAAAAAAGGTGAAATCAACCGAATTGCATTCGGTTTGTCGTGGGTGTGGCTAGCTCATTTATGGGCTATACTTGCCATTTTATTTGTAAGGCCCACTTGTCATTTAGTGGCCAATGGGTAAGTTTTGTGATTGGCTTCCACTAGAAGCTAAATGTGGGAAATAAAAGGCCTTGGTCTTTTGTTGTGCGTGAAACAGCCGTTACAGTGAGCAACAGCCGAAACAAAAGAAAAGGGAGAGCTAGTGAGTGAGACACAAACAAAGAGTGAGAGAAATTGAGTATTTCTCCAAAGACGTTTGTTCCAGTTTACGGTTGATTCGGTTTGTTCGGGTGAAGATAATCAGAGTATTCGGATCGGTCATCGACAGGTATTTGTGGGTGTATCTTTGGTTTTGTGGGAGTACCAAATTGAGTTAGAGTTTGTCAATTTGTACTAATACCAAAGATAGTTTGTTTACTTGTTGCTTGATCTTGTGATTGTTGCCGATTGTAATCTTGATTATCATAGTGGATTATTGTTTAGTGCGTGGAGAACCGCACCGTGGTTTTTCCCCTAATTGAGAGGGGTTTTCCACATAAAATTGTCTGTGTTGTTTTTGGGTTCTTGCACTTTATTTTTCCGATTATCTGTTGTTGTGATTGTGGGTAAATACCGTAGTTTTTCCCAACATGCAGAAGCAAGTGAACCAGTGACAGATTACATCGACATGGAAGTGCACACTATTTAAGATCATTGACACCGACCGTGATAGCTGGGAATTAAAAAACACCAGTACTGCGGGAAAACGCAGAGTGGTGTTTCATCATGTCCAGAGTGAACGTGTTCTGCACATTTTTGCTATTGATTCTCCTACAAGAAATTTCTTGACAATCAGCGACGAGGGGAGGGAAGCCGAATGTGTGTTGTTGGATTACGCATCTCTAGTGATGCTGCCGAAACGAGTGGTGTTCAAGGCGCACAATGGTAAGTACCTGAAAGCTTTTGAAGATCCCCGTGCCTCCATGGAGTTCACAGAAACGGATTTATCGTCAGACTCGGATTGTTCATGAGGTGTACCAAGCCTAAAAACAAAACACTTTTGGAACCCGAGATTGAGTACCAAAAATGTTGATACTGATCCTTATGGAACCGAATTTGTTTTTCCAATGGGCTCATACTTTGAGGTGGCGAGAGACTTGAAACAGTGCTGGAAAACGGTGTTTACACGGGCATCCAGTACCATGACTTCCAGTATGAAAGCACCACCGAATCCCTTGATGATCCTACCGCCAAACCCACAATTGAATTGAAAAAGCACGAAACTGGTCGCTAGCTAATTGAATTACACACCTTAATTTGCTAATACCTTTACCACTTACCAGCCAGCAGTAATAAAACCCATATTGCTGCATGCTGTATTGTGGTAAGTTAACAGCGTACCAATCTAGTTATTGCGTACACTTGTGTTTTTCAGAATTATGCTAAATTTGTATGTTTCTTTTTGGGGCTTTTGTATTGATTTGCTCAAGGCGAGGACTGGAGTTGCCTGCCTGTTTCAATGAAAAAATCAAATTCAGATCTTCGTATCAGTTATTGTAATGGGACTGTGTCGTTTATGTCATAGTATTTCTTTACTGTTTAGGAGCTCACAGCATTTACAAAAGGCTCATTTATACCCTGTTTATTAGCTTTCCATACATATCCTTGTCACCTACAGTTCAAACTAAATTTCCTTAAAAACAAAAAAAAACAAAAAAAACCACAAATGCTAAAGGAGGTGATAAGAGAAAGAAAATTGTTGATTGGATTTCATTAAAAGCGACTCAACTAAATTGTGAATTTCATTAAAATCGACTGAACTAAATTGACTCAAATAAAGGTAACTTGTGTAGCTAATTGAAATTATTGTTATATTGTCTTTCACATGACTTCATGTATGTTTGAATCCAAATTAAGTAGCTTTGCGGTTTTCCGGACTATGTTCTTTTCACTTTTTTCATCGAGCTTTTATTCCGATGACGTGAGTATGTTCTTTTCTTATTTTTTCGAGTGTTGAAAAGAAAAAAAATCCATCTTGTACAATTGACTTAAGACTCTCGTATATTCACATAGGCATTAATTTCTACTCTAAATAGAGATAATTTCTGAATGATTGATGACATCTGAACTGAGAACTCAATAAAATATATTTTTAATAATGAAATAAATTCTGAAGAAGCTTAATACTTCAATTCTCCTAGAAGTTATGTTTCTCAACCAAATTGAGCCCTAAAAATCAAGTACTCTATTTGCCGAGGTTGTAGAAGAGAATAACCCAAAGGTTTGGCCGAATGCAGTGGTTTGAGGTACCAAAAAAGAATCAGGCTGAGGTACCAATAATTCCAGCATTTAGCACCATTTCTCTTTCCTCCCTCTCCCCTGCATACTTTTTCTGCTCTACCCTGAATAGCAGATTCGTTTTCAGTCGTCGAAAACTCGAAATGTATTTGTAATTTGCATATTCGCCAAAGAAAGGGAAAAGCAAGAGAATAAACTGAAAATGTGAGAAACAAAGCGATAATTCTCATCTCTATCTAACCTCTAAGTTACAAAATCAAAATTCAATCATTTTTCCGAAAGATATGAAGTACTAGTGAGGCAGAGAGTGAATTCCGTTTGTTTGTTGGCGGGAAAATGAATCTTGTACAATTATTGTACATTACAATTTTTCTTTTTGTTTCTATCTCTCTCCTCTCCCCTTTTTCACTCTACCACAAATACCCCCCAAGTAGCAAGGGTACTTTTATCACTCATCTCACATAAAAAAAGAAGTATTATTGTCCTGGCCGGAAAATCCTGTCATCTGACGTGTTTTAATCACTGCTACGCATCACATTCCCAATGGTCCGACCAATGACAACGTGGTGGTCCAGGACCGAGTGGGTCCCCACACGTGTTAGAAAGTCTTTTTTTTTTTTTTTTTTTTTTTGCTCATCACGTGGTAGCTAGCAACTAGCATGTCAACGAGGGTGCGCTGGGTTAAATTGGGAAACTTGGATTGATGAATTGATGATAGGCGTCGTTCATAAATCATAAATAGGGTAGTTTGGGTTTTGCCAAGTTTTATTAAATACAGCCAACCACATGCCATGCCACTGTGTTTTTGGAGATCAAGTTGAAGACTTTACGAGGTCTAGTCTTAGAGTGTGTTATTCTTTTCCACTTATTAGATTTTACTCAATCACTAAAAATATGTGGTTGACCTTATTCAATCAATGAGAATTAGTGGTTTGACTTTGTTGATTTTCACATTCCTACTTACAGAATCAATGGCAGGATTTTATTGAATCATTGAGAATCAGTGAAACGACCTTACTGAATCGATGGAAATCAATGACATAACCTTACTCAATCAGTGAGAATCAGTGAAAATAAGTGGAAAAAACCACACCCTTAAACAATGTAAAACCGATAAATGAAACCGGCAACTTCTTCGTTGATTCAAGGATTTATACTTGCGTTCATATATTATTGGTGTCACGGTTCTCTATATTCAACACCCATACCAAGCACCGACCTCTGAATATATTTATAAATGCAGCATGACAAAAAGTTTTTGATGAGATATTTTTTAGTATGTGTGGATGAAAATGTGAAAACAAATAAGTTTCCACACTAGAAGAAAAAGAAAAAAAAAAGCATATATAGGGCCAGTTGAGAAAGCTTTAGTTACCAAATCAAGCTAAAGCATTTCAAAAAATAAAATACCGAGAAAAAAAAATGGCATCGAAACCTTTACCTTCATTCGTGGTTCTTAGATCAACCTATGAGTATCAAAGAATCATCAAAGATACTACTATTGATGCACGTGTATACTTGGGTTGCGTCCCTAAGGGATCCCAACTCGAAAATCATGTCAAGTTTTATTACAAAGCATCAGACATAATGTCTAAGTTCGCAATAGAGCCCGCCAGTGGCGAACGAGGACTTGTGCACATTAAAAGCTGCTACAACAACAAATACTTGCGCAGGTAAACCCATTCTTATTATGCATTTCTTTTTTTGCCTACAAACCAGCGCGGGAAAATAGTCATTGTGGTCGACGATGAATACCCTTGGTCGTGAACCAAAAAAAATTATGCATTTCTTTTTCTTACTTACTAAAAATAATTGTACACATTCATAATTGTGCCTTGTGCGTGAACAAGGACATGAATAAGCCCGTCTTCCCAAAAATAGAAAAAACACTTAAAATTCTTTTTAGGAAACCCTATTATTTGTGAAACTGTATGAACTCTATACTACTTTCTTATTTTTCCCCCTCAATCATGGTATTTAATAATTTAGTTTAGTTTTACACACCAAAATAAGATGCGAAATTATTTTATAATAAGTGACTATGTTAATTGTTGGAATTAATATAGCTACCATGCTTCGATGTTTGGTGTTATTATTATCCTATTTATAAATTTCATACCGTTCATAATTGGGCTATTAAAGTATAAATCTCTCCTTAGTGCATTTGTTTATTTTCTTTTTCAATATTAACATCATATTATTTTTTTCTTAATTTACTTATTAAAATTAACGTAATATGGCGCACTTTATACTCCTGGGTTACGCCAAACACACTTTATATATACATTCCCCACATTTTAGATTAGATTTTCCAAGAATCCTTAAATGAAACAAAATTAATTAATCAATTACGATTCGATATAAAGAGTATTGTTGCTTGCGACATCTAAAAGTGTAAATTTTTACCTGTTTTTGGGAGCATTTACTCCCATCAACTTTTTTTATCTGACCCAAAAAAATGAGGTTCACACAAATTTTTATTATGAGTGTAGTAAGAAGAACACGAGAGTAGATTTAAATTGCTGATCTAAAAGGTCATAAGTTCCATTTATCTGCTGGCCACTTAGCACAATTTTTTGTTTTTTTTAATTTTAAATTTGCCATGTGACAAATATTGACTCACTTGACTCTTAATGCAAGACGCCTTACATGAAGTCTAACATATAATACAATGGAACTATTCATGAGTTACATGTACATTATCATTGCTTCAATCATCATGAGATTCATCACCCTCTTGATGCAAAAATTATATACTAAAACTTCCAAGCACAAGATTAAATACATTTTAGAGGTGTTTGATCTAATATATGAGTAATTTCTACCTTTTTTCCCCTATTTTTCCTCATAAACATCTTCTCCGGGCCTCCACCACCATTTGATCCCCACCCCTAGGATCCTAAGAGTCCCAAAAATAGAAGTTTCAAATTGGAACTTCTATTTTTTGGCCATAAGTGGTTGGTGTGAGTGGTTCGACACTCTCATCCCTTAAGCAAGGTCGAGGATTCGAATCTTGTTAATGGAGAAACTATTTAGTGGGAGCACTTTACCTCTTCATGGGCCGACCTGGTGCGAACATGATTAATCTTGGTCCAAAAGGCTTAGGTGAACCTGTGGTTAAACCCAAAAAAAAAAAAAGGTGTTTTGAGCTTCTTATTAGAAGTTGAAAATGGGTTGGGGAGAAGGTGGAATGAGTGATTTGTGAGAAAAAAATAAGAGAAAAATGTAAAAGTTACTCACAAGTTAATTAGGACAAACACCATCTTAGTTGATTAAGCACACTTAGATGCTATCATCATCAAAACATCACAAGTTCAACAGAAACTATATGGTTATATAAGGTCGTACAACTTGATAGTTTATATAAATTAAAGACCGACTTAAGTTAATTAAGGCTCCGTTTGATTTACCTGGATAAAACTTATCTGAAATGAACTGAATTGAAATGAAATTAAATGAACTGAACCATTTAAACTTACCTGAATTGATTTTTTAAACTTGGCCGTTAACCATTTAAAATTCGTCCAAATATAATCAATATTGGACTCATTTGAAAGTATGATTTGAGATCTTTCCGATTACATAATTATCATCATGAAATTATTTCAGAAGAAAAAGTTATATTAGTGATAAAGTTACACATGAACTGAACTGAACTGAATTGGACTGAACTGAATTTAAGTAAAATTAAGGTGAATCAAACCGAGCCTAAGTGTGTTTGAATGTTTAAACTTTTAGCTTATAGGATTTGATTGGCCGGCAACTTTAATTATTAGTTTCATATATTTAGCTTTGATTTGATTTATACAAATCTCTGAAATAGAAAGCATTTGATTTAAAATACAGGAAAGATGAGAATGCAGATGCTATAGTTGCAGAAGGAGATGAAGCAGTGAAAGATAAAACAACATGGAAGTGCACATAATTTGAGATGAGGTGATTGACACCGACAAAGAGAGTTACCGTTTTAGGAACTTAAGTGCAGCGGGAAAACGCAGAGTGTTGTTTCGTCATGTGGAGAGTAAATGTATTGTGTACATTGCTGAACATGATGAATCAAGGATGCACTTGTCAATCAACAACCGCGGGTATAAGGAAGCGGAATGTGTGGTGATGGATTACGCATCTCTGGTGGCGCTACCGAATCGAGTGGTGTTTAAGGGGCACAATGGTAAGTACCTCAAAGCTTGTGAAGACCCCCTGGCTTCCATGGTGCTCACAGAAACAGATTTATCGTCGACTTCGATAATACATGAGGTGTACCAAGCAGGCGATAACCTAGTCCTTTTTAAGAGCCTACAAACAAAAAACTTTTGGAATCCGAAACACAACGGATTTGTTAATACTGATCCTCGTCCAACCAAAAATGTTATTCCAATGGGCTCCTACTTTGAGGTGGTGAAGGAGAGAATGCAGAGGAAGGTACTGTTGCCCTTCGTGCTGTGTATTATGACAAGTACTGCAGAGCTGAAGGCAACCCCTCAACCTTGAGGTTTTCTGGAGACGCCGTCACAAACGAGGCTGTGTTTAAGGTAGTTGAGCCGGTCACTAAGAGGACGATCACTGAGTGGACATACCACACGGACCGAATCACGTTTCCAAGACCAATGCGCCCCAAACAGCTACGCTTCAGCTTCCGCAACAAACACTTTGAGAAAAGAAACAAATGAGCTTAAATTAGATAAAGCAGCGGAATATACCAACACCGACAACTGGAATCATACTGTTGGCATAACAGGCGGGATTGAAACCACTTTCAAAACTGGCCTTCCGTATATTGCTGAAGGCAAAGTAACGTTTAAAGTGGATGTCAACTACCAGCACCAGTGGGGAACAACAAAGGAGAAAAAGGAGACTCTTACTGCAAGTTACGCCATGAAAGTGGAGCCAAGGACAAAAGCTAAAATCACTCTGGTTTCTAGAGAATCTATTTGCCAAATTCCATTCTCTTGCAATCAGATTGATATCCTCTCTAATGGCGACAGAGTTACAAATGTGGTGGACACCGGTGTTTACAAGGGCGTTTGGTACTACAACTTCGAGTATGAATGCACCAGCGAATCCCTTGATGATCACACTGTAGTTAAGACAGCTAAAGCTAAGCACCAATCTGGTATTTAGCATTTTAGCTAGCTACCTAATTCATAACCTACTACTGCTCCTCCTACCAGGAATAAAAACCCTCTTTGCTGCTTGCTTTGTGGGTCAGGTTAAGTATTTTTCTACTTTCTAGTCCTGCTGTTAAGTTAACAGCGTATGTACCAGTCTTGTTATTGCGTACCTGTTTTAGCTACTAAGCTTTTTGTGAGTTGTGAGTTGTGAGTTGTGTGTTGTGTTGTATTTGTGTTCTTTCTCAGAATAATGCTAAATTTGTATGTTTCCATTTGAAACTTTAATTTGTATTCTTACTCAAGGCAATAGTTCTATGTTTGTTTCAATGAAAATTAAACCTTTATTTACTGTTTAAAAGATGTTAGTATATCCTTTTAAAGGGATTGTGTGGTTTATTATGTGACATTTGTTTACTATTTCACTCTTATCAACGTAACGACTTCGCTCATTTCTACGTTCTACCTTTTTATATACTTCCCTCATTCTTTTCACTTAATACAGACAGCTCACAAACAAATTTACTTAGAATGAATATCTTTTTCTCCAAAACAAATACTCATAGTACTCCATCAGAACTGACTAAACTGATCAATTAATCTGAACAAAATATTAGTACAACTCCCATTTAACCAGAAAATAGAAGAGGAAAAAACACAACAAATTACAATTGGCTGTAAAGCTATATCTATTATTCCGAATGCTAAAAACCTTTTAGACAGGAAATTTTGTAAATTCATTGTACTCCTATACGACGATATTGCAACAATAGGTTTTTCCCAAGCGCGACAGAATTGTTAATTGATTATTCGTTCTCCCATTATTACCAGACTGTCTTCCTTATACAATTTTACTAGTAAAGTAACTATTGTTAAAAAGTTCCAGTACAGAGATGAAGCAATAAATTTTGTGACATTAAATTATCAGCTCTACTACGAAGTAGAGACACTTTCCTTCCATACGTGTACTTTCGTAGTCCATTATTAATTCCAAAAAAAACAAAGCAACAAACTCAAAACAGATGAAATAAAGCTTGTGTGTTGTACTACTCACTGTTGAATTGTTTTTCCTTTATGGGTCTTTGTACTATTGCTAAAGGCAATCACTTTTCTGTTTCAAATAAAAACTTACTTTTAAGTTTAATTTTGTTTTCTTTAAATCCAAATTTATTTGTTTCGAAACATAGATTAATACCTTGCGTGGATTAATGTATCGACAAGCTATGAATGTGATGTGGAGTGTGGACTAATAAACTTGTTTGTGGTAGAGTAGTACTTACTGCAGTAACCTAACATACTCTACTAGGATACTAAGTGAGTAACATTGTACTAACAACCCCTACGTGCTTGCATCTGAAAACCTGGCTACTAAGTGCCAAGAGTAAGTTGAGCATGTTTTCAACAATATATGCCTTGGTAAGCAAATACTTCCTATTAATTCATTAAAAAAACCCGTCATTCGTTCAACAAGGCAACAACCAGATTTAAAACCATGTTACAATGAAAATTGTTTTAGTTCTAAATATTACAATGAACATAACCAAAGATGAAAGATCATACGAGTAGTATAAATAGAATCTAGACGATTTCATCGAATTTGACTTAAATAGAGGGATCACTTCCGAGTTCCGACACAAAAACTTGTATGAGAGTCGACACAAAAACATTGATGAAAAATAATAGTAACTTGTGAACAATAATTTAACAAGTCACCATAATTTTTCATCAGAGTCACTCTGTCCTGTCATCGTACCGACTCATACAAGACTTATTGCAATAATTCCGAGTATTCTTGTGAAAAAATTTGATTAATTATTGCTTTAGAACACAATTCAAATGGGTAATATTTACTAGCAGTCTTGCAGACTATAATTGTGGAAGAAAATCAAATACAGAGAGAGAAGATGGAAAAACTCAATTCATGCCAAGCAATTAACCCAATTTCAGGTTATTCAAGAATAGAAAAGCAAACAAAAATAAATCAAATTGGGTTTAAAGGAAAACCCTAGAACTAGAGAGAGAAGAATTTGTCTTCACAATGGAGAATCACAGAAGCTGTGTGGATGACGTCAGGTGGCGGTCGCCGGTGATTTAAAAGTTCATGTTCCATCATTCATGGGGGCTGTTGCGTTGCGCCTCCAAATTCTCTCTCTCTCTCTCTCTCTCTCTGTTTTGCTGTTTTTGTGATTTGTCTCACTAGTCACTAGGACTATATATTTGTTCGTTTCACTTTGGAATTTGGAGGGTTGGCTTTGTCGAGAGTTTTTGGTTTAACCCTAGGTTTACCAAAAAAAATTTTGAACCTATAAATTAATTATGCTCATAATGAATTGGTCCACAAAGAGATAAAGTGCTCATCCTAAGTAGTTTTTTTAATGGGGAATGCTAAATACAAACATTCCTTTTTAAACAATACAACATTTTTCATGGTTAAATGACTTTCATACCCTTGTTTTAATTTTGCTCATTTTCCTCCCCCACCAACACACTTCACTTGAGTCCAATTCACTTTCTCTCTCCTCACATTTGAAAACATTCTTGATTTCCCTTTGAATCATACATTTAATTTGTAAGAAGACAACCATTTTCAGGTAATTTTGCAATTCATTGGACTAATTACTTGTTTACATTACAAAAATTCCACTTACGCGATTCTGCTGGGAAAAAGGAGTACAGTCGCCAGGACTTGGCGACAACATTACACAACAAACGCAAACTTCTGGTGGCATAATAGACAACTAGTCGCCAGATGTTGGCGTCGATGTGTAAAGAGTGCCACCAGAAACATGCGACAACATCTTATTATCGCTAACTTCTGGTGACTATGCTAAAATACAGTCACCCAGTTCCAGTGACAATGTTAAAAAACAGTCACCAATAGCTGGCTACTGTTTTTGAGTTTTGAACAACCATCACTAGAAATGGGCAACTATTGACGTTTTATGGCTTTCAGTTCAAATTAGAATGAATTAAGGCAGTGCTACTAATATTTGTAATTTTAATGAACAAAAAAATTATCATATTTACAACCCCAAACAATCACCCAGAACATACGTAACTGTGCTTGACAGTCGCTCAAGAAAAGCGACTATTTACTACAATAGTCACCGGAAGCAGGTAGCGGATGGGTGATGTTGTCGCCTGCAATGGGTGACCATTTTCGTATGTAGTCGCCCAGATCTGGCGACTCTATACCCAATTCATCGCCCAAAATCAGCGACAACATGGCATGAGCTCCGCTGAAATTGAGCGACTACAATCACTAGTGTTCGCTAGTTTCTGACGACATAGGATTAAACTTGGCAGACGAAGGAAGGAAATGGAGGGGTGGCGGAAATCAACCAGAAAATTCAAGCCAATTAGGGGGCAAATGAAATACTAATTCAGCAAGAACAACAACCAAGGTGGGGGAATTATGAGCAAATTAAACATGCAAAGTAAAAATTAATGGGTTGAAGGTAAAAAAAACATTCCTTAAATCCTTCTTTTTGCTTGATTAGTGATGGGTCCTTCAATGGCTAGGCTTCGTTGAAGAATTCTGGAGCTCTTAGTTTGGTGATTCAAGGTGGTGGTCTGGTAGCAAGGCATATACGAGTATGATACATAATACCGACGACAAAAGTCCACTAGAATTGGGGAAGGAAAAGGGAGTAGAAGAAAATCATCTTACCTTAACGATGAGCCGATAAAGGGTGATCAGCGATTTCTCCGGCAGGATGTGAAATGAACGCGCCTGTGAGGAGAGTTACGCTGACCATTTTTGGCTAAGGTGAATCGGAATGGGGGAACCGGATTTCGCTGAGGGTCTTTTTGTGGCTGAAGGTTGGCTTATGGGTATTGGTTGGTGGCATTAATGTAATCCAATGACATAATAGTAGACTT
This sequence comes from Tetragonia tetragonoides, assembly GCA_038025085.1. Taxonomy (NCBI): domain Eukaryota; kingdom Viridiplantae; phylum Streptophyta; class Magnoliopsida; order Caryophyllales; family Aizoaceae; genus Tetragonia; species Tetragonia tetragonoides. The sequence continues at coordinate 49,051,078 of CM076145.1, forward strand.
GCAATTATTTACTTGTATGCCATCAAATTATTCAATCATATAAATGTCCTTATTAGTAATTTTACATATAACCAGCTAATGTTACCAGCCAATGTTACCAAACATCTCTTCTCAGACATCCAATTTTACCAGCCGGTCAAATCAGCTAACAATACCAGTCATCGACCACCAGTCACCAGCTATCAGCCAACAGCTAATGACATCAGCCAATTGCCAAACAGGGCCTATCTCCAAGCTTTTTTTAACCACGGTAGATCTCTTGATTTCAAATTTTTAATAGCCTGTAGATAGATCGTCATAGAGACATGTTAAATGAGGTGACCCAGCAGATTACAGGTTTGATCGATTACGGGTTTATTTTTGGATCAAATTCACTTTTAGTTTATTTTTCGGCTATGAACAATTGCTTGAATACTGGCCAATCTATTGAATGCTATAATTTTAGATATTATAAATTTAATAGGTAAGTAACTCTAATGTGGCATTTACTTGTTGGTAATGTAATGTAATCAATTTTGTGAGGAGAGATACAGGTGGGAAGGAGATGAGAGAAGAGAAAATGGTGGCTCAATGTAATCATCTTTACATGGGAAAATGATGAGGAGATGAGATAGAAGGGAAAACAATTATGATTACAAGGGAAGATGTAATCAATCTCCCATCCTTCCTTTCTACCCCACTTTTACTTTTGAAAATGGGTATTACAATGTAATCACTATTACTCCCAAGTAAACAAGCCCTAGTAATCATTTTTCTCCCCTCACCGGTAAAGGAGAAAAATGGTACATCTACACATTGTGTGAAAAGTGAAATTATTTTTCCACACATGCCAATACACATTTTTCTTGTTATTTTGAAAGTTAAAAAGTGGAGATTAGTTTGTTGCAATTTCAAAACTTTGTTGGGAAGTTGGCTAGACTTACGTAAGTATTTGTTTTTAAGAGTTTAACATGCATTAGGGGTCTTTTAATAACACTAAAATGTGTGTTATGCAACTTATTTGATTCTTTGACCAAAAAAAAAAAATCCCGTGATTCTTTGCAATTAATATTGTAACCAGTTGCCTGCACCAAAAAATATTGTAACCAGTTGCAAACCACGTTCTCCTCACAAAAAATAAACATAAAAAAAGAAGAAGAAGATGCAAATCACGTTCATAGCAATCAATGCAAGAGACCAAAGTATCAAAATTTGATACATCATTTTATTTAAAAATACTTGACACCAGCACATCCTCGATCGTTTCCTTACTCTGAAATATATCCTTTTTTTGTGAAATTTTTAATAATTAATAAATTTAATTAATACACCAACTAACTACCCAAATGGAAATTATGCTTATAAAAGAACAAGCATATTGAGATATCTAGTTAAGAAAGCTTTAGTAAAGAGGTAAACCGTACCCAAAGCTAATAAGCCACACAAAATAAAGCCTTTAATAAAAAAAGATGGCATCGAATCCTTTACCTTCATTCGTGGTTCTTGGATCAACCTATGAGTTTAAGAGAACCGTCAAAGATACTGAAATGGACGCACGCATATACTTGGGTTGCGTCCCTCAGGGATCTGAACTTGAAAATCATGTCAAGTTTTATTACAAAGCAACAGACATCATGGCTAAGTTCGCAATAGAGCCCGCCCGTGGCGAACGAGGACTTGTGCACATTAAAAGTTGCTATAACAACAAATACTTGCGCAGGTAAACCCATTCTTATTATGCATTTCTTTTTCTTAGTCACACTAATGATTTTGAGCTAAACATATATATGGGCTAAACATATCAAAACTTTTTGGCCAAAGGGTATTATTTTGAGCTTCTTAGAAGCCACGCTGCCATGGTGATAAAATATAGTAGGCTCATAATATTGCTTCTTGTCATTGATGTATGGGAGACCCTATATTTATAGACTACGCTTAACTTATTCACCAAGCACAACTAATATCCTAAATATACTAGTTTCCTAAATACATTAGATCACTAGTATAATATCCTAAACATATAATAGTCTCCTAGATATATATGGAAAATATGTCCATCCAAAATATTTTCCATATCTGATATTTATCTCTAAAACCCTCCCGCAATTGTAGCGGCAGGATCATCACGAACGCTACGATTGGAACAATACAATCATAGCGTCATTGTCTTCGATGAATCCTCGATCTGCACGTCGAGTCTTCACAATTCATTAATCGGTGAATCTTCGATCTGTCCGTCGAATCTTCACATATCATCAAGTAGGGAGAAATCAACTTCTTGTCACTAGCTCCAATACTTTCATCGGCGCCATCCATGGTCGTCGATCATATTCATTATCGTTATTAAGGTGATCTTGTATATCACATGATGAACACCCTTTTCATCTACTGCTGCAAAACGGGCAGTAGCTCCACTGTCTTCCAACACTTGCTTCTTGCAAGTTTTAGTTCATCATCATATATAATCATCATCAAGGATCCCTTGATCCATCAAAAGAGGGGAAAAAACTTTGGTTGAATTTGAGTTTTGGTAAAGGATTGTCCGCCACCGGCATAGCGGAAGCTTTTGTGATTTAGGTCTCAGGAACGAACCGGCTCTGATACCATGATAAAATATAGTAGGCTCATAATATTGCTTCTTGTCATTGATGTATGGGAGATCCCATATTTATAGACTACGCTCAACTTATTCACCAAGCACAACTAATATCCTAAATATACTAGTTTCCTAAATACATTAGATCACTAGTATAATATCCTAAACATATAATATCATATATATAGTCTCCTAGATATATATGGAAAATATATTCATCCAATATATTTTCCATATCTGATATTTATCTCTAACACACGGAAATGGAATGAGGAGGACGTGAAATGAGTGGTTTATGAGAAAAATTAGGAGAAAAAGTACAAGTTACTCCACAAGTTAGGCCAAACACTATCTTAATTGACTAAGCATACTTAGATGCTATCATAGGAATGACAATGGTTCGGATCGGAGCGGATTATGCTAAATCTAAATCCGCTCCGAATACTAAACGAATTCTCAAATCACCTCTGAATCCAAATATTCTCCAATTAGGGAGGATCCGAATCCGAAACTATTCGGAGTCGGTAACCTCCGAATCCGTTCCGATCCGATCCGTTTACTTGACTTATTTTCCACTTATTTTTTTTTAAAATGTGAACATATATAAGATATACTAAATAACTAATTGTTATTTCAACAAAAAAAATATGGTAAATATATTAAGGATTTCAGATATACACACACACACACAAAGGATTTAGTGTTTTTTCTAGAAATAATAAATATAAATTGGATATTCGGAACGGATTTGAAGCCGGATCAGATCTTGACGGATTTTACCTAGCGTCCTAATCCGCTCCGAATCCCTGTCGGAGACTTCTAATTGGGTTCGGACTCGGATTTTTCTGTTTCAGATTTGGCTCGGATTTTTCCTTCTAAATGAATCGGATTCGGATCGGGTTCATACTCAATTGTCATCCGTATGCTATCATCATCAAAAAAATCATAGGTTTAACATAAACCAAATGGCTATAAGGTCTTACAACTTTATACAGTAGTTTATTTAAAAAGACATGTTCAAACATTTAGCTCAAAGGCTTTGATTGACAACTTTAATTTCAGTTATAACTTATAGATAAATCAAAGCTCTGAAATAGAAAGCATTTGATTGAAATTACAGGAAAGATGAGAATGCAGATGCAATAGTTGCAGAAGCAGATGAACCAGAGAAAGATAAATCGAAATTGAAGTGCACATTATTTGAGGTGATTGACAACACCGACAAAGAGAGTTCCCGTTTTAAGAACTTAAGTGCAGCGGGAAAACACAGAGTGTTGTTTCGTCATGTCCAGACTTTATGTATTGTGTACATTGCTGAATCTAATGAATCAAGAATGCACTTGTCAATCAACGATAACGGGTGGAATAAAGCCGAATGTGTGGTGATGGATTACGCATCTCTGGTGGCGCTGCCAAATCGAGTGGTGTTCCAGGCGCACAATGGTAAGTACCTCAAATCTTTTGAAGATCCCCGTACCCCCATGGAGTTCACAGAGACGGATTTATCATCGGACTCGATTGTTCATGAGGTGTACCAAGCAGGCGATAACCTAGTCCTTATTAAGAGCCTAAAAACAAAACACTTTTGGAACCCAAGATTCAGTACCAAAAATGTCGATACTAATCCTTATGGAACCGAATTTACCATTCCAATGACCTCATACTTTGAGGTGGTGAAGGAGGATGCTGAGGAAGGTACTGTTGCGCTCCGTTCTGTGTATCACGACAAGTACTGCAGAGCAGAAGGCAACCCCTCGACCTTGAGGTTTACAGGAGACGCCATCACAAATGACGCCCGGTTGCAGGTACTTGACCATGTCACTAAGAGAACGATCAAGGAGCTAAAATACCACTTCGACCAAGTTCAGATCCGCGACGAAAGCCCAGACACATTGGCTGAAGTTTCTGCAGAAAACGGAGGCAATACAGAGGGTGAGCTTAAATTGGACAAACAAGTGGAATATACCGAGAGTAATAGCTGGAATCACACTGTTGGCGTGGCGATAGGTGTTACAGCCAGTGTTGAAGGTGGCATTCCTTTTGTTGCTAAAGGCACAATGGAGTATAAAGTCGAAGGCAACTACCAGCACGAGTGGGGAAAAACAAAGGAGGAGAAGAAAACTATTACTGCTGGTTACAGTATGAAGGTGGAGCCAAAGACTAAGGGTATAATCAAACTGGTTGCTATAAAATCTACTTGCGAAATTCCATTCTCTTACCGTCAGATCGATATCCTCTCTAATGGTGAAATAATTCCAACTGAGTTGGACAACGGTGTTTACAAGGGTGTCCAATACCACCGCTTCCATTATGAAGTCAGCAGCAAATCCCTTATTGATGCTACAATTAAACCCACAATTATCAAAGCTGATCATCAATCTGGTCTCTAGCTAATTAATAACCCGCTTTGCTTCCTGTTTAGCTACTAAGCTAGCTTTTTGTGTTCTTTCTAAGAATTATGCTAAATTTGTATGTTTTCATTTGAAACTTTAATTTGTATTCTTACTCAAGGCAAGGAGTAGGAGTACTTGCCTGTTTCAATAAAATTTCATCCTTTACTGTTTAGAAATTGAAATTCAGATCTTCCTATAAGTATATCCTTTTTAAGGGATTGTGTGGTTTATTATGTTACATTTCTTTACTGTTTTACTCTCATCAACGACTTCGCTCATTTCTACGTTCTACCTTCTTATATTCTTCCCTCATTCTTTTCACCTACAGTTCACAAACAAATTTACTTAGAATGAATATCTTTTTTTTCCAAAACAAATACTCATATATAGTAAACAAACTGATAAGGGTGGGGGGTGAAAGGGAACGAAAAATGTTGATCTTGAAAATTAAGTATAATAATTTCAGGTGGAGGTTTTCCTTATATAAGGTAAAAAAAAAAAAAAAAAATAATAATAATAATAATTTCACCTGAAAACCTCCAACCTGTACCCATAACACTTTTGTCACTCATAATAATAATAATTTCACCTGAAAACCTCCAACCTGTACCCATAATCCCTAACCTTTACTAGGAGAAATTTTCAGGTCGGGAGGGTTGATTTAGGCCATTTCCGGCCTGTGATTTATATTTTCCACCTCTTTTTGTCATTGATTTCTAGTTTATGCACTCTAAGTGGAATAAATTTCTCTCTCTTTTGTGGAGTTATTAGGGATTTTTATATTTTTTCTCTTTGTAGGATTCTCTCTTCGCCCATTGTGCGATTTAGTATCAAGTAATATGAATTCGGGGACTGGATATGCACAAGATCGATGGTATCATACAACGTTTTGTGAGCAAACAATTAAGGTACTTGCGGTGAAGATCTCCACTTCCATTAAAGATGAAGCATCAAAGGAAGCACATGGTTACTATGCATGTTGGGAGTCGCGCTCGGGTATTCTAGTTAATTGTTTTGTTAGCAGATTTGTTATTGTTACTGTTGATTTAGTATATTGTAGGGCTATTTTCGATGTACATGTCGTATGGCTTTTCTATGAATGAAAGTCTCCTATTCCCCTCTCAAAAAAAAAAATAACACTTTGTCACTCTATGTCTTCAAAATAAAGCCATAAACCATCTACCCTTGCTTCACCATTATTCTCCTCCGTCCCCAACTTTTTCACCACTTTGTAATTTCACCACTACGAAGTAGAGACACTTTCCTTCCGTACGTCATACGTGTACTTCCGTAGTCCATTTTTAATTCCAACAAAACAAAGCAACAAATTCAAAACAGATGAAAATATCAATTCATTGCCCAACAATTAACCTGATTCAAGTTCTTCAAAGATAAGAATATACCCCCGGGTAGAAGAATAAGGAATTGACATGTTGTCTTATCTAGTTTTGGAACCTAAAGAATGGGGAATCCGGAATTCATATCATGTCTTCCTTGGATCCAAAGAATAATGTATGTTTTGATGAGGATAACTTTTTTGCCACTAAATCAAAAGGAAAATGAATTTATACTTGGGTCCCGAAGGTATATTATTATCTAGTTTTGGGACCTAAATTTGGGGCATAATGTTCTGATGAGGATAATTGTGCCACTGAATCAAAAAGGAAATCAAAGATACTCGAATATATGCCATGCCAGAACCTAAAAAAGTTATGTGGTTGTCTTTGTAAGAATATTAGAATGGAGGATGAAATCAATTCTCTGTTTGAACTCTACATTACGTCCTTGATTGAAAGGTTGCCTACAAATAGACAAGGTGAGCATGTTTGAGTAAAGTATAGTGGTTACTTCACAAAGTTGTACTAAATAAGAGTTACTTAAAGATACAGGCTAAAGAGGGAGAAAGAGATGGCGTCGAGTTTGTCAGCATACAGCCAATACATTCTAGAGAGGGAGAAAGAGAGGACGTCGAGTTTGCCTTCAGTAGTGTTGCTAAAAACACGCTGGTGGCCAAAGTACAAATTCGAAGAAGAAACTGGTATGGCATCAAGTGTATACTGGGGCAACGTAAGTGAATGTGAAAGTCGTATCAAATGTATTTTCAAAGGATCAGACCCAGCTGCTAAATTTGTAGTAGAAACCGCCAAGTGTGGAGAAGGACTTGTACACATCAAAAGTGCTTACAATAACAAATACTGGTGCAGTACGTAATTATTATGCTTCAAATTACGAATTGGGATCCTCTCCATTTCTTTTCTCTTCATTTCCTAAATAGAGGGCTAGATTTTCTTCCCTTGTTTTACCTTTTTGCATTTGTTTAATTTAAAAATTAGGGAGAAAGAGATCTCACCCTCCATTTCTTTTAGAGGATCCCAACTCCAAATTACCTACTCTAGTCTCTAGTACCGTTACTTTTTCATCATCTTTTTATTTTTATTTTTATTTTTATTTTTTATGAGAACCTAATCTTCCAATTACCTAGCACTTAGCCCCTGTTCTTTTCGTCGTTTTCATGCTGCATTCCGTTCCGTTCTGCGCCGTATTCTGTACTTCAGTTTGTCTCACATAATTTTGAATTATCCGCGCCGCGCCATTCCGTTCCGTTCCGTTCCGCACCAGTCCGTTGAAAAGAACAGGGCCTTAGTAATAGTGATACTCTCTTTTTCACCACGCACCCAAAGAACCTAGTAATACTTGGGCATTAAGTTTAGTTTAATTAGTCCCAATACCGGACAGTTATAATTTTATGATTTATACTTTTTATTTCAAAATATATTCACAGTGATACATGTAAATATTACGATAAATACTTTCAAATCGGCTTCATATTAAAGAAAGTTTGATTAGTTTTAGGATTAAAACTTAAAAGTCAAGCAGTACAAAATCAATTCAACTGATCAGTTCAGTTTTATTCAATTGAAGAGAACAGGCGTTTATATCATATTGCGTTTCATTGCAAGGAGTGTACCTTGTACCTCATACAATTTCCCCCCATTTTTTCCCCGCAACCACGCAAAGTATTCTCCAAAGTTATAGTTACTCTGTTCAGCTAGTTTTCTTTTGCTGACAAAAAAAAAGTATGATTATGAATCACTTGGTAGGTGTATTCCAATAATAATAATAAAAAAATGTTGGTAGGTGCATGATAATATTGGCTTATTTAGAAGGTACATCAATTACAGATAAAAGTTATCACTCGGTATAACAATTCTCAAATGAATTGCATTGCTTGAACCTGCATTATTTGTTTTAATAGCAAGTCTTGTATGAGACCAACTCACAAAAAATGGGGTCACTATATAGATATGAGATATATAAATTCATGGAAAATGTTCAATCTTTGTTTGGTTGAAGAAAGGTATTGTAAATTCAAGGCAATTGATGAGAGAAGTGCTACTTACCTAGAATAGGCTAGCTAGGTAAGCAACTTCCTCCATTTTGGGGGGAAGTCATTTCGCCGGAAATGGCTTCTGTGTTTTTTTCTCAACTAAACAAGAGGTAAATTGACACTTACCAAGTTACCATGAAGCACTTCCTATGTTTTTCAAATGTCAACCAAATAAGCACTAAATATAGTATATATGGTACTAATTATTGATTAATGAAGTTAGTAACGTATTGGGTATTGCATTGTGTGCACAGCGAAAAGAATTCCATGTTTATAGCTGCAGCAGCAGATGAGCCTGTGGAAGACAAATCGACATGCAAGTGCACATTATTCAAGCCCATCTTCCATCACCGGGCTAGTAAGGTGGTATATTTTCGGCATGTCCCGAGTAACCAAGATGTTGGGTTTGATAGTACAAATTTTAATACCCCAGGAAAGGCAGGGCCATCATTGATAAAAGGCGGAAAAGGCGAAGACGGAGGCAAAGGCGAAATGTCGTTCCGCGACTACGCAACTCTGTTGGTCCTTCCTAAATATGTGGCGTTCAAGGGGCAAAATGGCATGTACCTCATGGCTGAGGGCCCTGGACCCCTTAAATTCTTGGAAAAAGATTTAAAATCAGAGTGGATCGTGAATGAGGTGTACCAAACAGGAGATGGTTTCCGTTTTAAGAACCTTAAAAAGGACGACTTATGGGATGTTGTGCTGTGGGACTGGAATGAGACGCCTCTAATGGTGGAAGCCAATGCTAGCAATCGAAATAAAAATTTCGTATATCCACAGTTTGATGCAATTAAGGTAAATGCTGAGGAGGGTATTTTTGCTCTCAAAGTCACTGATCACCATAAATCTAAGACTAATCTTTTCTGCCTCCAACGCGGAGCGGACCAGGGTTACATCTTCCAGAGTATTGCCCGGGGAGAATCATAAATGAAGCCCGATTGAAAGTAGTTGAGCCGGTCAAAAAGAGGGTGATCAGGGTAAAATACCGTATGGACTCGGCTAAGATCTTCAATGAAACGCCACAAGTCATGGCTGAAAATACTGGCATAAACGATAGCTACAAAGAGACAGATACTCTAACCTTGCAGAAACAAGTGGAATTTACCGAGAGCAGCACCTGGGGTAATACCCTGGGATTTGGGGCTGGGGTTGAAACCAGTGTTGAAGCTGGCATTCCGGTACTTGGTAAAGTCGGTGCCAAGATTAAATTCTATGCCAAGTTCGAGAAACGATGGGGAGAGACAACGCTGAACAAGGACAGTATTTCTGCTGGTTACACAAATGCGCGTGGAGCCAAGAACTAAGGGTACACTCAAAATGATTGCCACAAGAGGTACTTGCGAAATCCCATTCACTTACGTTCAGATCGATACCCTCTACAACTACGACAAAGTTGAAACTGAGTGCTTACAAGGGCGTCCAGTTCCACGGCTTCCACTATGAAACCACGAGGGAATCAATTGATAATAAGGCAAGGGTGGAAAGAAACACCATAGTCCACCCGACCTGTCGCTAACTAATTACCTACTACTACTACTACTACCACCACCACCACCACCACCACCACCACCACCACCACTACTACTACTACCTACTACCTACTACCTACTAGCTACTACTACTAGCTACTATTACTACTACTACTACTAAATAAACCCCACATTGCTGCTGCTGCAGCATTGTGTACTGCTAGGCCATTTGATTAGCTTGTCCTGTATAATAAATAAACAAACCTACCGGTGTTCTTCTTGTGTGTGTAGCGCTAGCTCGATCCACCATCACATACATCCACGCCATGTATCAACAATTGCTGGCATAACATTCACAAGCATCAAGGCCTGGTTGTGTGAGTCCCTACTGAGGGATTGTGTCGTCAACCTTCTGTTGTTCAAGCTAAGCATATGAGACCAAAGCTTGTGCAGTGTTGTACTACAGTTGTATTGTTTTTCCTTTATGGGCCTTTGTACTATTGCTAAAGGCAATCACTTTTCTGTTTCAATAAAAACTTACTTTGAAGTTTGATTTTGTTTTCTTTAAATCCAAATTTATTTGTCTCTCCTGTTTCAAAACAGCAAAAGTAAGGTAGAGTATTACTAAATCAATGGCTACTCAGTGCCAAGAGTAAGTTGAGCATGTTTTCAACAATATATGCCTGGGTCGTTAGGCATTGTAAGCAAATACTCCTATTAATTCATTAAAAAAAAATCTCATTCGTTCAACAAGGCAACAACCAGATTTAAAACCATGTTACAATGAATATTGTTTTAGTTCTAAATATTACAATGAACATATACATAACCAAAATGGAAGATCATAGTATAACTACAATCTGCCAATATGCGAAGCTAGACTATTTTATCAAATTCGACTTAAAAAGAGGGATCAATTTCGACACAAAAACTTATATGAGAGTCGAGAGAGTGGGAAAGAGTCACACTAATGAAAAGTAATGGTAACTTGTGAACAACAAGTTAACAAGTCACCATTACTTTTCATCAGAGTACTCTCTCCTATCGTGCAACGGTCCCATACAATATTCTTGTGAAAAAATGTGATTAATTATTGCTTTTGACTATAATTGTGAAAGAAAATCCAATACAGAGACAGTGCAAAGGGCCAATTTAACAAACAAACGAACAAGATGAAAAATCTCAAATCATGCCCAGCAATTAACCCAATTTCAGGTTATTCAAGAATAGGAAAGCAGAAAAAAAAAAAAAATCAAATTGGGTTTAAAGGAAAACCCTAGAACAAGAGAGAGAAGAATTTGTCAAACCTTCACAATGGAGGATCACAGAAGCTGTGTGGATGACGTCAGGTAGCGGTCGCCCGTGATTTTAAAAGTTCCTGTTTCACCATTCATGGGGGCTGTTGCGTTGCGTCTCTCTCTCTCTCTCTCTCTCTCTCTCTCTCTCGGTTGTGTTTTGCTGTTTTTGTTCCTTGTTTTGTGATTCGTTTCACTTTGGAATTTGGAGGGTTGGCTTTGTCGAGTTTTTGGTTTAACCCTAGGTTTACCAAAGTTTTTTTTGACCTAAATTAATTATGGTTTAACCCATAAAGAGGTGAAGTGTTTCCTATGTAGTTTTTCTATTTACAAGATTCGAATCTTCATCTTGTTTAATGGATGAGAGTTTCATCTTGTTTAATAGATGAGAGTTTTGAGTCACTGATACCAACCACTTATTGGTGTGTTTCCGGAGAATTTATATTGATAACTTTGAATTCATTTTTTAAGTTGAATTGGTAACTTTGAAATTGATTAAAACTCTGACTCTTCACATTTAGATCGTGTATATTTGGAGCTTAATATATATTCAGTTGACCCCATAGATTTGCACTCACTGCGTTGAATTTATTGCTATCCAAAGTCTGTATCCGTTTATTTACTCACGGATTTGCACTAGTTTTTTTTTGTTTTGCTAGTCACGGATTTGCACTAGTTAAACTAACAGAGCGCTATATAAACTTGACCCCCATCAGTTAAATTCCTCCACCAGCTTTTGATTATTAAAGTACAAATAGTTCACCCTAAGTTGGTAGCAATGCATATACGAGTATGATACATACCGGTGACAAAAGTCCACAAGAAACACCCTTTGACTAGGAAAGCAAGCTTCATAGCAAAGAACTAAAGAAAAGAAAAGAAAAGGTAGAAGAAATGAAATTTCCCTCATTGACAACACTCAATTGAACCCCGTACTGCCCTTAAGCTTGGTATTCCTAAGTCAGACATTATCTATAACCTATGATCCCTCCTTCACCATCGTAGCTTCGTCGGGAAGTACTGCAAAATCATGAGCAATAACACATACATTAGCACAACAAAGATTAAGAGATATATATGTGCAAATGCACAGATTAAACGAAAAAAACATAAAGGGATTCGTGTTTCGATCACCTTCTCAACGAGGGATAGATAGTATGGTTTTACTTTCTCCACATCAATCCTATCTTTACTCTTGCTGTAGAGATCATATTTGTTGAAAATGTGAAGCCACTTCAAGTTCTCTTTGTCTTCCTCATTCATCAAGTACTTGTATGCTCCTGCTCTATGCAATGCTGATCGAGGCATAACCAAGTAATTTACAGTGTTATAATCACTTGATTTCAGATTCTGACATTACAAAATTTGCTTAATTTTCTATGTTAATTAACTTACCATAGAAAGAATGGTATCTTATTATGAAAAGAGCTGCTGAAGGCAGAGTGGTTCTGTTTTCCTTAGCAACTAAATACATATAGTCATCATGACCCCATGACATCAACACATTCTCAAGACCACATCCTTCAGAGTACATTCCACACTTTGTGTTATATGCAGGGTTGTTAAAGTCCGGGTTCATAACGAAATACTGCAAGAAAAAAACAAATATGATCTCGCATTTCTGAAATGTTGTCATAGTATTCTTCAACTTATGTAGCAATGCAATTGATTGAATTGGACTTAATTAAGTGATATAACTGGTGTTATAAGGGGTAATTACTAATTAGTTTACCTTGTGATGAACGATTGACTCGTCGTAAGCACAACCTACAGGGTAAGTATCACCTACAACTGCCCATTGAGGAAGGTCACCAAAGCTAGGTAGTAGAAGTACCTTGCCAAGATCTGACGACATAAGCAACAAATTAGTGAGTTACAATCTTTTACGTGATGTTATATCTCTATATCCACCCGAATTGTATGATGTGCATATGCATATAGTAGAGTAGTATTGTATACCATGAATAAGGGCAGTCAAATGAAGCCAATCTTCATCAGGATAGTCTTTCCTAATGGCCTCAGCAGTTTGGAGCAAATGCTCAATTTGTGGTTCATCCAAATCGGGATCACTCTCATCAACCACTTCGTTTAGGAGCTCGCAACATTCCCAGATGCTCATTTCAACCCTGTTTAGCTTCCCATACTCTTCCCTCATCTTTTTTACCTACATTACAGTTCAAACAAAATGTCATTAGTTCTTTTTTCATACAGGAATGAATAACAAACAAGCTGATAATGGTGGTAATTATTTGAAAACTTACAAAATCAACACATTGGTAAATGTGATTAATCCGATAAAAGTTTTCAACACCAGGTTGCCTCTCACCTTCAGCCTCATAATCCCTGTTACAAAAACTAATCAGTGATTGTTGCAGGAAAATGACCGTAGTCAGGAACCAAAAAAAAGGGGGTGGGACTAATATTAATTGGACCATATCAAGTACCCGGTCATATAGACTTTTTAAGAACTAAGGCCCAAGACTTGCATGAGGTTGGCCCAGCAAATTTTATTTTTTTATTTTAATGAAAACCTCTACCTTGGAATTACTGATTAAGTGTATTAACCCAATAGTTAAATGTCATTGTACAAGCTAATCCCTTTCTCTCATTTTCCTTTCTCTTTCCTTTCCATACCCACTCTCTCTCCTTCACTCTTCCACTCCCAAGATTAGGTTCCTCTATATTATCGAGATTAGGCAAAAATTTGTGATATTAACCTACAATTTGTCACTCAAAAAAACAACCACAATTTGAATCTCTATAAAGCTTATCTATTTCCTTCACGTTTTCGCCTCTAAATTTGATCAAAAGTGACTTAACTAAATTAATCCAAACAAAGGTAACTTGAGTAGTAACTTTAACTACTGTTATATTGTCATTCACATGATTTCATCTTTCATGTATGTTTGGATCCAAACTAAGTAGCTTTGCAATTTTCTGACTATGTTCTTTTCACCTTTTTTGTCGAGCTTTTATTCCGATGAGTTGAGTATGTTATTTTCTTCTTTTTTCGAGTTTTGAAGAAAAATCATCTTATACAATTGACTTAGACTCATATATTTACTCTATATTTACATATATTTACTCTATATTTACATAGCCCTTGATTTATAGTCTACTCCAAAGAGAGATAATTTCTAAATGATTAATTACATGAGAACTGACAACTCACTAAATATATTTTCTAATAATGAAATAGTTTCTGAAGAAGCTAAACTATTTAATTTTCCTAGAAGTAATCTTTCTCAACCGAATTGAGCCCTAAAAATCAAGTATTAGCCGAGGTTGTAGAAGAGAATAACCTAAAGGTTTGGCCGAATGCATTGGTTTGAGGTACCAAAAAAGAATCAGGCTGAGGTACCATAATTCCAGCATTTAGCACCATTTCTCTTTCCTCCTCAATTTCCACTTCCACACCATTTTCCTCCCTCTCCCCTGCATACTTTTTCTGCTCTACCTCCACCCCTGTTCCACACAAAACAAAATTTCAATTCCATAAAATTAATCTTTTCAATGAATTTATTTTTCCAGAAAACAATCTAAGACATAAAGTATTTTCCATCAACGTGAAAAATTAAAACATACCCATTAAAAACTCCATTTTTTTTTTCCATAAAAATTGAATCTTTACACTATTTTTAACCCAGATCTGATCTTGCACAAATTTAGTGTAATTTATCTACTAAAACTACCAAGCAAGAAAATAATTTTTACTCAAAAACAAAAGAGGGAAGAAAGAAAATGTACCAAAATCAGGCTGCTCAATGATGATAGTCATCCTGGATCAAAATGCCCACAACAAAATAAAGTCTAAAACTCAGAAATTATTTTTTTTTTTTTAACAAAAAAAGTGATTTATTGGGAGGGTTTAGGATGTTGAGTTGGTATGATATGTTAGGGTTTGAATGAAAAAAAGTGAGAGGGTATTTATAAAATGGCGGAACGTCCTTCCCTGCGATTTCGAGGACCTTGAAGTCCTTCCCTGAAAATCTCTTAATCATCTTCTTTCTCTCTCTTCATACAAATTTTATCCTTTTTATTAGTTTTTGAAAAAATGATATTTGCCGTTTTTGTTTTTGTTTTTGTTTCATCTTCAAAGATTGTTACTAGTTGGCATTGAGGTGGATCAACTTGGAAAAACAGAGAAGGAAGGAAAATATTTGATACTTGTATCCAATTATTGAAAAGAAGCTTTGTTTGGTTAATCCATCGCTTTTAAGTTCACAAAAGTTGAAAATGGATAAAGTTTATTGGTGATTGTCACAGTTACTGAACTAAAGTCATTTTTACCGCCATTAGATTTGGCTCATAAATCACAATGATTGTCTACTTAGACATTCAGCCACGACTCATATGATCATACCCTACAATACCAAACTTCTTTTTCTTGTTTTTTTTTATTTTTTACTTTTTTATTATTATAAATTTAAAGGGTTTGATCAATACAAGTTCATTCACCTATAGTGAAGTGCAAGTGCCTATAGTTTCATTTCACCTATAGTGACAAACGAATGCAATCATGTTCTTCATGTGATGGACTTATATAAGTCTTTGATAGTCATGCGTGATTTTCTCAAATATACATGATTAACAAACTAATTCTGTAAATAGCTTCGGTTGAAAACTATTTTTTAACATATACATCTAGTAGGTTCAGAATGAGGTAAACAAGTGTGATTTCATCAAATATACATGTTTAACAAACTAATTCCCAAAATATACATTATGTAGGATTGCACTCCGAAAAGAAAAGTGATTTTAATCTACTGAATGTTTTGGCCTGTAATATTACCTTCGATAATGTTGTAACTAAACGTTCAATTACATAATTGATTTGCACAAGAAAGCATACAAATTATATGTAGTGGAGTTTACAAATTTTCTACCTTATTTTCTAGCTAGGCTTTTATATGAATTATATGCATGTTTGGATTATTTAGTGGGAGTACTTTTGTGGGCCGACTCGGTGCGAACAAAATTAGTCTTGGCCCAAAGGACTTAGGTAAACTTGTGGTTAAACCAAAAAAAATATGCATATTTGGATCAACATATATGAGTTGGATTATTCAATTAAAATCTTCCTGCTTTTATTTCAGCAAATGCTAGGGACAATAAACAAAGCTCTCTACCTGACCAAAAACAATGGTATCCTTCAATGTTCAATCTACAGAATGAAGTGCGTAATTTGATTGATGCTGGCATTTATAATTTGAATGATACTTTCCTTGCCGGAGTGCAATTCTAGTATCCTACATAATGTATATTTTGGGAATTAGTTTGTTGAATATGTATATTTGTTGAAATCACACTTTCTTGCCTCAATCCGAACTTACTAGATGTATATGCTGGGAAATAGTTTTCAACCAAAGCTATTTGCGGAATTAATTTATTTATCATGTATATTTGAGGAAATCACACGAAGTGCAATGGATAGTTTTTTTTTATTTTTTGATGTAACATATACATATATGATCAAATGATTCATCTTTGTGTGTTATATTTTGGGTCACTCCTACACATAAAAACCAAAAATGTGAACCACATACAAGAGTATCTATTAGCATAACAATTTTACATTTTCATTTTTTTGCGTATAAAAAAGGCACAAGATGAATTAATCGAAACTCTCAGTCTTTTTTTTTTTTTGGTATAAGAAACTCTCAGTCTTACAGTCATGAAATATTTTTAAACAGTCGAACATCTCTTATTCCCTAACAAACGAGTATTGTTTAAGTTGAAATATAGTATTTTTTTTTCCCTCTTCCAGTACACCACTATGAGTAGTATTGCATAGTTTCCTTCTCGCATAATCTCATTTCTTATAATATTTTACCTATTTTATAGGTGTGTATTTAGGCGTACAAAAAATTTGTTTGAGACGTCTTGTTCTAACTTTTAGGATCACCGATCCATACATTTCTAAATAATGACCCTATCTTTATGTGAGTTTTTTTTTTTTTTATACGAGAAACTCGCAATCACCACTCTTTGAGTGTGTATTGGAAAAACCCCGAGTATATGTAATAGACTGCAAACCACACACACTAGGCAAGCCAAAAAGATAAATTTTGTAGACAGACTCAGCAAAGAGGCCTAATGAGAATTGAATTCATGACCTTTGTCATAATATACAACCCCACGACCAACTCCATTACCCCTTTCAAAACTCATTTTTATGTGAGTTGGTTTTACACAAGAACAACTAGAATTAACATGAGACAAAATTGGTAGCAAAAAACAGCTGGTGGGGCTGACTAAGCGGTAAGTGGGAGTACGAATAGTACGCGAATAAAGACGGCCGCATATCTGCGAGGTGGTCCCACCTTACGTGGATTCCAGTCAATGAGTATGGCACAATTTTGGCGCTTTTTTTTTTTTTTCCTTCTTCCATGTCTTACTTTTGCTCTGCTTTGCGAGTTTTATAGTTGCAGCCAACCCCATGGCTCTATGTTTATTTGAAGAGCAGGCAAATTAAGAGGTCCTTAACAATGCAATAACGAGAAATAAAGCGGCAAGTCCTTGGTTGCTTCTATTTGCTTCCATTTGTGTCACCATTCTATTTAACCACCCGTGCTGTATGCCACCGACCTTTTTAAATTCAGCATGACAAAATGCTTTTTAGTTGCGTTTTTATTATTTGATTTGATGTAGTGTGTGGATGACAATGTGACACCTTAGAGTTTCAAAGATTTGTTCATTGTGTCAAAGTTTTCATCTCTAATATGGAGTTAGGAACTTTTGGGGAGAAAAGAGAGGAGCGTTGTTTTCTTACCTTATCTACAATTTTCGCTGATAATAAAAACGTGAGACAAAATGAAATATATAATGGGATATAATGTAAAAATGAAATATAGAAACGGGGACGACAAAAATAACAGAGTCGTAGTCACGGAGTGAATGAAGTGTTTGAGACCCTAGAAAATAGGGGTGAATAGAAATTGCGGGTATCCAGTATCGGAACCGGAATTGGTTAGGAACCGGTGGTTTCGGAACCGAAACTGGTCTAACCAATTCCAATTTTCAAAATTAGGAACCGGTACCAACCAATTCCAATTCCAATTCCTGACTTTTGGGAAAACGGAACCGGTTGGGTACCCAGTGTAAAAAAATTAAATGACTTTTTTCCTTTGTTAGAAATAAAGAATGGTGATTTTCTAGTAAGTTTAAAAGTTTCCATTTGTAATTTTAATGTTTTTAATGATTGTATTTGTAATATTTACAATTAAATGATTGTATACGTTATTTAAATTTGGATTTACAATGTTAGGTATTTTGATGGTACTGTTTGATTTTATGTTTGCGGATTTTTTGGAAACTAATATTTATTAGTGTAATATTTTTATTGGTGTTTTTTTATTATTAAAATATACATTTATTTGACTTAAAAAATAAGAAAATTTGGTTTTAATGCGGACTTGGGTACCCAGGAACCGGTGGGTACCCGGTGGATTCAATTCCAATTCCTAAGATTTAGGAATCGGTGTAACCAATTCCAATTCCAATTCCTACAAATTTAGAACCGGTGGATCCAATTTCAATTTCTGGGTAGTACAATACCCGGTAAGTACCCGGTTGCTTTCACCCCTACTAGAAAAGACTCCCCCAAACAAAAAAAGGAAAAAAAAAAACTAAACCGTGACTTTGAAGGTGTTCCTTTTACGTAGATGTAACACACCGTTTCTTGAAGGTTTCACTTGAAGGAAATATGAGTTATGAGGGGTGCTAAGTGCTAACATGTAGGTAGTACAAGTGGCCGGTAAGTGCCCACTCTCACAATCTAATAGTGAGGGATTCAAATCCTTATTTATATAAGAAAAGTAAAAACTCCTCTATTTTTTTGCAGGGAGTATTTACTCCTCTGTTTGAATCCGTCAACCCAACTAAGATTAGTTTATCATGTGTGTATGATTTGCGGACTATTATATACATTCTTGTAGTAAAAATAAAATGCTAACATTTGAGCTTTGGCCCAAGTGATTAGGATGGGGGGACTCAGGGGGAGGGGGTCATTGCTCAATTGTGGTTGGTATTCAGTAGTACTTTGGTACAACCAATTCTGTTCTAGTCCAAAATGGGCTGAGCTTCATGGACCGAGAGATGTGATGAATTGGACGGATGCTGTATTCCCTTTATAAAATTTTTTACTCCCAGCCATTACAACCAAGCCCATTTTCTGAGCCCAATTTTTAGACTGGATAGTTTAGCCCAAAACTTTTACAAAATTTGTGTAGACTTAGTTTATGGTGGACCAATATTTGGAGTCACTCCCTATTTTATCTAGAACCACCCCCCTCTAAAAGTGGAGCCACCCATACCTCACTTAGAGCCACCCCTACCTCACTTAGAGCCACCCCTCAAATTTATACTTTGCACTACCCTTACTTCACCTGGAGCCACCCCCAACTTTACCTGGAGCCACCCCTTACTTCACCTGGAGCCACCTCTCAAAATTACTTCATCTGGAGTCACCCCCCCTACTTTACCTGGAGCCACCCCTACTTTACCTGGAGCCACCCCCTACTTCACCTAGAGCCACCCCTCAAAATTACTTGGTCCACAGTGGACTAAGTCCACATAAGAGATGCTGCAAAATTTTAAGTCTATCCAATGAACTGCGATTTGCGATCACATTGACCATTGCGTTTGGTGCATTCTGATTCCTGCAGCATTTTTACAATTCTTCCCGACTCCACCCCTTTCTTAGTTTCCTACAAGAACAAAATCAACATTATCTGTCTCTTATCATCACATTATCTTCAAAAGAGTACTATAGTTTAAAATAATGAAATATATATGTACATTTTAGATTTTTAGTTCATTTCAAACTTTTTCCTTGAGAAATTTGAAAAAAATTGGATGAAAATCTTGTTTATTAACATAATTTAGTCATTAACTATGATCTTCTCTTCAATAGTTATCAATTCACTTTATATCATGAACGTGTTAGGTTCCATCTCGACAATATCCATCACCAAGGAGGATAGGAGGGCAACTTTTGATAATGAGTCAATTCAAGGGTCAGTATTGGTATAAGTGTTTAGCCGTTTAGGAGAGATATAACTCATTAATTCCAACCAACTGCCCAATGCCCATGACTCGGCTTGAATGAGGCAATCCTTACAAAATAATAATAATAATAATAATAATAATAATAATAATAATAATAATAATAATAATAATAATAATAATAATAATCAAACAGCCTCTTTTATTTTTGATATTTTAGTTTTTTTTAATGTTGGATAGCTAATAGTAGTCCGGGTAGTACTAAAATAGTGGGAAACTTCACCCCTTTTTCCTTTTTCTCTTCAGTCTTCCACTCATTGGTTTTTTCGGCTTGTGGTGCTTCGTAACGAAGTAAACTGCCAAAATCCAATTTTAGCCAGATAATACTCCCACAGAAAAATTAAAAAAAATAATTGAAGAGAGAGAAAAAGGAAAAACAAGGGGAGAGAAACATTCAAGTTCCAAAAGGAACAAAGTACAGTTTCAGCTCTCAACTTCTTCATCTCTCTTCACGATCTTCCAATTCGATCCCCTGTATCATCTGTCCTTTGCGAAATCTATTGATTTTTTTTTTCCTTTCTGTTCGATTAGTTTTTGTTCGGCTGCCAATTATTTATCAGGTTCGTCAATTTTCCGATCGTTTCGAATTTCGTCTTTTTTTAGGGTTTAATACTTGTTCTATCAAAATCGATTGATTAGGTTTTTGTATTCCGATATTTTTCCGTCTTTACAAACCCTATTTTTTCTTGTTCATGCTATTCAATGTTTTTTTTTTAATTTTTTTTTAATTTTAATTTTGCAGGGAGTAAAATGTCAGCAAATATGTTTTCTAGACTTTTCGGCGCGAAAACTAGGGAGGAAGTTACTCAAGGTTCTACTCTGTCGACGCTTGATAAATTGAATGAGGTTTGTATTTTCGGAAATTGAATGTGTTTTAATCAATTCGGTCTTTTTAGCTTAATTTTTCTGTGTTATTGAGATTATTGCTTTCTATAAAGCAAACTTCTTTGATGAAAGTATCGGGATTAATCAATTGAAGTTTTTTGATTTGCAATTGGAGTGTTTAGTTGCATTGATAGCGTAATGGAAAGTGTCGTTGTTCAATCAGGGTTGTTCTTTTTAGCACCAACTAAGAAGTGACATCAAAGGGGATCCTCTCATTACCTCCTCAAAAGGATTGGTTACTGTTATTTATTTCAATGTTTATTATTGAGGATGGGGAAGGCAAACAATGGAAGTTTAGAACTGTCGAACTGACAATGGTTAGCTTTATCTTATGCCCTCACAATCTTCGAAAACCTTTGTAGTGTAATATGGTGTGATGTGGGGGGGGGGGGGATGGGAAGAGGTTTCCATTATCAGATGTTTGAAATTAGGATAATCAAATAGGGCATGTTCGGCGACATCAGAGGCAGAAAGAAGAGTTCCAAGTCTCTCATAGGCTCATAGCTGCACTATTTTAATGTTTGCAGAAGTGGAGATGTTGAGAGAAAATTGTTCATCTTGCTATATTTCCTTCAAAGTTCAAACTGCTGATCAACTGTTGAACCCTCAAGTGCTGAAAGTGCTATGCCCTTTGATCCTCATTAGACTTGTACATGATTCTTTTGACACTTCCCTTTTGGTATGATTTCCCTTCTATCTCCAAGTGAACTTCGTTTATATACGAGAACCAAGCCCTAGACTGATGAAAGAATGATGCATACATTAACTACTGAATTTATGCTAGTCACATTCTGTTTCTTCGAAATTGGGGAGGTTAATGGTGAAGTCCCGTAGTGAGGCAGCGTGTAGAGAGCTTGCTGCCCAACATTGCCCTGAGGATGCGTGGTGCTGGTGACTTAAATTTAGGGATTTAACTAGTGTAGTATGTCAAATTCAATACTTTTTGGGAAGCCTAATAAGTTTTGAATTACTAGCATACAATACTTGCGGGGTGAGTGTGATAGGTTTGGAAGTATTTTTTTCTAGTATGCCAGAGATGTGTGAACTTTGTTGATAGTTTGGAATGTTAGTTGGCTTTTTATCAAGGTTTTGAGTGTTTTGCAACTTATGGTTCTTTGATGTAAAGTTTGTTTTGCTGTTATTCACTTATTTATTGAGGTTGCTATGGATTCATGAGGGTGGGTAGGCATATAGTGGGGTATTTGGTGAGGATCTTATAGTGTTTGGTCAAATAGAAATAAGTCATTGAAGGTATTCACATGGATACTATAAGTATTAATTTACGGTGTAATAATTTTATAATCTCTACCCCTAAAATATCGTGTCACATCTTTGAGATGTCTATGAGCAGTTTTCTATTTTCTCATCGCTGCAAATTTACACTTTATCTTCTTCAACTGGACTATGTTATATTCTTCTCTTAAAAAGCACGCCATTAGATGAACACAAAATTTTATGAAATTAGGGATAATGCACTTTTGAAAACATAATCTCTGCATTTCAGAAAAAAATAAATAAATTACATATTCTTCTATAATCTCATGTCCTCATTGTGAGAATTCGAAAAATGAATATTTTTCTTACTGTTGCAAAACCTCCTCTGGAAGATAATAGCAATACAATTATTCACATATATTGAGGGTTGGACCTAATCAGAATATGTTTCAGAGTGGAAGGGTGAAGCAGTAAGTTGATTTACTTGGTATCTCAGAAACGAAGTCAAGTAGAGGAAGATGTAGCTGGTCTTTACTCCAGCATCCCTCCCTCCCTCTTTTGGCTGGCTAGGGTCTTCCATCTTCTTAAAAGTTACTTCTTGAGCAATGATAATTGCAGGATGTAATAATTACTGGATAAGATTGATTGCTGGAGACACAATTGTCTTGATATATACTTATGGTTTCTGTCGCTTACGCTGATAGTAAGCCTACAGAGTTTGACTGCATCTGAACTAAACCAATTTATACCACTTTATTGCCTTGGCTCCTGCCTAATGTGAATATTGAGCTTATAGCTTCGGGCAAAGGAGCTACTGCTGACACTTATTTGAAAAAGCATTGATTCTTCTACTACTACACAATGGATACAGGACTAGATTTTTTTCACCCTGCTAATACCCATTCTGTTCTGATAGCACTTTCTGCTTCTTTTCATTGCTTTGATGCTTGTTTATTAAGTCGGACCTTTATCATCATCGATAGTGTTAAGATTATGTAGTAAAGTGATGACTGTTGCTCTCAATTCCGTTTTAATTATTAGCTGAGTGTTTTTACTGTTCTATATTGTCCAGACACTTGAAATGTTGGAGAAGAAAGAGCAGGTACTTTTGAAAAAAGTGACTGGAGAGGTTGAAAAGGCAAAGGAGTTCACAAGAGCAAAGAACAAGCGTGGTATGTCCCTGGAATTTTGGTATTTTTTGAAGTAAAAATGTGCTGTATGTATATAGCTTTATATTCCCATCACCTGGGTCATTCCATGTTCCACTGCATTTAGCGTCTCTAAATCATGGAAAGTCATATTAAGCACATATCTGGAGTTTGTTGATATTGTATGAGCTGCTCATAGTATTAGAGTCATTACTGTGGTTTGCTGAAATCTATACCGAACATGAACGATTATTGTGAATTGATTGAAGGAAGTCTTATGCATTAAGTTTTGTGATAATATTCTGATGTATGTATTTATATGTGACACTGTTGCTGTGTTTTATGTGAAGCTGCCATACAATGTTTAAAGAGGAAGAGGCTATATGAACAGCAAGTAGAGCAACTTGGAAATTTTCAATTGCGAATTCATGATCAGGTTAGGACTTTGTTATTGCCTATGCAAATCTAGCTGTATATTGTATATTGTATATTTCTCTCTTGTGCTTTGCAGGATTCTTCTCAATGCACTTGCAATGTGCGGTTCCTATTGGTATCGGTTTTTCTTCTCCTGCCTCCTCCTGCTCTTGCATTGTGGGGCAAAAGTTTCGATTGTTTACTTAGGTGATGTGAATTGCATGGTATTGGAAGTTTTTAATTGTTTAATAAATGTCTGTTGCTTTTATTGGCTTCCAGATGATCATGCTTGAAGGGGCAAAAGCGACAACAGAGACTGTTGATGCGTTGAGATCTGGTGCTAAAGCTATGAAGGCAATGCAGAAAGCAACGTGAGTTCCTTTTAGTTGTGTACTTGTCTATTTGACTGGAAGAACCATAGGCACCAAGTGCCAACCACCCCCCCCCCCCCTCCCAAAAAAAAAAAAAAAGAAAAGAAGAAGAAAAATTCAGTAAAGCGTAACAAAGGAATCTTAAAAGGAAAAGCTAATGGAAAATCTGTGAAGAAAATATTGGAAAACATCAAATCATTGTTTTCTTAAATTTCCCAATTTCTTTGTAAATTTAGAAAACAAAGGAAAATAATATTCTTAGAAAACATTTGGAAAAATTGCACTTTGGAACATATTTTCTGGACCTCCGTGTTTTCCTTGAATCGTTTTCCAGGAAACTGTTGAAGTAAACAGCCCCTAACACTCTAACAGGAATCTGTAAACGAAGCCAAGCCTAAGTACCCAACCCTTTCTGAACTACTTTAGGGTTTTCCAGTTTTCCTACATGGATACCTTCTAACTATCAGGCTCAAGAATATTTCCTGACTCCTGTAGATGGTCAACTCAATTGAGGAATGAGGATGTGTCTTAAAAGTTTTATGGCCAAGTCTTTGATCTTCAAATCCCGTCTAAGATGAGTATCTTTGATGTCCCATCTTTAGAGGTCTTTCTTGGGTGTCTTTCGTGAAGTTCACAACCATCTTGCACAATGTCTCAATTTGCCAACCAATATATGTTTGTTCTGATAAATTTGATGAAGAGGCATTTCCAGAACTGTTGTGCACTGTAGTTACTAGCGGGTGAATAACTTGGTCATTATAGCTGCCAAGGAATTGGACTCCACTGCAGTTACTTAAGTTCTATGGATTTGTTCTAATCATTTATATTGTTTTGAAGGTTGGTCTTGTTATCTTTGTGTTTTTAATGTGGCTTTGGGCATGGAAGCTTTATTGATAAATTCATTGAAGCAAGATCATTTTTGGTTGAGTTTCCTGAGAGAGTAGACAAATCCTTATTGAGGTGTGTTTCCATGGGCTGTGGGGAGCGTAAGAAGCAGTATGATTTATAGTGGTAAATCAAGGTCTGAATTTGTTGAATGCATAAAACTTAATGAAGAAGTCAAACTAGTTTTGCTGGCTAATAGTTACTCCCTCCGTCCACAAAAGAGTTACCTTACCTCTATATGGTTTTTCAATTTTCACTCATATTAAGGCAACGGGTGAAATTATTTAGAAATTATCCTCCAAAAGTTACTCTACTAGCTACATTCAAGTCATCTTTAAACTAGAAGTACTAGTCATCTTTAAAATAAAAAAAAATAAAAAATAAAATTTAAAAAAAAAAATCTCAAAAAAATAAATAAAATAAACTAAAAGTACTAGTTACAATAACATTAAATGCTCAAGGGTGTAACTAATAGCTCATACCCTTTCTCGTCTTGAATTCCTAAAGGGGCACTATTTTTTTGGACAAAACCTCTTTCCATAGAGATCAGTCTTTCTTGGTGGAGGAAGTATATTTGAACGGGGCCCTTAATGTGTGAAAATCATATCAATCCTAGGCCTTTTTTTTATTCAAACTAATAGGTGATCCTTCCCTTAAAAACGTATATGTGCTAGTGGGTGCATCTGTGGCTTTTACTTCTTTAAGTTTTTGGTTGTTAAATGTGAGGATTGTTAATAACATACCTCTCTTCTGCGTCCTTGTTGTCTTACAGAAACATTGACGACGTAGACAAGACAATGGATGAGATCAACGAGCAGACTGACAATTTGAGACAGATACAGGAAGCACTTGCTACTCCCATTGGTGCAGCAGCTGATTTTGACGAGGTATCAATTGTTTTACATGTTTCTGTTCCTGCCTATATATCAGTCATTTGGAGGGAAAAAACTGTTCAACTTTGTGTATTTTGTCACAATTTATATCCTTTATAAAAATATTGTCTTTGCCTTTACTTCGATGTTGAAGGATGAGTTGGAAGCAGAGCTCGAAGAGCTTGAAGGAGCAGAGTTGGAAGAACAACTTCTACAGCCGGCTACAACTACCCCATCAATGCCGCTTAATGTCCCAGCACGGCCTATGCCACAAAAAACCACAGCTGAAGAGGACGAACTCGCTGCATTGCAAGCAGAGATGATGCTTTCTTAAAATTTTCAAGTCTGTAATCATATGCAAGAAAAGAATCACTATTGAATATATTTGATTGTGATGATATATTGAAAAATTGGGTGTTGATAGCATCTTGTTGTCATGTAACTCTTCTTTGTTGATACCGTAATACGAAAATCAACTATTTGATTGGTGTCGACACGCTTGTTGCCAGAATTACTTGACAGCTATTAGACTTTGAGTAGTACAGAAACCCTTGGCCTTGGGTTGGACTGAAGGGGTGTTTCTCTGTCTCTATATTTTAATTCTGGTGATAGTATCTTGCTCATAATATGAAGCAAGCTCAAGATTTTCTTGCACTTGGGCTGCCTGCTGGTCAAGATATCATGTCAGGCTGTCAGACAAACAGAGATACACTGCAGTTTGTTGTTTACCTCTCAGTTCTCAGTCTGAAGAACTGACATGTCAAGGTTTTTCATTTTCCTCTTTTTCAGTTCCATATTTTTCGAATTGATTTGGTGATAAAGTGGATATGGCAAATTTGCTTCGCATAAAACATTCAATTTAGATGAGTTCATCGCATTTTAATAAGATTCTACTAGCAATTTTTAAACTTGGCAGTTTATTTAATTATGATTTTTGAAGCCTGGATGGAGAATATTTGATATATCACATGCTCGAATCTAAGCTGTGGCGTAAGAGCACATGCTATGATCTAAGCTAGGCATTACCAATCCAAGTTAGGCTCTGAACAATTTGTTTCCAATCTTTTTCTTAACTAGATGTATACTCCGTGCGATGCACGGGCTTGTAGATTATCATTAGATAATATATTTTACAATATTGCTATTCAATTTTTAATTAAGAATGATTTATCAATTAGGCATATAGCAAGTAATATAGAGTTACACAAAATCAAAATTATGATGTGTGTTTTTTTTTTTTCTCTTATTTTTTTAGCTATGTGTAATTTAAATTTTCTTATTTGACATGCATGAAATAGTTGCTTGATCCAAATGGATAAATGAATTTCATAGTTAAGTGCCAGATTCATAACTGCCGTCTTGACATACTATATACTAATTAAATTAGTATATGTATACCTTCATGGATTTACGTATATATAGTTTTTATTTATCCATCGTTGGTTTACATCATAGTTTATGAGCATTTTAACTATAGTAGGTTTACATCATATTTTATATTAAATTTCTTATGTGTCATTCATTTGTTATGCAACTCTTGTTTAAATAGATGTGGAGATATCAATTGATGTTCTCTTCTTTTTGAAAAAAAAGAATTTTCAAATAATTATTGAAGAAATTAATTATCATTACAATTATCTTATGCACAAATTCTATCAATACTATATTTCTCCATCTCCATGGTGTTTAATCATGTACTTTCCCAACAATGACTTTCTACTATACAACTGAGGTTTGAAATCACTTAGAAATTTGAGATGTATGTATAAAGATTACCGATACATAATTTTCATCATTTATTTTAAAATAAAAATTATTTGTGGACTACTATCCCTTATTAAATTCATTATGCCTAGTCTTTAGTATAATTTATGTTATGTTCATGTACCGTATTTATTAAGTTTATGTTCATGTATGCTCATTTAATTAGATTATAATAAGGTTCATGCATGTATTGTATTAATTATAGGTAATAGCATTAATTACTGGATATGATGCTGACTGGGTAAGTTGACGTGGCATGACACATGTCAATGCAGCAGCGTGCATGATCCACTTTTATATATATATATATATATATATATATATTAGATTTTGAATTGATCACTTCAAGAATATGCAATGGTAAAACTGCAATCCAATTGGAAACTTTATTGAACAAATTTATATTATTAGTCCACTATGCAATATTTTTGAAGAAATGGACAATGCCAATATTTATTTCATTCAATGCAGACCAATCAAAAGCAGGACTAAACATATTGGACCAAATGAACAAAACTATAGCATATAATTATTAATAATTATTTTCCCCCTCTTAGTTTCAAAAGGGCATGTTCTTTAAAAAAAAAAAGTTTCAAAAGTTCATGCAAAAGAATAAGTAATTTGGTGGATATATTTGTCATCACTCATCCGTCAATTTCGAATCGGATAAGATTTTGTCAGCCCTATAATAATTATATATACATTTAAAAAATACACCTTTAAAAAGAGCTTTATAAATGGTGAACAAATTAAACATTTAACATATATTATGTTACCGCTAAGCATCTCCTAAAATCAGAACATTAGATGAGCTCTTGCACAAGGAATTGATTGATATGCTATGTAACTAATTTAAAAAAGAAATGAATAGCACTAATCAAAATCCAAACAAGCATTTGAGTTAACATATTTATTTTTGTTTAGGACATGAAATTGCCAGTGATTACAAGGAATTGATTGATATACTATGTAACTAATTTAAAAAAGAAATGAATAGCACTAATCAAAATCCAAACAAGCATTTGAGTTAAACATATTTATTTTTGTTTAGGACATGAAATTGCCAATGATTACAAGGAATTGATTGATATACTATGTAACTAATTTTAAAAAGAAATGAATAGCACTTTTCAAAATCCAAACAAGCATTTGAGTTAAACATATTTATTTTTGTTTAGGACATGAAATTGCCGATGGTTTAATCATTAAACCCTAAGATAACACCAAATTATGTGGACCCTAAAGTGGCAAAATTAGCAATATGTTTTTTTTTTTATTATTTATTTTGCTCGTTAAAATTAGCAATATGTTTGGTAAGCAAAAGAAGGCTAGCCGCTGGCCTCCAGCCTGGCAAAAACCCTAGGCAAGAGTATCCCCAACTAGGCCACTACTGCCAGTGGAGCCAGATAAGTAACCGTTAATATGTGGGGACCAATTTATTTGTAACGTTTCCAAGATATATAGCCGTTGTAACCCATCTCTCTTTTCCCATCAACTCAAAACCCTTGCCAGTTTGTCTACCAAATACACAACCAAAATTAGCCATAAAACCCACCTGAGATCTGAGCTGGGATTTTCATATTGCTCCTTATTTTCTCTCTCTTCCATATTCATTTTTCCCAAAGAGCTAATTTCACCATGACTGTTGAGGTAGCAGTTGAAGAAACCCAGAAACCAGAGGTTTTGGTTTCTGAAAAAGAGGGCAAAATGGTCACTGAATGTGATGAGAAAGTGGTGGAAAATACCCAAAATGTAGATGATGATTCAAAACCCAAATTGGTTGAGAAAAGCTCTTCTTATAGGGAGGAGAGCAATTATCTCTCCGGCCTTAAGGAGAGCGAGCGGAAGGCGTTAGCCGAGCTCAAATCGAAGCTCCAAGACGCCATTTTGGGGAATACCCTCCTCAAATCAGAGGGAGAAAAAGAGAAACAGAAAGAAAAAGCTTCAGATGAGCTGAAGAAAAAGTCAGAAACAGAAGAACCCATCAAAGAAACAGGGGAAACAGAGGAACCCATCAAAGAAACAGGGGAAACAGAGGAACCCATCAAAGAAACAGATGAAACAGAGGAGCCTAAAGCTGAAGGGAATGAAAACATTTCCCTTTGGGATGTGCCCTTGTTGCCCAGCAAGGGTTCAGAGGGAACTGATGTTATCCTGTTGAAGTTTCTAAGGGCTAGGGACTTTAAGGTCAATGATGCATTTGAGATGTTGAAAAAGACCCTTGCTTGGAGGGCAGATTCAAAGATTGAGTCCATATTGGAAGAGGATTTAGGGGCTGATCTTACAAATGCAGCCTACATGAAGGGTACTGACCGCGAAAATCACCCAGTTTGTTACAACATTTTTGGGGCTTTTGGCAATGAGGAACTTTACCAAAAGACTTTCGGGACCGAGGAGAAAAGGGAGCAGTTCTTGAGGTGGAGGTTTCAGTTCATGGAGCAAGGAATCGAAAAGCTCGATTTTCGACCCGGAGGTGTTACATCTATCCTTCAGGTGTATGATCTTAAGAACTGCCCTGGACCTTCTAAGAAGGAAATTAGGAGTGCCACTTACAAGGCTATTGGGCTTCTCCAGGATAATTACCCTGAATTGGTTGCTAGAAATGTAAGTATTTTTCTTCAAGTTTTTAGTTGGATTATTTTGTTTGCTTATTTAGTGTATTAATTTGTATGGTTTTGTATTTGACAGGTCTTTATAAATGTGCCATTTTGGTACTATGCTTTCTACTCCCTCATTTCCCCATTCTTGACTCAAAGAAGCAAGAGCAAGTTTGTTGTTGCTCGCCCAGCTAAAGTCACTGATACCCTTCTCAAGTGAGTTAAACAATTTCTCATAAATTTTATTAGTGGGTTTGCAAGCAAAGTTTGCATCTTTTTTAGCCATATTGAACTGGAAGAAACTAATTCAAACTGCTGTGCAGGTATATCCCAATTGAGGAAATCCCAACTCAGTATGGTGGCTTCAAGCGCGAAGACGATTTCGAATTCACCACTGAGAAAGATGGTGAAGTTTCAGAACTTGTTCTGAAACCTGGATCAACTGAAACAATTGAAGTCTCAGCACCTGAGGTATGCAAAAAGTTAGTAGTTTCTTTGTAATTAGTCATTTAGGTAATATTATTATTGCCTAGTTTTTAACTTTGGTACCTGTAATTATTATACTCCATCAAGGTTGGAAGCACATTGATATGGGACTTGGCTGTTTTGGGATGGGAAGTGAGCTACAAGGAGGAGTTCATCCCGACCGATGACGGATCGTATACCATTATAATTCAGAAGGAGAAGAAGATGGATTCAGTTGGGGAGCCAATTCGCAACTCTTTCAGAAACAATGAGCCTGGGAAGGTTGTGCTTACAATTAAGAACCATTCAAAGAAGAAGAAGCGGGTTTTCTACCGGTACAAGAACCAGAAAAGTGCTTCTATTTGAGGCATTGAAGGCCATATGTTTATTATATGCAAAGTTATATATGTTACATTGTGGCTGATTTTAAGTGGTAGCCTTTGTTTTGTGAGGAAATTCTTTGTAGGATGATGCAGACTCACTCTTTGTAGCAAGGTTTAAGTAATTCTTTGGGCTGATTCATTTGTTTTCAGTGAGATTTTGTGGTTTGGATTCTCTCTAATGTAAGTTGAGTTGAGCAGAGTGCATACTCATCAAGAATTCATGTGTTCTTGCTTTTCTCTTATTTGTAACCACCATAATAATTTGGTAACCACTATAATAAAATTGCGTAATCATATTTGACACTAATTGATTTAGATTAACTTTTAGATGCTAGTTTGGTCATAAAAAATTGAAGTTATAGTATCAGATAAAATTATAACACTTTATTTACACCTACTTCCAACTCTTTATTATGGTAAAAACCATTAGATGTTAGAATAGATAAAACCAATTACGCATATGTTAAAAGCCACTTGCTAGTCAAAGAATGTGGTAACCCCCATACAACTATACAAGTCAAAAAATGGTATTTAAGGGGTATCTCAAGCTTTTTGGTCAGTGGGGGAGTTAAAGTTATGTCAGATTTTCCTTTATCAAAGGGAAAAGAATTGAACGAAAACTGATATCCCATGAAGTATCTGCTGAAAGCTTGTTTAGGCAACAGATGAAGCGCTGAAAGCTTATACATGTGAAACAGTAAAAGAGTTGGAGAATTTACATGATTATGGAAAACTCACTAATGTCACATCAGTTTTTCTAGTTCAAACACACAAAACAGCAGCTAAATTTCTTCCTAGGTTATCTGAGCACACACTAGATATAATCAAAACCACCACTTCCAGGCTGCTCCAGGTCTGGGTGAATCCTACTCCCAGGGATTCTACCGGGTACACGTAATGAGTCTGGGCCAGCCCCGCCATCAGGTATGGGCCCTCTTGGGAACCTGTAGATTAATGATGAAAGAAAAAAGAACATTAATGCAGAGTAGTGAATTTAACATAATGTCTTCATAACACAAATTCCTAGTAGCACAGATAATAAAAGAATCATCCTCTTCCTACAGTAAGACCTTTTGTAACAGTAGAATCTACAAACTCTTCCACAAACATGCATAGAGTGGAAAACTAAAGGGGGACAAATCCGTCACCAATGTTATTACTATTGCCTGCTCCAACCCATGAATGTGGCCATGATAACAAGTCCCGTGTATAGGAAAACAAATTGTTTCTATCATTTTATTTTATAGGACTAATCATTTACTGCAAGCCATTAACTCCTCTCTTCTTCAATAGTTCGGGAGAGGCCAAGAGGGAGTTGAAATCAGGCTCCGCAAGGATAAATCAAGAATTAAACAAACTTCGATACCTTCCAGGAGGACCAGGCTCGAAACCAGGAACACCAGGAGGTCCAAAAGGATCAAACCGAGCTCCAGGTGGCACACCGCTGTGAGAAACAAATTGAAAATCACAACCATGACCAAAGCCTCCAGCAAGAAAACTGCACAAGATGGAGCATATTTTATACTTACAGTCCTCCAGGGATGCCAGGATTGCCACCTCTCCCACCAAACCATCGAGGATCATGAGGACCTTTAAACATGATAGCAAATGTCAGTCAATATGGAAGATTGAACAAAACTAAGTCCTCAAGCAGCTAAGAAAAGTGAAATTACAGACCTACTAGCATGGACCCACCACCAACATCACCCCTGTCAATTAACAAAAGAGGCATAGGTTAATACTGGTGCAATGCTAGAACAAGGGATGTTGATAAGAGAAAGCATGTTAAGATTAGACAGAGACAGACCGAGTAGGATACATTCCAGCCCCAGCACCAGGGAAAAGATCACTTCCACCAATGGGATTAACAGGAGGAAGCACAAACCTACACATTTAAGAAGCAGAAGAAAATTTAAACATAGACCTAATATCGTTTTTCGCCATTGCAAAGTTCATATCAAATAAAAGAAAATTTAAATAAGTGTATATGCATTTGGAGAAACAAGTTTCCATGGGAATCACCAATCACAACCTAGATGCTAGCAGCACTAGGTAAATTGTTGACTCCACAAGTTACTTTTGACATGCATTGACATAGGGAAAAAAAGAGAGATAATTGATGGTTACCCTCCAGGATTCTCCTGGGAACTACCAGGCTCATCAGCATTCCTGTTTGGCTCCACTGTGACATTTGACCTATAAAAGAATGAAAAGAAGATATTAAATGACAGCCTACTCATTCTTACAAGCTTGTATGTCCTGTCTAAAATGCAAGTCAAGTGTTGCATTTGTGCGTTGCTCAGGGTTCAAATCACCAACCAACATATTTTTATTAACACATCAAAAATCAATCTAAAATTCCAAGTTCAACATGATTCTAACTTTTAAGCCCAATGGCTATAACACACGAAATAAGTGTCCTGGAAGTCGGCGAGACCAAGATGGTGATTATATATTCATTTTGGATGGGGACCCCCAGAGGTACGTAGGAGAACACCAGATCAGTTACTGGGTCCCTAATAGCTTTTGTTGACCTTTATTAGTCAACCAGTTTTAAGTTTCCACAACCAATGCAACAGAGGTACATGTATGAGGTCACTTTTATGGTTCACCAACTTGCAGAAATAGAGGAAATTATCTATATGCTTTTGTAGAATGGTTGAATCTGAGTTACTTTCAATTTAGAAGTTCAAGAATCATCCGGCCTCCCCCTTCCACCCCAAAGAAAAATACCGAAAAAAAGAGAGAAAAGCAAGCACAGCAATTGAGCCCATGCCCCAGAAATCCATCCTATTACTCATAATGGTAAGAGATCTATGACAATGACCTTACCCGCTTACCCTGATACCAGTGACTACTAGAAAAATCTGCCCCACCAATCATGATTACTGCTTTGAAACAAGCAAACCAATACAGAAGACTTCAAAACGTTATCTACAATGTTACACCATGTTGTCTATGGGACATCAACCTTGGACATACCAAATACTTTTTAAAGTAAAAAGTAGAAAATTAGGTGTTCTTTGCTCAGTATTAATACAACAGACAATCCTTTAAGAAGAGTTCCTCAATTCTAACAACGCATCTAATGCAACAAAGTCTACTTATTCCATTGCTTATTTATTTTGCCCCTCCACAAAAGAGAACCATCAGCACATATTATTCCAGTTACGTTTTCATAAAGATATACAAACTCGTATGATGCCAATTCCCAGTCAGGAGAACATACAACATTAAGATGATCATGAACATGAAGCGACAGGATTAGATAGACGAGCTAGTATTAACTAACTACGAAAATCACCTGGTAGCACTACTGGTGGAACTGCCTGCAGAAGAACCATCCAATTTGGCCAAAACATACGACCCCAAGCTGCTAACAAGCTTCTGAACATTCTTGTACTGTGAATTATAATCCTTTCCAGCATTCTCTGAAACATATTCACCCACACTGCCACAACCACAATTACATCATCTGTCTATCAGACAAAAGGAGGACAATTTCTAACTCCACATCTAGCACTAATTACAAAGAATAGAACTTTGACAAACTCAAAACAGGCAATTACCCAATATCAAGATGAACAGGTTCAGCGGCACCATCATTCAAAGCATCAACCATCAGCTTTTCACCCATCACCAAGCACTTCACCAAAACCTTCTTGTTACCCTTCTCAGGGTTCACATACAGAAAAGCATATTCATCCTCCAGTTCATTCCATTGATCAATCCCAACCTCATCTAAACAATCAAACCCAAGAAAACCTCACAATTTAAAATTCAATCATTGCACATAAATACTAAAATTAAAGAATAGACCAGATTAACAATCAAAACCCTAAAAACCCCACAGTTCAGAATTTCATAATTACACAAATTTTAATTATAAAAAAAAGCTAAAAATGAGAAGAAAAACAACCAGCTGAACAATCAAAAACCCAGATAACCTTAAATTTTAAAATTCAATAAATTCACAAAAAATCTAATCTTTCAGACAAAAACACAACACAAAAGAAAAGAAAAGCAAACCAGTGGAAGATGAAGAGGAGAGAGCATCCTCAGCAAAAGCCGGTGGACCGGTAGCGGTGAGGAAGAAACCGGCGGCGAGGAAAGAAGCGTGGACGGCGAAGGCCACCTTGTCATGATCGTTACGGAAAGAGGGTCTTGATGCTCTGATCACAGCCATTACTGATTTCTCAGTCGCCATATTTTATTTTCTGGGTTGAGGAATTTTATCAGTCAATTTTATGCCCAGAAATTGAGTTAGCATTAAAATTAAGAGATTCAAGGGTTTGATTGTTGTGTTCTGGGTTTTAAGAAATTCTAGTGAACTAGGCAGAATTGGGTATACATCAATTTATGCACAAAATAATGGTTATCTTAGCTAATTTCATGTCCTAAGTAAAAAAACAGGAGGGACGAATATAAACTTGTAGAGAGAGAGAAAGCTTACTGTCGATTAGGGAGGAACTTACCTACAGAAGGTGAGATGTTCAACAGGTCTTTCAAGTGTTTACTTCTTGTTTGTTGAGCCTAGTTTTCTATTTCTCCAAATAGTGTCTTGGAAAGGAAGTAGGTACTAGTATTACCTACTACTCCTTTTCATCTACCAAAATCATGACATTTGGAGAATATGACTAATATTAAAGAAAACATATTTTAGTACAAAAATTCTAAATTTACCCTTAAAAGAGCACATGAAGTATTAAGAGAGAGGAAATAATATTTTAGTGGGTATTTATTGCTTTTCTTACATTTGTATTACTTTCCTTACTTTTGTAGCTACTGGTGTGAGAAGTCTTTTTTTTTTTATTTCCTTTGCACATGGGGGTGAGAAGGTGGAAGGGGTAAAATAGTAAAGGGTGTTTAAATACATTACCATATAAAGAAACATAAAGATTTCCATATTCCAAACATAAGTGGAAAGCGTAAATATTTCTGTGGACCGGAGGGAGTACTACGTAGCACTATAAGGTTTAGAATGCCTTTGCCCACAAAAAAAAAAAAAAAAAGCACGGGCACGAGGTAAGGTCATTAGCATGAGGAACGACACGACTCGACACACTTTTTTATATAGCACAGTACGGGCACGAGCACGGGTACGAATGAGCGGGCCTGGATCAGAGCCTAAATTTTTTAAAAAAAGCACGGTCACGATATGACATGACGAAAATTTGAATATTATTTGAAAAATGCTTGGGCACGACACGCACGACACGAGTACGGCACGACACAAGAGCGAGCATGGCCACGAGTACGGCACGACACAAGCACGTGGGCACGACCTGAGCCTACCTTTTAGAAGAGCCGACACAAAACGGAACACGACAACTATAAGCACGACATTGTTACAGAATGTGAATGAACGACATGAGCACGGCACAGAACCCACTTTATTCTTAATGATAATTTCGAGCTTACTAGCGATGACCACGACCTTCGTAAGTATATACTTGTAGTGGATCATTTTAGGCAAATGCCAATAAGAATTTATACACATTCGTTCCGGTGTTTTCCGTGAGCCAAAAAAAAGTGGTTTATAGCCTTTATTTTTGGCTTCTCGGGACCCGGTTGTTATTTTCGCTCAAACTTCTCCGAGGGGTCTATCATGGCCTTAGAGGACCCTCGGTGCCCCGAGACGGTCATCCGGGACCCCGAACTATATATTCACCCATGCTTTTCGGTGTTCTTACCCTTGCATTTGTGTCCCGTAAAACACCCTTACAAGCCTAACAGGGACCCGATAACCGACCCCGAGGCCCTCCCATGGCCCCTAGGGGTGTCCCGTGCAATGTGGTACGAAAATATACACCTTTCTTCCGGGGCCTCCCGGGAGCCCAAAAAACGTGGATTATAGCCTTCATTTTTAGCTTTACGGGGCCCGATTGTCATTTTGGCCCAAACTTTTCTGGGGGTTCTATCATGGCGCTGGAGGACCCTAGATGCCCCGGGATGGTCATCTGGGACCCCGAACTCCATATTCACCCATGTTATCGGTGTTCTTGCCCTTACATTTTTGTCCCGTAAAAACACCCTTATAAGCCTAACAGGGACCCGATAACCGACCCTGAGGCCCTCCCATGGCCCCTAGGGGTGTCCCGTGCGATGTGGTGCGAAAATATACACATTCGTTCCGCGACCTCCCGAGAGCCCAAAAAACGTGGATTATATAGCCTTCATTTTTGGCTTTAGGGGGCCCGGTTGTCATTTATGCCCAAACTTCTGCGGGGGGTCTATCGTGGCCCTATAGGGCCATCGGTGCCACGGGATGGTCATCTGGGACCCCGAACTCCATATTCACCCACACTTTCGGTGTTTTTGCTCTTAACTTGTGTCCTGTAAAAACACAATTACAAGCCTAACAACACAATTACAAGCCTAACAACACAATTACAAGCCTAACAGGGACCCGATAACCTACCCCGTGGCCCTCCCATGGCCCCTATGGGTGTCCCGGCGATGCGGTGCGAAAATATAAACCTTCGTTGTGGCGCCTCCGGCGAGCCCAAAAAACGTGGATTATAGCCTTCATTTTTGGCTTTCCGGGGCCGCCGGTTGTCATTTTCGCCCAAACTTTTCTGTGGGGTCTATCATGGCCTTAGAGGACCTTCGATCCCCCGGGACGGTCATTTGGGACCCCGAACTTCATATTCACCCATGTTTTCGCTGTTCTTGCCCTTACACTTGTGTCCCGTAAAAACACCTTTACAAGCTTAACAGGGACCCGATAACCGAACCCGGGGCCCTACTATGGCCCCTAGGGGTGTCTCGTGCAATGTGGTGCAAAAATATACACCTTCGTTTTGGGGTCTTCCGGGAGCCCAAAATACGTGGATTATAGCCTTCATATTTGGCTTCTCGGGGCCCGGTTGTCATTTTCGCCCAAACTTATTCGCAGGGTCTATCATGGCACTAGAGGACCCTCGATGCCACGAGACAGTAATCTACTACCCCGAACTTCATATTCACCCATGCTTTCGATGTTCTTGCCCTTACACTTGTGTCCCGTAAAAACACCCTTACAAGTCTAACAGGGACCCGATAACTGACCCCGAGTCCCTCACATGGCCCCTTGGGGTGTTCCATGCAATGTGGTGCGAAAATAATACACCTTCATTCCGTGGCCTTTCGGGAGCCCATAAAACGTGGATTATAGCTTTCGTTTTTGGCTTCACGGGGCCCGGTTGTAATATTTGCCAAAACTTCTACGTGG
The DNA here is from genome assembly GCA_038025085.1 of Tetragonia tetragonoides. Lineage (NCBI taxonomy): Eukaryota > Viridiplantae > Streptophyta > Magnoliopsida > Caryophyllales > Aizoaceae > Tetragonia > Tetragonia tetragonoides. Next base: position 49,089,479 of record CM076145.1, read on the forward strand.
GGTCTATCATGGCGCTAGAGGACCCTCGTTGCCCCGTGGCGGTCATCTGTGACCCCGAACTCCATATTCACCCATGTTTTCGGTGTTCTTGTCCTTACACTTGTGCCCCGTAAAAACACAATTACAAGCCTAATATGGACCCGATAACCGACTCCAGGGCCCTCCCATGGCCCCTAGTGGTGTCCCATACGATGTGGTGATAAAATATACACCTTCGCTCTGGGGCCTCCCGTTAGCCCAAAAAACGTGTATTATAGCCTTTATTTTTGGCTTCCCGGGACGCGGTTGTCATTTTTTCCTAAACTTTTTCGGGAGGTATATCATCAGGGCCGTCCCTGAAAATTTGGAGGCCCTGGGCCAAAACTAAATATTAGGCCCTCAAAAAAAAAAAAAAAAAAAGACAAATTTTTTGGCAGTCTCAACAAAAAGTAGATACCAAGCCAAAAGTGATTCTAACTTCACTCGTAATGAATTTAAATGCAGTATAAATTCAAAGGGAGGTTATAGACTCCACCGTATATATGATAAAGCTCCAAATCTACACCCGATAACGGTGATGAGACAAGAGAGTGAGTAACTTAAGTCTTAATTTCACCTAAAACAAACAAAACAAATAAATGACTAAGATGACCCGCCTTCTATCTTCTCAAACCTTGAAGGTTGTTCCAAATCTACATCAGCACTCCAAGAAAATAATAAAAAGTAGAAACATTTGTCACAAACATACTCAGACTTTGGCAAGAAAACTCAAAAAGAATATGCATATAGAAAACATTAAATATGTAGCAAAAAAAATTATCACCCAGTAAATGTCATGAGCAATAATATAATATGTGCACTTGAATCATCAATAATACCTACAAAAATTTCTCAAAAATACATCCAAAAAATTCTAGAGACTTGAATACTCATCAGAAACTCGAAATTATTTATCAATTAAGTAATTAAAGAATAAAACTTAAACATTGAATTACAATTTAACATTATCAAACTCAAAATTATTCATAAATTAACAATAACAAATTATAAAATTTGAAAAAGGAAAAAAAAACAAACACAATGAATTTACCCAAATAATTCGGCTAGGGTTTGCGACAATTGGATACAATAGATTAATAGCGACTGAGGGGCGCAATATCACGGCCTAGTGAAGAGTAGAAGAACTGACAGAAATTTCTTTGATACTTGAGAATTCCATTCTCATTCTCACACATTAAATAGATGAGGGGGAAGAATTCATCATCAAAGATTGAAGACCACGGATCTTAGGCGAGTTTCAAGATGAATCAATTAATTGTCGCTTGTGTGCAAAATTGAAGTGATAGAAAAAGAGGAGAGAGAAGAAAAGGAAGGAGAAACGTTGCGAGGCTTTTTGGAAGTTGAAGCCACAAATTACGCTCGTTCTAGACTCCTGGTAGTTTTTTTTTTGTTTTTTTTTCTCTTTTCTTTAAAGGGCGACAAACACAAAATGAGGCCCCCTGATTTTTGGAGGCCTGTGCAGTCGCCCCTGCTGCACAGGCCCAAGGACGGCCTTGTATATCATGGCCACAGAGAAATCTCGGTGCCCTGGGACGGTCATCTGTGACCCCGAACTCCATATTCACCCATGTTTTCGGTGTTCTTACCCTTACACATGTGTCCCGTAAAAACACCCTTACAAGCCTAACAGGGACCCGATAACCGACCCAGGGCCTTCCCATGGCCTCTAGGGGTGTCAGGTGCGTTGTGGTGCAAAAATATACAGATTCGTTTCGGGGCCATCCGGGAGCCCAAAAAAAGGTGGATTTATAGCCTTCATATTTGGCTTCCTAGGGTTAGGTTGTCGTTTTCGCCCAAAATTCTCCGGGGAGTCTATCATGGCACTAGAGCACACCGAGCTCCATATTTACTCATGCTTTCGATGCTCTTGCCCTTACATTTGTGTTCCGTAAAAACACCCTCACAAAACTAACAGGGACCCGATAACCGACCCCGAGACCCTTGCATGGCCTCTAGGGATGTCCCGTGCGATGTGGTGCGAAAATATACACATTCGTTACGGGGCATTCCGGGAGCCTAAAAAACGTGGATTATAGCCTTCATTTTTGGCTTCCCAGGGCACGGTTATCATTTTTGCCCAAACTTTTCCGGGGGGATCTATCATGGCGGTGGAGGACCCTCGGTGCCCCGGGATGGTCATCTGGGACCCCGAACTCCATATTCACCCATGTTGTCGGTGTTTTTGCCCTTACATTTTTGTCGTAAAAACACCTTTACAAGCCTAATAGAGACCCGATAACTGACCCCGAGGCCCTCCCATGGACCCTAGGGGTGTCCTGTGCGATGTGGTGGGAAAATATACACTTTCGTTCCGGGGCCTCCCGGGAGCCCAAAAAACGTGGATATAGCCTTCATTTTTTGGCTTCACGGGGCCTGATTGTCATTTTTGTCCAAACTTTTCCGGGGGTTTATCATGGCCTTAAAAGCATCGTCGGTGCCCCGGGACAGTCATCTGGGACCCTGAAATCCATATTCACCCATGCTTTCGTCGCTCGATGGGCGCTGAGACATGGGTCACAGGCGCTCGCTAGGCGCTGGGACATGGGACACAGGCGCTCCCTAGGTGTTGAGACATGGGACATAGGCGCTCCCTAGGCGATGGGACATGAGACATAGGCACTCGCTTGGCGCTGAGACATGATACATAGGCGCTCGCTAGGCGATGGGACATGAGACATAGCCGCTCGCTAGGTGCTCCCTACGCGCTCGCTATCTAGGCGCTGGGACGCTGGGCGCTTGCTTGGCGCTGGGACGCTGGGTGTTAGGTTCCGCCCTTTACACCTTGTAATTTACTGCTTTCCTTTACTTTCCTTGTAATGTAACATGTCTCTAAGGCGCTTCCTGCGTGTTGACCCTTGGACATGTCTTTAAGTTTTCTAGTTCTTTCCTAACATGTCTGTAAGGCGCTTCCTGCGTGTCGACCCTTGGACATGTTTTTAAGCTTTCTAGTCTTTTTACTTTTAGGAGTACATGTTGAGTATGAAAGTTATGCACTCTTGATGTCTACTCCTGTCACAATGAATAAAGCTCTAAGGACTCTTTATGGGGTAATCAATCCTCCATATCGATGTATTGATGTCAATGCTTGTTGTTGTTAAACTGTATTGATTGCTTTCATCATCCAACCCCTCACTCAAACTTCGTCCCTCCCTCACTCTCTTGTGTCCACGGACACCCCGAAGACGTTCCTTGTGTATGGCTGGCACTCTTGCCGCTAGGAGACAAGAGGGCGCCGCACGTCCCGCAACTTGAAAAGGCGGACCGTGACACTTGGTATCAGAGCTCAGCTAGAGAAGCACGCTCAATGAAACATTGCTAGACTCGAATCTGAAACCATGGTGAACATAGAAGAGCTAGAGAAATTTGTGATCGGGCAGGATGCCCGGATCGATGCATTGGAGGCCGAAATGCATGAGATGTCCTCCACAAGCTTACGGGAGGAGCTTGACCACATCCACAACCAAATCCAATCATTGTGGGATCAGTGTACTACGATCACCAAGGCCGTTGCTAGCGGTAATTGTGGATCAGGGTCGAGACGGGTGAAGCCCCCTCAACCCCGGACATACAGTGGAGCCAGAGACTCCAAGGAAGTAGACAACTTTTGTCTTCGACCTAGAACAATACTTCCGAGTCAGCGGACTGGAAGAGGACCAGAAGGTCGACACCGCGGTCATGTACCTTGTGGATGACGCGAAGTTGTGGTGGCGTTCGAAGTATCCTGAAATCGAAGCCAAAACTCTGAAAATAGACACATGGGAAGAGTTTAAGAACTCACTCAATGACCAGTTCTACCCGGAGAACACTGAGTCCATTGCCCGAAGGAAGTTAAAGACCATCAAGCATACAAGGAGCATCCGAGACTATGTGAAGGAGTACTCGGCGTGCATGCTTGAAATCAAGGACATGAGCGACAAGGATCGTATGTTCAACTTCATCGATGGGCTGAAAGAGTGGGCTCAACGGGAGTTGAACAGACAGAAGCTGGATACCTTGTCGGCTGCTATAAGCGTGACCGAACGGCTCTTTGACAACCAGCTAGGGAAAGAGATCCCACCGAAGAAAGGGCCAACAGGGCCAAGTTCGATTGTGAACCGAGCAGCGTCGACTGGCTCCCAGACAGGCTCGAACAATGCTCGAAACTACAACGGGAGTAACTATAGTGGTGGAAATAATAGATATGGGAACGTTGGAGGGGGATCTCCTAGACCGACACCCTACCGGCCCCCTGGTTCAACCTCGTCGTTCAATCGGACAGAAATGTCCACGGCAAGATGGCCGTCGAAGTTGAGTTGCTACAACTGCAAAGGGCCACACAAACACACCGAGTGCCCTCATCGAGACTTGAGTGCCCTCCAACAGAATCTATCTAAGATGTTTGTGGAGTCTGATGGCACCAACGAAGGAGAGACAAGTAGAAACAATGAAACGGATGAGGATGAGATAGCACACATGGGAGTTGTTCATTTACTGGGGGCCCTGAGGGGTGATGAGACCTCTCTAAAACCCAAGTCGACTGAGCTCATGTACGTCGACGTAGTGATCAATGGACGTATCACTCGAGCAATTATTGACACGGGTGCCACCCACAACTTCGTGGCCGACACGGAAGCAGAGAGAATGGGACTGAAGCTGGACTGCACTGGCGGCAGCATGAAGGCCGTGAACTCGGCAGCAAGACCTATTCATGGGATTACCAAGGGAGTCCTCACTCGGATAGGGGAGTGGAGTGGTCGATTGGACCTTACGATGACTCCACTAGATGATTTTAAGATGGTATTGGGTATGGACTTCCTCCGCACGTCTAAAGCGGCGCCCATGCCCCATTTGAGTTCCTTATTGGTGATGGGTGACAGGCCATGTCTTGTGAAAGCGTCGAACGCGAAGGTTGAGAATAGACGGGGACAGATGCTCTCGTCAATGCAGTTTGAGAAGGGACTTAGAAGATATGAACCGTCGTTCCTGGCCACTTTGTCGATGAAATTGTAGGGATGAGAACACGCCTTCGGAGGTAGTGAAACTGCTTGAGGGATTCAAGGACATCTTGCCCGATGATCTACCCCAAGTCCTCCCCCCTCGCCGATCCGTCGATCATCAAATCGAGTTGATCCCAGGAGCCGGGCCACCCGCTCGTAGCCCTTACAGGATGGCACCTCCCGAGCTGGCTGAACTGAGGAAACAGTTGGATGGTCTATTGAAAGGAGGATTCATTCCGCCGTGCAAAGCGCCCTATGGGGCTCCGGTGTTGTTTCAGAAGAAGCAAGATGGAACTCTCCGGCTTTGTATTGACTATTGGACACTCAACAAGTTGACGGTGAGGAATCACTATCCTATTCCGTTGATTGCTGACTTGTTCGATCAACTTGGCGATGCTGTGTACTTTACGAAGCTTGATTTGAGGCCGAGGTACCATCAAGTTCGTATATCAGAAGGAGACGAGCCGAAGACATCTTGTGTGACGAGATATTGAGCTTTTGAGTGGTTAGTAATGCCCTTTGGACTGATGAACGCTCCTGCAACGTTCTGCACTTTGATGAACCATGTCTTCCATGGGTACTTGGACAAGTTCGTGGTGGTATACCTCGATGATATTGTGATCTACAGCAAGACCATGAGTGAACACCTGGAACACTTAAGACTTGTGTTCGAGAAGTTGCACGAACACCACCTCTTCGTGAAGCCTGAGAAGTGTTCGTTTGCACAAGAAGAAATTAGTTTCCTTGGTCACTTTGTAGGAAAGGGGAAGATGCGCATGGATCCTAAGAAAGTCTCAACCATTAAGGAGTGGCAGCCTCCGTAGAATGTCTCTGAGCTTCGTTCCTTCCTTGGCCTTGCTAATTACTACCGGCGTTTTATTGTAGGGTATTCTGGTATTGTGGCTCCCCTCACAGACTGGCTCAAGAAGTGTGAAGGTTGGAATTGGGCCGAATCATAGAATGAAGCGTTCGAGAATTTGAAGAAGATGGTAACCAGGGAACCAGTGTTGGCTCTCCCTGATGTCACAAAACCTTTCGAGGTCGAGACTGATGCCTCAGACTTTGCCCTCGGGGGAGTTCTGCTTCAAGAAGGGCACTCAGTTGCTTTTGAGAGCCGCAAGCTGAATGGGGCCGAGAGGTGGTATGCCACTCAAGAGAAGGAGTTACTGGAAATTGTACATTGCTTAAGGGTCTGGAGACACTATCTTCTGGGTTTGAAATTCCTCGTTCGCACAGACAACACCACGACGAGCCATTTCTTAACCCAACCGAGACTCACCGGTCGACAGGCTCGATGGCAAGAATATCTTGCGGAATTTGATGTGGAGTTCACATACAGACCTGGGGTCAACAACAAGGTCGCGGACGCTCTCATTCGTCTCGCCGACTTCGCTGTATTGAAGCAGATGGCTCACTTGTCGGCAAATCATGTGGCCACTACAATCCGTGACCAGATCAAGCAGCATCTGGGTCAAGATACGATGGCGAAGACCATCGAACAGCTCATTAAAGAAGGGAAGACGCGACGATTCCGGATAGAAGATGGCCTTATCCTCACAAAGGGACATAGGTTGTATGTTCCCAGGGCCGAGGGCCTTCGGAGAAAATTGCTGAGTGAATGTCATGACACCCTCTGGGCAGGACATCCAGGGTGGCAACGAACCTTGAGCTTGTTAAAGCAAGGGTATTTCTGGGCCCAGATGAAGGATGATGTGATGAGCTATACTCTGACGTGTCTCGTGTGCCAGCAAGACAAGCCAGATCGATTCAAGCCGGGCGGCTTGCTAAACCCGCTCGCAGTGCCGACTAGACCATGGGAGAGTGTCTCCATGGACTTCATCAATTGTTTACCGAAGGTTGGACCCTTGTCGGCAATCATGGTGATAGTGGATCGATTCTCGAAGTATGCCACGTTCATCCCGATGCCGAAAGCGACCGGGGCAGAAGAGACAGCCGTCCTCTTCTTCAAACACATTGTCAAGTACTGGGGGCTGCCGAGAAGCATTGTGAGTGACCAAGACCCTCGGTTCACAGGCATCTTTTGGGGTGAGCTCTTCAAGCTTCTTGGGTCAGAGGTAAACATGTCGTCAGCGTACCACCCCCAGACGGATGGACAGATAGAAAGGTTCAACGGGCTCCTCGAAGAATACCTTCGACACTTCGTGAGCGCCAACCAGAGAGAGTGGGTGAGACTGCTAGATGTAGCTCAACTCTGCTTCAATTCTCAGAAGAGCTCCTCGTCCAACAGGAATCCCTTCGAAGTTGTCACAGGACAACAACCTCTCCTACCCCACACAGTGGATGATCACTACAAGGGCCGAAGCAAGAAAGCCTATGATTTCACCAGAAAATGGAAGCAAAACACTGACATTGCTCGGAGTTACTTAGAAAAGGCTTCAAAACACATGAAGAAATGAGCTGATCAGAAGAGAAGGCCACTAGAGTTCGAAGTGGGCGGCCTAGTGATGGTGAAGATCCTCCCAGAGCAAATGCAGTTCCTTAGAGAAAGTGACAAAACGGTTGGTCCACAAATGTGAAGGCCCCATCCTTATCACAAAAAGGTTGGCAAAGACGGCTTACAAAGTGGAACCCCCGACTTGGATGAAAGTACACCATGTCTTTCATGTGAGTCGCTTGAAGCCGTACCATGCAGATCCAGAGGACTCCGCCCGCAACAAGTCACACCGGGCCAACATCCGCACCAAGCCATCCCTGACACTTGATGACTGAATCACGTCGCCGAGGACGTCGACAACTTTAGTGGGGGAGAATGTTAGGTTCCGCCCTTTACACCTTCCTTTACTTTCCTTGTAATGTAACATGTCTCTAAGGCGCTTCCTGCGTGTTGACCCTTGGACATGTCTTTAAGCTTTCTAGTTCTTTCCTAACATGTCTGTAAGGCGCTTCCTGCGTGTCGACCCTTGGACATGTCTTTAAGCTTTCTAGTCTTTTTACTTTTAGGAGTAGATGCTGAGTATGAAAGTTATGCACTCTTGATGTCTACTCCTGTCAGAATGAATAAAGCTCTAAGGACTCTTTATGGGGGAATCAGTCCTCCATATCGATGTATTGATGTCAATGCTTGTTGTTGTTAAACTGTATTGATTGCTTTCATCATCCAACCCCTCACTCAAACTCCGTCCCTCCCTCACTCTCTTGTGTCCACGGACATCCCGAAGACGTTCCTTGTGTACGGCTGACACTCTTGTCGCTAGGAGACAAGAGCGCGCTGCACGTCCCGCAACTTGAAAAGGCGGACCGTGACACTGGGCGCTCCCTAGGCGATGAGACGCTTACGGTTACATTAGAATACAAGAAACTCTGAGCTAATTGAGGTCATAGTTTTCCATTCTTTGGCTATCTTAAAACAGTTCGTTTCAAAGACAATTCGATCCCATCCCTTGCTCTTCGCCCATATTGCTGCAGCACGGAAGGCACTAGCTTCAGTCAAGTCTAGAGTTAGCATGCATAAGCCCCTTCTATACTAGGAGACACCACCCATGAACTCAGCATACATATCTCTCGCAACATCGGCAAGTCCTATGGCTCTTGAATCAGTCATAAGGGCATCATCAAAATTAAGGTATCTTTTTAGCCTAAGTGTCTTGGCAAGGAAGAAGGAAGCAGGTCGTATTAGGATATAGAATGAAACTTACGAGCGATGACCATGACCTTGGTAAAGTATAAATTGGATAGTTTTAGAGAACCAATACGAGTATATTTTACTGGATAAAAAAAAAATGAAAATCTTGGAGTTTTGATTGACATCTTACTAGAAATTCTAATTTCTCTCCCTCGAAGTATATATAAAGGTAATTTTTTTTTTTTTTGAACTCATACAATCTAATTTCTTAAAATTCATTTCTGAGCAGAGGAAATGCTGAACATCAAATAAGTACTCTATATTCATATACAGTGTCAATATTTGCCATTCAGTTTTAATTTGAGAGTTTGTTTTTCTACAAATTAGATGTGATCTGTGTAAATACTATAGATACTGCCGTGGTTGAAGGTGATTGATAATTTGATATAGATTCGTGAGAAATAAAGCAACCAAAGTATTGATAATATTAACTTTAAAGCATGTGAATTTCTACAAAGAACAAGGGATTGCGCGCTTGCGAGTGATTGACATTTGACATACACGTTTCTGAAGGTGGTAAATTCTGTTAAATCTTAGTTTGAACTTCTACATAGGAGTACAGGACAATATATGAAGGTAACTTAATATAAGCACATGACAAGAAATGCATAGGTAAGGTTCAACAAGATCGAATTATCAAAACCAGACGTCAATTTAAAGAGCGAAATCAGCAACCCCTTTATCGAGCAGCTGGAGCCATTACTGTGGACGAAGTTATTGGCCTAATCTCCATCGAATCATCAGGATTCGTGACGTTCATCTCAATTGCTAAGCACTCTTTCAGTTCTGTAACAATCTGACTCATTGTTGGCCTGCCCACTAGAGTTGGCTTAACACACATTAGAGCTATATCTGTTGCCCTCCAAACAGAATTAGAGTTCTGTAGTATCTGTACTTGTGTCAGTCTTTGATCAACTATACTCCAAATATCCCCTCTTTCAATCATGGGGCTAACCCATTGAACCAAGCCAATTCGCTCTCGCTCTCCAATCTTCACTATTGCTTCTTGGCCTGTGATTAGCTCCAACAGAACTACCCCAAAACTGTAGACATCACTTTTCTCGTTCAGTTGTTCAGTTATATAATATCTGTAAAGGAAAAAGGAAGTTAGTCTCTAAATGCTTATGAAGTTTATGTTTTTGTTACATTCAATAAACAGTATTAACCACAACAGCAATCCAAGATGGATTCTGTTAGAGATCCAGATGTTCACAACCTTAGTAGTGAGGCGTTTGAGATGAAGTACAAGTTGGGGTGTTGGGATGGACTTACTCGGGATCAAGATAACCAGGTGTGCCAATGACCCTTGTTGATATATGGGATTTGATTTCATCGGGGAAGATTTTAGACAAACCAAAATCGCCTATCTTTGCCTGGAGACTCTTACTTAGAAGGATGTTAGGGGTCTTCACATCTCTATGGACTATAGGTGGCCTGCAACCATTGTGCAAGTAATCCAATCCTACAATACAAATTACATACAGCATTTTAATGATTTACATTAGTGATATTCTTTTTTTTGATAATTTACATTAGTGCTATTCTTATAAGAAACAAGAGTGATCAAATCTTGATCTATCAATTACTAACCTTATGCAGCATCAATTGCTATTTGTAATCTCTTCTTCCAGCTTGATAATTCAGAAGCTGCATCTGCCCCTACAAATTATGGGACGGTTCATTCAGAAATTTCACTAGGAAAAGCAGTTTGTGCATCAAGTCCAGTGTAAAGTGAAACAATACACAGCACACACACCTAAGAGAAATTTCCGCAAGTCCCCACAAGCCATGTACTCGTAAATTAAGCCCAAGTTGGTTCCTTCTTCACAGTACCCGACTAGAGACACCAAGTTCTTGTGGCGAATAGCCATCAAGAGTTCAACCTGTAGTAGTCAAAGTGATCACCATCATCATCACAAATGAAAATTTTAAGACAAAGACAAATTTCTTATTCCAACTCATATAAGTCAAATAAATTTGTCTCTGGACATAAAGGAATTCAATACTATCATTTGAGTCACAAACCTCAGCACTGAATTCCTCAGAAGCATGAATTGAAGCAGAGAGCATCTTGACAGCCACGTCCGTGCCATCTTTCAAGCAACCATGGTAAACAACTCCGAAGCCTCCCTTTCCTAGTTCTCTTTGGAACCTTCTAGTCATATTTGTTACCTCAGAGTAACTAAACTGTGACAATCCACCTTTCCTTTTGCTATAACCAAGTTGTATAGTTTCTGTGAGAATTAACTGCCTTGTTATCTTAGAATCTGGGGATACAATAATTTATATGAACATTATCCAAATCACAATGGACAATATCATACTTGGCTTTTTTCTTCTTGCATTGACCAAAAATGTAATGTACACAGCTAAGAGTAGGACAAATACAGCGGAACATGCAGTTGCAGCTATTTGAGCAACGTTCGGTTTCTTTTTCTTATTCAAGGTACATGATGTGCTTGAGCAAAGGCCTTGATCCATGCTTTTGTCAACAAAAGCAACAAAGATATATGCCAGCCAACTTACTAGCTACACTCTGAGTCAGGTTTAAATAGATTCATTGACAAGGATTTGTGTTTCGGAACGGGAAGAAGTTAACAAAGAGAAAACAGCACAGAAAAAGAAAAACATTTCTCTGTTCTATTCACAAAATACCTTAGTGAAGCAATCCTTTTCTGGATCTTTCCAATAGAAGTTCAGGAACTGAACCAGTGAAGCTGTACCTGTAAGATTCCTGCAAACAGTTTCAAGGTCACATTGCTGGAAGGATTTTCTTTATTCATGGTGAAGAAAAGGAACAAAGAACGGAAAGGGAACTTACAAGGTTGTCAACAATGGCAACTCTGCGAGAAATTCAGGTATCTTCCCCCTTAGTTTGTTGTCTGACAAATCCCTGATTTAAGTCATCATAAAATCTTATTAGAACCTAAGGAAATAGACTCTTATGCTCTTCTTGAAAAATGAACAACTAATCACTGTCTATAGAAACATTACAAGATTTGTAGTGCAGAAAGATTTGCAATTGAAGCTGTGATATTTCCAGTAAGTCCGCTTGAATTCAGATACCTAATCACAAGTAGTAACAACAGATTAATTCATAGTTGTTTCCTTGTTGGATTGTCATTTAAGCAATTCTAATGATGGTAAGGTAATAATAAAAGATTTCAGAAGTTTACAGTGATGTTATGCTGGAAAAATTAGGATTGTCATAGCTGCAATCTACGCCAACCCAAGAATAATCCTTAGGATTGCATGGATCACCTTGCCAGTTCTTTGTAAGGCTGTACATTGACTTAATATTCACCATAGCATCAACTGATCATGCAATACATTCACCTATCAATGACAAATGAAAGCACAACATATCGGAAACTATCTTGCTTTCAGTTAATCGCATTTTTGAATAGGAATTAAGTACCTTCTGTTTGATTTGTTGAAACTTGTAAAAGCTTCTTAACTGTAAAGATCTCCACAGCGTTCACAATAGGAGGAAGGCTGGCTCTCTTGGTGCTTTGGAAGGAAATACTTATCTGTGGGTCAGTATCCAGTTCGGCAGTGCATATGGTAAAGGCTGCCAAGTAGGAAGGGACAAAAGGACCCAAAATATTCCGACCATTGGCTTTGACAGTAAATTCCCTGATTTCATCAGCGCCAAGACTCTGAAGTTCAGCGATGTGGAGACAGAAGTAAAATCCTGTGCTTGGATCAGTATTTGTATATTGTAACACTATAGGGTTAGTAACATCGAATGCTTCAAGTGCACTTTCCATAACATATGATGGCACCTTGTACTCATCTGTTGTAGAATTGACCTGAAATGTGGTATTAATATAATTTCCATAGAACTGACTAGGTACCCAAATGCGATCAAAGGTATCAGTCGGATACCTTGAAATCCCTCAAAAAAAAAAAAAAAAAAAAACAAGTAAAAATAGATAATTATAGTTAAAGAACCAAAAAGAAATGAGTGTATACCCACCTGTAAACATATTGCAATAATGATGTGGTGAAATGACCCCTAAAGAGAAGATCAAGTGACCCAGATGAGTTATAGAGAGTGTCATTTAGATGTCTTAGTTCTAATCCTGATATGAAAGGAGTCCCAGAGCCTATATTAACAAGGCAAACATACAAGTAATCTGTAGATAATGTGAGTGTCATTTCCTTCAGCACAGACTGGGATAAATTGTCCGATTTCGCAGTGTCCCAAACATCAACACCCAGGTATAGATCAAATGTAGGAGGCTTTTCTTGGGAGTCATAATTTCCATACATAAAGTAAGCTCTGACCAAATACTTAGTGTCTTTGCCTTGAGCTGGTTTTAAGGTGTAGCAGTTCTTGGTTCCCTCAGGAAAGCTTCTGACATTGGACATCGCCCGAATTTTCTTTGGATTGTAATATTCTGGGGAAACGTCCGCATTTTTGCCAGTCTGCACATATTTTGCATCTGGCTCATAGTACAAGGTTGTTACTTCTGCTGTGTAGCCTTCGTCCGTCCCACAATCAATGCTTATGAATCCTGTTATAAGTTACCACATAGAAGCCAAAGATATCAATTATGTTCGAGTGTCCGAGTGTTGTACTAGCACAGCTGTTACTTAAATGCACACAAAATTAAGTTGCCCTTTTTCATCAACTTTCCATGATTTTTTGGTGTTGCTACAAGCATACAAGGAATCACATCATTCACATGTGATGTGAGCACAGGTCTAAACCGGAATCGACGAAAAAGCGTACCTGAACCTGAACTTGAATAATTTTGTTCTAGACCGACCTGGACCTGAAAATTCCGGTCCGGTTTTGGACCCGAAAGACCTGAATTCTGTTTCAGCGGTTTTTGACCTGGAAGACACACCTCCCTCTTCTCTCTCTCTCTCTCTCTCTCTCTCTCTCTCTCTCTCACACACACACACACACTCTCTCTCTCCCACTCTCCTCCCAAAGTTCTGAACTGAAAACACTAATTTCAGCCACCACTACGCACCCCTCGCCGACCACCGCCACTCACCACACCACCACCACCACCAAAAACCCGTCACCTCCCCTTAGCCCAAAAATGCTCAACCACCCATTACGCCAAACGACTGCCCACAATCCGACCACCAGGTCCACCACAGCACCACTCACCGGCCCCGCGAACTTCCACCACTAGCATCGCCACCTCCTTCAACCCACAAAATCTCACCACCACCATTTTCAAACCCCACCCAAACAACCATTCCCACGACACAAACCCCCCAAAATCCCGCAGCCCCACTCACGAAAACCCCAAACTCAGAATTCGACCCCACTCACGGAAATCCCAAACCCAGAATTCGAACTCCTGCTATGATTCTTTGAGCAAATTACAAACCCAAATCAGCAATAAGTTCATCGTTTCCCTCAAATTCTTGTCTAATATGCTCTAAATTGTAACATTCCTTCAAATTAGTAATGCTAAATTATTGCAAAGTCGGCAGATCAGACCGCCAATCTTGGCACAACAGCACCAGAAAATAACCCATGGGTGGGTGTTGTTTTGTGGAGGTGGGTCGGAGTTTGGGGTTGTGGGTGTTGATTTCTGGGTTTCGTGGTGGTGGGTCGGCGAATTTCTGTTGGTGGTGATTACGGGAAGGAGCGTGGGCGTGGTGGTTTCTGGGTTGCAAATGGTGGTCATTTGTGCTCACCAAAAGTGACCCTATATTTCTTAATAATGACCCTATTTTTTCATAAATTGGTAAAATTAATTGAAATAAATAATAACAATAAAAAAGGTTTCATTACAGCCACGTCATCAACTTAACGAAAATATTTGATAAAAAATAAAAATAATGATAGAGAGTAAACCTTCTTTTTCGAATTGGACTATATTGTCCTTCCAATTACGAGCATCCTTGTAAGTTGTAACACTACTACTCAACTAGTGTTATATTTTACTTTTACCTTTACTCAAATTATTTTCAAGTGGTGAGAGATACGTGGATGTCACCAATATAAGATTTTTATTCGCATGATATATATTGAGGTTCAACTTAGAGCTAGTTTCTGAGTAAAGTTTTATTTTATTATTTTTCTTTTTTTTCATTCAGGTCTAACCGATCTAGATCGGAATCAGATTTTATTGTGCCCAATTAATTTTGGTCCAACCAGTTTCAATTCGGTCCGATCTAAAATTTCGATCCAATCAGATTCGATCCGACCTAAAAATTCTGGTCTGAATCGGATCATAAATAACTCTACTAAGGCGCTGACAGGCTCGACATAGGAGGAGACTTTCCCTGCGAAACATCCAAGCATGATAAAGGAGAATCTCTCCCTATATGGACGAGGACCCGAATGAATTTCCAACCACATGATCTTGATGCAATACGAATCATTTGTCTCACTCTCTATCTCAACTACATCCGAGTCATTTATAATTTTGTTATGCGTATCCGTTCCAATATAATAATAAAAATAAATTTATCTGCTCCAAAAAATAATAAAAAAAATTTAAAATTTGATATGTCAACTCTATGAGGAAGTGAAATAGAAGATGACACACAAAGTGGAACATTTTGAGGATCGTCCTTATTGTACTAATCCGGATGGGAGAAACTATATTACTATGCTAACTTTCAATTCTCTACCAACAAGGGTGGTGGTCTAGTGGTTCCAAGCTTACTCCCAAGTGGTTTGGTAAGGAAAGGTCATGGGTTCGAATCCCCATTTGCCCCATGCCTTGTGTCTGCTGGCTTCTAGGAACTATACTAGCCCCTTGTTGGTGCTACATTGACGGGGCCAGTGCTTGCGCTGGTTGTTCAGCTAGTCTGATATGTTCGCTATTGAACACGAGAGTCCGAACATGACGTAGCAGGGATGCCTCGATCGCCATTCACTTGCACCCTCTTTTTGCACAACAAAAAAAAACTTTCAATTCTCTACCAACTTTAGCGAGAAATTATTAGATGGTTTTAATCTATGAGGCGCTCCTCACATAAAATAGATGTATCATAGTGTATTTGGGTTAATTTGTAAAACTCCCTAATTTCTGAGAGAAGGGACTAAGAAACTATGACTAATGGTACCACACTCCACACAATGTAATAATTCCTTTTTATTCAACTCAAAAAAACTCTCCTTTTTATCTGTGATCATATCCCAAAAAAAACTTATTTATTAGGTTTACTTTTACTTCTATACATGATATTCGTTAAGGAGGGTGGGTGGGGGGGGGGGGTTGGATTAAGTAAATAGGTTGAGATTTTAAAAATGAACCTCAAATCCATATCCTCCTCAAGTTTTCTTAAGACCCAGATCCTCGATCTTCAGATCCATTGGGTCGAAAAAATATCAGAGTTAAGTTCTAATCTTTTCATCTAATCACGATTAAATTTTTTAACAGATCTGAATTAAAACAGTGTAGACCTAATAAAATAGAGGACGGCGACTGCCATTGATTTTTTTTTTCCCGTTAGATCTTTAGTTCTTCATAATCTAGCAAAACCCGTTTAATATCAGACTCAATTGAAAATATGCGTCAAAATCTTTCCACGAGATCAGAATATATATCGGAGCAAAAAGTTATCAATATCAATATCAATATATATATATATATATATATATATATATATATATATATATATATATATATATGTAAAGTTGAGTTCTCACCAAGCATTGAATAGGTAATAAATAGCCATAAATGCATGTGTGATTAAAAAGAAATTAAAAATAATTTTATTTTATTTTAATAAAAAATTAGTAACATAAGTATTATATTTATTATCCTAAAAAAAAATATTATACATTCACTAAACATGTAGTTTATTTGTTAAAAAATTTATTATTGTTACTTGCTACTCCTATTATTCAACTTTATATATTATTTTGATTAAATAAATTTATTATATTTCTTCTAATAACGGAGTATGCATGATAAACAAGAACCCGTGCATAGCACGGGCATGAAATCTAGTATATATATGTATAATTGAGTTCTCACCAAGGTGCATTGAATAAATAATAAATATCAATCAACGCATGGGTCACAAATAAGTATTATATTTATTATCCTAAAAAAATATATATAAAAATATAATTTCTTTGTTAAATGTGTGAAAAAGATTATTATTGTTCCTTACTACTTCTATTATTCAACTTTATATATTGAGGTGATCAAATTTTTTTATTATATTGATTCTAATAATAGAGGATGATGAACAAGAACCTGTGCATCGCACGGACATGAAATCTAGTATATATGTATAATTGAGTTATCACCAAGGTAGTATTGAATAGGTAATAAATAGTCATAAATGCACGAGTGATTAAAAAGTAATCAAAAATACTTTTATTCTATTTTAATAAAGGAAAAGTAATATAAGTATTATATTTATTATATATATTATATATTCACTATAAATGTAATTGTTTTGTTACATGTATTTTTTTGCTGATAAAAAAGATTATTATTGTTCCTTGCTACTCCTATTATTCAACTTTATATATTGATATGATTAACCCCGTGCATCGCACGGGCACGAAATCTATATATATGTATGATTGAGTTCTCACCAAGGTGACATTCAATAGGTAATAAATAGCCATAAATCCATGGGTGATTAAAAAGAAATTAAAAATAGTTTTATTTTATTTAATAAAAATAAGTAACATAAGTATTATATTTATTATCCAAAAAAAAGTTATATTATACATTCACTAAAAATGTAATTTCTTTGTTAAATGTGTTTTTTTGGTTGATAAAAAAAAATTATTATTGTTCATTGCTACTCCTATTATTCGACTTTATATATCGATATAATTAAACCTTTTTTATTATATTGATTCTAATAACGGAGGATGATAAACAAGAACCCGTGCATCGCACGGGCACGAATCTAGTTCAAATGTAAAGTTCTTAGCTTGAGAAAAACTAAATTGAATTAAAATAAATTAAACTGAACAATTAAGATAAGGAGAAATGAGTTTTTAGACTCAAATAACTAAGGTGGGTCTAGCATATCTGGTTTAATTTGGACCAATTTGAAATAAAACTCATTGTCATTCCTTCAATACATTAGAGAATGCATGACTCGATGTCTAATAAGATGCATGATAATGTGAGATTTATATAGGCTCAACAAAGAGGTCTAGTGAGAATTGAATCATTAATTTTTGTCATAAGATTCTCATATCCTTAACGACCTTAAGAGATGTTTACATACATGTGCAATATATAAACTCCAGATCAGTACATGCACAATAATGTATTATACTCCATCATATAAAAACATAATTATTGCTACTCTTACCTGCTCTGTAACTGGCATCATCTAGACGCCGGCCGTGGCGCCGGAGGCTGGTGCCTTCTGACTTGGTAGAGTAAGTAATTGTAAGAGCATCAAACCAAATGAACCATGCTATAATGAGTTGTAGCATCCCAAATCGTGTGAACATCGTCTTATTGCTAATAACCAAACCCATTATTAAAATTAATTGCAAATAAATTTTAGATCGAGAAGAAGAGAAAGCGAGAGAATGAATTAGCTAGCTAGGAATAATCTTATCAATGGCTCGTGATTTCTAGCCACATACAATCAGTGCTGGGGCATACTAGGCAACTAATAACCTAGGCCATGCATTGACTTCAGTTGACGACCAAAGACTAGGACAAAAATCTCTTTTGTTCCAACCACCAACTCGCTTATACTCATTTGGTACAAGTTGTGTAAAATTGATAAATGTATAGATAGAGTATAAATATTTGGTACGATGATATCGTGAAGGATACATGCTCTCTTTTTAATATCCAACTAAGGACACATTAACATTTTCCTAACAATTTTTGGTTAAAAACATTTTTCCTAACAAATTGAGTGGTAATTTTGATTTTTGTGTATAAATTCTCTACTCACTATATAGACTAGCATTATTCAATTGCACATCATTTCATTCATCATATATACAAGATTTTTGTAAAGTCCTGTATATATACACTAAATATTTTTTCTGAAGCAAAGACGCAAGGAAAATGTACTCTTGTCTAGTACATTTGTTTTTTTTTTTTTGGTGCTACTCGTATCTAGTACATAAAAATACATATTGTGGCTTTATATGTTTTCTAAAGTTCTAAATTTCTAATGCTCCAAGAAAGGGAAAAAAAAAATGTTTTTCGTCAAGTCTGTCTTTTTTATTTCTCTCAAAAAAAAAAAGTCCGTCTTTTTCATGATTGTGAATTTCTTTTAGTACCTAGTTGCAACTTGCAAATTGCAATGAGACGACTAGGACTCGAAAAATATTCCAAAATTAGCAGGGCCAATTCTCCCGTTATCCGTCAAACAAGTATGAATAAGAAATCTGAAATCTTGTAAATTAGTGATGAGGTCATAAACAACTGTTGAAGTGGGTTTGTGTCCCACATGGAAATTAAAGGGTCTTGAGCATATATATAAGGAAGTGAGCTACTCCACCCATTGCCGATTAGTTTTGGGTTGGAACTTCCACTACAACAAAATTTATCAATAACAACACCCATACAACAGCGGTTCCGCATTGACGGCGGTTGTAGGTAGGATAAAATTGAAAAAATAAATATTTAAGATAATAAATTATTATAAGACAGCAGTTAAAGGTAAGCTGCAGTTGTATGTGCATATACAACAGCGGATCATATATAGACGCAGTTGTATGTGCATATACAACAGCGGGTGTTACTCAAGCGTGGTTGTATGTGAACTTCAACTGCGGTTTTAATACAGCCGCTGGTTAATTTACTAAAAAAAAAAAAAAACAGCTAAAACATCTACGCACACACACAAACCAAAAACAAAAGAAGTGAAGAAATAAACTAAGGCACTGATTCCTTCCTTCGTCTCTCTTCTCAAGGCTTCGTCTCTCTACTCACCGACCACCACCTTAAATTGACGCTCCGTTCATCGCCGACCACCACCACCACGACGACCACGGTTCACCCACAACCACCATCGACGCGACTTCCCTCTCGCAGCACCACCGTTTAATTCGCACCCATACAACCACCACACCGACCACTACCAGCCGACCACGCGGCTACGCTCATCCGACCAGAGACCACCATCACAGCAACCTCTACATCAATTCAGGTAATTCGCACCTCTCTTTTAATCTCAATTGCAGCTCTATTTTGTTTTGTTTATTTATTATTTGGGGATTGTAGTCAATATTATATGAATCTGAGATTGATTATTTAATTATTAGGGTTTAGGGTTAAACTATTGGGGATTAAAGAATTGGGGGAGAATATATATAATTGTACTTTATGTTAGGGTTTAGCGTTAAATTACTTATAATTTCACGCTTTTTAGTGAAATTAAGGGTAAATTGGCGAAAACTCCCAAGAAATTTGGAGTTTTTGTTTAGAACACCCAAACATTTTCAACTTTGGCAAATACCCCCAAACAAAATGGAAAAGCCTTGTAATTCCCCCCAAACAAAATGTGAACTTTGTTAGACATGGTTCGATCAATGATGAGCCTTACTAGTCTTCCAATATCTTTTTGGTGATATGCTCTTGAGACAGCCGCGTTCACACTTAACAGGAGTCCATCAAAATCAGTAGAAAAGATACCATTTGAGAAATGGACGGGGAAAGTTCCCAGCTTGACTTTTCTAAAGATTTGGGGTTGTGAAGCTTATGTAAAACGTTTACTTTCTGATAAGCTTGGACCTAAATCTGATAAATGCTTCTTTGTGGGATATCCTAAAGAAACTAAAGGATATTACTTTTACCATCCCACCGACAACAAAGTGTTTGTGGCTCGACATGGTGTCTTCTTAGAAAGAGAGCTTCTTTTAAAGGAACCAGTGGGAGTAAAGTGCAACTCGAAGAGGTTCGAGAGCCACAGGAGAGTACTCCAATTTCTGAGGAGACTCAAAGTAGTTTACAAGATGTTGTAGTAGCTACACCTGTGGCACCATCCCCTCGTAGGTCTGAAAGAGAGCGCCGAGAACCCATTAGATATGGTTTTTTGGTGACTGAACATCGTCATATATTATTAATAGAGGGTGACGAGCCTACGACCTACACGGAAGCAATGATGGGCCCTGATTCCGACAAATGGCTTCAAGCCATGAAATCTGAAATGGATTCCATGGATGAAAACAAAGTATGGACTTTGGTAGACCCACATGATGTCGTAAAAATCATTGAATGTAAATGAGTTTTCAAGAAGAAAATTGACATGCATGGGAATGTTTATATATTCAAGGCACGATTGGTGGAAAAAGGTTATAATCAAATTCATGGGATAAATTATGATGAAATCTTTTCGCCCGTCGCAATGCTTAAATCCATTAGGATACTCCTTGCCATTGTTGCATATTTTTAATTATGAGATATGGCAGATGGATATGAAGACAGCTTTCCTTAATGGAAACCTGGAAGAGGATGTGTACATGACACAACCCGAGGGCTTCACATCACCAGGAGGAAAGGTATGCAAGCTTCAGCGATCTATTTATGGATTGAAGCAAGCATCCAAGAGTTGGAATCTTCACTTCAATGAGGCAATCAAAGAGTTTGATTTCCTTAGATCCGAAGAAGAACCTTGTGTTTACAAGAAGGTTAGTGGGAGCGCTGTGGCATTCTTGGTCTTATATGTGGACGACATATTACTGATTGGAAATGATATTCCTACACTTCAGTCAGTCAAGGACTTTTTGGAAAAGTGTTTCTCAATGAAAGACATGGGAGAGGCAACCTATATCTTGGGGATTAGGATCTATAGAGATAGATCAAAAGGACTCTTGGGCTTAAGCCAGAGTACCTATATAGATAAGGTGTTGAAAAGGTTCAACATGCAAGATTCCAAGAAAGGTAATCTTCCCATGTCACATGGCATAACTCTTAGCAAGACTCAGTGTCCTTCGACACAAGATGAGCGAGATCGCATGAGTAGAATTCCTTATGCTTCTGCTACAGGTTCTATCATGTATGACATGATGTGTACTCGTCTTGACGTTGCTTGTGCTTTGAGCATGATGAGTAGATACCAATCTAATCCAGGTGAAAGTCACTGGGTCGCAGTCAAGAGCATCCTCAAGTACTTGAGAAAGACTAAGGATGTGTTTCTTGTCTATAGTGGTGAAGAGGAACTCACTGTAAGTGGTTACACTGATGCAAGCTTCCAAACAGATAAGGATGATTCCCGATCGCAGTCAGGATTTGTATTCATTCTGAATGGAGGAAAAGTTAGTTGGCAGAGTTCCAAACAAGATACAGTTGCTGATTCTACAACAGAAGCCGAGTATACTGCTGCTTCTGAAGCAGTAAAAGAAGCAGTGTGGATTCGAAAATTCATCATTGAACTTAGGGTGATACCTAATAGTTCGAATCCAATGGACCTTTATTGTGACAGTAATGGGGCCATAGCATTGGCGAAGGAGCCTAGGGATCATCAGAAAACTAGGCATATACTCAGACGTTACCATTTGATACGAAGCTTTGTACAAATGGGAGATGTCAAGGTGTGCAGAGTATCATTGGAAATGAACATTGCTGATCCGCTGATTAAGCATCTACCATAGGATAAGCATGAGCGTCATACTATTACACAAGGACTTAGATTCATGAATGATTGGTCTCTGTCCTAGTGGGAGGTTTATTTTGTGACTTATGTTCGATTTATTTATTGCTGTCCCAATGAATAATTTATATGATGTAGATCATCAAGTATGTGACTTGCTTGTGAGACTCTATTGTTATAAATATAATTATTCTAATTGTCCGTAGTCAGTTATCATTATTTGTGGGAACTTGATAACTATTGAGACTATCATGTGGATTGATTGATGACCAAGTTTCACAGGTCATAATTATGAGATATGAAATTGATCACATGGATAAATGTTAGAGAACATTGTATTGGACCGACCCATTTCAAAAACATTGAAAGGATTGTTATATAAGTGTCATCAATGTTTTTCATATGCAACTTTTAATTTGATCCTTTGACCTGAACTCACCATGGTTTCCTACATGATGTTTAGCATATCTTGATATTGTCAAACGTTAATCCTTAATCGGATGACTATAAAGATAATTAAATGATGTGTTGTAAGTCATGCGGAGGAATGTGAGTCAGCAAGATGGGATTTGTCACTCTCACATAACCGGAGTAAGATATCTGTGGGCCCCTCGATGAGTTTAAACTGTGAAATGCATGGCCGTGCTCAAATGGATTGAAAGTCAATCGTTTGTTTTAAATAGTTTAACTGCGGAATCGAGAAAGTCATAATTGAACTATATAGGGATGACACTACTCCTTCCTTATGGTCAATTTAGGTATCACATGACAAAGGGATCATCGATGTATGATTAGCTATAGTGCAAGTGGGAGATTGTTGGATTTGCCCTATGAACTAATCATAAGAATTAATAATCGCATTATTGATTGGACTATGAAAACCGATATTTACTTAATATGGGTAATCGTAATGTTTTGCTAGAAACCAATTACGGTTTGTGGGCCCGAAAAGAGTTTTGAACTTACTGCCACATTAAGTAAACCAGCAGGGTCGCACACTTAACAGACTCGTTTTATTAGAAGGGTCTAATTCGGATTAGGCCCATTACACACTTAACCTAATCAACCCTCCTGCCCCCCTATATATATCGTGACTTCTGATCAGTTAGGGACACACGTGATAATCAGTTTTCACGAAACCCTAACTGTGTGTCATCAGAGTAAGGAGAGAACGGAGGTTGTGAACGGGATCGCTGTACTAGCATACTGACGTGTGGATTCGAGCCTGTGTGTGGATACCAGTTGAGGCACGACGTCTGACGTGTTCATCTATACCCAACCACTGTTCATCCAACCAGCGACCAAGGAGTGAGGTAGGATTTCGATTTGATATTTAATTACAGTAATCACATGTTTTCTGGATTAATCGAATTTCTATTATGCATGTATGATCATGTTAGTGGTTAGAAATTCCTTCAGAAAGAAGAGAAAGAAGAGAGGAGAAATAAAGAGATGAGAGAGGGAAGTATAAGAGGCCACATGCCACTGTCCTGTACAAGTTTTTGTGTGAAAACTCATCATATTAATTATAATAATGTAGCCGATGTAATCTGATCTTCATCTGATGGTTAAAGCTAACTATAACTTGCGGCACCACTCTAGATATGCCCTATGGGTCTCCTCTCCTAAGTCCTATATATGTATGCACTACATGTTTTTTTTGGATAGTAAAGAAGCCAAGAAAATATATTAATGCATTTAATACATGTTGTGGCTTTATGTCTTCTAAAGTATTAATGTTCCAAGAAAGGAAAAAACACAAAAAATCGTTTTCATTAATTCTAAATTTTTCACGAGTGTGAATTTCTTTTCATTTTTTTTTGGCTTAACCAATGGTTGCGTGGTTTCATCATAGAAACTCAAAAGACAAATAGACAACCTAAAGGTTATATTTGTATCAGAATTCCTCGAAATACATGACACCCATAAAATTAGAGAAGACCGCCCAAGTAGCTAGACAGTACAATACTAAATTATTGCATCTAGGGACAAGGGACATATATAAACATTATCCTAGAAGGAGAACGATATATCCACACATTAGGTTGCCAACCCACAAATCTATTGTATCTATCTCTCTCCTCTATTTTCAAAGCCTCTTTCATCTATTTACAAAAAGTAGTAATTAAAGTAGAGAGAGATAGACACAATATCAACCCACTGGGTCAATAAAACATTTTCCAACAGGCTACGGGTTGTCCAAGGGTAGGGCCTACCCTTCTTGAGATCGTTCACTACCACTTGGGCATAACTGAAGAGTGAAGATGGAGAATCCGTGAGCCTTTATGCTCTACAAGGGAAGGGACAATTGTGTCCAAGAAAGATGTCACTGGTCTTTTGACAAGTTCGTCTTGGTCGTACTGAACCCAGGCACCAAGTTGCAACGTGCAAATTGCAATGAGACGACCTGGACTGGACAAATATCTCCAAAATTAGCAGGGCCCAATTCTCCCGTGACCCGTCAAACAAGTAGGAATCAGAAATCCCAAAATCTTGTAAATCAGTGATGAGGTCATTAACAACTAAACAAGCAGCCTAAGACCATCCATTCTCTTATCTCCTTCACAATGAGATTTGCTTAATTAGCTAAGTCTAGGCAAACTCTTGATTCCTGAACATCAGACCGCCACAAAACTTGTGGCTCAGTCACTCCACTGCTCACTTTTGCCCGATACATTAATAAGTTGCACAAACGAGACACAACTCATAGCTATTTATAGGGGATGAAAACCCTAATATGTGCCGGGAACATGTGTCATGTATGTTATGAGTCAGACAGGCATACGACACATACTTGGTGTTTGTACTACTTAGATGTACACACAACATAGTCAATCAAATGCTAGACTGTTCTTGGCAACTCAAGCTAAGAAGTAAGAACAACATAATAAATCAGTGTGTAGAAATGTTGGAAATTTTCATCATCTCCAATGACTACCACTTTGTTCAGATTAATTCATTCTTGAATTTGACATCAACATAATATTTGATTTCTGCACAAAATGCACAAATAAGATACAATGAAAGAATGAAAAAAATGCCCCATTATCTAGCTGCTGGACCCATTGCTGTGAATGAACCCACTGTGCTCATCCCAATAGAATCATCAGGACCCATTCTTGAATTCGCGGAACTAATATCCATCGCCAAGCACTCTTTCAGTTCTGTTACAACCTGACCCATTGATGGCCTTTCAGCTGCAGTGAGCTTAACACATGACATAGCTATATCAGTTGCTTTCCAAACAGAATTTGGGTTATGCACTTCTTGGAGTCTTTCATCGACGATATTCCAAATATCCCCTCTTTCGAGCATGGGGCTAACCCAATAAACCAAGCTCGTCCTCTCTAGTTCACTGTTCTTAACTATCGCAGCTCGTCCTGTGATTAGCTCCAACAGAACTACCCCAAAACCATAGACATCACTTTTCTCAGTCAACTGTTGAGTTACATGATACCTACACAAAACAAAGTTGATGATCTGTTAGTCGTACTTTGAACATGTTTATGTTTGTATCATATCAGTCAGATAAAGTATGTATATGGCGCGTTGGGCTGGCTTACTCAGGATCAACATAACCCGGTGTGCCAATGACCCTTGTTGATACATAGGATCTATATTCATCTGGGAATATTTTAGACAAACCAAAATCAGCCATCTTTGCCTGAAGATTCTTGTTTAATAGGATGTTAGGGGTCTTGACATCTCTGTGGACTATAGGTGGTCTGCAGCCACTGTGCAAGTAATCCAATCCTACGATACAGAATAAAACATACATATGGTCAAGAATTTGATAGATGATCTTAGCTTGATATCACTTCCAAACAAGTCATATAGTATGTTAATAATGTTTCTAACCTTGTGCAGCATCAATTGCTATTTGAAGCCTCTCTTTCCAACTCAATGAATGAGGAGCTGCATTTGACCAGGCCGAACAAAATGAGTGAAAAACTGCTCTGTTCAGAATTTTCACTAGGAAAGTTAACAGTTGATAATGCAAGTTCATATTAAAGTGTAACGATAAGGGGTACCTGAGAGAACTGTTTGTAGGTTCCCACCAGCCATGTACTCATAAATCAGAGCCAATTTTGTTCCTTCTTCACAGTACCCGGCTAAAGAGACCAAGTTCTTATGGCTAATAGCCATTAAGAGTTCAACCTATTAGCCAACATGATAAGATATAAGCCTTTCCAACTCCTACTAATCATTATTATTTCAGAATATGAACATAGTATACTATAGTTATGTCTCCAACCTCGGTGCTAAATTGCTCAGAAGCATGAATTGATTGAGAGAGCATTTTGACAGCCACTTTTGTGCCATCTTTCAAGCAACCATAGTAAACAGTTCCAAAGCCGCCTTTTCCTAGTTCTCTCTGAAACCCTTTAGTCATATCTGTTACCTCAGAATAAGTAAATCGTGCCAAACCACCTTTCCTTTTGCTATAGCCAGGCTCTTCGGTGGCAGTTTGGTCTTGAACTTGCACAGCTTCTGCTTTTGGTTCTGCAAGAAATAACATGTTTGTTAAGTTAAAAGTTTGCATTAGAATGATTTGAAACAGCCTACGAGAAGAAATACACTAAACTTGGAATGTTTGGTATCAATATCGTACTTTGATTCTTTCTTCGTTTGAAGACAAAAAATGCAATGAAGCCAGCTGAAAGCAGGACAAATAGCGCGACAGATGCAGCTATTGGAACAATGAGTTTCATTTTATTCTCTGAACTACATGATATGCCCGAGCAAGGATCTGCATTATTTCCCACACTTCGATTGACAAAGACAACCAAAATATGTCAGTTAGCTAACTTACTATCCTGTCAAGAGAGAAATGAACAAGGAAACATAAGCATTTGCTTTTCTCAATCCTACTCAAAGAAGTACCTCAAAGGTAGTGACCCTTTTCTGGATCTTTCCAATAATTTTTCTGGAACTGAACCGGTGAAGTTGTTTCCGGCAAGGTTTCTGCAAACAGTTATAAGTCAGTTACTTGAGTCTCACTGACTGAAGTATCTGACAATATAAGCTAGGGAACTTACAAGGTTTTCAACGATGGCAAATCAGCAAGAAACTCAGGTATCTCCCCACTTAGTTTATTCTTTGACAAATCCCTGAAATAAGACATTGGTTGTTAGTAAATAAAACCTCAAACATTATATGCCGTTCTGCATAACTATAATCCAATCACTTTAAGCAGAAACAGTACAGGACTTGTAGTGCAGTGAGATTGGAGATTGAAGTCGCGATGTCTCCAGTAAGTTTGCTTGAACTTAGATTCCTGGTTACAGTTCTCAACAGGATCATGATCATGGTTATTGGAGTTTCATTTAAACAATGCTAATGAATGCAATATATTCAGGCACTTACAGTGACATAATTCGGGGGGAACTAGAACCTTCATAGCTGCATTTCAAACCAGACCATATATAATCCTCTGGAACGCATGGATCACCTTGCCAATTCTTTGTCAGGTTGTACAATGACTTGATTTTCATGATGGCATCAACTAATTAAGTGTCATTGGTCATAAAAGAAACCGAGAAAATGTCACTATGATCTTCCACGAAACATCAAACAATATTTAGTCTAAGGCTAGCCAAAAAGGTAAAAAAAAAAAAAAAAAAGGACTTTTCGAAAGAAAATATGGTTGATTGGACACTTGAAGTGCATGAATTGTTATAAAACCACATTGATCAGAAATTACCATCTGCCTGATTTGTTGACCGTTGTGTGAGCTTCTTAACACTAAAGATCTCAATAGCATTGAGGAGAGGAGGAAGGGTGGCTCTTGTGGTTCTCTGGATGGTAACATTCAGCTGTGAGCCAATCACCGATCTGGTGCTGAATATGGTATCAGCTTTTAAGTAGAGTGGGACATAAGGCCCATAAAAGTGCTCACCATTAACGGTGACTATGAATTCCCTAATTTGACCAGCACTACGAATCTCAAGCTCAGCCACGTGGAGATAAATGTAAAATTCTGTACTTGGATTTAGTAAAGGTATAGGAGAAGCTAATAGGTTGACTAAGATTGGCTGGTACAATTGCAGCTTGCATAACAGATGATGGCAATTTAAACACATTTAGGATTGAACTGACTTCAGATGTGGTACTAATCAAGCTCCCATCGACCAAGTACATAGGTGCCCAAATTCGATCAAAGATGTCATCAGTGTACATCAGTAAACTACAAGTGATATATATGACAAATTCAAAAACAAACAAATCTTCGAAAAGAAAACTGTATACGATAGTACCAACCTGATATTGTTCGATGATGTTGTGTAAGTATAATACCTATAGAGAAGATCAAGTGACCCTGCTTCCCTCTTATAGATAGTGTCATTTACATGCCTTAGCTCTAATCCTGATATAAAAGGGGTTCCAAACCCTGTGTTAACAACACAAACATACAAGTAATCTGCAGATGGTGTGTGTATTATTTCCTTCATCACAATCTGAGACGAGTTTTCCAGTTTCACCGTGTCCCAAACATCAACCCCAAGATGAAGATCAAATGTAGGAGGCTTATTTAGGGAATCGTAATTTCCATACATAAAGTAAGCTCTAACCAAATAGTTGGCGTCTTGGCCTTGAGCTGGTCTTAAGGTGTAGCAGTTCTTGTCTCCCTGAGGAAAGCTTCTGACGTTCTTTAACTGCTGTTCTAGATTGACTACATTGTAAGGTGGGGATATGTCCTTGTTTATCCCAGTTTCAACATATGGTGCATCTAGTGAATAATATATCGTTGTTGATTCATCTGTATAGCTCTTATCTGCCCCACAATCAATGCTTATGAATCCTGTAATGTGTTAATCCAAAAGCAATAGCAGGAAATCAATTAGACTTGCATTACATGAAATACATCCTTATCTTTTTTTTTTTTTTTTTCCCTTTTTACGATAAAGATCACATTAGTGACAATAGAAGAGAATCGAGAACAAATAAACCTGGTTGATCCTGCGAATGTACAAGCACAGCGAGAACTAAAAAGGGTACGAAGCACCTAAACACTTGGATCATCATCTTGTTCTTCAGCCCCTTAAGCCTAAGGTAATCAATGAGGAGGAAAAACTATTTGTATTTCGAACACTAAGTCGTCAGAACTATTCATATAATGTGCTTGAGCA
The DNA here is from genome assembly GCA_038025085.1 of Tetragonia tetragonoides. Lineage (NCBI taxonomy): Eukaryota > Viridiplantae > Streptophyta > Magnoliopsida > Caryophyllales > Aizoaceae > Tetragonia > Tetragonia tetragonoides. Next base: position 49,118,791 of record CM076145.1, read on the forward strand.
AACTGCATTGTACAAAATTCAACTACAGAATCATTTTCAGCAACTTGTTATGTTTTATTCATCTGTAGGCTGTCAAGTTTCTAGAAACTAAACCGGTCAACTACCCATCCTAAAAGTAACTACCACTGAAAACAGAAGATTATCATATAAATTGCTCACAATAATGCTATTTGTGAATTGTGATCAAGTTAGAAATGTCAAAGGCAAAAAACACATTGCCTCCAGTTCATACCTCAGGGGAAAAAAGAATCTCAGGAATGACCCATTTGGGCTATAAATATACAACCAAGATTAATGTCCAATGGATTTTAACCAAGGAAGTGTGGTTGAGTGGTAGGGACTCATCTACCCTTAACCAAGGTTGAGGGTTCGAATCTCGCCTTGGGCATGGAGCAACTTTAAATTCCTTGGCCAGCTGTCCCACCCTTTGAGGTGCCTACAAGCCAGCGCAGGGAACATCACTGTGGTCGACGGTGGATACCCTTGGTAGTGAACCAAAAAAAAAATGTCCAATGGATATATATATATTTTTTTTTTGGTCTTTGCCAAGGGTATCCCACCTTCGACCACAGTGACTAATCTCTTCGCTTCAACTGTCAGCGCACTAAGCGATAGGAGGCTGGCCAAGGATTTTTTCCATTCGCAAGAGTTGGGATTCGAATCCTCAACCACTTGTTTAAGGGATGAAGTGCTAAACTACTACACCAACCCATCTTGATTTAATGTCTAATGGATATTAATCTATCATTCTGCATATATGAGCAAAAGTGTGGAGCTCAAATGGTAGAGCTCACACACATCCAACGTTGAGGTTGGGGTTCCAGACCTAACCCCTCAAATCTATGATGTAGGTGAATATGGTCCTTTGGACCACACGATTCACACCTCCTCCCGAATATATGAGGTCTAAGAGCCTAATTTTATCAATCCGGATTCTCTGTCTCATTTTATGGACCACTCCATATCCCAACAATTAATAATAAACTAAATTTTAAAAATTGATGTGTCAGATGTATAATACGGTGAGATAGGAGATGACCCACAAAATAAGATCGAAGATCCTTATCGCGATTTTCTGACCTATTCAAAACAAAAACAAAAAAACAAAGATTTGAGTAGTAGGCTTGGTTTATGATACACATGACCCACGAGCTACTGGAGGCCATGGAGCTAAGAAAAGGCAATGACCTTTAGAGGCCTATAACAAAGCTCATGAAGCAAAGTCAATTCTTGTGACTTGTCAGCCCAGTCCAATGACCAATGAGCTAGAATCCTCTCTCTCTCTCTCTCTCTCTCTCTCTCTCTCTTGCGATGGGGTCATCTTCTTTCTCCAAGTCCAAGCTACGTGGCCAACATGGGTGATCGATCAATTGCTTCTTTGGGTACAATTTACATACTCAATGTATGTTCAACTTCTCATTTGCCTTCCCTTTTTCTGCAATTCCTTTGCGTGATCATTTGAGGATTTTGAATATATAGATGATTTAGGTAATTTGAATATGTCAGCTTTGATGGCTTGATTTTGCCCAATTGGTATTTGATTATTAAAGTGCACAAACCAATTTACCCAGACAATAATAAGTTGAAGGTTTATTGACAAATCCCTTTTGCCGTTTTTGGATGGGCAGATTCTGATGCTTTAAGGTAGGTCTACAGTCGCTCACAAAATTTTCATCCAAATGTATGCAATTCAAGATTTCTGGATCTTATTGTGTAAAATTCTGACAATGATTAATTACCAAACCCCTTCTGTTTGATGGTTGATGACCTTAGTTATATTATCTGTAACCCTAACGTGTTAGGAATAATATGTTGATTATCCAGCCTCTTTAAGGGTTTAAGGTTAACATTGTAAGGTTTAATAATTTTAGGGTATCAGCATAATCTTGATAGTCAATTTCCCTATCATAAGATTATTGACATGGAAATTTTCATGACTATGAAGTTTTTTTTTTTCACAACCAAGGGTATCCACCATCGACAACAATGATTATTCCCGCGCTGGCTTGTAGACACCTCAAAGGGTGGAACCGTTGGTCAAAGAATTTAAAGCTGCTCTATGCCCAAGTCGAGGTTCGAACCCTCGACCTTGATTAATGGTGGATGAGTCCCTACCACAGTACTACTCAATCACACTTTCTTGGTTTGACTATGAAGATTGAAGAGTCATAATATAATAAACTCTCCGGGATTGGTGTCTTTATATCATTTTTGGAAAGGTGGGCTACCCAAATGTCTAAATTGTGGGTCCACTTGATATATGGAAATTAATGTGTTTTGTTTGGTCAAATAATGCTCAACTTGTTGCTACCTGATCGAATCTGTTTTGTTAAGTATTTAAGTTGTTATCATCATACAGTACCTCCATTATTTTAAGAGGAACAAGATCTTCAATAAACAAATAAATGGCACCATCATTTTTGGATGACGTGTGGAATTATAGCATACTAGTACACATTTTTATCCATAATTTCTCTGTTAAACTGGTTTAATTGTGAAAGTATCTGGGAGCTTTGACTGGGAAACAAAGCAGACAATTTGAGTTTTAATGCTAGACCAAGTAGAATTCAACAAGATTTACTAAATGAAGCTTACTTTTCAAACTCAAGCTTTAGTGCTTATATTTAGATTCACATCTTTGAACTAAACACTTATAGTAGCTTTCTTTGTTTTCCCTCCCAATGCCAAATCTTCCTCCTTCTCCACAAACATATTGTACAAAATGAGACCAAGTTTTTTTTTCTATGGCCTTCTTCTCATTTGGTCACTCTTGTCTTTGATGGTAATTACCTCTACAACCTTGGACACAATCAGTGTAACCCAATCCATCCCAGATGGGAAGACATTAGTTTCTGCTGGTGGGAACTATGAGCTCGGGTTCTTCAGTCCTGGAAGCAGTGGCAGAAGATATGTAGGAATCTGGTTCAAGAAAATCCCAGTTCAGACTGTAGTTTGGGTTGCCAACAGAGAAACTCCACTTCTTGATTCTTCTGGTATTCTTCAGGTCACCAACAAGTCTGTTTTAGTACTTGTTAATGGAACAGGTAGCATTATCTGGTCTACCAATTGCTCAAGATCAGTTCAGAACCCAATTGCACAGCTTTTGGACTCAGGGAACCTTGTTGTAAGAGAGCAGCATGATGCCAATCCTGAAAATTTCTTGTGGCAAGGTTTTGACTATCCCTGTGATTCACAACTACCTGGAATGAAACTGGGAAGAGATATTGTTACAGGGTTTGATCGGTTTCTGACTTCATGGAAAAGCAGTGATGATCCTTCTCCAGGTAGTTATACTTACAGGATTGATCCTCGTGGATACCCTCAACCTTTTCTTCTGAGAGATAATTCTATTGAGCAGTTCAGGGATGGTCCTTGGGATGGTATCTGGTTTTCTGGGACTGCTAAGTTACAGACAGAATCCTCTGAAAGCTTCGAGTTTGTTCTCAATGCAACCGTGATGTACTATGTGTACAATCTTATAAATACATCAGTCATTACTAACAGAAATCTGAACCCATATGGAACTATACAACGCCGTGAATGGAATGATCAAAACCAAGGATGGGCTATGTTTTATTCAAAACCAATAGATAACTGTGACAACTATGCAGTTTGTGGTGCATTTGGTATCTGTAACTTAGTGAATTACCCTTCGTGTCAGTGCATGAAAGGGTTTGTGCCAAAATCCAGAAATGATTGGGATAGAGGAGTTTGGTCAGGTGGGTGTACTCGCAGTCCCCTATTGAATTGCAGTGTTCATGATGGGTTCATCAAGTACTCCAATGTTAAACTGCCTGACACGAGACGCTCTTGGTATAACACGACCATGACCCTAGATGAATGCAAGAACAAGTGTTTGCAAAATTGCTCCTGTGTGGCTTATGCTCAATTAGAGGTAATTAATGGTGGAACTGGCTGTTTGCTGTGGATTAGTGCTTTGATGGATGTCAGAGTTCTTACTGGATCTGGACATGAGGTTTATGTAAGGGTGCCCCGCTCCTTGTTGGGTAACAACCTCTTTCTGAAGCTATCTCAGTTTTCCTTTTTTCTGATTCTCTCTAATTTTGGGGAAATTAAAAGGGTAAATTTTCTTTATTGTTTTGCATGATTTAGCCTTTATTAGCAAGTTAAGTGCACTTGAACGGTAGAAAACATACTTAACTCAGTGCCCTGAATCCTGAGTGGGTATATTTCTGTGCAAAGGAATGGTAAGGGTGACAAAATGTGTCTAGATCTTGGCTTCTGACAAGGAGGTTCCCCTTTGCAGATGAAATTTAATTTTTGATTTTACAATCTGATTACCCAGTCAGGGATTTGTTAATCTTTCCCATATCTATTGCTTTTTATCTCATGTATTTCAATACTAGTGTATTGTGAGTTCAGAAATTGAATAACTGCATTTCTGGATGATTTGTGTAGGCAATGGACGGAAACGGGTCCGTGTAGCAGTATGCTCCACTTTGTTTTCTGCCCTGTTCCTTGTTGGAGGTGTAATCTTCATCTTATGGAGGAGGCGCCAGCGGCTGAAGAAGAAAGGTAATCAATACAAACTTGTGCTGCTCTTTTGAATGTGTGTGCGGGTTCCTTTTGTTTTCTTTTTTTCTTTTTTTTATGTGATTGGGAAGACCCCTGAGGTTTTGAGATCAGGAAAATATTCCTTTTTCCGTAAGCAGTAGTATTATTATTATCCCAACAGTTTGAAGTTCACTCATGCTATGCTATTTGTTTACTGAATCACAGCAAGTAGCACTACTTGGGGGGGAAGCAGCTTCACTAATAACAGAAAGGGCGACTCTGAGCTTCCAATATATGACTTCAATGTGATTGCTGAAGCCACCAATTATTTTTCGTGTGTTAACAAACTTGGAGAGGGTGGATTTGGACCAGTCTACAAGGTATCAGTTTCAATAAGGTGCCCTAGTGGTTGTAGGTGAAGAATATACAATTAGCATGCTACAAGATTCTAATAGTGTACTAATTTTACAGACGACATTTGACTGTCATCCAACATCTAACTGTTTTGAACATTGCCTTCAACATTGGCTCTGTTTAACTGCAAAAATGATCTACACAATATTATGCCATGAAGGCTTTCCACGAAAATCTGTGTTTTTCTGAGAAAAGATATTGCTACATAATTCTTAGGGTAAGCTGAATAATGGACAAGAAATAGCTGTGAAAAGACTTTCCAAGGATTCTAGACAAGGGCTGGATGAGTTCATGAATGAGGTTATATTTATCGCTAAGCTTCAGCACCGAAACCTTGTGAAGCTTATGGGATGTTGCATAGAAGCAGAAGAAAGAATGCTCATCTATGAGTATATGACAAACAAAAGTTTGGACTACTTTATATTTGGTATGTCTTCCTCTGTAGTTCACATATATTTATGTTGTTGCTTAATATCTATCCATAACTAGCAAGCAAATATATGTAGTTTCCTTATAAAAAAAATGGTCATTCCACTTCTGGTGAGGCTTATAGACTCAACTGTGCAATATATATGCATATGCTGTTGGTTTGGAAACCTAAGTTGTTGTTGTGTTCAAGTTAATACCCCGTGGCCCTTGCATATATTATTGGCCAGTTGTAACATATAGTTAACAGCAGAAGACAATGTTTCAAATTTGGCCAGATCAAACAACCAGTGAGTTACTCGATTGGCCTAAGCGCTTACAGATTATCAATGGCATTGCTCGTGGAATACTTTATCTCCATCAAGATTCTAGACTGAGAATTGTTCACAGAGACCTCAAAGCCAGCAATATCCTGCTAGATTTAGAAATGAATCCCAAAATTTCAGATTTTGGCCTGGCTAGAACTTTTGATGGAAGTGAAGACGAGGCACAGACAAAGAGAGTGGTTGGAACATAGTAATAATCTTCCTTTGATTTTGAATTTCTGCTGTCCCTCTTTGCCCCTCTTGCTAACATTTTGTTGATTTGCTGATTTGCCGATTTGCTGCAGCGGCTACATGCCTCCAGAGTATGCCATTGATGGACTATTTTCAGTGAAATCTGATGTCTTCAGCTTCGGAGTACTGATACTTGAGACTCTGAGTGGCAAAAGAAACAGAGGTTTCAACCATGCAGACCACTATCACAACCTTCTTGGACATGTAAGACTACCCATTCATTCTGACACAATCAAAACTTTCTCCTCCTCATGCCAGCTTTTTAGGGCCACTTGACTCAAAAGCTTTTAGTTGTTTGCATTTCACCCCATTTTCTCTAAACCACTCAACTACGCACTTCTATCTTCTTCATTAGCAAATTGCATTAAAGTCTGCTCTTATTTTGTTAGTGAAGTTGCTATCTTTTTACCCTCAAAAAAAAAGTTGCGATCTTTTAAGCTGTTTGGCACCCAATTCCCATTTAAATTTGCATCCCAAACTTGATAAATATGTGAGTATGTGCCTAAGGTCTTCCATTACAAATAGCCTGAAATTTGAGGCGGCCTTAAGAAGGAAAATTCCTGTTTCATTCTTGGTAAAGCATCATAGCTTATCTGTATGTGTTATTGTCCAGGCATGGATGCTATTCAGAGAAGGCGTGGCTTTGGACGTAGTAGATCCATTAATAAGGAACTCGAGCTATCACTCGGAAATGCAAAGAATAATTCACATAGGATTGTTATGTGTTCAACAGCACCCAGAAGATAGGCCAAGCATGTCAGTTGTTACAGTAATGTTAAGTAGTGATAACCAATTGCCAAAACCTAAAGAGCCTGGCTTTTATATTGGAAGGAACATGCCACAGGAATCAGTTTCAAGTAAGGCCGATTCAATCAGCAATGGTGAATTAACTATAACACTACCATATGGCAGGTAGAGCGCATAGTCGTCTAATGTGAAAACAATGATGGAGTTTCCAAACATGTCACGAAACCGCGATCAGCTGAAACGACATCACAGCAACTGATGTATGGAAAAATAAACTTACTTTTTTTTTACATTTCTATTTATTCCATATTGTTCAAAGATAGCTCAGAAAAGGGGAGACTCAAAGTAGAAGTGAAAGTTTTAACTGATTCACTTGCTTTTTCTCAGTTGCGATTTCTCATTACAACATTGGCCTATTTATACGCAAGTGAGTATGACACTTACTATACAAGCATAGTAAAACCATATAATTGGTTAAATGTGAGTCATTCACATATTTATGGCATGTGGGAAATTACAACACTCCCCCTTGAATGGATCACTAGTAGTAATTACAGGGGTATTAACTGCCTCATTAAAAACCTTGATTTGGAAAACCCAGTGGGATAAAAACAAAGCAAGGCAAAAGAGTACAACGTTTATTGTAATTCATTATACGCGTATTGCCTCGTTAAAAACATTGTCAGGAAAAACCCAGTGGGATAAAAACCTGATCAAGGGAAAAAGAGTACAATGCTTGTAAATGCTCCTCCTGAATTTAGGATAAGTTACAACGACGACGCATCCCGATCCTTTGCACAAGTTCCTCAAACTTCTTGGGTGGCAAAGTTTTTGTGAACAAATCGGCAAGAGTTTCACATGACTTGATTTGCTCAACGCTTATCGTTCCACTTGTCTCTAGATCATGGGTGGAGAAGAATTTTGGATCAATGTGCTTTGTTCTGTCTCCTTGGATGTAGCCATCCTTGATTTGAGTCACACATGCATTATTGTCTTCGTAGATTATAGTTGGGATGCCATTACTCGTTCTCAAACCGCTTTCCTTGAGTATGTGCTGGATCATAGATCTCAACCATACACACTCTCTTCCTGCTTCATAAAGAGCAATTAATTCGGCCTGATTTGATGAAGTGGCGGTTAAGGTTTGCTTGGTCGATTTCCATGAGATTGCAGTACCGCCATAAATGAATATGTATCATGTCTGAGATTTAGCTTTGTCGGGATCTGACAGTTATCCTGCATCTGCATATCCAATAAGTGTAGGATCTGCACCTTTGGGATAAAATAATCCCAAGTTTACCGTTCCACGAAGGTAACGAAGTAGGTGCTTAATCTCATTCCAATGTCTCCTTGTTGGTGCATTACTGTATCTTGCTAAGAGATTCACCGAGAATGCAATATCTGGCCTTGTATTGTTGGATAGGTACATTAGAGCTCTGATTGCACTCAAATATGGCACGTTTGGTCTAAGAACGTCTTCATTCTCCTCTCGTGGTCGAAATGGATCATCTTTGGGGTTCAGAGAACGTATGACCATTGGAGAACGTAGTGGATGTGCTTTGTCCATGTAGAACTTTTTCAATACCTTCTCGGTGTAGTTTGATTGATGGACAAAAATTCCATCATTGAAATGTTCAATCTGCAAACCAAGGCAAAACCTCGTTCTTCCTAAATCCTTCATCTCGAACTCTTTTATCAAGTATTGAGCTGTTCTTTCGATTTCATCAGGAGTTCCGATGATATTCAAATCATCAACATATACTGCTATGATTGCTAGTCCAGATTTAGATCTTTTGATGAAAACACATGGGGAGATTTGATCATTTTTTTAACCTTCCCTTAGAAGATATTCACTTAAACGGTTATACCACATCCGTCCTGACTGCTTTAGGCCATATAAAGATTTACTCAATTTTATTGAGTACAAATCATGATTTCTTGAAACATTGGCTTCATGCAGTTTAAATCCTTCTGGGACTTTCATGTAAATATCAGTGTCAAGTGACCCATACAAATAAGCAGTCACAACATCCATTAGGCGCATTTGTAGTCCTTGACAATTTGCCAGACTGATTAGAAATCTCAACGTTGTTGCATCAACAACTGGAGAGTAAGTTTCATCATAGTCAAGTCCTAGCTTTTGAGAAAAACCTTGAGCTACAAGTCTTGCCTTTTATCTTACAATTTCGTTTTTCTCATTTCTTTTTCGTACAAATACCCATTTGTATCCGACGGGTTTTACCCCCTTTGGGGTTTGGACTAATGGCCCAAAAACTTGTCGTTTTTCAAATGAGTTTAATTCTGTCTGCATTGCTTCTTTCCATTTTGGCCAATCACTTCGTCGATGACATTCATCGACTGATTTTGTTTTAATGTCATCCTCATTGATGACTATCTCTGAGGCAACTGTGTGTGCAAATACGTCGTCAATCTCAATGTCTTTTCTATTCCATTTCTTTCCATTATAAACATAGTTTATTGAGATCTCAAAATTGTCTATATTTCCATGCTCATTTAAGGTTTCAAGTGAGATTTCATTTTCATTTTTATTTTGATTGATGATATTGCCTGTGCTCTGCATATGTTCATTTTCTTCCTTAGAAGATTGAACATCATTGACATTCACATTTTCCAAACTTTTTGATTTTCTTGGCTTCAAATCTTTTGAGCCAATTGGTCGACCACGCTTTCGCTTAATAGTAGGATCCTTTTCAAAGGGTTTATCAGAATTTCCCGTAGGAATCTCAATTCTTGCAGGAGCATTCATGGCTGGAATATGTGACTTTGTCACTTTCTTTATATCCGTAAATGCGTCAGGCAATTGATTTGCAACATTTTGCAAATGAACTATTTTCTGAACTTCATGTTCACACACATTTGAACGTGGGTCAAGATAAGATAATGTTGCCGCATTCCACGTTATTTCTGTCGTACTTGGGTTCGCCTTATCTTTTCCTCCCCCTAAGGTTGGGAATACTGACTCGTCAAAATGACAGTCAGCAAACCGTGCTGTGAACAAATCACCAGTCATCGGTTCTAAAAACTTAATAATTGAGGGGGTTTCAAAACCGATATATATTCCCAACCTTCTTTGCGGACCCATCTTAGTACGATTAGGTGGTTCTATTGGTACATAAACTGAACACCCAAATGTTTTCAGATGCACAATACTTGGCTCTTTCCCAGTTACCAATTGCATAGGGGAGAATTCATGATACGCAGTTGGCCTTAATCGTACTAATTCTGCTGCATGCAATATAGCATGTCCCCAAACAGATGCTGGTAACTTTGATTTCACTAATAATGGCCTAGTTAATTATAACCGCTTTATTAAAGATTCAGCAAGCCCATTTTGGGTATGAACATGAGCAAATGGATGTTCCACCTCAATCCCGATAGACATACAATAGTCATTGAATGTTTGGGATGTAAATTCTCCTGCATTATCCAGCCTGATCTTCTTTATCGAATGATCTGGAAATTGAGTTTTCAATCGAATTATTTGAACCAACAATTTGGCAAATGCGACATTTCTTGTCGATAATAAACTCACATGCGACCATCGTGTTGATGCATCTATTAATACCATGAAATATCGGAATGGTCCGCATGGCGGGTGAATTAGCCCGCAAATATCACCTTGGATTCTTTACAGGAATGCAGGAGACTCACTTCCAATTTTACTTTTGGAAGGTCGTAATTAATTTTCCAAGTGAACATGCAGTGCAAGGGAGTTCACCAAATCTTGGTACCCGGACATTGTTTAGGGGGTGTCCGATTGAACTTTTAATTATTTTAATCATCATACTTGTGCCAGGATGACCTAAACGGTCATGCCACAGAGAGCATAATTTTTGGTTGTCCACCAATTGTTTGGACACCACATTAATTTCAATGGCATTAATGTACGTGTAGTACAGTCCTGAGGAGTACGCTGACAATTTCTCGTAAACAACTTTCTTGCAAGTTTTAACCAAAGTAAGACACATGTACTCCTTATAATTTTCAGTCATGGTTTCCATGTGGTAACCATTTTGACGCATCTTTAAAACTTAACAAGTTTCTTTGAGATTTACTCGAATATAGTGCGTCTTTTATCTCAGTTTTTGTCCCAATTGGGAGTACAACACACGCTTTTCCCAATCCTTCAATTAATCTTGCAACACCGCCAATGGTGTTAACATTAGCCTTGACTGGTATCAAGTGAGTGAAGTAAACTTTGTTCCTCAGGATTGTGCGTGTTGCAGCACTATCAATTAGACATTGTTCTCCAATTCCATTTCGGTAATCCATATCTTCATTAGAAAATAAATATCAAATTAGAGATTAATTAAACACACTGATTTTATTTTGAGATACAAAACTATTACATCTATTAACATTCTATGCTTCGTAAAGCATTTATTTAAGATAAATAACTCAAACACACATAGTTAAAAATACTACATTTTAATTAAGACAAGCTTATTTAATGTTTAGTTTGGCAAGGTCTTCCTCATTATTATCCATGAAATAATCAGAAATGTCAAGGGTTGGCGCATTCTGTGACGCCTGATCCACAAAGTTGGCTTCAACAACTTTCCCTTTATTTTTCTGGGCAGTTTGATATAACTCCACCAAATGTTTGGCGGTGCGGCATTCTTTCGCGAAATGGCCTTTAATACCGCATTTAAAACATGTGACCTTTTGCTTCCCAGTTAGTCCACTTCCTTGGTGGTTTATTTGTTTGCCCTTTCTTTTAAACTGGCATCGTTGGCCTTTGCTCAAGCCTTTGCCTTGATATTTATTATTTTTTTGTTGACTCCCTTGATTGCCAATTTGGTTGGCATTTGCCTCTGGTACTGCACTAGTTCCAGCGGGCCTCATGTTATGATTTTGGAAGAGCAATTGATTATTCTGCTCACCCACCAATAGCACAGATATCAGATCAGAGTATTGCTGCTGAAGTGGCACATTAGAGGCGTGCATGGTGAAAAATGTCTTTTCAAGCATGGCATACTCAGTGACATTTTGCCCACATAACTTCATTGATGAAGTTATTCGTAATAGAGCAGAATTATATTCGCTAACAGACTTGTAGTCTTGAAACCTCAGATTAGCCCATTGATACATGGCTTGTGGCAATAAAACTTGTTCTCTATGCCCATATCTCTCATGGAGATTTTGCCACAATTCTTTTGGGTCTTCAACCATGAGGTATTCATTTTTCAAGTCCTCATGCAGGTGATGCTTTAAGAAAATAATGGCTCTAGCCTGATCTTCTTTTGAGGCATTATTATCTTCTTCAATGGTTTTCCTAAGTCCATTAGCTTTCAAGTATGCAAGGACATCAACCTTCCATTTGTAGTAGTTCTTTTCAGGCACATCGAGGATTTCAAATTCCCTCTTAGCAATGCTTACCATTTTTATGATTAGAAACAAATTATTAAAGTTAATAAAAATTTAAGACACATTTTGTTATAAATAAATTATTGTGCATTTAGATATCACCACGGGAATGAAGCCGTAGTGGTCCGAGACTCCTGACGCTCAGTCAAAAGTCAGGGGTTCGAAAACCCGTCGGTACAAAATATAAAATAAACAACAATTTTATTTTCTTGTTTATTGGCTAATCAATAAACATTTTCTTTGTTGCCTTATTAGAACCTGCAAAACGAATTTTAATTCCAACTAATAAAGCAGATAAACTTTTATCTGAAAAGATCTGCAGAACAAATATTAGTTGTCAAATATACTAGTAAATATTTGACGTAATATGTCATTGGTACACAAAATATTAGTCCAATTTTCTTCCACAAGCATAATCTCATACAATGGGTTAGTAGTCCAAAAACAAATACGTAGTGATTTGTCCATTTATCTCATGGTCAAACTTGCAAAAACAATTTCTTCATTCATTTAATGCTATGGGCCATACTTGTTTTTCTTTACTCAACCATCCACTCAACCTTATAAATCATGTGCACATATTTACAATTTTCAACAATCTTACTGACACACTCTTCCTTCATTCACTATTTTATCAGTACCTTTTGTACTTTGCTCTTCTACTGTTGTTTTCAGTTCTGATTTTATTTGCAACTAAATTATCGCATTTTTTACTTGTTGGTCATTTGGATTTTGTGGGTTGGATAATGACTCAGATTTGGAGCCGCACCGTATATGATGGCGGCTCACATTTTCGGGTTCTTTGGGGCAACGTGTGAGGTGATCTCGGCAGAGCCAATCTCGCCCTCTTCCTTTTCTCGTTTTCTTTTGTTGGACGGACCTGGATCTTGAGAACGGTCGAGCCTCGGCTCTACTGGGTTGTCGTTCAGGTTTATAAAAATAGGTTTATGAGGTGGCGGTTGTAGTTCATTGGCTCGGGAGGCTTCTGCAGACGTCGACGTACTAGTCGACGTGAGATTTGGTTGTGGTTGGGGTATGATACTCGGGTAAGGGACGGTACCGAAAGATACGTGGTTTCGCTCAATAATGAGGTATACGGGTGAGTAGTAAATAACGGTTACGACAGTGTTGATCCCATTACTTTGGTGACTCATAGTGGTATCAAAACTAACGCAAAACTATATGGCTAGATTATTTAATAATCTAGTTTTGAGTTTCTGATGTAGAGGATCCGAATTATATTCGGCAACTACAGAGCATAATACTTCAAAACTTAGAATATTTTGGAATGAGTTTGTATTTTACCTTTTGAAGTTTGGAGTTAGGTCGTGCTGATAACGTGTTAAAAAATAGCTCAGAAAAGGGGAGACTCAAAGTATGAGTGAAAGCTTTAACTGATTCACTTGCTTTTTCTCAGTTGCGATTTCTCATTACAACATTGGCCTATTTATAGGCAAGTGAGTATGACACTTACTATACAAACATAGTAAAACCATATAATTGGTTAAATGTGAGTCATTCACATATTTATGGCATTTGAAAAATTACAACACTATGATAGTTTAAAAATGACTGTTACTTTTATTCCTATCAGGGTCGCTATCATGTTGACTGTTGTACAACAAGGAGAACAAGGTGGTGCAATGACGAAAGCAGTGAAAATAGTCATCAACTTTCCTACTCTGGTGTAATGTTTTGTTTTCCAATTGTAGCTCATCAAGTTTGATTTTTTGTGATGTTGGAACTTAAACCAAGCGACAAATCCAGCTACCTGACCGGGTTTATTTTGAGTCATCAACTCAACAATATGTCCAAGAGTCGCTGGCAAATTATGAAGTATATTTTTGCTCGTCACTACCATCAACTCTAGGACATGTATATACTCACGCGGTTCAGAATTTAATGCCTAAGGGCTAAGAGTGACGATCGCGACGCAAACTGGTAAGGTAAGGTCTTCAAACTAAGACCTTGTTTGGTTAGATGTAACTTGACTAAGGAACTTCAACTTTCTTTGAATTGGAGAAAGTTACATAGTTTTGTTCATTTTCTTCCATGGAAATTAAACTTCTATGGAAGTTGAACTTTTCTTAAAGTATGAGAAATTACTTACCTAAGGGGGTAAGGTAAGTCCAATTTCCCATGATAATTGACACAAAATATATTTTTACCCCTTGAATTTAATAATAATTATGCATGTGGCTTGGGTAATATGTCATTTGCACCTACTTCCAAGGAAGTAAACTTTGTAAACCAAACAAAAATACTTCCATGGATGTGCAACTTACATAGGAAGTTGAAGTTCCATGATTTTACAACTTTCTCGTGTAAGTTGAGACAAGTAAACCAAACAAGTTTTTGCATGCAGGACAAGTGTTATCCATAGCCTTGAAATATGCACCCTTGGTTCTGTATTTCTGTTACATAAACCGAGCCATGGAAACCAGCACATACCTCAGATTCCAACAGAGCTGTACAACTTTCCTGAAATTACTCATCGAAAATTTGGACAATCGAAGATCATTAAAACAGATCCGTGTGGCTTGGCACCACAAACTGTCAAAGAACTGGTCACTGGATGTACTCGTATACTAGGTCCATGGCACCTCAAACCAAATATAAAGGAGGTGAGACAACGCTAATGTTAGAACATAAAATGCCCTTGGCGTGATTCGAAGTTGCGCCCCACATTCAGGAATCAAGAGATAAACAAAGGTAAATACCAGAGCATTTGGTCTGCGACGATATCCCAGCATCATTCGCTTCTTGAACTGCTCGTAAATATCATCTTTAGGAGTTACCTCACCAGGTTGCTGCGCACCAACCCCTAAATGGTCTTTCTCTACATTACCTGCCATGATAGGGTCTGCAATACATTCCTAGAGCTCCCTAGGCCCTCACCTGCAGGTTTAAGACCAAAGTGTTACTAAACCAAGACCTCACCCTGACCCTGTAAACAGGACTTCAAAAACTATCAACGTTGTTTTACATTCTCGACTTCAAATGAAATGAGCCCATGAATAGTAAATCAATAACAATGGCAAGGCAGCTCTATAGCCACCCAACAATAGACAAAAACAAGATGATGGCAATTGAAAGGTGAATTGCTTTATTTCCTACAATCCTACAACTCGAAAGAAAGGTTTTTACATCACATCGGACGGGACACTCTTAGGGGACATGTAAGCCATCGGGATCCGTTATTTGGTCCCTGACAAGTTTGTAAGGTGTTTTTACGGGACACCGATATAAGGAGCGGGACACGGAAAGCATGGATAACGTCGAAGTTCGGGGATCCAGGTGAACCTCCCGGGACAGCGAGGAGCCAGGAGTGTCATGATAGACCCCACGGAAAAGTTTGGACAAAAATGACACTCGGAACTCGGGAAGCCGAAAATCAAAGGTTTTTGGCTTCCGAGATGCCCCGGAACAAAGGTGTATATTTTCACACCACACCATACGGAACACCCTTAGGGGACATGGGAGGCCTTCAGAGTTCGTTATCTGGTCCCTAATAGGCTGATAAGGACGTTTTACTGGGACACTAATGTAAAGGCCAGAACACGGAAATCATGGGTGATATCGAAGTTCGGAGATCCGGATGACCCTCCCTGGGCATAGACAATCCTCTGGGGTTATGATAGACCACTCGAAGAAGTTTGGGTAAAAATGACACTCGGGCCCCGAGCAATCGAAAATCAAAGGCTAAATCCACGTTTTTTGGGCTTATGGGAGGCCCCGAAATGAAGGTGTATATTTTCACACCACATCGCACGAGACTCCTAGGGAAAATCGGGGGCCCTCTGGGTTCGTTATCTGGTCCCTGATAGGCTTGTAAGGGCGTTTTTACGGGACACCAATATAAGGGGCGGAACACCGAAAGCATAGATAACGTCGAAGTTCGGGGATCAGGATGACCCACCCGGGACAACAAGGAGTCAGGAGTGTCATGATAGACCCCCCGGTGAATTTTGGACAAAAATGACACTCGGGCCCCGAGAAGCCGAAAATGAAAGGCGATAATCCACGGTTTTTGCGCTTGCGAGAGGCTCCGGAACGAAGGTGTATATTTTCACACCACATCATACGGGACACCCCTAGGGGACATGGGAGGCCTCCGGGGTCCTTTATCTGGTCCTTGATAGGCTAGTAATGACGTTTTACCGGGACACTAATGTAAGGGCCAAAACACGGAAGCATAGGTGATATCGAAGTTCAGGGATCCGGATGATCCTCTCGGGGCATAGACAATCCTTTGGGGTCATGATAGACCACTTGGACAAATTTGGGCAAAATGACACTTTGGCCCTAGGCAACCGAAAATCAAAGGCTATAATCCACGTTTTTGGGGCTTTTGGGAGGCTCCGGAATGAAGATGTATATTTTCACACCACATCACACGAGAAACTCCTATGGGACATCGGGGGCCTCGGGGTCTGTTATCTGGTCCCTAATAGGATTAGAAGGCCGTTTTTACGGGACACCAATGTAAGGGTGGAACACCAAAAGCATGGGTAACGTCAAAGTTCAGGGATACGGATGACCCACCCGGGACAGCGAGGAGTTAGGAGTGTCATGATAGACCCCCCGTAAAAGTTTGGACAAAAATAACCCTTGGGCCCTGGGAAGCCGAAAATCAAAGGCTTATATAATCCACAGTTTTTGGGCTTCCGAGAGACCCCGGAAATAAGGTGTATATTTTCACATCACATCATACAGGATACCCCTACGGGACATGGGAGGCCTGCAGGGTTCGTTATCTGGTCCCTGATAGACTGGTAAGGACTTTTCCGGGACACTAATGTAACTATGTAAGGGCTAGAACACGGAAATCATGGGCGATATCGAAGTTTGGAGATCCGGATGACCCTCCAGGGGCACAGACAATCCTTTGGGGTCATGATAGATCACTCGTAAAAGTTTGGGTAAAAATGACACTCGGGTTTTGGTTAACCGAAAATTAAAGGATGTAATTCACGTTTTTTGGGCTTCTAGGAGGCCCTGGAATGAAGGTGTATATTTTCACACCACATCACACGACACACTCCTAGAGAATATTAGGGGCCCTCGGGGTACGTTATCTGGTCTCTGATGGGCTTGTAAGGGCGTTTTTACGGGACACCAATATAAGGGGCGGAACACGGAAAGCATGGGTAACGTCGAAGTTCGGGTATCAGGGTGACCCACCCGGAACAAACAGGAGTCACGAGTGTCATGATAAACCCCCCGGAGAAGTGTGGACAAAAATGGTACTCGAGCCCCAAAAAGCCGAAAATCAAAGACTATCCGCGGTTTTTGGGCTTACGAGAAGCCCGACAACAAAGGTGTATATTTTCACATCACATCATACGCGACACCCCTAGGGAACATGGGAGGCCTACTAGTCCGTTATCTGGTCCCTAATAGGTTGGTAAGGACGTTTTGCCGGGACACTAATGTAAGGGCCAAAACATGGAAATCATGGGTGATATAGAAGTTCGGGGATCCTGATACCCCTCCCGGGGCACAGACAATCCTCTGGGGTCGTGATAGCCCACTTGGAGAAGTTTGGGGAAAAATGACACTCGGGCCCTAGGCAGCCGAAAATCAAAGGATATTAATCCACGTTTTTTGGGTTTTGGGAGGCCCCGGAATGAAGGTGTGTATTTTCACACCACGCCGCACGAGACACTCGTAGGGGACATCGGGGGCCCTCGGGGTTTGTTATCTGGTCCCTGATAGGCTTGTAAATTGTAAGGGTGTTTTTACAGGCCACCAATGTAAGTGGCCGGACACTGTAAGCATGGGTGGATATCGAAGTTCGGGGATCCGAATAACCCTCTTGACACACCGAGAAGTCAGGAGAGTCGTGATAGACCTCCCGGAGAAGTTTGGGCAAAAATGACAATAGCGCCCCGATAAGCCGAAAATGTAAGCTATAATCCACGTTTTCAGGGCTTTTGGGAGGCCTCGGTACGAAGGTGTATATTTTAACACCACATCGCATGGGTCACCCCTAGGAGACATGCGAGGCCATCGGGGTCCGTTATCTGGTCCTTGATAAACCACTCGGGAAGGGGCGGAACACCAAAAGCATTGGTGATATCGAAGTTCGGGGATCCGGATGACCCTCCCCGGGCACAGAAAATCCTGTAGGGTCATGATGGACCACCTGGAAAAGTTTGGGCAAAAATGACTCTAGGGCCCCGGGATGCCGAAAATCAATAGCTATCCACGGATTTTGGGCTTCCGAGAGGCCACAGGATGAAGGTTTATATTTTCACACCACATCATACAGGATATCCCTAGGGGACTTGGGAGGACTCTGGGGTTCGTTACTAGATCCCTGATAGGCTTGTAAGGGCATTTTACCGAGACACTAATGTAGGGGACGGAACACGGAAAGCATGGGTGAAATCAAAATCCGGGATTCCGGATGATCCTCCCAGGGCAACGAGGATCCTCTAGGTTCATGATATAACCCCAAGAGAAGTTTAGGCAAAATGACAATCGGGCCCCGGGCAGCTGAAAATATAAGGCTACAATCCACGTTTTTTGGGCTTTTGGGAGGCCTTTGTATGAAGGTGTATATTCTGACACCACATTGCACGAGACACTCCTAGGGGACATAGGGAGTCCTCGGGTTCAGTTATTTGGTCCCTCATAGACTTGTAAGGGTGTTTTTACGGGCCACCAATGTAAGGAGCGGAACACGAAGGCTATAATCCACATTTTTGGGGCTACCGGAGGCCCCCCAACGAAGGTGTATATTTTCACACCAGATCACACGGGACACCACTAGGGGACCGGAATATGCCCGAGGTCCGTTATCTTGTCCATGATAGACTTGTAAGGGCGTTTTTACGAGACACCAATGGAAAGGGTAGAACACCGAAAGCATGGGTGATATCGAAATTTGAGCACCCGGATGACCCTCATGGGGCACATACAATCCTCTAGGATTCATGATAGACCATGCGGAGATGTTTGGACAAAAATAAATCCCGTGCTCCGAGAAGTCAAAAATTAAAGGCTATAATCCACAGTTTTTGTGTTTCCGAGAGACCCCGGAGTGAAGGTGGTATATTTTCAGACCACATCATACGGGACATCCCTTCGCGACATGGGAGGCCTACAAGGTCTGTTATCTTTTCCCTAATAGGCTGGTAAGGGTGTTTTACCGGGACACTAATGTAAAGTTCAGAGGACAAAAATCATGGGTGATATCGAAGTTTGGGGATGCGGATGTCCCTCCCGGGGCACAGACAATCCTCTTGGGTCATGATAGACCACTCGGATAAGTTTGTGCAAAAATGACACTCGGGCCCCCGAGCAGCCGAATTCAAAATAATCCATGCTTTTTTGGCTTCTTGGAGGCCCCGAAATGAAGCTGTATATTATCACACCACATCGCACAGGTTACTCCTATGGGGCATGGGGAGCACTCCGGGTCAGTTATATTGGCCTTTATAGGCTTGTAATGGCGTTTTTACGTGTCACCAATGTAAGGGGCGGAACGCCGAAAGCATGGGTAATATTGAAGTTCGGGAATTCGAATGACCCCCCCATGCTAGCGAGGAGTCAGGAGAGTCAAGATAGACCTCCCGGAGAAGTTTGGGCAAAACTGACACTCGCACCCCGGTAAGCCGAAAACGAAGGCTAATCCACGTTTTTGGGGCTTCCGGAAGGTCCGGAACGAAGGTGTATATTTTCACACCATATCGTACGGGACAACGCTAGGGACATGCGAGGCCCCCGAGATCCATTATCTTGTCCTTGATAGGCTTGTAATGGCATTTTTAAAAGACACCAATGGAAGGGGTGGAACACCAAAAGCATGGGTGATATCGATGTTCGGGGATCCGAATGCCCCTCACGGGGCACAACCAATCCTCTAGGGTCATTATAGACCAACCGGAGAAGTTTGTGCAAAAATGACTCCCAAGCCCCGAGAAGTCGAAAATCAAAGGTATTAATCCAATGTTTTTGGGCTTCCGAGAGGTCCCGAAATGAAGGTGTATATTTTCGCACCACATCATACGGGGCACCCCTAGGGGACATGGGAGGCCTACGGGGTCCATTATCTGGTCCCTGATAAGATGTTAAGGGCGTTTTACCGGGACACTAATGTAAGGGCCGGAACACGGAAATCATGGGTGATATTGAAGTTCCAGGATCCGGATGACACTCTCGGGGCACAAACAATCCTTTAGTGCCATGATAGACCACTCGAAGAAGTTTGGGCTTAAATGACACTCAGGCCCTGGGCAGCCGAAAATCAAAGGCTATATTCCACGTTTTTTGGGCTTGTGGGAGGCACTCGAATTAAGGTGTATATTTTCATACCAAATCGCATGGTACACTCTTGTGTAACATGGGGGCCCTCGGAGTTCGTTATCTTGTCCCTAATAGGCTTATAAGGGCGTTTTTACGAGCCACCAATGTAAGTGGCGAAACACAAAAAGCATGGGTGACGTCAAAGTTCGTGGATCCGGATGATCCTCCTGAGGCACCGAGGAGTTAGAAGAGTCATGATAGACCTCCCGAAGAAGTTTGGGCAAAAATGACACTCGCGCCCCGATAAGCCCAAAACGAAGGCTATAATCCACGTATTTAGGGCTTCTGGGAGGGCCCGGAACGAAGGTGTATATTTTCACACTACATCATGCGAGACACCCCTAGGAGACATGCGAGGCCAGCGGGGTCCGTTATATGGTCCTTGATAGGCTTGTAAGGGCGTTTTTATGAGACAACAATGGAAGGGGCGGAATACTGAAAGGATGGGTGATACCGAAGTTCGTGGATGCGGATGACCCTCCAGGGCATAGACAATCCTCTAGGATCATGATAGACCACCCGGAGAAGTTTGGGCAAAAATGACTTATGCGCCTTGGAAAGTCGAAAATCAAAGGCTATAATCCACGGTTTTTGGACTTCCGAGAGGCCCCAGAACGAAGGTGTATATTTTCATAACATATCATACGGGACACCTTTAGGAGACATGGGAGGCCTGCAGGGTCTGTTATCTAGTCCCTGATAGTCTGGTAAGGCGGGAGACTAATGTAAGGGCAGGAACAAGGAAAGCATGGGTGATATCGAAGTCTGAGGATCCGGATGACCCTCCCAGGGGCTTCGAGGGTCCTCTAGGTTCATGATATAACCCTAGGAGTATTTTGGGCAAAAATGGCACCCGGGCCCAGGGAAGCCGAAAACCGAAGGCTATAATCCACGTTTTTCGGGCTTCTAGGAGGTCCCAGAATGAAGGTTTATATTTTGGCACCACATAGCACGGGACACCCCTAGCGGACATGGGAAGCCTCATGGTAGATTATCAGATGCTTGGTAGGCCTGGAAGGACGGAGTCTAATGCACTGGGTACCGAGCATGACTCTCCACCACCCCGTGCCACGAAACTTACCCCAAGCCCTCTCAACAATTATAGTGAGGTCTCATAATTTTTCTCAATTTTTTTGAAGTGATTTTATTTTTGTTGATATTTTTTCTATTTATTTCCTTTTTTTTGTATTTTTTTGATTAAAATTAAATCAAATAGCTACCTTGTGAGCAAAAAAGGAAAGAAAAAAAAAGGTAATTAAATAATATATTTGAAAAGTTTGAGGTGGAACTTCTGGAAAATAACTCTTCAAACTCTCAAAAACCCTAATATGAAAGTTATGCACAGAGTATGTCTACTCCTCTCAGAACCACTAAACCTTATAAGACTCTTTAAAGGGTAGTTGCTTGAGAGAGGGCTTATGGCCGAAAGAAGGCAAGCGACGCGATAAAAAACGCCTATCAGACACAGAGTAGTATCGAGTCGTGCGCCATCATTACCGAACACCCACGAGACCTCGTTGACGACATTGGCCCCCTACACATTCAGGAATCAAAAGATGCTCTTATAGATAGAAATATCGTCCCCACCATTAGGTTGAGGGCTCGACTCCTATTGGTCATCCGGCACTCAATGGCTTAGTTTCTCGTTCTCTGCATTCAAAAGGGGTAGCTTATGTAGCTTGTGTTTCAGTTTCACTTTTCGCCTATGATTCCATGAACCATTGGACACCTACTTGATACTATCCAAACCACAATGGAACATTTAGTTTGAGAAAGTCAAGATATATGCAACCTACTCCTAATCAGTAAATGTTTTTAAGCCCGCTGTATCCATACAAATCTCTTCCCGTCCAACCAGCAAAGTAAAAGGTAGCATCATATGATAAATCGATAATCGATCCATTCAAAGACTCGAAAATAAAATAAAATGAAACACGATATACACATAACGATGAATCACGATATAAAACATGCAGAAAAACAAGAAAATTAAACATGCATATGGAATAGCTTTTACTGCTACTGAACTCTTTTGACCACACTACATAGTAACTCGCTGATAATAGTTGATACAATTCTTCAGTAGTATGCTTTGCGAGGGTTATTCTGCAAAAATGAACAAACAGATATCAGTAACTACGCGAACGCAATCAACATTAACCACATATAAAATTATACATAAAAAAACCAAAAAAGAAAAACACTATGAAACAAAGAAACACTAGTCAACAAGGAAACATTACTGAAACAAAGATAAACGAAGGTAAATACCAGAGGATTTGGTCTGTGACGATATCCCAGCATCATTCGCTTCTTGTACTGCTCATAAATATCATCTTCAGGAGTTACCTCACCAGGTTGCTGCGCACCAACCCCTAAATGGTCTTTCTTTACATTACCTGCCATGATAGGGTCTGCAATACCTTTCCTAGAGCTCCCTAGGCCCTCACCTGCAGGTTTTAAGACCAAAGTGTTACTAAACCAAAACCTCACCCTGTAAACGGGACTTAAAAACTATTCATGTTGTTTTACAGTCTCGACTTCAAGTGAAATGAGCCCATGAATAGTAACTCAATAACAATGGCAAGGCATAGCCAACCAACAATAGACAAAAACAAAATGATGGCAGTTGAAAGGTGAATTGCTTTATTTCCTACAATCCTACAACTCGAAAGGAAAGGTGTATATTTTCACATCACATGGGAAGGGACATCCTTAGGGGACATGTGGGCCCCTTATCTGGTCCTTAAAAGGCTTGTAAGGGCGTTTTTACGGGCTACCAATGTAGGGGGCGGAACACCGAAAGCATGAGTAACGTCGAGGTTCGGGGATTCGGATGACCCTCCCGGGTCAGCGAGGAGTCAGGAGTGTCATGATAGACCACGCGGAGAAGTTTGGACAAAAATGACACTCGGGCCCCGGGAAGCCGAAAATCAAAGGCTTAATCCACGGTTTTTGGGCTTCCGAGAGGCCCCGGAACGAAGGTGTATATTTTCACACCACATCATACGGGACACCCCTAGGGGACATGAGAGGCCTCCGGGGTCAATTATCTGGTCCCTGATAGGCTGGTAAAGGCATTTTATCGGGACACTAATGTAAGGAAAGCATAGATGATATCGAAGTTCAAGGATCCGAATGGCCCTTCCTCTGTGGTCATGATAGACCACTCGGAGAAGTTTGGGCAAAACGGACACTCGGGCCCCGGGTAGCCGAAAATCAAAGGCTAATCCACGTTTTTTGGGCTCCCGGAAGGCCTCACAACGAAGGTGTATATTTTCGTACCATATTGCACGGTATACCCATAGGGGCCATGGGAGGGCCCCAGGGTCAGTTATCATGTCCCTTTAGGCTTGTAAGGGTGTTTTACGTGACACAAGTGAAAGGACAAGAACACCGAAAGCATGGGTGAATATGGAGTTCGGGGTCACCATCCCTGTTAGGCTTGTAAGGGTGTTTTTACGGGACACAAGTGTCATGGCAAGAACACGAAAGCATGGATGAATATGGAGTTCGGGGTCCCGGATGACCGTCCCGGGGCATCGAGGGTCCTCTAGGGGCCATGATAGAACCCCCGGAGACGTTTTGGCAAAAATGACAACCGGGCCTCGGAAAGCCAAAAATGAAGGCTATAATCCACGTTTTTTGGGCTCCCAAGAGGCCCCGCAACGAAGGTGTATATTTTCGCACCACATCGCCTGGGACACCCCTAAGGGCCTCGAGGTCGGTTATCAGGTCCTTGTTAGGCTTGTAAGGGTGTTTTTACGAGACACAAGTGTAAGGGAAAGAACATCGAAAGCATGGGTGAATATGGAGTTCGGGGTCACCGTCCCGAGGCACCAAGGGTCCTCTATCGCCATGATAGACTCCCAGGAGAAGTTTGGGCGAAAATGACAATCGGGCCCCAAGGAAGCCAAAAATGAAGGCTATAATCCACCTTTTTTTGGCTCCCGAAAGGCCCCGCAACGAAGGTGTATATTTTCGCACCACATCGCACGGGACACCCCTAGGGGCCATGGGAGGGCCCCGGGGTCAGTTGTCATGTCCCTGTTAGGCTTGTAAGGGTGTTTTTACTGGACACAAAGTGTTAGGGCAAGAACAACGAAAGCATGGGTGAATATGGAGTTCGGGGTCCCAGATGACCGTCCCGGGGGCACTGAGGGTCCTCTACCGCCATGATAGACCCCCCCGGAGAAGTTTGGGCGAAAATGACAACCTTGCCCGGGGAAGCCAAAAATGAAGGCTAATCCACGCTTTTTGGGCTCCTGGGAGACCCCGGAACGAAGGTGTATATTTCCGCACCACATCGCACTGGACACCCCTAGGGGCCATGGGAGGGCCTCGGGGTCGGTTATCGGGTCCCTGTTAGGCTTGTAAGGGTGTTTTTACGGGACACAAGTGTAAGGGCAAGAACACGAAAGCATGGATGAATATGGAGTTTCGGGTCCCGGATGACCGTCCCGGCCTCCCGGGGCACCGAGGGTCCTCTAGGGCCATGAAAGACCCCCCCGGGAGACATTTGGGCGAAAATGACAACCGTGCCCCGGGAAGCCAAAAATGAAGGCTAATCCACCTTCAATAGACAGAAACAAGATGATGGCAGTTGAAAGGTGCATTGCTCTAATTCCTACAATCTACAGCTCGAAAGGAAAGAAAAGGACGAAACTAAGAGGCAATGTTTAGATAAATTTGGAAAATTCACCAAACAACAGATTGTGAGATAGAGAGAGAGAGACACATCGATGTAGTATACCCATAAATTGTAGGACAAACTTGAGATATTCTAGGACATACAGTTATCTTGAATGCAAATATTAAGATTCATGAAGCTGAAAGACACCTTTCTACAATGGGTTAATGGGATACAAGCAAAACAATATGTGACTGCTGTAATAGCTTTCATTTGAACAAAATATGTTTACAGGCTTAGCTTTCAATCTGTCAGTAACACAAGATTCTTGCAAAAGTATTATACATTTAGCAAACGATCAATTGTTTCTAACTTAGTTCGGTTACCTAGAATATGTAATAAAACTACAACAACAACAACAACAACAACCCAGTAAATATCCCGCCTACGGCGTGGTCTGGGGAGGTCCAGATGTACGCAGCCTTACCCCTACTAGTACATCTGGATCTCCCCAGACTCCGCCCAAGGTTTCCTAATTTGCGGAACGCTTAGTTCGCAAACGTAGTTCAAATTCGCAATTCGCACCTCACGGAGAGTTTTGTTCGCTAGGGATATTATGTATGACCAGTTCGCTATTTTGGGAACCTAATTTGTCTTCTGTTCTTTTATTTTTTGGGGGGAGAGGGGACGAAATTTGTATGGTCAGAGTAATAAAGATTAGTGGAAGAAAGCTGTATGTATGGTCACTTCCAAGTCCCAAGGTCAAATAATAAAGTACTCCTAATTCAAGAAGAAAAATAATTTAAAAAGCAAAGAGAAGTTGAGTGGATGACAACTGTGAATTGGAAATACAATTTTAAAAAAAAAAAAGAAAAGAGGCCAGGCTTTCCTCTTTTCAGAGTTCACGTGACCATAATTCTTTTTCTCTCTCTTATTTTCTCCTTCTGTTATTTTCCACGTGACCCCTTCTTTATCTCATCTTCTTCCTTCTCACGGTCGAGTCAGCGAGCAACAGTGTCACCGGAGAACACTGCCAGCAAGTGCCAGCACGGTGGCTTCTCGATTGAGTCATACCAATTGACTCGCAGTTCACTACCCAACAAAAGCCCGAAGGTTTTGAATGCTGATTTTGTCATTAAGGCCTCCAATTAACAGATCTAGGGTTTTCAATTTTAGTTCACCACTTGGAGAGTACTAGGTCACGTTCTGAAGCGTTTTTATGCGTGCGCGAACAGCGAATGAGTACGTGCGATCTAGTTCACTAGGGGGGTGAGCGAATTTGGCAACCCTGACCCCGCCGTAGGCGGGATATTTACTGGGTTGTTGTTGTTGTAGTTTTATTACATATTCTGGGTAATAAAACTACAAGAATATGCTTATATGCTTGTAATACAGTTGAGAGACACACCTTCTTTCCAGCCCATTTTTGAGAGAAGCTTATGGCCAACATTATCAGCTTGTATCTTTGCCCTGTCCGCAGCCTCTCTGGCAGCTTTTTGTGCAGCTGCATCATTACATCTGGCCAAGAAGCTTTCAAGCTCTTCTGGCGGGATATAGTCTCCCATGTGATGACCTCTTTTTCCAGAAGATGCTGTAATAACATTAAATAGACATCTTTAGTAAAGACTACAGTTTAAACTTGCAAAACATCCTTAGCGACTGGGTATCAAAGCTAGAGTTTCACTGAAAAAGCTAAATAACTTAATTTCAACAACAAAGTAAAAGTTCAGAGTCCTCACTAAAATACAGTCTAAAGAAAGAAGCAAATATCAGAGGTCCCAAATTTGAGCCCTCTCAGGGCCACTGGAGGCTTTTCTGTTTGTTAACTCCAGGGCCAATGGTATAAGTCAGGTAAAACCCGGATGCCCATGTTATCTATTAACAAAGAAAAAGAAAAAGAAAAAAAAAAAAAAAAACACCATTCTCCCAAGACAGCCATATATTACCTTGGGCTTGAAGAGAAGCAGGGGGAGGCATCTCATCTCGTGACTGTTTAGGTGGTCTCTTCCTCTCTTCTGCCGCTGCTTTCTTCATGTAATACTCCATCATGGCTAGAGGATCTGTCCCAGATGCTGCACCATTAGACTCCCCTGCAGAGACAAATCATTCAAATAAACCAAGTTACAAAAAATGCACATATATCATAGCCAAAACATCTCATGTATTAGCACATATGGACACAAAAGGATCCAAAGAGAACAATATTCAGCTACTTTTTTCAGCCAATAAAAATTGCATTTAAATTTCCGAGGTAAATGGTAGATACGCTTCCCTTGTACACCCTTCACTAGACTCCTTCCAGAGTGCATGATGGGAGCGCATATAGAGTGATATAGGTACCTCGCAATCCCCACAATTTTTTTAACAATATACGGCTACACAAGACAAGCAATCCTCCATCAGAAATCTACAACAATGACCAACAAGGACAATAGAATTTGAGTGTGGTAATGGTACCCATGGAAGATAGGTTTGAGGAGCTCAAGATGATTTAAACTTGCCCTACTAGCAAAGAGGTAAACCCTTCCATCAGAAATGCTCGGGTTTACAGTGGGGCGGCCATCACAGCTGAAATACTATGGGATAGGGTAACTTACTTAGCATTGTCATGGACAAGAGCCACAGGGGCTTTTAAAAAAGATTCTAGTACTGAGACCCAGCGTATCTGGTCTAATTTGTAATTGTTTTCTTTTTGGAGGACAATTTCTACTCCTTTGCTGTATTTCTTGGACATTTTATTAATAAATTATCTTTATTTAAAAATTAATGCGGAAGTGCATAGCAGGAAACCCCAATCATAGATCAGGACAATAATTTCAAATGTTAACAGCCATGAAAGATGAGGAGTGGTAAACAGTGATGCTGCAGCTGGAGCTGGACTCAAACCAGAGTGGTAGCATGCTCTAGTCTGATTCAAAATAAAAAAGTTCAGCATCCCTGTCCACTTTGTCCTCCACTAACCGCTGTGCTTCTCATTACACTATTACAGACAGAACAATGCCAGATGTAAACACACACAAAACAAATAAAACGAAATGATATAGCAAATACACATGTTCTCACCACTTCTTGCAGATGCAGTCTCCAGTGGAATGCCCTCATTTCCATCAAACAAAGCTGAAGCTGGTGTTTGATAATTCAACTTTCGGATACTTGACCTCTGAGAAATAGACGCCACCGAAGTGATGCTATCACCTGCAGATGTGATAAGAATATAAGATCCTCACTTCAAACTACAGAGTCATACAGAAATAGATTCCAGTTTAAGACGCAATCTTGAGTTCTTTGCACTGAGGCATTACTAATATTGGACAAAGCAGCAAATCCTACTCAAAGCCAACTTAGCAAACAAGAAGACGACTCTACTTCTTTCTACTCTGGAAGTTACAGATAGAAGCAAGAATAATTTAGTGGCGAACTATGATTAACGCTTATCATTTACATGGCAAAGCTCGGAACTTCACTTGTGTATAAGTATACTACAACAACACCCTACACTAGCCTCCTAGGACTTCTAACCAAACTACAATCGAATGAGACACACAAGGATGCTCCACTGATCCCAACAGATGACCTAGGGGCTAGAAATCCTATCCATTTATTGGACCTCTAAGCTCAACTAAGAGCATATTAAGGACCATCTTACTGGTGCGGAAAGAAACTAGTCACGTGGAAATGTCCAAAACTTATCAGAATACCCAAAAAAATAAATAATAAAAACAGCAAAAAAAAGCACATGATAGTTCAACAATCACACATACTACAAATATAAAAAAATAATATTGCAATTCCACTTAGCGGTTGTTGACGGTGTGTCAATATCAAGGGCTGTGACAGGTAATAGACACACTCAAGTGCTGTAACTCTTGTGTTAACAGGCAAGACAGAACATGCTTGCACACTTCGTTCAAATAAACATACCAGTGATAATTGCTGAAGGATAACGTGACATGAAAGAGAACACTAAAAGAGAAGGACAGTAATTCCTTCAACCCATTAGCCTAAACAGCATTAGGCTCACTCCAAAATCCAAATAGCATAAAAACCGTAACTATAATCAATCTAAAAACATAGCGCAAACCAACCATTTTGTGGAGTTTGCACATCCTCAGCCTGTGCAAGTGCCTTCTCCTCTTCCCAAATCCGATACTCATAATACTTAAAATCTGTACAGTCCTCGTCAAATAGAAATCTGCAATTGTAAACAAGAGTTTCAGGTAGAACTATTCCCTTGATACGTCCAAGCACCAAAAGCAGCAAAACCACTCATTTGATTAAATGTAATAGATACTCCCACAATGTTTGAACACAGAATAATTTGTTTATCTTCCAGAAACTATCAACAATTTTTTTTTTTTTTTTGCTACAAGGACGCATGCAATAGCCCCCAAAACCACACGCGCCGGGCAAGCCAACCCATGAGGAGGAGACCTCCCTACAAAGAAAGGTAGAGGAAATTTATTCTCCTTACATAGATGAGGATTTGAACCCTTGACCACTGGGTTATGAGAGTGGGGCCACTTACCACTTCTGCTCCCACCTCATCCTCAAGAAACTATCAACAGTTGAAAATGATCACTGAGACACAGAAGGACTCAACTATTCTGACATAAATATTCAAACTCCAGAATTCCCAGGGGTGTGAAAATTCCGACACACGTTTCACAATCACAACAAAAGTAGCCTAAAGAAAACCTTGCAGATGGTAGTTTCAATAGTATTTCTTCTTCATGTAGAGCTTCTGAGGGACCAAAGTAACTAAGAATCAAAATTACAGAAAAAACAGATTTCTTAGCTAGAAATGCAATATATAGTTTACAGATGACACACTCTACGTGTTAAATAATTTAAAAGAGCACCTTGTTTCCATCAAACACCCTCCTAAGTCCTGCCATTGGTCTAAATTTACATCAGATTTGGCCAATGTTCTCACTCACTAAACCCAACCTCATAAACTGTAATCCCTGTTAATATCAACCACATCAAAGCGAAGCGGAGGGTAAAGTTGAAAAAGTAAAATATCTGGCCCATGCCCAAGTAAACTGTCAGAGAGAGGGGATTCTTGATGGTCAAACAACAACCAGTCTCCTCTATCCAATCCCGAATTACAGGTTCCATACACTATTGTTGAGAAAACAGTTGTCCCTCAACAAGAGGCCATGGCCTGCAGCACGGTGGTTAGATGCTCTTCACAATTGTGCAAGCTGCAAAAGAAGTCCCTGTCATATGACAATCATAATCCCTCCAAGAACAAAACTCGACAAGTAAAGTTTACTCGCTTCCCTTCACATTCCCCCTGTAATTCCAACCGTGCTCTCATCTAATGGGCACCACTCCAGCCATGGATTCATACAAAGATTGCACTGTACAGAAATTTGGAAGTAGTATGTAATGTATTGAGTTTTTCCTTTCATTGTTTTGGCAAAAGAAATGTCCAAGTCAGATGCACGGGCCATGTCTCTTACTCTTTCATGCGTGTTTCCAGGCGTGCGAGACATTTCCGACTCCAGCATATGATTACAGAGCGTTTCTAAAGTGTAATGAACTTTCCCGAACCATTTTGAAAACGGATATGCAACGCCGCAGGCCATTTTCACGCATTAGAGTTCCGTATATAAATCAAAATCACAAGATGAAAACCCAGACATAGTCCCTAAAGCGCTAGTGCAGCTATCACAGCAGATTC
The DNA here is from genome assembly GCA_038025085.1 of Tetragonia tetragonoides. NCBI lineage: Eukaryota > Viridiplantae > Streptophyta > Magnoliopsida > Caryophyllales > Aizoaceae > Tetragonia > Tetragonia tetragonoides. Next base: position 49,149,467 of record CM076145.1, read on the forward strand.
ACAATACAAAGAACTGTGACAAAAACAAGAATTTTAAGCTACAATGCTATAAAATGTTGGTACAAAATACAAGCATTAACTGGTTCTTTAAAAACAAAAACAGTTTTACCATCTCAGAAAGCTGGATAAGAATCCGGGAGAAGAAATACATTGTCATGACTTGGTACATAAGAGACAAGACTTCAAAGGAATCACGCAACCAAGAAAAGAAAGATTACATACCTAAAAGGCGTATTTCCAGGATTCTTCTGGCGTGTAATATCTTCAATTTGCCTTCCTTTTTTAGCCACAAAACTTGCTAGTCTATCTGCAGCTTTTTTGACTGCAGGATCACTTGGGGAAGGAGGTGCTGCATGTCACTTAAAGAATGGATTAATACCATGAGCATGAACAACGGAATGCAAATTACTCTTGTAGCAGCGTGCAACAATTTCCATATCGTTCATTGAACATATCTTCCCCCATTGTTGAAAGGGAGTTAAGATGTAAGCTGCATCCATGAGATAATACATTCAAAATTGAATGGTCCTAATCAAACTCTATCTTACAGAAAGAGAAGGTCATCCAATCTGACTTTGTGAGGAGAAATGTATATGATAAGGTGAAGATGTCAAGATGGGAAAACAATGGAAGAAAAATAACAACTGTAGAAAAACTACACAAGCTACAGTTGTACTTCTCGCTTAGTTTGTCAGCTCTCATACACTCCACAGATAAGTGATCAAAGAGAGCAGCCCTGATGCTCCTTATCTATCCAAAGTCCCAAACACACTCCTAAATCTGATGGCCACTACATATAATCCACCCACCCACCAAACAGGAAAGGGAAAAAAAAAAAAGAAAAAGGACCCCATGAACACAGAGTCACACGCAAAGTGCAAGAAAAATACAAATATGAATGTCAACTGAGAAAAATACATTTATGAATGTCAACTGGGCCACACTACAAGGCATTAGTAACAACCAACTCCCACCCCCTCCCCCAAAAGGAATTTGAAAGCACACAAACACACACAATATACAAGCTTCATGCCATGGTCACCTGACATACAACAAATTTAAATCGAAAGTTAAACAGGTAGCAAAAACTAAAAACAAAAATAGCAGAGCTAGTTAGACTATCAGCAAAAATGTACATGAGGATACCAAGTAGTAACAGATTGAGTCACATCCAACTAAGAAAATGCATGCAACAATGTATAGTTAAAAGTTAACTGATTGAAGGAATACGGGTTGATAAGCTGAAGAGAAGAAATTTAGTATGTGCGCAAACACAAACTACACAGGAAACAAGTGAAAAGACAGAAGATAGAGAGACTAAGGCAAAGTATATCCACGCACATGCCCACCCCTCAACTTGTGCACACACTGAGAAAAATAACTAATGAAACTAGGCATAAGATATCAATACAGCAACATTACCAACATCAACTTTTCTCAATGACACGCCAGAAGCATCCAGTTGAGCCAATTTCTGACGTTTTGCCGAAACTCCATCTGATGCATTTCGAACATCTGTTTCGTCTTCATCATCATCTTCACTCAATTTTACAGAAGGAGCCACAAGCTTTGATTTCTGTTTCAAGCTAAATGCTAACTTGCCACCAGAAGAGCCTACAGCAGCTTTCTGCTCATTTTTACGCCTAATGTCGCTTCCAATTTTAAGACTAGGAGCAACGGGAGTTGAACTCCCTGACACATTTGTTTTTGGTTTGGAATCCTGAACTTCAGCACCCTTGTCCTTTCCTTGCTGAAGCTGTTTAAATCTCTCCATAAATGAGCCATCGTTAGCAAATAAGCTAGAAGGCGCACCTTTATCCATGAGGAAAATCCACTTGTGTTTGCACTGCCCAGAGGACTTTAACTGTTCAACAAGACTTCCCAAGCTATTTAGATAATTGAACCAATCATGGGAGAAACTTCAGAAATTGGCAATCAGCATGTCTCCAAATTACACTGAAGAAACAATATGCGGCCCTTGCTTGGCCAAGCGGTATGCCTACAACTAATCAGCAGTGGCGGATCCACTCTTCACCGAGTGGATTCCGCCGAACCCGCTTGAATTTTTTTTTTGTTAAAAAATCCTTTATAAAATTTCAATACAATAATTGAGAATTGTCCTATGTATTACAAAGGGTGAACCCACTTGACTTGATTTCTGCATCCGCCACTGCTAATCAGGGAAGAGAATTGGTAGTTGAATATTCACCCAAACCCTCATTCCCTCCTTCACAAATGCCAAATGTAAAGCCAACAAACACATTTGAAACACAGTAATATCTCGCTTATGATTCATAACAGGAAGGACAAATAAAAATCTTCATAATCAATCAGCTGAAAAACTCAATAAGAAAATGAATTTATTTCCCTGAATGCATACTCAAAAAAAAAAAAAAAAAAAAAAAAAAACCACCTTTTCAATTAGATTACACTCGACAGAACCACAGGAGAGACGAGAGAAAACATAACTTAAAAAAGCTTCGAACAAAAAAAGTTCTGAGAAATCAAAATGCTTTTTCGATGGGGATTTAAACTTTTATTTTATTTTTTATTTTTTTTTGAGTGAGATGGGGATTTCAATTTTAGAACTGAATTTAATATCACATCAATTTGAAACAGAAAACTGACAATTAGCAAAGATGGTCACTCGAAATTTCAATAAATTAAAAGAATTAACGACCTCCTTTGAAATCCCCTAAATGAGTTCTTAAGCTCTACGAATTGCGAAACCCTAGAATTCAACTAACCACGAGGACGACTAATTGAAGCACAAACTGTTAGCTCATAATCAAAACAAATAAAGTAATAGAATCGATTAATATGCAATTGGGTTTATACTGAGTTGTTTAGTGAATCGAATCGCAAACTTTATGGTTTCTCATTAATCCCCAATTAACTAAGCTATTAAGATCATCAGGGAGGGTCGATAAAAAAAAGTGATAAGATAAAGAAGGAGAATTAGAAAGATACCTGGAACAAATTAGGGTATAGGGAGCAAATTGAACGCCCAAAATTGATCGCCTGAGAATAGGAAAGGGGTGGCGACGGAGAAACGACGGTCTCTTAAGAAAGGGTGATAAATCTGCGATCTTGCTCGGCCTACCATAATACAACGCGGCAATGGGTGAACGTAAAATTAAAAGAGAAAAGTCAAAAGTTAAAAGGTTGATCCCCCAAAACAAATTTAAAAAAAAAAAAGATTTAAAAAAAAAAACTAAACTAAAAAATTGTGTAAGATAAAATAAATAATTAATAGAGCATAAAAAATAAATTAAAAAAAAAAAAAAAAAAAAAAAACAAGAGGACTTCACTCTTTATTTTTGCTAATGCTATCACATTTTTATAGATTATGATCAAAGTTGACAAAAATCCAATGTAAAGATTTTGTCCTAATAGGAACTCGATAAGCGATTTTGGAGGATTCTCATGCTCCCTAAGTGTGTTCTGTGTGATATGGTGTGAAAATAACAACTTTTATTTTTAAGCACTTTACAAAGCCAAAAAAACGTACTCCCTCCGTCTTAAAAAACCTGAACCTTTGCTTTTTGAATGTCAAATTTAACAAACTTTGAACATTAATTTATGAAAATATATAAAGATTCACATTATGAAAATACTTTTGTTAGATTCATTTTTAAAAGTACTTTCAAAAAATTGTATTGTTATAATTTTAATATTCATATAAGTGTACTTATTTACGGTCAAATTGGTGTCTTGGAGACCATGAAAATACAAAGGTTCAGGTTTTTTTTAGACGGAGGGAGTAGATTATAGCCTTTATTTTCAGCTTTTCGGGGCTCGATTGAGATCTTTGTCCAAACTTCTCTGTAGGGTCCATGTCACCAAGGAAGATTGTCGATGCCCTCGGATAGGTCATTTCGGGTCTCCAAATTCCGCTTTCACTCACGATTTCGTTGTTCGGCCCTCCAGAGTTGATAACCAAAAAATGGTCATTCAAGCATAATAGGGACTCGATAATCGACAATGGGGGCTCCCACAATGGGGGCTCCCATGTCCCCTACGGGGTGTCTTGTACAATATGGTGCAAAAATAACAACTTCCGTTTCGCGACATTCCAGAGGTCAAAAAAATTGTATTTAATCTTCATTTTCGACTTTCTGGGGCACAGTAAAGATAATTATCCAAACTTCTCTGGGGGCCTATTTCATTCAGGACGATCCTGAAAGATCCTAATAGGTCATTCGAGCCTTCGGATTCGTGTTCACCCATGATTTCGATGTTCATCTTTTTAAAGTGGGTGTCCAGTAAAACAATAATCCAAACCTAATAGAGGACCCATAAGCGACACCAAGAGCCTCATATCCCTTAAGAAGTTAAGGGTGTCGTGCAATATTGTGTGAAAATAATTACTCTGGTACAACATGTCTTGTGGGGATTTAGTTCACCGTGGATCAAGTAATTTTGAGGGGTGGCTCCAGGTGAAGTAGGGGGTGGCTCCAGGTAAAGTAGGGGGTGACTTTAGGTGAAGTAATTTTGAGGGGTGACTCCAGGTGAAGTAGGGGGTGGCTCCAGGTGAAGTAAGGGGGTGGCTCCAGGTGAAGTTGGGGTGGTGCCAAATATAAATTTGAGGGTTGGCTTTAGGTAAAGTAGGGGTGACTCCACTATTAGAGGGGGTAGCTCCAAATAAAGTATGAAGTGACTCCAAGTATTGGTCCAGGACTAAGTCTACACAAGTTTTTGTAACTCCGATATCGTTGGATCTAAGGCATTTGAATGGACACTTCACTAAGAATCATTTGGGCCTCACAGGTAGATGATAAATTGGAGCTGAAGTCCATTACTGCAGGAAAAGCCCAATTAATGACGCTCTAGAAATGGTTGTGCATGTGTGCGCCCGGTCAGCCCAACACCCGATCAACTATGGTCTACGATCAAGAAACAGTATGTTAGTTCAATTTTTAAAATTTCAAATTCTAACTAGACATTTTTATAGCGAAAAGTTTCCTTTCTCCAATGTATAAAGCATTTTTATTTGTTTCATGGGAGAGGCGTGAATAAGGTCACCATTTGAGCAAATTTACGTATAATAAAAAGGGAGGAGAAACTAGAACCTAATATACCAAAAAACATCAGTGTTAACCTCCAAACTAAAACCTTATTATTAGCAACGTCATATTAATGTTTCTGTAGGAGAGTTGTACTCATCAATTTTGATTGTAGGCAAAAGGGCGAGAAGATGATCCATCCAATTCAAACAATATCAATCAGCAATGTTAATCTAAAATCAATCAAATTTAAAGTTGTCCAATACTTTTACTCTACGCATCATACAAATTCTTTTAAAGTAAATATATCCTACATTGACAAAGAAAGCAACCGTAAGTTTATAACTAAGTGACATATTTATTTCATTCATCGCTAGTTGATTTTTGGATCCTCATGACTATATATATATTATCGATTAGCTACTTGGATTCAAAATCCAAAAAGGGTGTGAAAGCCATGATAAAAATTGATCCTTCCAAGGTTGAGACGACTCAACTCACTCAAAGAGCATATATACACCAGCTAGCAAGCAAGCTAAGAATGAACCGGTCCCAACTCTTATTCCTCCGGGCTAGCTGCTAGTAGAAGAACTAAGAAGCAAATGAAAATAACCAAAATAAATAATGGCTAGCTAGCTGGTTAATGTGATGCCAATATATCTCCATATTGTGTCCCATTCATTATATTTGGTGTACTGTGACTGTGATCTCCGGGGTTACTATCACCTCATCCTAGCTCATGGGTGATATCATGTCGTTTAAGACACATTGGCCACAGCTGTCTTCCAAGAACACGACAACCATATCCGATCCTCTACTTAGCCCCTTCATCAAAGTCAATGTTTTCAGCTATTCTTGTGTGGACTTAGTCTACCGTGGACCAAGTATATTTGAGGGGTGGCTACAGGTGAAGTAGGGGGTGACTTCACTATTAGAGGGGTTGCTTCAGGTGAAGTATGGGTTGACTCCACTATTAGAGGGGTGGCGTCAAGATGGTGACTCCACTATTACAAGGGTGGCTCCAGATGAAATATGGGGTGACATTTAGATCATTGGTCTACCATTGAGTAAATTCACACAAATTTGTGCACAATGTTTTGGGTTATTCTTGCATTTTAACCGGGTCCAGTAGTCCATTTCTTCGGATTTTCATCCCCAACTAACGTAAGCTAGAGTATTAGTTACATTTTTAGAATGTCAACGTCAACTCCATCAAAGGGAGAAAAAAGAGTACACAAACCAAACAAAACTGCAAATGGCAAACTAAAGACCCGGTTTTATGTCTTTCTCATCAGATTTTGCCAATTGTAGAAACTTAACCCCCTAACCACAAAAACGATATATACCATCTAATCTGATCCTACAGTCAAGCATGATGTCATACTTATTTGAAGCGCCTCTTATCTGAGTTTTTGTGGTGTTTTTTTTTTGCATTATTGTACACCAAAAAGAGGAAATAGAGAAATTTCCCATCTATTTTGTAGTAATCAAGTTTTTCCTGTTAAAGTAATTCTATTTCTATGTTTCAAGTTCCCGTCAATTGTCATACACTATACCACTCTCTCAGAAAGCCAACATGTGAAGGGACTACTAATACTCTATGATGTGTATATATATCTAGCTTATGTGATGACCTCCCTTTTGTATTATTGTAATAACCTCATTAATGATCCATAGCACTAAAATAGAATCATTATAGTGCTAGTGAAGAGCTAGCTGGAACTAATTTTCAAGTTAACAATGGCTTGATTCAATTTGGCACCAAGATTCATAAAGGTGGATAATGACTACGGGTTTTGAAGCGAGATTCCTGATACGTAATATAAACTTTACCAACTAAAATAGATAACGTTTTCGGCTAAACTATACTGCTTTTTATGATACAAATTGAAGTATATATCCATGGCCCCAGGTGATTAGTATGCTACAAATTTGACTTTCTTCCAACCCTATCTAACTCTAACCTAGGCACCTAGCTATATGCCTATATATAGTCCAAATGTAGAGAATAATTAAAGACAGATTATGCCTGGTGTAAACAAAGTTTAGCCATGGACAAATTGAATAATTGTACTAAAACACAAAGTTCAATGGTTTAGTGAAGTAGAATACTAGAATTAGAGAAGTGGACAAATTGAAACACACAAATTAACAAACATAGGCTGACAAAAAAGAAGAATAATTCATGTGCTTAGCAATAAGGTATGTTGGGGTACTTTCAAGGGCACGCCTTGGATTGAATCTAGGAGACAGGACCACAGTCATGGGGCCTCACTGGTTTTCATAAGAGAATGTATCGTTCAATGCTTCCTTTAATTAATTAATTAATACTGAACTAATTATAATATGAACCAAATTTTAATTACAACAACACTGATGATCAAAATAAAATAAACAAAAAAGTATCTCCAAGAAAGCGAACCTTTTCAAGTACAGTACATTACTGGGAAAATGCCCCTCTTGTAAAAGCTAATAAGATCGATTACAAACAGAAAGCTGATGATCACTTTCTGGCCCTTGATGATCTTAATCATATGTGCTATAATTACTCAAACTTACTTTTTCACATGCAAAAAGGTCTTTTGACCCTGACTAATAATAATCATACCACCACTAATTACACCATCTTTTCACTATCCTAATTCACCACTTCTTCCCATAAGAAGAAATCTTACAAAAATGTTCACCTGTACTTGATGTTGATGATGATGATAATGATGAAGACTATGATATGATCATTTAGGGTAGTGTCATCATTAGCAATGATATAAATGATAATGATGATGATGGTGGTAATTAGCTAGCTATGATAATGATTATGGGATTGTAGATAGCTTAGGGTTGAAAAAAGGTCAATCTAGGTCCTTTTCTGATCTTCATGAGTTTGTAAAAGTTGAAAAGAATAATAAGCTGAAATGGGTAATAATTAGTACTCCTACTTGGTAAAAAGTCCTTCAACTTTTGGGTACATTATTATGGACTTGGTTAGGGTTTTGTAGTGAAAAAGGGGCAGTTGTTTGCATGGGATTAATCAAATTCAATGGCATGGATGATGAAAACTGGAGATTAATATTATTGGTATTAATAATAGCATTATTACTAGGAGAATAATGAGGAAGATGTTCAAGTTTATTACCAAAAGTTTCTAAGGATTTGACTTGGTTCCTAAGGAACTTGAGGTAACTTGCAGCTTCATCAAGCATGGATGCAGTATCCATTTTACTCCCACCAGGAACAATCTTCTGCAAAACCCTAAGCCTCTCACTGATCCTCTCCCTTCTTTGCCGAGCTGCCACTGTTTGCGGATCGCTCGATATCCTTACATTCTTTCTCTTAGGCTTCTCGACTATCTCCTCCCCAAAGCTCACTGGCCTAAAGGCGGCCGCTCTGTATATCATCTCTTTCATTTGCTGGATGGCTTCTGCATCGGGCTCCTCGATTGAAGAGCCCGATGAACCAGGCCCCCCAGCTTGTTGGAAGCTGATGTTGGATGAGCTAGAGAGTCTTGGTTTCTTACTGGCCGCCCCTGACTTTGGTGGCGGGTTTGTTTCTCTGATGAGTCTGAACCCGCCACCAGACTCAGTCGGGGGCATATAGTCATGATCATCCTCCATTATTTGAATGTTGCTCCTTTTCCCAAGATTAGCATTATTGGATTCTCTAGGATTATCAAAGCTCAACAAGTTTTGACAATCCGAGAAAATCCTAGAAATGCCATCATCTTCAACTGAATTGGAAGTATCTGTATTGCTGTTTGTGCCGCCTGATGACAGCAAGTGATCAATGGACCCAGATGTAGTCCCTTTTGGGCCTTCAAAGGGGGCCATTAGTCCAGATTCCAATGGGCTCAATAGCATTGCAAGAGGATGATGAGGTTGCTGATGCTGATGTTGATGCTGATTCTGATGTTGGTTGTTCATCATCATGAGGACTGATGGTGCACCTTCAGCCCATGAGATTCCGGCCCCCGAAACCGCCATTGATGGATCTCTTTGAAGGTCTTGGATTGGATCCATTAAGATGAATGACCCACCAGGTGTTGTTGCTTCAAGGCCTTGTTGATGATGATGATGATGATGAATAATGTTGTTCCATTGAGGAGCATCCCAAGTGCTCAAACAAGTATCCATAACTGAAAAGTAAGGAATGAAAATATAGGAATAAAAGTAAATGAAGAGAGATTTGTATTGAAGGGAACGAATTTATAGTGTTTGTAAAGACTAGCTAGGACTTATTACCAGTTGCTTATAAAAACTGATGAGCAACTTGCTGGATTGAATCAAAAGGTGGCCAATAACGGCATTAACAAGCTAATTAAGCCACTTTGATTGTTTCTTGTTCTTGGTGAATGTTGATGATGATGGATAGATCTGTGATCATTGGTAAACATAACAGAAGATAACGTCAGCTATGGCTAACTGAATGTTTTGGCTTTTTGTTCTGTTTTTTCAAAGAGGCATTAATACAAACAGGTAGAGATCATGCAGTTTAATTTGACGAATTAAAAAGCTCCAATAAAATGTAAATGTAAAAGGAAGAAATTGACATGAAATCTTAAAGAGTTGATGTGATTTACCTTTGAGCGTGCTATTATTTGTGTGGGTGCCTTGAGTTGTCAAATGTTCAATAAAGCTTAGACTAGAAAGAGATAGAGCAAGGGGAATGCTATTCTATTTATATTGATACAACTTACTGGTATTAATTTATACTCTCTCCGTCCCGTGATTACGTTGTCAATTGCTTTTTGGAGGTCAAATTTTATAAATTTTGACCGTTAATTTATGAAAAAATATAAAGATTTACAATATAAAAAATTTATTGTTAGATTCATTTTTAAAAATACTTTTGAAAAATCATATTTTTATAATTTTTATATTCATAGATTTATAGTTGTTTATGGTCAAAGTTGTGCCTTAGAGACCGCGATAAAGTAATTGACAACGTAATCATGGGACGGAGGGAGTACTAAGCACTGTAAGGAGTATATGCAAAATTGCAAATTATGTGAGAGAGAGAGAGATGGCAGAAAAAGACAAGGGTGCGTGTTGAGTCAGGTTGGTGCTGGGGAGTTCAAGACTAAAATATTCTTACAGTAGTTTTTTTCTTTGCAGATGGGAGCATGAGATATCAGAATATCGGTGTATTTGAATCTTCGTGATTTGTGAATAATTAGTAGTTTAAATTTGTATGTATAGTAGTATAAGATTTTAAAAACTAAATATTCGACCCCTCAAATTTTTATTTTTATTTTATTTTTTTGTGCCAAATATTCAAGTTTTGTGAACCTGAAGCTAATCCCACAATAAGAAGCAGTCGATGAGTATAAATTTATAAATTGGTTTAGTAGTTAAGATTGAGGCATTCTAACTAACTAGTATATATTTAATTCACTATAAATTTATAAACTGATTTAATTTATTACTATGACGACTTATCATATTTAAAAATAACTTATTTTTTCATTTTATTTTTAGATCAACATTTTTCACAATTTAATATAAATTTTGATTTTCTTGGATAATCATGATATTCAAATTATTTATAGAGGGGACATCTTATTATTTTTTTAATCCTAATCGAATTAAAGATGTAAAAGATCTGACCTACTTTTGGGTTTTGGCCGCTCTGTAAAGCCTGAGTCACACTTGGAATTTCTGCAGTGAACGAGTGGCTGACTAGGTGGGGCATCTTTGTGCAGAGAGCTTCACTTTTCTGTAAAGATTTCTTGTTAATCATAGTTTTAATCATATGCCTAATCTGTTATCTAAACATTTTCTTTTAAAGATAAAACCTTTTTTTAGTTTTAACTTTCAGCTCTCGCTTTTTGTTGAAAGGGAAACATTGATCTTTTATTATACTTCAAAATCAAACTAAACAAATAAGCTAGAAAGGTGTGATGGCACAAAATTCAAACAGTCAAACTTCTATCAATGGTAAAAATGCATCTCTTATGAGTGAGAAATTGAGAATGTAACAAGAAAATATTACGAAAATACTCCTACGCTTTACTTTTATAAGGAAATTCTATGTAAGTAATAATGACAAATAAAGATATGTTATAATAATTATTTCAAGTAAACAATATGATGGGATATTCATGTCATTATGCGTGTAAAAGTATGTTTTTTTCCATTTACTTTTGAGTTGGTTTAAGTTCAGTTTAATGATCACATACTACTATTTGAGAATGTAACAAGAAAATATTACGAAAATACTCCTACGCTTTACTTTTATAAGGAAATTCTATGTAAGTAATAATGACAAATAAAGATATGTTACAATAATTATTTCAAGTAAACAATAGGATGGGATATTCATGTCATTATGCGTGTAAAAGTATGTTTTTTTCCATTTACTTTTGAGTTGGTTTAAATTCAGTTTAATGATCACATACTACTATTTTGATTAATACAAAAGAACACACTCTAAATATATGCTACGTACTCAGAAGGGAGAAATTGACAATCAGACCAAAATGATCTCTAATATTGAATAGGCCAAATGGAGTGAACAGAATCATATATGGCCAAGTGATTGCTTAAATGATCACAATTAGTCATTTATTGCATGAGACCATGAGTTCATTTGGATATTTGATACTTAAGGAATAACTTCATCTAGAATCAAAATGATCACAATTTCTCCATTATCCATAAAAGTACAAATAAGGCATTTAACATAAAGTATTTTACATTTGGAAAAACAACAATTTGAACCGATTTTGAGAATTTGGGGTTCATGGATATTCATGCTCTAATCAAACTATGTTATACTGATATACGTCCTAAATCATGTCATGGAAAAACAAGCTACCATAATAAGGTAATATAATGTTGAACTAATTGGAGACAAATACAATCTTTTAAATCATCAGCTTCAGAACTTTAAATTTGTCAAACTCATAGTGCTTAAAACATGAAGTATAGTGTTATTCACCCAAACAATAATGAATCCTAAATATAAGGATTTACAAATTCATGTACTTTTAAAGTTTAAACTTCTTTCACTTTTGATATAGTGCCTCTTCATTTGTTTGTAAGTGTTGTATATAGCGAAGTCCAAAGCTATAAGTAAAGCCAAAACATAATAGTCTACAATTCTATTTTAATAAATTTAAATATCTTAGCCAACATCGAAACATGGTATCATGTGATGATTAAACATTTCAGAATGAAACAATATATAGAAATATACTTTTGTGATATCTTTTCTCTGGCAATGCTTGTGTACAATGTATCCTTATATAAGGATATCCCTAACAAACAAAGTAAACTTAGCCTAAAATCATGCCATAAGATAACATTACCATACAACTAATAACGCCAATATCCGAGAATAACGCCATATGATAATGTTGCCATATAACTAATATTGGCATAAATCACAATATTCCCAAATACTCCCAATACCCCCCCTCAAGTTGGAGCAGGAGGATCAAGAATGCCCAACTTGGAGAGTAATAAATCAAACTGTTTCTTGCCAAGAGCTTTTGTAAAGATGTCGGCCAACTGAGACGATGTAGAAACATGAGCCGGAGAAATCAAACCTTCATTAATCGCATCCCGGACGAAATGGCAATCCACTTCAATATGTTTGGTTCTTTCATGAAAAACAGGATTCTTTGCTATATGTAGGGCAGATTCACTATCACAAAATAACTTAATAGCTTTCGGATGACTGACACCCAAACTTAACAATAAGGCCTTAAGCCATTTCAACTCACAAGTTAACGCAGCCATAGACCTGTATTCGGCTTCTGCCGAAGAAAGAGAGATTGTATGTTGTTTCTTGGTTTTCCAAGAGACAGGAGATTGTCCCAAAAACACGAGCCAGCCGGTAAGAGACCGACGAGTAATCGGGCAAGCAGCCCAATCTGAATCACACCAACCCTGTAGAGTTAAATCACAATTTGCGCTTAACAAAATTCCCTGGCCTGGAGTACCCTTCAAATAACGAACCACTTTTAAAGCGGCCTCCCAATGCTCAGTTCGTGGTTCCTGCATAAACTGAGACAATATATGTACGGAATAGGCTAAATCCGTCCTGGTTACTGCAAGATAAATTAGACGTCCAACTAACCGACGGTACACTTCTGGATCAGCGAGAAACTCCCCATCAGCCAAGCCGAGCCTATGATTTTGCGGCATGGGGAACCCACTTGGTTTTGCCCCTAACAAACCAGCCTCAGAAACAATGTCTAAGGTATATTTCTTTTGACACAAAAACAGTCCTGCAGAGCTACGGGCCACCTCTATGCCCAAAAAATACTTCAAAGGACCCAGGTCCTTCATTTTGAAACAATCACTCAGATAGGCTTTGAAAGTGCACAATGCAGCGGAATCATTCCCAGAAATAATGAGATCATCAACATACACTAAAACATTAATCTGGATATTTGCCTTAGTGAATGTAAAAAGTGAATAATCAGAATAAGACTGTAGAAAACCATACGCTTTCAAAGCCGTGACTAGCTTTGCGAACCAACATCTGGGAGCCTGTTTGAGACCATACAATGACTTACGTAATCTGCAGACCAAGGAAGGATCCGAACTTTCGAACCCGGGGGGCAATTTCATGTATACTTCTTCAGCAAGGTCACCATGTAAGAAGGCATTATGAACATCCATTTGATGAAGCTCCCAATTCTTGGAAGCAGCAATGGCCAAAAAAATCCGAACTGTTGTCATTTTTGCAACCGGGGCGAACGTTTCATTATAGTCAATGCCTTCTTGTTGATGATTACCTAAGACCACCAGCCTAGATTTGAGCCGTTCAACTGCACCATCGGACAAATATTTGGTCCTGTAGACCCACTGACTGCCGAGTGCCTTTTTACCGGGAGGAAGAGGTTGCAAAGTCCATGTACCGTTGGCTTCTAGAGCCTGAATTTCCTCCTGCATGGATTTCTGCCAACCAACATTTTTCATTGCCTCTTTAAAAGACGTGGGGTCAGTACCATTAATAATAGCTGCAATAAACTTTCGATAATGTACAGAAAAATTGTCACAATGAATATAATGTGCTAAGGGATACGGAGTACCTGAAGGGTGATCAGAAGACGACGCCGGGAGAGAGGAAGACTGACTTTTAGCAAACACGGTTGCAATGACATGATTACGAAGCTTGACCGACGGAAACTTTTTACGAAAGCCACGTCCCATGTTCTCAGTACCTGAAGCATCATCAGCAGCCACAACAGGCGGTGGTTCAGTGCTGCCCGAGCCAGCATCTGCTGGAAGAGCATCGGGGGCAGCTGGTTGGTGCACAGGAGCTTGCGTGGGCTGCTGCACCGTGAGGTCTGGTGTACCCCGTTCGTGGCCACCCATATCCTCATCACGCACATTCCCTTGCCCCATAATATCACAATTATCATCACAAACACCAAAATCCAAAAAGTCCTTGTGAACATCCCCATTTGCCACAATATTAGAATCAACATTGACATCCTTCAGACAACCAAATGGAAAAACATCTTCAATAAACTTAACATCACGAGATACAAAAAATTCTTTCGATTCAAGATCATATAAATTCCACCCCTTTTTCCCGAAAGGATACCCCATGAATACACATTTCCGGCTTTTGCTTGCAAATTTGTCTCCTTTGGTCTTTTGGTTGTGAGCAAAGCATAGACAGCCAAAGGTACGAATAGCTTCAAATGCGGGTGGTTTATGAAAAAGAATCTCAAAAGGTGTCTTATTTTGTAGGATAGGTGTAGGAGTTCGATTAATTAAATGAGCAGCCGCGAGTACACACTCCCCCCAAAAATAAATAGGCAATTTAGCTTGAAATCTCAAGGCTCTCGCCACACTCAAAATATGTTTGTGTTTTCGCTCGACCCTCCCGTTTTGTTGTGGAGTACCCACACAAGAGGTTTGACAAAATAATACCGGTGGCCGTAAAATAATCAATCAAACATTTGAATTCCGTACCATTATCACTTTGAACAATTTTAATAGTTTGAGAAAATTGTCTATCTACCATAGCGGAAAAGGCCATAAACATTAGGAAAACTTCTGATTTATCAAGCAATAGATAAATCCACACAGCTCTAGAAAAGTCATCAACAATTGTTAAAAAATAACGAGCCCCATAAGAAGATTCATGTCTATAAGGCCCCCATAAATCACAATGTATTTTCTCAAAAATTCTAGTGCATTTATTTTCACTTAATGGAAAAACATCTCTATGATGCTTAGCACGAAAGCATACTTCACATCCTTTTGCTAGACGATCTTTATTATTACCAACATGGGGAAGCAACTTTACTACTTTTTCGGAAGGGTGACCAAGTCGCCTATGCCAGAGTTCCAGAGCCGAAGTAGCTTCAATTGCGGACACCACCTCGGGTTTGCTAAAATAGTACAATCCATCCCTCCTAGTGCCCGTTCCAATCAGCACCTTCGTTTGGTCCTGTATAACACACATATGAGAATTAAATGTGACAATAGTTTGTAAGTTATCATTAAGTTGTGAGACTGAAAGTAAATTGCAACCCAAATTAGGTACATAGAGAACATGATGAAGAGTAATCGCATCGGATAGGCGAACCGATCCTTCCATAGAAGCAAATACTGTTTCGCCGTTTGGCAGACCAACAGGGCAATGAATTTGATGAATGGAAAATAACCATGACTTATCACCTGTGACATGATGAGTAGCGCCTGAATCAATGATCCAAGAAGATACATCAAATTTACCATTTAGGCGATTTTCCGATATTGTAGCATTACCGAAAAATCCCGTAATACACTTTAAATGTTGAATACGAGGACCATTAACAACACAAAAACGTTCATGTAAATCATCCCATATAACTAATATTGGCATTATCATAATTAGACAACATACTTGGCGGTGTATCATTGTCACCGGCCATGATATTAAAAAAAAAAAATAAAAAAATTAACCTGCTCTTATACCATGAAACAATGTATAGAAATATACTTTTGTGATATCTTTTCTCTGGCAATGCTTGTGTACAATGTATCCTTATATAAGGATATCCCTAACAAACAAAGTAAACTTAGCTTAAAATCATGCCATAAGATAACATTACCATACAACTAATAACGCCAATATCCGAGAATAACGCCATATGATAATGTTGCCATATAACTAATATTGGCATAAATCACAATATTCCCAAATACTCCCAATACAGAATTTGCTTATTATAGAGTTGAAAATTTATATAAAACGGAGCTATGTGCAAACTCATCCTGATATTTATTTTCTTCATAGGCGAATAATTAGTATCTACCGTATTTGAAAGGATGTTCTAGTGTACTGGGAGAATAATTACAAGGAATGAAAACTGAACAAAGTACTATAGCATAGTACAGTTTTGTGATGCTTAACACGAAATTGTTAGTGAGATGCGGCAGAGAGGCAGAAAATAGTGTGTCAGAGTAGAAGATAGCACGGATCAAAACCCACTGGCCTGGCTAATAGGAATTTGTCTCTTCACATCTCTATTTAATTCATTTATTTTTGTATGTATTATACTCAGATTTTAATTAAAGTTCTATATTTCAATTTTAGAATTTCAGACCAATAATTTTTAGAAGATGATGAACACTAAAAGGAGGTTATTTTGGGGCATCATATGCGGCCCATGTTTATTCATTGCAGTTGAAGTGACTGGCGTAGTTAACATACATAGGCACTGCATTTTGCTGCCAAATTATTAGTTTGAGTCATATTTTTAATCTGTGTTTTCTGTTTTGGGGGCTTTGGGGCTACTACCCCTTCCACCTTTCGAGTTAAGCAATAGTCAACTCTTAGATGTTGATGGACAACGGGATGATTTTGAAACGGTTCGTTAAGAGGTGCCTTTTAGTCACGTCCAAAAATTTCTCTTTACCGAACCAAAAATAAAATAAAAAAATGAGTGTTTCCCTACTATTGATTGCACATCCATTTAATGCATTCAGCGATAATAACATATCATAATTCTTTTTCTTTTTCACTTATTTAATAATTATTTCGATTCATTTACACTCTAAATATCTTATAGTGTCAAAGTCTTAGTAGCGTAAAAGACAAAGTCATTGAAAATAAAAACATCATATGCATAGAAAATAATAAGAGAGCTAACTACATGGTTTTATTCTTGTGCAACTAGATATAAGTGACATATAAATAATACTAATAATTGACATTAATAATCTTATAACCTATACTAGTTTTTTTGATGTCACTTATTAGATTTTTAATAATTACAAAAATTTGTATAGGGCGGACTTATGAGATAGGGCCTCTCACATTTTCTCTTCCCCTTTCTCCCTCCTACGCCTCATGAAATAGGTCTGATCCATGCAATACCTTTTATTTGATAATACTTATATCCTATATAGCAGTACAATTGGCCGGTACGGTGAATTGTAGATGATACGTTCTCATCATGGACCAGATACTCTTGTAATCTTAATTAATCTATCTATAAGCAATTAGCGTTGAGGGCGTGGAAAAAACCACACACAGTACTTTCCATAGAAAAAAAAAGAAAAGATATCAGAGAGCTGATGAAAATATAAGACAATTAATGAAGAAAATTGCTAAACATAAATCCCAAATTACCAAATTCCAAATGAATTGGTATCTATTAGTGTCTTAATGATCCATGGCATTGCACGATATCAGATCACAATTTAAGCACAGTATGCCTAAAATAAAGTAAGTTCACCAACAAGTATTTAGATAAGTTGGTGAGGGACTCTTCTAGCTTAAGCAAAGATCTCAGATTAGAGACCCTGTAAATACAGCAGTGTTAAATACTTGTTGGGAGAGCTTTGCCGCCCTTGTAGTCTCACCCGACTCGATCCGGAATCAACCGGACGGTCTCAGACCAAAAAAAATAATAAAGTAAGTTCAATTTGTAGTAATAATAATTCGAAGTATTATTTAAAAGTTAAGAAAGAAAAGGGGGAGCAACCTGCTCAGGTGTACTGATTATTCCACTCAACCTCACTTTTTGTGCCACAATAGTTGTCCTGGGTATGTCCATGTGACGAATTTCCAATCATGTTAGTTCATTTATTTAATTATGCTTTTATAATGAATAAAAATGATCCAACTCAAGTTCCTCTCTCTCCTTTACTAACAACTGTGATTCAAGTTTCCCAGTTAGAAATGACTCAAAATTGTAAAAGGAGAGGACTGAGGAGCAATAAAGCAACATGGTTAGGCAATAGAAGAAAGACGTTCACGTTGAAGGTTGGCATGATGGAAACATGCATTAAGCCACTATATTGATGAGCAATTGAACGTTGATATAGTGAAAATATATTCCATTCTTCATATACTTGTTTAAATTTTGATCACAAGGGAATGAATCTGTTTAAATTTTGCTCAAATACACACCAAAAGAAAAAAAAAAACCTTTTGTTCAACGAGGTTCACTCCCTCGTCATCTTTCATTTATTTGCACCCTAAAAAGAAAGATATACTTTAGTGAAAAACTAATTTACACTAAAATGGGGTCACTATTTAGAAATAAATGGATTAAGTTTTAATGAACCATGATCCTTATTATTTCACTAAATATGACCATCATCTCGGCAAAATTTACAATAAAATCGTCTGATACAAGTTTTATGTCAAGTTTTTGCGCATATCCATATGTATGTTACCACCCATATAACCCAGTGGTCAGGGGTTCAAATCCTCATTCATGTAAGGAAAATAAAAACTCCTCTATCTTTCTTTGCAGGGAAGATTTCCTTCTTTGCTTGAATCCGTCAGCCCATCAAAACTAGATTAGCTTGCCCGACTCATATGATTTACGGATTATTACATGCGTCTTAAAAGCAAAAAATAGTGTCTCAATAGTTAGTCATATATAATCAATGAGCTTCATACTTTCTAGTTTCTACTACATTTTACAACGCCAATCAATAAGTGATGGCCGACTATTATCATGAAGAGGATAAAATCCTTGAAAATAAAGGCACACTCCTTTTTTCCCGCGTTATATTTCTGTTCCAACGCAAAGGTCCCCCAATTGTTCAAAGGGGATCTGAAAATTTTGCCACTTGCCAGCCCAAGATTACAAACGGGAAGAAGCTTATTAAGTGGGCTCCATAGTCCAACACAACGTTCTTTCTAGCGATATCACCCACTCACACGTGAACTATAGGTTATTTTGCACATGTGGCACTTCACTATTGGATTACACGGCTGACTGTCACGTGGGACAAAATCAAAGGGAAGGGTAGAGCTGTAATTTTGGGACCATTGTGATCTCTTTTATTTTGACTACTCTGATCCTAATCTGATTGCCTCTCTTTTCCTCATCACCCCTCCAGTATCTCATAATTGATTATTTATCATTATCCTATCTGCAGCCAAAATAAAAAGATCAGGCATTTGAATTAGCTTCCTTTCCCTTTTTTCTCTTCTTACTTCTAAATTCTCTCTCTCCTAATAATTTCAATTCTTTTTATGGAAAATAATGAATTGACTAGTCACTAAATTTACCATTTCATTGAAATTGATCTACCACAAGTCTCGTCCATTTTCTTTAAAATTTTACATTATGTACTTGTATACTGTTTTTTTTTTTTATTTTTATTTTTTTTATTTATCACCATGTACTTGTATTTTTGAAAGGGTAAGTTGGACCTGAAATAAAGAGGGGCGTTTAATAAGGTGCGGTGCTTTACCTCAATGCTGATCAGAATCTCCAAATTCGTTACTAAGGTTATGAGTTCGAACCTTAATATTTTGCCCTCCCCTCCTACCAGACTATAAGTAAGAGAATCCACTTAGCCTCGCTTTACCCTCAAAAAAAAAGAAAAAAAAGAAGAAGAAGAGGGTGTTTAATAAGCAAAATCTATCTTAGCTAGGCACTTGAAAGTTGAATTGGATAAGCTTTAATGAAAATTCTAAGGTATATACAATAACATTGCTTATGTGGCCGGTGTTATCAAAACCTTTTTTTTTTTTTTTTGTTCAAAAGTTACTTTAATTTTCTTTTTGGTCAATGCTAAAAAAGACGGTAAATCAGTAAGAGTTTGTAAAGAAAGGCTATAGATGCTTTTTATACAATATCCTTAATTAGGAGAAATTTTTGCATAGTTCAGGAGCACTGCTTCCTCTTCTCACAAAATAAGTAGAGTCCACTCTAAATTCAAATTGATAATTTTCTATTTTGTGAGAGGAGGGAGCAGTGCTTCTGGACTACACAATAATTCCTCATTAATTAGGGGTGTAAGAGAGTAAGAGGCTTGGTCGAAGTAATTCATTTTCCTGATTGTATAGGTTCCACTTGTGGCAAATAACTGAAGTGGGATTATAATGAACAATATTGAATTTAAAGGAAAAGATGAAAATAGCGCTAATAATTGAAAAGAGGGCGGTGGTTTGGTAGAACACAATGATGGTCACGAATGTGTTGACAATTGGCTTAAAGGTTTCCATGGGCTGTCAAATATTGACAAATAGACATATATAATTTAACAATTTGATATATTCATCAGATTCATAACAAAATTATGCAATTATTCAACAAAGATTTTCAACGTATAATTGTTCGATCGGGCGTATTCGCCATGAAATCCTGGGGGTGGACTGCAATTTGCACCACTTGCACAACAGCCTAACGGAAGTTACCAACTTTCTGTTTGTGACTTTGTTTACTTCACGAGTTGTAACGCGTGCAGCCGGGAGAATTGTTAGATGTATCCCATATCTATAAAGTCAATGGAACCAAGCAAACGTTTTTGGAGCAATATAGAGAATACTAACTCACTGTCGGTTCGATGAATCTAATAAGAGTTTTCAAGTAAGAGATACTAACTGACTGCCGGATCGATGGATCAACCAAACATATTCCGACATATTTTTTTTTGACAAATAAAAGAAATAAAGTTTCAACAAAACGGGGCATGCACATTGTATTATTATTGCCAAAATTATTGGTTTGGGTTTTGCACCATTTAATTTTGGATGGCTATGGCTCATAGCAGTATCTTGAAATTATATGGTTTAACTTACAAAACAGGAATTCAATTTTATCTCATTTAGCCCATATATATACTAGGCTGGTCCCGTGTCACAAAATCACGTCGGCTACAAATTGAGATCAAGCACTAACTAGGAAAGGAAAGCCTAAGCTAGGCTCTAGGTAAACTAGAGTTTTCTTTTGCTGCAATTTGCTTACGTTGAGTCATTCTCATATAAATGACAAAATTGAATCATAATCAAGGAATTAAAGGACCCATCTTGATATGGCTATTATTTCGATCTGAAAGAAACGTTGAAACAAATAATTGAGTGTTTAACGTAGCTTCTTAGATTATTCATGTTAAGCTTTAACCCATATAATAACACTTTTTATCGATTAATAGTGAATTATATAGTTCAGTTTTGCATACTGTAAAGGTAAGTGTATAAATTAATATTGGATGGACGGTGTACCACAGTTATGTCATTTCTTATATATTTCGTAGAAGATGATTACCAATTGACCATCATCTCGAAATGAACCGTTGTCGTTGGATGCTCTTTTTTCCTTGAAAGAAAAATGGACGCCATTTACACACTGTCTTATTGTGTTACTAATTAAGGTTGGGGTGAATAACAAAGTGATAAATCAATGACCTGCGATCGAGTCTTATTATCCTCAAAGAAAATGATTTTCTTGCAACTTTGTTTTTTTTTTTTTTTCTTTTCGTTTTACTAATTCGAATAGATCTAAGTCCCTGACAGAGTGATGTTGATGTGCACTTGCCGACTCCAGTGAATAGCAGCTATTTCCAATTACATGCCAAGTACAATGGTGTACATTACATGTCCCTCTCAGTTTGACACTAAAGGACACTCCCCAAAAATTTATAAGTGAAAAACAAAAAACTCCCAAACTGGTTGGGGGCGTGGAGGTCATGAATCTTGATGTAGACCTACACATGGGGCCATGGCCCTTGCTTCCATTTCCAGGCACATACCTTCATTATGCCACCCTCCCTCCCTCCCCCCACCCAAAATTATATCATTTTCATAAAAATAAAATAAAATAAATATTTATTAATTTCGTCTCGAATTGCATGCCTCTCTATCTTGAAATAATTTTGACTTGTAGTTGAATAAACATCATCACGTTTGTGTTACAATCACATTCATTTTTTTGTCTCTTCAACTATTTATGTATCAAAACCTCTTTAGGGAACGACGTTGCTCTCCAATGAATTGGCGCTAGGGGACCTTCAAGAGCAACGCGGGGCATTTATTTTGGCAACAAAATAAATTCATAATGCCAAGGCCTCAAGTCATGACAATCCATTATTCGCATGTCCGAAAAAACGAACTACTATATCAGCATCCACATTATTGCACATCCATCATTAAATTGTAACTCAAACCCAAAATTTTAACAATAGTTAAAAAGTTCACACAAAAAACTTCTATAAGACGGTACCGATCTTTCTGTACATTTTGGTAATACGTGTGTCACTTTTCAATTAAACAATGGTCACTGCTCACCATAAGTGACTCCATTTTTCTGTGAGTTGATCTTACACAAGACTCACTAAAAAATTTATTTGTCCTTTTTAGATAAGGTATGTTTGAGCTTTGCCCGACTAATTCTACTGATACTGAAGTTAATAGCGATCTAATTTACTCCATTTAAGAGTGGCTACCATAATGTGTATTCTAGTTATAGAAATGGAAGGCAACAAATTTAACAACTCACCTAAGTTGATTTATATAAATAGGGGAATGCATTCTTTACTCTAGTTCTGGTTGATTTTTTTTCCCTTTTAAATTTTTGTTCTTATGGTTGTTGACCTCTAGAGGCTACCTCATGATATTCACCATACATAACCAGATTCAAACATCGACCAGCAACATATGACATTCCGTGACTCTGTTAATTTCTTTTTTTCCTCTTTCATTTCCTTTTGATGTACTCATTGGGCTAGTTTAATCAATGTCTATATCACAGTATCAATGAAGCGTGTTTTTGTAAATTAGCATACAACAATGTGGTGTGGATGTTACTGTACTTGTGCGTGCAGCGCTCCGCTTGCAAAACAATCATCCCAATGTTTCAAGCATTCACTACATCCTTCCCCTCAACATAGCTTCTGCTTTCTTCACTTGCCTCTCAGGCCCTATGACAAATACCTGCACAAAGATTGCCAACGAGCATTAACCCTAAGCCATTGTAGTAAGATTATATGTTTAGATAAAATTGCATTTACAAGGCTCAAGAACTTATAAGAAACAGGGAGATGCCCAACTCATGTATGCCATCACTTCTGTAGTCCCTTCGCCTTGGTTTTAGAACTTATAAGGAACAAGGAGAGACACCCATGTATACCGTGACTTCTCTAGTCCCTTCGCACTGGTTCTAGACTGCTAAATGCTGCACTCCCAACATATCCCCCCCCCCCCCCCCGGCATACAAGATGCTCAGCTGATCTGAGATCACTGTTATATGGTTTATGATCCTTGTATATCTTATGACAATTGACAAGGCTATGTTTTGTCAACCCCACAGGTTCCAATATGATAAAGCAACATAAACAATCCAGAAAAAACAAGATACCATATCTCAGTGCAGAACATTTTATTATGAAGGCAAGATCATGTATGAATAAGAATAAATGCAATAACGGATATTCACAAAGTTCTTCACTTGATCCCTTTACCAACAAACAATGATCCCTCTGATTTTTGGTTTTTCTGCAGCAGAAATACATAATCTACGTAAACAGGTAAGTAATATCCAGCGAAGGAAACATGTAAACAAAACAGGTTTAAGACTTTGATCAAGCCCATCACCCTATTAGTCCCAGTCCTGCCCAATCTACACCAATGGGGCAACAGGCACAACCTCCACAGTGACTTAACCATGATGCCACCCAACTAAATATGCCAGCATTAAATCATCCATGT
Source organism: Tetragonia tetragonoides (assembly GCA_038025085.1). Classification (NCBI taxonomy): domain Eukaryota; kingdom Viridiplantae; phylum Streptophyta; class Magnoliopsida; order Caryophyllales; family Aizoaceae; genus Tetragonia; species Tetragonia tetragonoides. The sequence continues at coordinate 49,173,376 of CM076145.1, forward strand.
AAACAGGTAACTGATAACCCAGCTAAGGAAAATATTAAACAGAACAGGTCTGAGACTCTAATCAAGTCTTTATTAGTTCCAAGTCCTGTCCAATCTAGACCAATGGGCCACAGGTTTTGCAGCGACCGCGCCCTCCTACTCATCGGGGCCCAACACTTGCCCCAACGGCCGGGTATAGGTCGCGCGCTTCAGCGCCTACCATTTTCGGGGCTAGTTGATTCGGCAGGTGAGTTGTTACACAATCCTTAGCAAATTTCGACTTCCATGACCACCGTCCTGCTGTCTTAATCGACCAACACCCTTTGTGGAGTCTAGGTTAGCGTGCAGTTGGGCACCGTAACCCGCTTTTGGTTCATCCCACATCGCCAGTTCTGCTTACCAAAAATGGCCCACTTGGAGCTCTCGATTCCGTGGCGCGGCTCAACAAAGCAGTAGCGCCGTCCCACCTATTTAAAGTTTGAGAACAGGTTGAGGGCATTGCGCCCCCGATGCCTCTAATCATTGCCTTTACTTGATAGAACTCGCGCATGAGCTCCAGAGGGAAACTTCGTAGGGAACCAACTACTAGACGGTTCGATTAGTCTTTTGCCCCCTATACACAAGTCAGACGAACGATTTGCACGTCAGTATCACTTCGGGCCTCCACCAGAGTAACTCTGTCTTCGCCCTGCTCAGGCATAGTTCGCGGAAATGAATTCAAAAGCTTGATTTTAAGTTTGTTTGTACTTGCAAACGTCATTGTTGTAGTTTCACACTCAAATGAAGGGAAACAAAGGATTTTGGACATGCCCAGTGCATCGGAGGGTTTTTGAAAGTTTGGATAATAATTTTCCAAAAGTTCCACCTAAAACTTTTCAAGTACATTATTAAGGTTATGGAAAAACTTTTTTTTTAAAAAAATTTTCACAGAAGGTAGCTATTTAATTTATTTTTGATTTGAAAATATACCTTGAAAAATAAGAAAACAAAATAAGAAATCAATTCAAAACATTTGTGAAAAATTATGCGGCTTCACTATAATAGTAGAGGAGGCTTGGGGGTATGTTTGGTGACACGGGGTAAGTTTGGTGGCACGGAGTATGTTTGGTGGCAAGGGGTGGTGGGGAGCCATACTCGGTACCAAAAAACCGTGGATTAGCCTTCGATGTCCCGTAAGAGGCCCTTCCAAGCCTACCAAGGACCCAATAACCTACCCAGGGGCCTCCTATGCCCCCTAAGGGGTGTCCCGTGCCATGTGGTGCGAAAATATAAACCTTCATTCCGGGGCCTCTCGGAATCCCGAAAAACGTGGATTATAGCCTTTATTTTCAGCTTCCCGAGGCCAGTTTGTCTTTTTGCCCAAACTTCTCGAGAGTGTCTATCATGACCCTAGAGGACCCTCGGTGCCCCAGGAGGGTCATCCGGATGACCGAACTTTGATATCACCCATGCCTTCGGTGTTCATGCTTTTACCCAGCGTCTTGTAAAACGCCCTTCCAAGCCTACCCAGGACAGGATAAGCGACCTCGGGGGCCTCCCATGTCCCCTAGGGGAGTCCCTTGCAATGTGATGCGAAAATATCCACCTTCGTGTCGGGGCCGCCCGGGAGCCCAAAAAAGGTGGATATAAGCCTACGTTTTTCGGCTTCCCGGGACCTGGGTGTCATTTTTGCCCAAACTTCTCTCGGGGGGTCTATCATGACCTTTGAGGACCCTCGGTGTCCGGGAAGGGTCATCAGGATCCCCGAACTTCAATATCACCCATGTGTTCGGTGTTCGGGCCGTTACATTGGTGTTCCGTAAAAACGCCCTTCCAAGCTTATCAAGGACTCGATGACAAACCCTGGGGCCCTCCCATGTACCCTAGGGGTGTCCCTTGCGATGTGGTGCGATAATATTCACCTTCGTTCCGAGCCTTCCACGAGCCTAAAAAACGTGGATTATAGCCTACGTTTTCGGCATCTCGAGGCCGGGTGTCATTTTTGCCCAAACTTCTCCGGAGGGTCTATCATGACCTTAGAGTACCCTATGTGCCCCGGGAGGGCATCAGGATCCCCGAACTTCGATATCACCCATGCGTTCGGTGTTTGGGCCTTTACATCGATGTTCCGTAAAAACGCATTTCCAAGCCTATAAGAACCCAATAACCTACCCCGGAGGACTCCTATGTCCCATAGTGGGTGTCCCGTGCCATGTGGTGCGATAATATTAACCTTCATTCCTGGGCCTCTCGGAAGCCCGAAAAACGTGGATTATAACCTTCATTTAAGGCTTCCCAGGGCCAGGTTGTTGCTTTTGCCCAAACTTCTCCGAGGGTTCTATTATGACCCAAGAGGACCCTCGGTGCTCGGGGAGGGTCATCTAGATGATGCAACTTCAATATCACCCATGCCTTCGGTGTTCATGCTCTTACACCAGTGTCCCGTAAAAGACATTCCAAGCCTATCCGGGACCGGATAAGGGACTTCGGGGGCCTCCCATGTCCCCTAGAGGAGTCCCTTGCGACATGGTGTGAAAATATCCACCTTTGTTCCGGGGGCCTTTGGGAGCCAAAAAAACGTGGATTTAGCCTACGTTTTCGGCTTCCCGGGTCCTGGGTGTCATTTTCGCCCAAACTTCTCCGGGGGGTCTATCATAACCTTCGAGGACCCTCGGTGCCCCGGAAGGGTCATCAGGATCCCCGAACTTCAATATCACTCATGTGTTCGGTGTTCGGGCCCTTACATTGGTGTTCCGTAAAAACGTCATTCCAAGCCTATCAAGGACTCAATGACAGACCCTGGGAGCCTCCCATGTTCCCTAGGGGTGTCCCTTGCGCTGTGGTGCGATAATATCCACCTTCGTTTCGAGGCCCCCCGGGAGCTTAAAAAACGTGGATTATATATAGCCTACGTTTTCGGCATCTCAGGGTTGGGTGTCATTTTTGCCCAAACTTCTCAGGGGGGTTTATCATGACCTTAGAATACCATCTTTGCCCAGGGAGGGCATTAGGATCCCCGAACTTCGATATCACCCATGCGTTCGGTGTTCCGGCCCTTACATTGATGTTCCGTAAACACGCCTTTCCAAGCCTATAAGGACCCAATAACCTACCATGGGGGCCTTCTATGTCCCATAGTGGGTGTCCCGTGCCATGTGGTGCGAAAATATAAACCTTCATTCCTGGGCCTTTCGGAAGCCCGAAAAACGTGGATTATATAGGCTTCATTTCCGGCTTCCCGTGGCCAAGTTGTCGCTTTTGCCCAAACTTCTCCAGGGGTTCTATTATGACCCTAGAGGACCCTCGGTGCCCCGGGAGGGTCATCCAAATGACCCAACTTCGATATCACCCATTCCTTCGGTATTCATGCTCTTACACCAGTGTCCCGTAAAAGGTATTTCAGGCCTACCGGGGACCGGATAAGGGACCTAAGGGGCCTCCCATGTCCCCTAGAAGAGTCCCTTGCGATGTGGTGCGAAAATATCCACCTTCGTTCCGGGGCCCCTCGAGAGCCAAAAAAACATGGATTATAGCCTACGTTTTTGGCTTCCCGGGGCTTGAGTGTCATTTTTCGCCCAAACTTCTCGGGGGGTCTATCATGACCTTCGAGGACCCTCGGTGCCCTGGAAGGGTTATCAGGATCCCCGAACTTCGATATCACTCATGTGATCGGTGTTCAGGCCCTTCATTGGTGTTCCGTAAAAACGCCCTTCCAAGCCTATCAAGGACTCGATGACAGACCCTGGGCCCTCCCATGTTCCCTAGGGATGTCCCTTGTAATGTGGTGCGTAAATATCCACCTTCGTTTCGAGGCACCCCGGGAGCCTAAAAAACGTGGATTATATAGCCTACGTTTTTCGGCATCTCAGGGTCGGGTGTCATTTTTGCCCAAACTTCTCCAGGGGGGCTATCATGACCTTCGAGGACCCTCGGTGCCCCGGGAGGGTCATCAGGATCCCCGAACTTTTTATCACCTATGCGTACGGTGTTCGGGCCCTTACATTGATATTCCCTAAAAACGCCCTTCCAAGCCTATCAGGGACCTGATAACGGACCCTGGGGGCCTCCCATGTTCCCTAGGGGTGTCTCTTACGAGGTGGTGCGAAAATATCCTCCTTCGTTCCCGGCCCACGAGAGCCAAAAAAAGGCGGATTTAGCCTACATTTTCGGCTTCCCGGGGCCGGGTGCCGATTGGGGGTCTATCATGACCTTAGAGGACCTTCGATGACCCGGAGGGTCATGAGGATCCACGAACTTTGATATCACCCATGCGGTCGGTGTTCGAACTCTTGCATTGGTGATACGTAAAACACTCTTCCAAGCCTATCAGGGACCCGATAATGGACCCCGGGCCTTCCCATGTTCCCTAGGAGTGTCCCTTGCGATGTGGTGCGAAAATATTCACCTTCGTTTTGGGGCTCCACGGGATCCAAAAACAGTGGATTATATAGCCTACATTTTCTGCTTCCCAGGGTCGAGTGACATTTTTGCCCAAACTTCTCCAGGGGGTCTATCATGACCTTTGAGGACCCTCGGCGCCCCGAGAGGGTCATCAGGATCCCCGAACTTTGATATCACCCATGCGCTCCGTGTTCGGACCCTTCCATTGGTTGTTACGTAAAACACCCTTTCAAGCCTATCAGGACCCTGATAACCAACGTTGCACGGAAACGTGAAACGCGGAAACGCGAAACGTGAAACGTGAAACGTGAAACGTCAATTCTCAAAAATGCCGGAAACGCGGAAACGTCCCCACAAAAAATATATTAAAAAAACAGAAAATAATTAACTGAAATTAAAAAGAACATGAAGAAAAGAGAGAAACAGAAAGCAAATATATCCCTGATGGTGGTAAGGGCACTTGGTGGGGTGCATTGTTTTTCTGCCTTTTGTTAACTTGTTCCTCCAACCTCTCCATTTCACGCCTATGCTCTCTGGTTGCCTTTGAACATATCCCAATTCCCTTCCCCGCAATTCCCAACAGATGATATCTAATTCTAGTGTATGTCCCTTGGTAATTTCCATGACAAAGAAGACACTCCCATTTGATATTACCACCCCTTTTGCCTCCAGTTCTACCGAAATTTTTAACATATACCCAAAGAGGTTTATTAGGGTCTGTATTTTGAGAAGTCTCAGCTGACTCACTAACATTAGCACTATCATCAGTTGAAGCCATGTATCTAGACAAAAAAAAAAAAGAGATGAGAGGAAATTAACTGAAATTAAAAAGAACATGAAGAAAAGAGAGAAACAGAAAGCAAATAAGTGAAATAACATAAACAAAATCAAACAAAACATAAACAGAAAGCAAATAGCATAAAAAACGAAATTAAACAGAAAATAAAAAGAAAAGAGATGAGAGGAAGTTAACAGAAATTAAAAAGAACATGAAGAAAAGAGAGAAACAGAAAGCAAATAAGTGAAATAACATAAATGAAATCAAACAAAACATAAACAGAAAGCAAAGAGCATAAAAAAACGAAATTAAACAGAAAATAAAAAGAAAAGAGAGGAGAGGAAGGAATGAGAAAAGAGAGGAGATGAAGAAATCAAAAAATAAAATTACTTCCATAAGAAGCTGTTCGAAAATGGTATCACATTGTAACGGACCAATGATAAAGATCTAAGAAGCCAAAAATGGAGAAAATTTCCTGATACCATTTACTTCAGAGTCGCCGGAGATGAAGAAACCGATGGTCGCCGGAGATGAAGAAACCGATGGTCGCCGGAGATGAAGAAACCCATGGTCGCCGGAGAAGAACCTTCAGAGTCGCAGGCACAGCCGTTGGAGAGAAGAGAGAGAAGAGAGAGAAGGAGAGAGAAGAAGAGTGTCGGCTGTCGCGGTTAGGGCTTAGAAAAAAAAAATCTGGTTTTATATATATTTTTTTTTTTCTGGAAAATAAAAAATCCGCGCGTTTCCCGTGCGTTTCGATTTCTGTCTCAGCGTTTCGCGCGCGTTTCTTCGTCAATCCAGAGTTTCCCGTGGCGTTTCCCCAAATGTCTAGCGTTTCGGACGTTTCGAAAGCGTTTCGATCGCGTTTCGCGTTTCCGAAACGTTTCGGAAACGCGAAACGCGACCTGATTCACGTTTCGGTGCTTCATTGCTGATAACGGACACCAGAGGGCCTCCTATGTTCCCTAGGGGTGTCCCTTGCGATGTGGTGTGAAGTTATCCAACTTCGTTCCGGTGCCTCCTGGAAACCTAAAAAACGTGGATAAGGGTGCCACAGCGCCATGGGAAAGGGTCCTCTAAGGTTCAACTACGAAAACCTTGTTACGACTTCTTCCTCTGAATGATAAGGTTTAATGGACTTCTCGCGACGTTGCCGGTAACGAACCGCCCACGTCGCCACGATCCAAACATTTACCGGACCATTGAATCGGTAAGAACGACAGGCGGTGTGTACAAAGGGTAGGGATGTAATCAACGCGAGCTGATGACTCGCGCTTACTAGGAATTCCTCGTTGAAGACCAACAATTGCAATGATCTATTCCCATCACGATGAAATTTCAAAGATTACCCGGGCTTGTCGGCCAAGGCTATAGTCTCGTTGAATACAACAAGAACATCTAAGGGTATCACAGACCTGTTATTGCCTCAAACTTCTGTGGCCTGGAAAGCCATAGCCCCTCTAAGAAGCAAGCTGCGAAGGTATGACTCTGCATATCTCGTTAGCAGGTTGAGGTCTCGTTCGTTAACGGAATTAACCAGACAAATCGCTCCACCAACTAAGAACGACCATGCACCACCACCTATAGAATCAAGAAAGAGCTCTTAGTCTGTCAATCCATACTATGTCTGGACCTGGTAAGTTTCCCTGTGTTGAGTCAAATTAAGCAGCAGGCTACACTCCTAGTGGTGCCCTTTCGTCAACTCCTTTAAGTTTTAGGCTTGCAACCATACTCCCCCCGAACCCAAAAACTTTGATTTCTCACAAGGTGTCGGCGGCGTCCTAAAAGTAACATCCGTCGATCCCTGGTCGACATCGTAATCTAGACTAATGGGCCAACATGCACACGCTCCCATGACTAAACCATGACACCAACTAACTAAATATGCCAGCATTGCCCGCCAGTTCACAGTTCTCCATATAATAATCAGTATCGAACATCACCACCCATATTGGCATTCTAACAAAGACAAATAGATCCATTTATAAAGAAACTGTCTGAACCGAAGTTCATCTCGAATTAGAAGATCAAAGTTTACAATAGTTCTGACAAACCCTTTTTTCTCAACCGCCTGTGTCCTAGAACACTATCCATCCCCTTTTCAGAAAATACTCTTCACCAATTGACAAAACTCCTACAAACTCTATCTATATAGTATGCATTGACCAGAAAACAAATAGTTCAATACAACAAATATTCAAAAGAACTCCACACACACGTAGTCAATTACTAACTAAGGTGCACCGACACGGACACGGACACCGACATGGACACGACACCGACACCAGGAAGCGCCAATTCCCAAAATTAGAGGACACGGGACACCGATGGAAAATAATATTAAAAAAAAAAAAAACTCAAAAAAATTAAAGTTCCAATTTCTAACATCATTAAATACCATAGTAATCATTTTAAGCCTTTTAGATGAACAAAATAAGGCTTAAGCGATCATTAGAATGCCTTACAAACCGCAAAAGCTGTCACTAGTAAGAGAAGGAGTGACAGCAGAGAGAGAAGGGAAAGAGAGATGAATTTCATACCTGTGACAGGAGAAGGTACTGTAACAGTCGTGAGAAGAGAAGGTACTGTAGCAGCCGTGAGAGGAAAAGTGGAGAAGAAGATGAACTGATGAGTGATGACTTGTGCCGTGAGAGAATAGAGAACTGATCAACTTATGTTGAGTGTTAGGAGAAATAACGTGGGTTAATGGGTTTTGTGACTTATGACGGCAGTTTAGGGTTTTATTATTGCTTTTCTATTTTTTCTTTTTTTTTCAAAGGAAAATACTCAAAGCAGTGTCCCGTGCGTTTCCCAGCAGTGTCCCGTGCGTTTCCCATTGGTGTCCCGCCGTGTCCCTTTGCCTTAATTCAAATTCAACGGTGTCTCTCAATTTTCAACGTTTCCCATACGTTTTCCAGCGTTTTTTTGGTGTGTCGTGTCGTTTTGGGTTTCCGACACGGGACACGCTACTCATGAGAGGTGTCCGTGCATCATAGATTACTAATTTAGTCTCATAGAACACCAGAACAAACATTTAACTACTTGAACTTACTTTGTCGTGTGGTCCTCTTTTACCTCCAATGATGATTTCAGCACTGCAACCAATATAAAAAGGCATATAAAAAGACAGGAAATTGTCTGTGCAAGCAAGAATGCATTGAAGGGAAAGGAGAGATACTTGCACGCTTCTTTGATAGACTGGATTGAGGCTCCCTTAATACCAATAATGCATCCCATTTTCCCAGGTGGAACATAAATCACTGATAGTATCTCCTTCTCAGGAACAATTCCACTCACAAGTTCACCTAACATGAACAAAACTCACCATTAAAGGTTGAAAATTAGTACTCTTAAGTTACTGGTAGGCAGTAAATCTTACAAAATATGTCTAACAACCACATCAGAACCTTTACTATGAGTTCAACAGATTGTACTGTACCCAAAAAACTGTACCACCCCATCCTTGTGTGACTTTGTCATCACTAGAATTTAGAATTACTAACACGTAACTTTTGGCGTGGGTTCTCTTTTTCAATACACATGAAAGAGTAAAACTACTGGATAACATTGCAGCTTTGGACTGTAAATTTACAATGGAGTAAATTACAAGTCTCGCCAAACTATCCTCACTTATTTGTTGAGAAGTAGTAGGGGAGGTGGTTCCAACCTAAGCCTAATGGAAACTAGCTCTCCAACAGTCCAATTACAGGGTCAAGAATGTAAATTTGAAACACCCACCTAAGATAAATAGACAAGTTTCCTAGTCTATTGAATAGATTCATGTTTTGTCCTCAAGCATGTCAAGTCACAGAGGACGGTTTGGGATCTTGGGAAATGGGTTTTGGAGTTTGCTTCTGTCTTTTTCCATCAAAATCCTGGATCCGGAAGTTGCTGGTGAAACCATAACCATCCATGAATCATTTCTTCAGCAATGCCACACACCAAATTGTGCCGTACACCTCATGTCAACAAATTATGACGACACACATACACAAGTGTCACGTGGTCAAGAAAGGAGTTTAGCAATCATTAATGCTTGATGTTCAAACCTGATCACTAGGCATAGAATAACTAACTGAAGAGAGGAATAAAAAGAGATAACCCACCCCCTCACGCACAGTTCCATGTGGGAAGGGAATCGAGGCCTGGGCATGCTGCTGGGGCACTCAATACTAGGCTTAATAGCAACTCCAATGTGATTTCGAATTTTGACAGCCATTTTGACACAAGTGAAATAAATTAACCATTGTCTTTAGTGATATGCATGAAAGTACCCAACAAAGAGATGAAGCTCTAAGCAAGCATTGACATAGCATCAGTCAATACACGAGGCATTCTTAATGGCATTTTCACTAGAATTAAGATTTTCATTGATTGAGCAGTTTTATGCACCATCCCGAGAATTAGGACCCAGGTGTTGGGGGTGGGGGCGCAAATTATGTCTCCAAAAATTTGCAAATATATGACACAAGTCAATATGGTGGTTCAAGGTTGAGACAGTTCGCAGATCAGTAACAACTAGGATGAATAATGAATCAAGATCAAACCTGAGGCAGAAGGGATGGGTGGCCAATCTAAATATCCATTGTCATTAATGCAGAAACATCGACAGTGTAGTGTGCTGCGAACTGCAAGTTTGCACAAATATTTTTCATTCAATTTTTCCATCATCCTATGACAAACATAGGGAAGAAAACGGACATCATCTACAGCTGCATGCAACATCTGCTCCGTAAAGGGTCTGTATGTCCAATACATGGGATCCTGAACAAAGTAAATCAGACATCCTTTATAAGCACCTCAGTCACATAAACAACCAATTGGTACCACATCCATAAAAGCTAGCATGATAAACTCCATAGTCAATACCACATTCCATACCTGGGTGCAAATAGATAGCAAGAACTATGGCTTAAAATGATTTTCTCCAGCGAAATGGATAGAACACAGCAATATAAAAAAAAATTACAATTTTTGCACAGCTTTGGGCTCTACCGCTATAGTGAAATGAATGAAATGCCACAACTCTAGCTAATGTCACTTTAGCAAGCCTCTGAAAGCTTATCTGTCTAGCAATTTAAAACTATTGTTCTGGTCAAAGAGGGGGTGAACCTTCAGGTTTTTTGAATTTGGACGGATCTCCTCATGGGGCATTTAGCCTTCCTACCTTCAAGGGGAGTAAAAATTTCTCATTTCTACTTTCAAGAAAAGATGGGGGTTACTTAGAAAGTTCATTCTTGAGGCAAGATGATAAAGGTAGATGAGCTTGCTTGCTTGCTTGTTGCCTTAAATCCTTATTTCTTTCTACCAAGAAAGGATGTTGCTCATAATTTTGGTTACATCTTTTGTACACTCACTTGATTGCTACTGTGCAACCCCTGCCCTTTAGTCTGACCATTTGTTGGGAAGGAAAATTTTGTGTATGGTAATGGCTTAGGCTATTATTTGGACTTCCTTAGTAGATTAAACACTACAAAATCAATAAAGAGGGTTGCCCCTTGTTTTCACTGATGTTTGTGTCTTCTCACTTATGTGAACATTCCGACCACATGATCCCATTGCCCCCTATCCCTAGTCCCCACATACACATACTAAACTCTGAGTGAGATCTGAGATAAGTTTTGGATATCCCAGCAAACTTTTGGGAGCTTTGGATAGAAAAAGGAAGCTAAGGTTCGGTGGGAAATTGGTACTTCCCATTGTTTTGTTTATGTGGCTGGAATGAAAATCTAGAACCATCTGTAGTGGTTCAAAGGAAAGTTGGAGTAGGCAGATCTGTTTGGTGTCACTTTAAGCTTTTCCCTAATAACGTGCTTCCAATACCGTTCAAGATACTTGACATAATTCGAAGCAATAATCATTCTTAGTTCAATGTGTAGCTTTTCTATTTTTGTAAGAAAATATACTTCTTTTCCAACACCATCTCTTTCTTTTATCAGAAGGAACTCATGTAAAGGTTGACACACTGTGGCATGAAGATCTTCTGATGCCCTTACCAAACCTTGAGCCTGGTGCACTGGGATTCCCTTGATGCTTAGAGGCACTAGCTCTAGTCCTGAGCCCTCCAAATAACTCCCTCCCACAACAGTGATTATTGTTGCAGATCAATTCTTACAATGTGGAAACAAGTCGTGATGTTTTTCCAAACACAGACAAATGTGGCATGAATACGCCAGTTCTAAGTTCTAACCATAAAGGTTATAAAGGTTATAATACTAACCTGCTTCATGCAGCCACGGATTTCTTTCTTCTCAAGATAAGATATGCCTATAAGTGTATCCCGGGTTCATGCACAAATAAAGTAACAAAGTTATCAGGTACATCTTTCATAGCATCAATATGTTGACAAATACAACTAAAGAAAATGTGAAGACATTAAAGTCTGTCATAGGAGTCAAATCTCAGTCATGTTTACATGTCCAAGAACACACCAGGAATAGTGAAAAGGACTTGATCAATTGATGCAAATTGCAATAGGCATTTAGGGAGAGTACTTGTTCATTACACGTCATAATATTTATCTCCAAAGCTTTTCCTTCAAGGAAAAGCATTCTAAGAAAAGGGAACTGAGAAAACATATTCAGGTGAAGGTGCAAAACATAATACAACAGTCAATATATAAGCAACATGAGAGTAGGCTTTATCACACAATCAAGCTATAGGCTCTGATAATCATGATCATGTCATGATGACTCTTCAAATCTCTGTTTGAGTTCATACGCTTTTTCTTCATCCAACTTTTTCTATTTACTTTCTTCTTTCCCTTTGTATTTGATGTGTGTCTAGGGAGGGGGGGGGGGGGATCACCTTTGCAACCTTGTAACCTCTAAAGATTAAGAGACAGGCTGTTTTGAAATGACATTTACAGCTATGAATGGAAAAATTCCCCAGTTTATTTGACACAGTTATACATTGTGAACCAAAAACACATGATTTATTGCATTAAAAAACAAGAAGAAATGTAAGCACTTCGACTAGTAAAGTAGTAGTTCTATGTCATACCACAATAGCGCTGATCAGCAAGAAGGCCAACAAATGAAATGTCTTCGAGTGATGAGCGTGTTCGTCCTTCTTGTTCCTCAACCAGAGCATATGCAATCTGTGTGGAACACAACACATCAGAGACATGGTTAACTCAACATACAGCTTCGCATTTCAGAAGTAAAAAAAGCATTTACAATGACATTAGGAACAGTTTAAAGCAACAGAAAATTAGTTGCTAACACCTCCATAATAAGCATATATCAGCTGGATTTTAGCATACTTAAGATTTCAAAAGAATTGCAACTACACTCACATGGCTATAACCTTATTTAAGTAGATAGAGACCATGATCAAGCCATGAGGAACCAAGAAACAATTGAACTAAAACACCAACCACACAGTTCGCAAGCAACTCAGGAAGGCATTTCTTGTCTGGTCTATAACAAGAATAACAATCTTCTTTCTTTCAAACGTGGTGGTTAAGCATCAATCTAAACAAGTTGTACTAAAGCTTTCGGTTGGGAACCTATGGGCAGAAGCAAAGACCATCCTATAGTATAGGGCTGTAAAAAGATTAACAACTGACTCAGACATTAACGGCAAAAAAGGTACTTCTTTCATTTAAGCAGATAGAGAGAGAATAAGTAATGTGACCCTCAGCAGATATAAATAAATTGCTACTAGACTTAACATAGCTTCACAGCACTCACCTGTGTATCTACCACATTATATAATTTTATGCCAAATTGATAATATAATGCCTACAAAAGAAATATAGAAGTTAGAAATTGACATATGTGACAAGATGCACTGAACAACAAAAGTTTCAAATCAGGTTTTCAGACCTCACTATCCCGTTTGCAATCATGAATAACTTTTGTGACATAAGCGGATTCAAGAGCTGGCTTACAAGCATTCATTAGCTCAACCCCTCCCTGAATAGCATCTACTATATATATGGCATCCGGCGCAGCAATCTGGAATGTAGTGTTGATAGTATCAGTTAATCCTGTCCTTGCCACCAACAGGAGCAGCAAATGGAAAAAGATGAAAGAAGTTTATCAGAACCCTCTATTGGACTGTAGTTGATTCATAAAGTCAACTTCCAATAATGCACATCAAATGCACTCCTCATGCAAGAAAAGAAAGTCAAACTTGGGTGGTAGAAACAAACTCCATCGTTCATAACAGTTCCTTATGTCAATGACACGACCACATGAAGTTTCAACAATGTACAGACATTCATCCCCAGCCGTGATACATACAACTTTAATTTATTATAAAAGGAGGCATACATATGCATACCTGGACAAAAGTCTACAAAATTCACCACTACCTTATAAAAATCTTAGAGGAGATATATAATAGCAACAGACTACAGACATAAGCATTTAGACAGTTTGTTTCTATTCAGAGCCCTCTGTTTGTCACAAAACCTGATTGATACGGATACTTTATTCCAGAAATCTACTTCATCAACTCATACTTCATAAGAAATGGAGCATCAAATAAATTAAATGAAGTTAATACGTGTGACATAACTTCATCATGCAATCACGTATATATGTCATAAAACAAAATATAATATGAGAGAACATCACAAAAGTCAAGTACCCAAGCAAACAATTTGAAAAGGATACAAAAGGGGATGAAATATTACCTGCAAAATGCAGAGAGTTCCATGTCGTGAGAGATTTACACCTTCACTATCAAATCCAATAACCAATTGCCTTCCTGGAGAGGGATGCAAAAGTTCCTGAGGAAGTTGGGATGCACTAGTGACGATATGAATTGGAACCAACGATAGAAAGGCATCATGATATTGTCTTTTGCCGCTTTCTACAAGTAAGAAGCATTCAGATAGATAAGTAGATATATTTCCGACTTCATGCTGAAGCATCACAAGACATAATAGATACAAGAAGGAAATATAGAGTTTCATCAAGAGATGAAAATTAATACGGAATAGAATGTTTGTGGGTCCATTGGATATAGTCTCTCTACTAGGCGACTAGTTAGGGGCGAGGTTGTATAAATTTCGACCTCCCCTGACCCTGCTGCCCTCAGCGGATACCTCTTGGGTGGTCGTTGAATGAAAAGAGACAGAATGCAATGGCACTATAGTCAGATGCCTTTACAAACAACCACAACACTCAGGAGAGATCCACTACAGGCAAGGTCTAGGCCTCTAGGGTGGCCAAGATGTACACAACCAAAATATGACGGTGCTCAAAGCTAGGAAGTATAGACACAATGCACAATCCAAGCAATATGTCCAATACAACTAAAATAGCAGAATTCAGACTTGTAGCAACAAACCACCATCAACCACATTAACAGATGATTTGAAACAGATCCTGTCCCCAACAGAAAGATGAACTTCAAGGCAAATGGTCCAGTGGATAACTCCAAGGCCCCAGTTATTTGCAGAAGTTGGACTTATTCCACATTCCAAATTATTAACTTAATATTCCCATTGTTACACAATACTTGCAAAAAAATCTCAGACGCTTTTCTTCCTAAAAATTAAGCCCTAGTAACATCTGGGTAAATCATAAAATTGTCCTTCACTACTCTATCTCCACTATTAAATATGTTTAGCTAGCTCAGAGATGATGTAGAGTCCTTTCGAGGTTTATTGGAAACTGGGTTTGATACCCATCTTCATAAAAAGCTATTATCACCATTAATACCCACAAAATGCACACTTTTTCAGGAATTCATGAACGACCCACCACTCTAATGCCAAAACAAGAAACATAATAAAGCAAATAAGTGTCAAAACATCAATAAAATAAAAAAAATAAAATAAATAAAAAAAAGAAGCAAATAAGTGCCAATGTACCCATTCCACAAAATCAGGCAAAATAGTGAAAACCTAACTGGAAGAGTAGAAGGTGAACTTGAAAATTACCAGAAATCATAGGGAGAGGAATGTAAGTATTGTGCGGCGCATCGTCCGCCATTACACTCAAATCTTCCGATGATTGTAACCAAATGCAAATAGAACTACATAGCAAGCAGATAGCTCTAGCGTCTCTATAGTAGCGAAGTGTAACTGTGTAATATAATACTCCCTAATACACTAGCATGAAATACTGCTGTTGGCCTTTTGTTTGACTTCCAATATTTCGGTCTTTTATTTCCTTTTTCTTTCTTTTATTTGCATTTGAAAAATGAAAATTATAGACCCAAAATGTTATATTTTTCTACTTTTATTTGCATTGGAAACTAGAGAAATTTCAAGATCAGACAAAAAAAAAAACTAAAGAAATCTCGATATCTTCATAATTTTGATCGAAACCTGTTACTTACAATTTTGACATGTGTTTAACAATCACCCCACGTACCTTTGTTTATGCTGATTTACATTTTCTTCCAATGTAAATGATGACACTTTATGCTTTTAAGGCCATTTAAGAGAGAATAGAGAAGGTTTTATTTCACAATGGTAGTGAAGAGAGCATAAAAAAATTTCATTACCATTAGAAATATATACTTGTTTAAAATACAGTTTCATCACCATTATTTGAAATACCCATTAATGTAGAATTACTTACCAATTCAAAAACTTTCAATTTTCTTTTTTGTTTTTTTTTTGATAAGCAAAAACTTTCAAATATATTGTTAAGAGTGTGTCTAATTACTCAAATTGAAAATCGACCTTAATAACCGTACTTAAAAAAATTAAAAGAGCTAAGCTAGCTGGCATAAAGCCATAAACCTACTTGGATCTAATTAATTCCTGTCAACCCCAACAAAAAACAGCCACAAAGCTAAAAACCAGGATCTTTTCGTAATGCCTAGTATTAGCAAAATGTGGTGCATAAACCCGATTCTCCCGTAACATGATTTGATTTGGCCATGCGGCTATTCCCTAAACACTAATAAAAAATAAATAAAAAATAACATGCACGCTCTATATTTAGTCACACTAAGCAGCCAAATCAACTTTTACCAAGACTGAGTTTTAGTGAGAGAAAAAGGCGTTATAATCTTCTATGTTTTTTTTGCCTTCTTTATAATTATAAGAAAATTTTTGTCAAGTTTTTGTGATCTCTTACACTTAGGTGATTATTTTGATTCCACTCAAATTTCAATCAGGCATTATTGTCAAGTGGGATGATAAATTTGGTGGATCCATTCATAGATTTTTTTTTTCTTTTTTTCTGGTTGATATAACTAGTTTCTCACATAATAACCCATAAATTTATTTGGTTCAAATAATAATGATATGAGAGTATTCAGTGATTACAGCTTGTAGTTTGAAGATAGAAACATGAAAGGAAGTGGGAAGGAAGAAGGTAATAAGATGATTAATAATGAAGGTTCTCTGTTTCCCAGGCTTAGTTTAAATGATATAGATCAAAAAGGGGGTCCAAGGCCACCCCCTAGAAATAAAATGGCTCTCTATCAAAGCCTTCCTGTCTCTTCATCCCTACCCAACTCTTCAGCTTCTTCAATCCAAGTGAGTTCTTCTCTGATTTTATTATGTATCTATGAATAGATTTTTTTTTTATTTTCTTTTTACCCATTATATGGCCGATTATTATTTCATTTGTTCGGAATCTTTGGGTATCTTGATGCATTATGACAAGATACATATTAGGCTTCTCACACTTTTTTACGTATTATGATACATGACATATTAGACATTTCACACTCTTTTCATAAATGTGTCGATCATGTCCTCGTCTATGTCGGTGCAACGTGTTAGGGGGTGGATTGAGTAAAACAAATTTACCATGTTTTTAGTCAAGTTTGATGGTTGACACCTTCTTTTCTTTTCTTTTTTCTTTTTTTCTTGCCTAAGAAGAGTATGTAAAATAAATTAGCTTGTTGCCAAGCGGTGGCGCATTGCACACTAAGTCATTGAAATGTTTACAATTATTAGGTGTATAGCTTTTTTTTCTTTTTTATTTAGGTTTAGTTTCATTCATTCTCGATCTCAAGGAGATTGTGAAGGTGGTTGCTATAGTTACTTAACAATGATGTCGTGCTTGACTTTACACAAAGATGTAGGGGTTTTTCTAACAAAATTAAAAAGTAGTGTTCCGATGAGTGTTAGATGACTGAAATTTGAAAAACCAATAAACATACAAAGTAGGATAGTCATTTGGAAGTGTAAACTATACAAGAGAAACTACACACTTCAAACGACAATATAGAAGAACATATATGCACCATTTGAACCTAATACTGGAACGGTTACAATGCTTAGGATGAACTGAAAGTACTGAAAGACCGGGGTAAAAGGTCCATTACTTTAGATTTTAGAACTCTAGATATCGGCATACTGAAACTAGTGGTGATTTAGGAATTATACAATGGGTATGCATATAAAGGGCATTATCAATTATATTCATTGAAATTAAAACTATAAACTGTATTAAACTTTGTAACATGGTTTCTGCACTTACCTATGTCATGTAGATTCGTTTGAACCTGAGGCAAGTATGTGAAATACGATTACATGAATGAGCCCAAGCTAAGGGTAACTTTCCCAGCACAAAAAACACATAAATTTCAATATTCATGGTGTTGGACTGTTGGTAATGGTAATTGGTATTCCACCGAATTAGTGGATAGTGGCATTGACATTATTGCAGAAAACAACGGCTGCCTTTAGGAGTCTACCGAAATAGTGGAGAGTGGCATTGACAATACATTCAGCTTCATCCAGCAAGAACAATTGCCTGTACTCCGACTTAGCTCCAGCATTTAAAACTACAAGTTATCTCTAAGAGAGACACAATACAATGTCCACCTCGGCGCTTAACACATCTTGGTATTCCTGCTTTAATTTGTTGGCTCTCGCTCTTAGCTTCAAAGCTTATTTCTTATAGTATGATAAATATGTCTGAAAACTCGCGTTATGCTTGCCAATTGAGGAAATATTATCGTTACCTTCAAATGTACTGTATGCAATATCTGCCTAACCAAGACTTATCCTCTGTGGGTTGTTCAGTGCTTTTTAGAGTATCATTGATTAACATGGTTGTGTTTTGCAGATTTTGTTATGTTTTCCTGGCAGTATTTCTCTGATATGTATAAGGCTAATTGATTATAGGGTGTTAGCAAGGAAACTAGGGGTGCTTTCTACCCTTTCCAAAACTCTCCTGCATCGGTTCATTCACTTGGGGGGCGTAGTTCCTCTACTACTAATGGGGTATCAAATAACACATCTGAAAATTCCATGATAACCAGATATTGTGGAAATTTGAATGTTATACGAAGTTTGTTACCGACAACAACAAAATGTACTTCATCCCAACCATGCAACTCCCCACAGATTAAGATGCCTTTGGTACAGAATGACGAGGCTGAATTGAGCCTTTCGACCTTGGGTTCCAGTAATAACCTACTCATTTTGAATGAGGAGAGATCTTTCCCTGGTAAAAGCTCTTCTTTACAGCTTCAAACTGGTGTTACAAAAAGGCATGAAGGGTCTAGCCTTTCTGATTTGGAGTCAGAGGGGCGTGTGAGAATAACGAGTTGTGAAAGCCCAAAGTTGCCCAAGGCAAGTCAAGATCATAGCAACCACCTGGATTCTATTTTGCAAGCAAGAGAGAATTTATCAGTTGGCGTGTCTTTGAAAACATTAGCTGTTGATACACATTCTGAACTATTAAATCTGGTTTCTGCATCTTCAAGTAGCCAACAAAAAAATGGTCACCCAGGTGAAGCTAGCAGTGGCAAAGTTTGGGGTCAAGTGGACACAGCTTTACAAGAAGACCCTTCAGCAGTTTTAACCCCAGATGATGTCGTAGGGATGATAGGCCTGAAAAATTTCTGGAAAGCAAGAACTGAAATTATCAAGTAAGTTTATATTTCCTGCATATTTGGAAAATTTAAAGATATGTTTCCTGCCCTTTAGTCGTAATATCCAATCAAGTAGGTTTACATTCTCCTGCACTATTTTTGACATATCCATTAGAGACCTTTATTTGAGGATGTTCCTCAACATCTTCTCATTTTCTTTAGAAGGCCCCCTAAAATCATGCCATCTAGAGTCTATAGTTATGGGGGGGCATGTCCTGACATAGATTTTCCAAATTCCCGGGTACAGATATGGACTTCATATGTCCAAAATGATTGCCTAGAAACATTGTATGTTGAAGCATGTTTAAAACGTCGGTCACATTTTACTTCTAACAGGCTCGAGAATTTTTCTGGACTATCTTAGACTAGCCTCATAGTTGATATGATATTACTATGTTAGACATCAAAGTATGCTAATAGGACAGACCAAATTGTGTGGGGACGAAGATCTTGAACCATGCCTTTGTTAGTATGTGTTAATGAAACTCATTTCTTGGATACTTTTATATGATCTGACCCATCTCCTCCCTTCTTTTTTTTCTCCCTTTTCTTCGGTAGACAGCAGAGGATTTTCTCCAAGCAAGTGTTTGAGTTGCATAGAATTATAAAGGTTAGCAATTGATTGCCGTCTGATTGTGTAGCTGTAGTATATGTACTGCAAAATTTCTCATATATCGGATATCTCACAATGACAGTGAAACAGGTACAAAACCTCCTTGCTGGTTCTGCACACCTACTACATGATGAAAGCATGTGCTTGGGTAAAGCATTTGATGAATCTTCTTGTGCGCAGGAATTCACACTCAAGTCTGTTCCAGAGCCTCCACTATACTATGGTAAATTGAGAGATGAGGTTCAATGGACCAAGATTGTTGACTATCAAGGTGAAAACTTACCTCTTCCCCCTTTCAACATTGATAGTACAGCTGTGACCACACAATTTGGACCTTATATGGAAAAATCATCCAAGTTTCCTACCAAAGGACTCATTTACAAGCCGCCCTACCCAAGGCCAGGGCTGTGTCCTCCTTCAGGAGGGTTCTTACCAACTCCTTATGGCGGCTGTGGGACTGCAAATGCAACAACTTCATCGAGCTGGGACTTGTTTCCAAACATGCCCTACGGGTTTGTTCTGTGCACCCCACCCATGACCATGAGTCCCACTTACCTTGCACCATATGGAATGCTCTTCATGAGCCCCTCTTTATCTGTGTCAAGCTTTGAGCATGTTAGGCACTTAGCCATAGACAAGGAGGAGATCTCTGCATGGAGGAACGTCGGTGACCAAAGCCTTGTATTGACAGATGTTGAAAATATGAAAAATACGGAAACTAGTCCTAAGAAAAGAACCTCAAATGATGCCCTTCCTCTGTTTCCGGCTGGTCCAATTGCTTGAGGTTCTGATCAACCAGGCCAAACTCATGGGGCAGAGCAGAAGACGCAGGTGATCAGAGCTATTCCTCGCAAACCCGAATTTCCTAGCGAATCAGCAGCACATATGTTCCACTCAATAAAAGAGTGAAGAAAACACAAGTCCTGTGAGGCATTGGGTACTGTGGTAAACATTTTTCCTTGTAATCATTGCAGTCTTTCTTATTATTCCGATAAATGCCTGGGAAGAGATCTCAGAGACAAGAAACTCTTTGTCTTGCACTCATTTTGCTTTCATAATTGTGTTGCATCAGGATTAAACTATTGAATCTCAAACCGTTCTTTCTTTGCATACTTGTTCTATTCGATCACTTAATTAGTAGACTTACAATGAACTTCAAGTTAATTGAAATAAACATCATTCAGGTAGCTAGAAGTAGGCAGTGCAATTTTATTCAGAGTATTAGTGTAAAATAGTAACTCGAAACATTACATTATTGATCTTTTTATTTACTAACTCGAACTTAACTAGAAGAAAATAATGTCATCTTCTAGACACCATGGGCTTAATTATATGAGTTTAACATCCAGGACCTCCAAAGAAGAGGTAAAGCTCGTTGTCGCGATTGTTCAATTGTAAATCATAGCATGAAACATTGGTAACAATATTTTGAAAGTTTTCTGGCGCAGTTGGCTGAATTTCAGAGCCAGAGGTATCAGTGTACTTCATGCCACGAATGTAACTTGATTTCTGATATCCTTCACTAGAGAAATGACCACTTCCCATTTGCAATTGGCTAGAAGATTCTTCTGATGAATCATAAACCTCTCCACCCCATTCCACGACATCTCCAGCATTTGCTAGGGTTGTGAAAATAGATGAGGGCCAATATCCAATTGCATTTCCAGCCACATATAGCCACCAGTTTCCTGAACTTATATCCTAATTAAGGAAATAGAGGGCGTTAAAATCAAATTATATTAACTGAGTGTAGAAAACGATAGACATTTTCTTCATGCATTTCAGCTTGTGTCAGGCGATTATGTAGACACCTTCTATCGGCAAATTTTTGTATTTACTCGGGTAAGGCTTGAGACTAGCTCTCATATTTCATATGAGGGGTGTCAACAATTGGGCTTTTGGCCCAAGTGGTTTGGTGGGGGGTATTTGTTTTCCCAATTGTGACCCAGTCTGAGATGGGTTGAGCTTTTGCGCCTGAGTTGAGTCGGATTAGGCAGAGGTCCATTCTTAAATTAATAAATAAATAAATAAAATTTGTTTACCTTTTGTATGCTTAGATCAAGCTCAATTTGCTGACCTTCATAGGTAGAGGAGGTTAAAGGACCGCCAATTATCATTTGATTACTTGTTTGCACAAAGCCTGGACATTCTAGGTCGTAGCAATCACCGGATGAGTATGATAAAGCCTGATAGTTGTCATTCTGATATCCCAGCATCCATGGAATGAATTAAATTAAAGCGAGTTAGCGTCCAAGTAAATTTATTTGGTATAGATAAGAAAAAAATGTAAAATTAAACCAATGAAAATTTTCATTTTGGGGCCTAAGTGTAGTTTGGATACCTTTTTCTTTTCTTTTTTTTTTTCAATAATTCCATTTTGGGTGTCTGAAAATTTAAAAATCTTCTCAATTTGGGTTATTTCACTAACGGAGTTATAATTTCCTTTAACGTAGCAACATGTCATTATGTAAAAATTTCTAGAAAAATTCCTCCAAAAATCAAAACATATGAAAAAATAGCTTGAAAATTAACAAAAATTGCTATTATTACTTTGAAATTTTTTAGGGTATTTTATGCTTACCGACACTTCATCAAATAAACGGAAATTCTAACCCCCCACTAAACAAATGACCTAAAATAAGTCAATTTTTTAATTTTAAGTACCCAAAATGAAATTATTAAAATAAACAGGTATCCAAATTGTAATTACGCTTATGTTAGACGATACCCAAAATAATATTTTTCCAACTAATTAATATAACTTACCGTCCAATAGATGAAAAGCCTTGGTTGGCTATCACCATTATGTCGATCAGCAAAGACCTAGAATAAACCATTTTAAACAATCTCAGGTTGCATCGATCGACAATTAAATTACTGTAAATTATTGTATTCATGTATGCATATATAGATATATTACATAGATGGATATATATAATATATAGGTGTAGATACTTACTTGCCAACCAACCTCCATTGTGTTCAAGTCTGATCCAGTACCTGCGACGAGCCATAGTTGTGAAAGGCTAAAATCACTTTGATTGGCGACAACAGGCTTCCATATATTTAGTGTTCCCTCTATTCCATGGATCGTTCCAGCTCCCCCACTATTTGCTTGTATTGCCGCATACTGTACGTTAATTAGCACATTAATAGTAATTAGTTGGAATATATGGGTAAAAAAATTCACAAAAATTCTTATATCATGTTGCCTGCCTCGTGAGGCGACTTAAACAAGCATGACGCTTTGGCTATAGAAGAGAGTCAAGTGATCTTATATTATTTGACGACCTCATAAGAAACATTTTGAATAAAAAATAGGAGTATCGTTTAAGCGGGTAATTACGAATAAATAATAGTTAGGTCAAGCAACACACGTACAATAAGAAAAGGCGAGAACAATTTATTACCTTGTGGCTGGAAAATTGTGGAGGTTCATATCTTGATCTTTTATAATGATGGCCGGAATAGTGCTGTCTTATAATAGGAATAGAACCATGTGGACACTCCACGTTATTCTTGTGCCAAGAATTTATCTTGCTGGGTGCCATGCGCATACTTGGTTGAGTCTGGCATGCAAGATTTTAAATGCATGCATGATGAAAATGAATGAATAAAACTAGAGTAACAAATTATTAATTAATTAAGGATGCTAATTGCTATATATATACATACCTGTATAATATGATTTGCTAGAAGTGGATGACTAAGAGCTGGTTGCTTGTACATATCAATACAATCCACTATATCTCCATCCACCTACAACAAAGTACCACATTACATGTCAATACAATTCAGTACTACGAGTATTTTTTTTGGTTCAGATAAGACACAAAAATACCAGTATTAGTACAATATGTTAATATACATATACGGGGGAGGGGGGGGGGAATATTCAAATCTAAAATCTAATATACCTAACACCTCGATCTTAACCACTAGGTCAAAACATCCTATATATAATATATATTTATATATATTCCAAATCGAACAATTTAAATAACTGGTAGCTGCTACTACGTACATTACGTACGTACCTGAATTGTTTTGAGAATATACTGAGACGATTGATGAATGTTTGTTCTTCCAGCAAAGGTGGTAGAGGCTGTAAGCAGGAAAGTTGGGATCAATAAAATGACAAACATATAACAGCCATTTCCCGCCATGTCGATTATATATATTGCCGATATATTAGATAATAAGAAAATTATTAGCTCCAATTTTAATGGAGTTCCAATTTCTAGCTTAGTTATTAGAGTATTATATGATCTAACTTTAAAGCAGTAACATCTATATATAATAATGTTAGGCAAAGATGCATGCTTTATTTAGTTAATTGATTGGTTTGCTATTTCTAGCTTCAGCCAACGTACATTGCACGATAAGAAAATTAAACTCTTATTGAGTTTTCATAACCCTAACATCAAGGAAGCAAAATAAGATGAGTAAGGTCCTGTTTTCTTCAACTTATTCCTGAAGTATTCAGTAATTTCAGATTAGTTCAGTAAAAATCAGTTCAGTTCAGAAAAATTCAGTTCTGTTTGATAAACCAAAGTACAATTTTACTCTTTGTAATTGTAATTTCAGTAAAAATAAGTTCAGTTAAGAAGAATTCAGTTCAATTCAGTAAATTTTTTAGTTCAGTTCTGTATTGTGCAGGTAAGTTCAATAATAAGGCTCTGTTTGATTCACCTTAATTTTACTTAAATTCAGTTAATTAAGTTCAGTTCAGTTCATGTGTAACTTTATAACTCATATAACTTTTTAGTTCGAAATAATGTCATGATGATAATTATGACATCAGAAAGATCTCAAAGCATACTTTCAAATGAGTCCAATATTGACTATGTTTGGACGCATTTTAAATAGTTAACGGTTAAGTTTAAAAAATCAATTCAGTTCAGTTCATTTCAGTTCAGTTCAGTTTTATCCAACTAAATCAAACGGAGCCTAAGAATGTGGAGAGAACATGCCCTAAGAAAAGAAGAGTAAAAGGAGAAGTAAAATAAGTGGAGCGAGTCGATCTAGAGGCCTTAGTAATGTAAGGCGTGAGATAGTGAAGAAGAGCTGAAGAGGTGTTGTCGTGAGGTGTAGTTGGTGTATGAAAATGTAAAGGTGTTGTGTTTTGTTTACGAGTACAAGTGATAGCTTGTATTGTGTTAGTAACAGGTGTGTGCTCTTGGTGAAGCTTTTGATAACTACTTTGGTAGTTTTATCGAGAAAAAAAAGAGGAGCGAGTCGATCAACAAATTAAATCGATCTCCCCCACCTCAAAAAAGAAAATAAAAAAATAAAAAATAAATCGATCCCCAACAAAATTAAAACGATCGCCATCACAAGTCTTGATTAAAGGACTGCTAATTAAGGATTTGGTCTACAGTCTACACTTAAGTGGACTATTGCTTAATGTCTTTGTCAACAATGTACCTAACTTTGTCACTTTTGGCAGGAAAATGTTTTATTGACCCACTGTGTGGCCAACCTACTAATTACTACTTTTGAAAATAGAGTAGAGAGATAAATACAATAAGGGTGTAGGTTGGTAACTTAGTAAATAGATGTATCATTCTCCCTTTTGACTGCCACATTTGTGAATAACAAGTTATAACAGCCCACGTTTGTCCAATCGTCCACCAGCCCACACAAAATAAGAAAAAGATAAATAAAAATTTGAACCACCAATAATGTGTCAATCAACATGTATGTTTAAAGGTCTTTTAGAGTGTAAATGCAGGAAGATTATTAATGATGCAGAATGGGAAATGAAGATGGAACATTGCTATCGAGAAGCTACTCATGCGGCGAACTTCTTAGCTAATGTGGGATGTGACCAAGAAGACAAATTTTGTTATTTTGATAATCCCCCCTCTAGTTTAAATTCAATTTTGTTTGAGGATGTAGTAGGAGTGACTTGACCACGTAGAGTTAGCACTAGTTTATTTTGGGGCTTACCCCTCTCTAGCACCCAGAAAAAAAAAAGTGTTTTTATTTTTTATTTTTTTTAATTTTTTACTTTTCTAAATTGAAAGGCGATTAATATTTTTCTCTTCCCTCTTTCATCTCAACCAAAATGATCAAGGAATATTTTTTTTATTATTTTTTTAAACTTGGAGTAAATTATGTGAAATTTGGGCAAAATAATAGCGGTAATAAGAAGTAACTGGAGTCGACAATTGAACGAGTCAGATAACTTTATTTACATTTTATTACGTATTTATTTATATTATATTCTGATAGCACAAATATACGGACTAGGTTGAGTCAACAAAAGAGTGAAAATACACAAGTGCTGTGAGGCATTGGGTACTGTGGTAAACATTTTTCCTTGTAATCATTGCAGTCTTTCTTATTATTCAGATAAATGTCTGCGAAGAATTCTCAGAAACAAGAAAATCTTTTGTCTTGCACTCATTTTGCTTTCGTAGTTGCGTTGCATCAAGATTAAACTGTTGAATCTCAAACCGTTCTTTCTTTGCATACGTACTCAATCTATTCGATCGCTTAATTAGTAGACTTACAATGAACTTCAAGCTCCTGTATAATTTAAATGAGACAAAGATAGATGAAATAAACATCATTCAGGTTGCTAGAAGTAGGCAGTAAAAGGAGTAACTCGATCGAAACATCACATTATTGATCTTTTTGTTTACTAACTCAAACTCAATTAGAAGAAAATGATGTTATCTTATAGACACCATGGCTTAAGTATATGAGTTTAACATCCAGAACCGCCAAAGAAGAGGTAAAGCTCGTTGTCGCGATTATCCATTTGTAAATCATAGCAAGAAACATCGTCTACAATTTTTAGAAAGTTTTCTGGCGCACTTGGCTGAATTTCAGAGCCAGAGGTATTAGTATACTTGATGCCACGAATGTAACTTGATTTCTGATATCCTTCAGTGGAGAAATGACCACTTCCCATTTGCAATTGGCTAGAAAATTGTCCTGATGGATCACAAACCTCTCCACCCCATTCTACGATATCTCCAGCATTTGCTAATGTTGTGAAAATAGATGAGGGCCAATATCCTATTGCATTTCCACCCACGTATAGCCACCAGTTTCCAGAACTTGTGTCTTGGATAGACGATATACCCAAGGAAAATAGATTGTTCGTTAAAATTATATTAACTCACTGTAGAACGGTAGACATTTTCTTCATGCAATTGAGCTTGTCTCGAGCGATTATGTAGACACCTTCTATCATAGAGGTCCCAAGCTGTTTTAAGTAATTCAAGGCTTGAGACTTTCATATTTTTCATGGATGGGCCCGTGGGGGGCTATTTGTTCACCCAACTGTGACCCAGTATGAGATGGGCTTGGCTTTTGCGCCTGAGTTGAGTCAGATTAGGTGAAGCCCCGTTCTTAACTTCTTAAAAGAAAAAGATGTTTAACTTTTGTATGCTTACATCAAGCTCGATTTGCTGACTATCATAGGTAGAGGAGTTTATAGGACTGCCAATTATCATTTGACTACTTGTTTGCATAAAGCCTGGACATTCTAGGTTATAGCAATCACCGGATGAGTTTGATGACCTCTCATAGTTGTCATTCTGATATAATACTAAAGCTGGTTAGCATCCAAGTAAATAATTTATAGGGTATTATTATAGATCAGAAAAATATAAAGTAAAATCAAAGTAATTAATATAACTTACTGTCCAAAAGATGAACATCCTTGGTCGGCTATCACCATTAATTTGAGGATATACCTAAAATTATTTTCAGCAAGTTTAGTGTGAGACTGAGACCAACTCACAAAAAATTAGGGTCACTTTTTAAAAATGTAGGGGTCGCTTATTATGGTGAGCATT
Source organism: Tetragonia tetragonoides (assembly GCA_038025085.1). Classification (NCBI taxonomy): domain Eukaryota; kingdom Viridiplantae; phylum Streptophyta; class Magnoliopsida; order Caryophyllales; family Aizoaceae; genus Tetragonia; species Tetragonia tetragonoides. The sequence goes on from CM076145.1 coordinate 49,200,743, forward strand.
GACTCTTGTTTAATTGAAAAGTGACCCCGTTTCACCAAAAATTACAAAAACACACCGTCTTATAGAAGTTTTTGTGAACTATTTTTTTTTTAAATTATAAATAGTACTTGTCATTGTATTCATGCATATTTAGATAGAGGTATAATAAGATATGTAGATACTTAAGGTAAAGCTCATATAGTATAATAATTTAGAAAGGGTGGAGCTCCCGACTCTCTCTTTCCCCCAAAACCCTCCACTCTCTCACTTAACCGCTCAGCGAATCTACAACCCAGCGGCGGCTGCCGCCACCTCTGCCTCTCCGGTGGTCTCCGCTGGCTCCTCCCAAGCGGTCTCTCTCTCTCTCTCTCTCTCTCTCTCTCTCTCTCTCTCTCTCTCTTCTTCCCAAACCACCCATATCCCTGCTTGTTTTGCTCGCCTCTTGCCCTTCTTCCTGATCGGTGGTGAACGCCGCCCTGTCTTCGAATTCTGGCCAATTTTGTGGCGTACTTTCCGTGGCTGGTGGGTTTTTTTTGCCTTCCTTTTCCTGCAAATTCTGGTATGTGGTGTTTAATTCTTGTTCTCTACCTTCTTTCCATGGTAATCTAGCTTGAGGTAGTGGTGGTTGTTGTTGTTGGCTTTTGTTTTGATTGATTTGCGTGGCAGGTTTGGGTTTGTTTGTGTGTTGTATCTTTTTGGATTCGTGTTACTTATGAGTTTTTCCAGCATGTCTACAATTCAAATTGAGGGTAAAGAGTTTGAGTTGGATTTGTTTGATAATTGTTTGTTGGTGAAAGAGTTTAGCAAAGGGTGTGATAGGTGGATTAAATTTCCCTTTTAGATAATTGATTGGGTGTGTGGTATACTTGAGTCTTGTTCAAAATTAGTGGAATTCAATCATCAAAGAAAATGTGGGTTCCTAATATGGAGTATTCATTCGGGTGTTAATAAATGGGGGTGGTATTTGGAATTGAGTGTGGTTGTGAGGGGAAAAAAGTTTTCTGTTTTTGTTCCAGGCCATGATGTTGTTAATCCATGGAAGACATTCATTGATACATTTCTTCAAGTGGCTAGCGAATCAAAAAAGGTTCAAGTTGATGAGACCCCAAAGGATAGATATGGGAGTGAGTGTCTTGATTTAGAATTGCTTGTGTTCAATAATAGAGATCTTTGCAACATTGAGTCAAGGTCTATTCTTCATTGTGTGGATGATTCAACCTCTATTCCGCGGGCGTGTTCATCTCTCTCTAAGGAGTATAGAAGGGACGAGTTTTTAGCAGTTGCCCTTAAGAATGACTTTGATGTTTGCTACTCGGACGATAGCTTTAAGTTGGGTGTTGATGAAATGCTAGCATTGGAAAATAGTAGGTTTTGTTCTTCTCCAAAGTCTACTGAAATATTCAACCCAATATCTGTCGGTTGGTGTGCCTCTAAACATTTAATGAAATGGATACTTAATTATCAAAAAAAAAAAGATATGTAGATACTTACTTGCCAACCAACCTCCATTGTGTTCAAGTCTGATCCAGTACCCGCGGTAAGCCATAGTTGTGAAAGGCTAAAATCACTTTTATTGGCGACAACAGGGTTCCATACATTTAGTGTTCCCTTTATTCCATGGATCGTTCCAGCTTCCCCACTATCTTCTTGAAGTGCTTCTACTACCGCATACTGTACGTTAATTAATTAGTACATTAATTAGTTAGCAATTCAAATAATCAGCACTGGGAAGATTGAAAAATATATTGGGATTTGAAATATTTATATGGAAAAATAAATTACTCGTACTGGCTTATTCGGCCAATCTATTATATATATATATATAAAAGTGAATGATGTTACATGCTACAATGACACGTAGGATTTGCCAAATGAGCATTATGTGACATATAAGCAAATGGTCACATCATTATGATGGTAATTTTAATTCCTTCACACATTGCATTAAAGCATTTTAGAATCCTAAATGTTTTCTTTCTTTAGATGCATGTACATGTCTTAACATTAAGGCATCGGATGAACAAGTTCATTCATTGCTTGCTAATCACTATTCATTTATAAACAATGTTATACCCGTTAGTCAACTATACATTTAAGTTTCCAAAAACTTTAAGGAATCTACTTTTTACCCACAAAAGTTGGCCTTTATTTCAGTCCGAGAAAGAAAAAAATAGGCCTCGATCTGAGTCATTAATCAAATTATTCTAAATGCTTGCTGAAAATTTTGAATACACCATGATTAAAGCTAATAAGTATGAGAATATGGGGACTTAGTTTATTTAACTTGACTCAACGTTCACGTGCTATATATTTTCATTTAATTACATTTTAATATAGTATGAAAGAAGTTAGAAGAGATCATATGCATGTTATTCGAATACACAACTTATATGTATTAGAGGTTGAATAACCGCAATGGAAAATAACAATACGAAACTATTTTCAGATACAATGGATCAGCAATTTTAATAGTATGGAAATATGTGGAGTAAAATTGGATGGAGTAGCCAAGTTTGATCGGAGGTCAAATTATTAAATGAAGAGTAAAAATATGTTTATCTAACAAGCTAAATATATTGAGAATATAGATGAGCATTTCTTATTAGAAAAAATAAGGACCTAGATATGAATGTAGAAAGATGTGATTTGGCAATAGTTTAACGAATCTCAATGCAAGGGCTTAATATTTTCGGAGTACTACTCATTATTATTATTTTTGGATAAAATTATATATTTTGCTACTCTTACTTTAAATGTACACAAATTTATTTACATAAGCCGTGCAACGCACGGGAATATCACTAGTTAATTTATATAAGATAAAAATATAATACATACGATCGACACTTGTCACTCCTCGATCCACATTGTCCATCTTTTATGTTACGCGTATCCGACCACTTCCTCCTCTGTATTCAACTTCAATAAAGTAGCTGAAATAGAGGCGGACATATTTATGGAAAGAAAAATGTTTTGTTGACCCAGTAGGTAGATAATACAAATTTTTAAATAAGGTCGTCTTAACGTAAGTCGCCTCAAATAAGCATAAGTTGTCATACTAGGCGACCTCATAAAAATACATTTGGTATATAACTAGGTCATGCAACACACAATAAGAAAAGGCGGGAACAATTTATTACCTTGTGGCTGGCCGGCAACTTGTGGGGATGCATATCTTGATCTTTTATAATGATGGCCGGAATAGTGCTGTCTTATAATAGGAATAGAACCTTCTGGACACTCCACTTTATTCTTGTGCCAAGATTTTATCTTGCTGGGTGCCATGCGCATACTTGGTTGAGTCTGCCATGCAATACATTATTAATTAGCAATACATTATTATTATTATTATTATTATTTTTTTATTTTTGGTTCAAGGGAGGCACTGAGGCCAATACAATAAATTTACATACAACAGAGGTGGGAGATTCGAACCTGAGATCTAATGTACCGAGGACCTCAGTCTTTACCACTAGGCCAAGACCTCATTGGCATTAGCAATACATTATTAATTAAGAAAGAATGTAAGTTTCTAGCTAGGATGTATATATATGCATGTATGTGCATGAAAATATGTCAATCTCGCTTGTTCGTATTTAAAATAATGAAAATGAATAAAAACTAGAGTAACAAATTATTAATTAAGGATGTTATACTACATATACCTGTATACTATGATTTGCTAGGAGTGGATGACTAAAAGCTGGTTGCTTATACATATCAATACAATCCACTATATCTCCATCCACCTACAACAAAGTACAACAATAATAATAATTGTGACGACCATGTTAATTGTTTACAAAGGTCATACAATAATATATATATATATATATATATATATATATATATATATATATATAAACCGGGATGGAAAATTCGAACCTAAAACCTATATAATATATCCAGTATCTGAGTTTTAACCATATCCTTATTAATATCATCCAGTTTCGAGACTATATAAAATTACGTATGTTTTAGGGAGCAGAATGGCTTAACTAGCAGGCTCTATTGCACATTATGCTGACTCGACCCATAGAGATTTATTTTGAATGTATGAACTTAATGACATTCCTGATCCTTGTAGAACTTCCTTTAACAAGGATTGTAATGGGTTCTCATACCCAAGGCTCATTTCCACGTAATTAATTTAAATGCTCTGTTTTAATAATTTTAAAAAAACTGGTAGATGCTATGTACCTGAATTGTTTTGAGAATATACTGAGACGATTGATGAATGTTTGTTCTTCCAGAAAAGGTGGTAGAGGCTGTAAGCAGGAAAGCTGTGATCAATAATAAGACAAACATATAACAGCCATTTCCCATTTCGATTATATTGCGGATATGGTAGATCACAAAATTAGCTCCAATTTTAATGGAGTTCCAATTTCTAGCTTAAATTAGTTATGATCTAACTTCAAAGCAGTAACATCTATATATAATGCTAGGCAAAGATGCTTAATTGATCGAGTTTATTATTTGACTTGTCTACATTTAACTCTTTTCTCTCTTTATTAGCATGTAGCACTAGCGAAGTAACGAGTGAGTCACCCTTAAAAAAAAAAAAAAAAGTAACGAGCGAGTGAGTCTATTTTATCTTGGACGTCCGTTTGTTTAATCCAACTGTTACTCATTCCGTTTCTATGAAACTCTACCGTTTGTTTAATTCAACCGTTACTCCCTCCGTGCCTATTACTTACTTGCTTTCATGCTTTCATTTGAACGATAACTCCAGATTTCAAATATTATATTATAATATATTGAAGACACTGATAGAAAAAGAGACACTCGTTAGGGATTTGGGTCCGCTGTATTTTAGCATTTCGTTTTGTTCTATTCCTGCCATGTGCATCCATCTTTTATTTTATCTATTAACATTATATTCCATTCTGCAATTCTGTACCGTTTCGTGCTACAATTTTGTAGGTTTCTTTCTGCGTTGCAACGAGCGGGACTACTCTTATTTCACATCATTCAGTGGAGAAATGAATGTAACTTGGCTGAATTTCAGAGCCAGAGGTATCAGTGTACTTCATGTCACGAATGTAACTTGATTCCTGATATCCTTCAGTGGAGAAATGACCACTTCCCATTTGCAATTGGCTAGAAGATGATTGTCCTGAGGATTCCAAAACCTCTCCACCCCATTCTACAATATCTCCCGCATTCGCTAAGCTTGTGAAAATAGATGAGGGCCAAGATCCTATTGGATTGACAGCCACGTATAGCCACCAGTTTCCAGAACTTGTGTCCTGGATAGATATACCAAGGAAAATAGATTGCGTTAAAATTAAAGTATTAACTGAGTGTTGAACAATAGACATTTTCTTCATACATTATTTCAGCTTGTCTCGGACGATTATGTAGACACCTTCTATCATAAGGTACTCACCTTTTGTATGCTTACATCAAGCTCTTGCTGACCCTCATAGGTAGAGAAGCTTAAAGGACTACCAATTATCATTTGACTACTTGTTTGCACAAAGCCTGGATAGTCTTTTATGTTGTAACAATCACCACCGGATGGGTCAGGATCAGATGAACGCTGATAGTTGTCATTCTGAAATCCCAGCATGCATGGAATGGAATATATACATTAATACACTATTAAATGGTTAGCGTCCAAGTTATTAAGTAATTTATTGGGTAAATTTCATTGAGTTATACTGAGGTTTGACGAAGATCTATACTCATGTTTAACTAAATACACTGGTATACTCCGATGAGATTTCGTTGACTTTTTGACGTTTGACAAAAGTCAAACTAATTTCTGGACATAAATACTCCTAGTATACCTTATTGTAAGTTTCTAAATAAAAATCCAATAGGTCTTGCATGAGGCCGCCCTATACGGTAAGGCGTGCGCGTGAGAAACATGTACGCATATCGCGCGTCCAAGCCCAGTTTTCATTTTTTTTTGTTTGTTTATACAGAAAAACTGGTTATGTAGTTTTTGTACCGTTAAGGAACCTAAAGTACAACTTGCCTCAGTGGTTTGAAAGTTTGGCAATTTCGCTTAGGTTCTGAGTTCGACGCCGCTCAAGCCATCTTTTCCGCTTCCACTTTATTTTTCTTTTGTTTTTTTTTTTTTGTTTTTTGTTTTTGTTTTTTATTTATCTCTTTCGTCTTCACTTTCAAATTTCTACTTTTTATTTATTTTCTTTTTCTCCATTTTATTTATTCTTTCATCTTTAGTTACTATTTTCTTTAAATTATTTCATTTTCTTTCTCTTTCTAATGTTACTTTTTTGCCTTGTGATGACAGGATACTTTAATCAGTATATAAGAATTATAAAAAAAAATTGTTTTAGTATTACTTTTTTTCCTTATGGTGCCAGTTTATTTTAATGTAGTGTTATTTTATTGCCTCGTTGTGTTGGTTTAATTTTTTAAGCCACTTTTTGCTCTAGTGTTAGATTATTTTGCTCTAGTACTACTTTTTTACCTTGCGGTGAGAATTTTTAAAATTCTAGCACCCCTCTTCTTTTGTTCTAAATTCAATTTACACATAATGATGTCTTCTCTACTTATTAATTTAAGGGAGAAAAAAAAAGATTGATTGAGCATTGTTTGACCACAATACATAGAATTAATATAAGCAATACTCATTACTCACCCCTCAAAAACAGTTATATAAGCAATACTCAAATAATACGGAGTAGTTTATTTTGCTCTAGTGTTACTTGATTGTCTCGTAGTGCTAGTTTATTTTTCTCTAGTGTCAGTTTGTTATAGAAGGTGATATCAACATTGTTTGCTAAGTTTGTAACTTTCATTTATAGTCAAAATGTACTAAACATATTCAATGCAAAAGCTGGTCACTCTTTTCAACTGTAGTATCACTTTTTCTATCAGCGGTATCACTTTATCTATCAGAGGTATCACTTTATTGACAAACTTCAATATAAGTAAACACCCTCCTTGTTTGCTCGTGGCTTGGGTTTATTTAGCCGATGGTGACAATTAACTTTCTTGTAGTGTCAATTTACTTTGCTCTAGTGTTATATTCTTACTTTGTGGTGATAGTTTGTTTTTTTTGCTACAAGGACGCATGCAATAGCCTTGCAAACTACACCCGCTGGGCAAGCCAACCCATCTTTGATGGGCCGACGGGCTCAAGTAGAGGAGGAGACCCTCTCTACAAAGAAAGGTAAAGGAGACTTTTATTATTCTCCCTACATGAAGATTCAAACCCTTGAGCACTGAGTTGTGAGGTGGAGCACTTATTTGTTATTGTTGTGTCATTGTTGCCCTGTGGTGTTAGTTAAATTTACTCTAGTATTACTTTATTGTCTTGCAGTATTAGTTTATGTTAGTTTTACTTGATTTGACATTTCTTAAAATCTCTCTTTGGTCAAAGTCGACTTGTGGTGATAGTGTTCTTAGCTCTATTTCCAGTTTTCACCATTTGTAGATTTAGTTTTCTTTTTTCTATGTGTCAAAATTATTTAAATTTTTAGATGACTTCAATTTCAGTAGTAAAATGATTATAAAACTGATGCATAAAACAAAATCAAACCAACATTAAAGAAAAAGTGAATGTAAACTCTAGAAAATAGAAAACAAACTAATAATAAATAAAACACAAAGAGAAAACCAAATCAAACGAAAAAACCAGGAAGAGAAGAAAATCATTTTTTGTATGAAAAATCAAATCAAATTTTATATTACCATCAGATTAACCCCATTCCATTTCAACCACACAAAACTACCCGCACTCCCACCCCACCCATTTCAACCGACTACTTTTTGATTTCTCATCAGCTCATCATGACAATCCAATCATCATCATATAATCGAATTTACTTAGCACCTTAGTTCTCATCGATCGATCGATCATCAAGAAAAGTAAATTAAACAAGATTATGCCAGTGGTCATCGATGTTTCGAACCGAAAATTTTGGTGTTTATTGTTTATTGATCTCAGAGACGGCATTGGGGATGAATTCGTCTGACCACAATGCACCGACGAAGAGGAAGAAAGGAAAGTAGAGCAGTGGATGAGGAAAGAGAAACTGTGGGTAAGGGAAGAGGAGAGAGAAAGAGAGAGGATGGGGACTGTGCGAAAAAGAAGGAAATAGCCGTGTGCATTGCTGAGCTGGAAACACAACCTATACGATAGGGCCGCCGTTTTCAAATTCTTGCGAAAAAAATCACTATCCAATAGATGAACATCCTTGGTTGACTGTCACCATCATGAATTTGAGGATATACCTAAAATCATTTTAGATTATAAATTACTTGCATTGTCATTGTATTATTCATAGCAGATATAGATATAATATAATAGACGATATATGTAGATAATACTTACATGCCAACCAACCTCCATTGTGTTGGTGTCTGATCCAGTACCTGCAAGGAGCCATAGTTGTGAAAGGCTAAAATCACTTTGATTGGCGACATTAGGGTCCCATATGTTTAGTGTTGCATGTATTCCATGGACCGTTCCAGCTCCAACATTTTTTGCTTGTATTACCGAATGCTGTTAATACATTATTCGTTTGCATTGCAATTCAAATAAAAGGGCAAGAAATTGTTAGGGGTATTATATAGAAAAAAAAAAATTGCGTTCAGTAATTTACGATTTATGTTTAATTGTTAGCAATCCCATTATTGAAATAGAGACGGAAATTGAAGTTTCGTTTTGAGGATCGGATCGGAGGAGAATTTGGTTTAATACTTTACCTGGTGGATGGCAGCGTCTGGAGGTGCATATGATCTTGATCTTTTAAAATGATGGCCAGAATGGTACTGCTGTCTTATAATAGGAATAGAACCATGCGGACACTCCACATTATTCTTGTGCCAAGATTTTATCTTGCTGGGTACGTAGTGGCATGCGCATACTTGGTTGAGTCTACCATGCAATACATTAAATGATCGTCGATGAATGAAAATGATGAATTAGACTATAGTATTATTAACAAATTACTGATTAATTAAGGATGCTATACATACCTGTATAATATGATTTGCTAGAAGGGGATGACTAATAAAAGCTGGTTGCTTGTACATATCAATACAATCTACTATATCTCCATCCACCTTCAAATGAAGCACAAAATAAAGGTCATGTTAGCGTAGTAGTACAATATACATATACATGCGGGAGGGAGGATTAGAACATAAACCTAATATAGGCCGTAGCACCTCATGATTGATTTAGGGATGATCAAATAAGTGAGATTGTCTCAAGTAGACCCATTACTTACTATTTGCTAGCAGATTTGAGAGTATCCAGATGGATGCATGCTTCCAAATTCCAACACCTAATTCTCATGGACACGGCCCTTCAAATAAATATTAAAGACCATATATATGGGCCTTTTTTGTGGGGAAAAGGGTTATTGTAGAGATTAGAGAGTAGATAGAAGGCAATAAGAGACTTTTTACTAACCAAAACTCGTATGAGGCGTCTCACTCAAAGCCGCCTCATCCGAGTATTTGTGATTAGGAGTAGCTCATAATTTACCCTTTTGAATTTTTTTATGTGGAATTATTTGTGGTTAGTTTTTAGGGAAACAAGTAGTGAATTGCTATTTACCGCCATAAAATACTACCTACCGCCCCTGAAAAATACAATTTTGCCCTTTACTTCCTCACCCTCTCTTCCTCACCCTCTCCTCCACACCCTTCACCCTCTCTTCCTCACCCTCTCCTCCACCCCCATTAATCACGACAGCAATGAGTGGGGCTAGTGGCAGCGGCGGCGGTGGCTTTGGAGGCGGCGCCGGAGGTGGTGGGGTAAGTTTTAAATTTTTTTTTTCGCAGAATTTGTATCGGGCGTCCGTGATTTCCGCCCCATCCATGGAACAGGCGTCTGCAATTTCCGCCTGTCCCATGGAACAGGCGGAAACTATAGACGCCTGCACCATGGATGGGGCGGAATCGCGGACGCCTGCACCATGGTTCAGGCGTCTGAGATTTACGCCTGAACCATGGTGCAGGCGTCCGCGATTCCGCCCCATCCATGGTGCAGGCATCTATAGTTTCCACCTGTCCCATGGAACAGGCGGAAATTGCAGACGCCTGTTCCATGGATGGGGCGGAAATCACGGACGCCCAATACAAATTCTGCGAAAAAAAAAATTTACCTCGGCCACCATCGACGGCACTTCCTGGTCGCCGGCAGACATCTGCGGCCGTTGCTTCCTTACCGAATGAGTGAATGTTGATGAAGGTTGGGTATGAGAGTGGGTGGTAGAGAGGGAGAATTGATGAAAGAGTTAGAGAGGGAGAGGATGGGTGAAAATGTGAAGAAGGGCAAAATTGTAATTTTTAGGGACGGCAGGTAGTAATTTTATGGCGGTAAATAGCAACACCCAAAAAGTATTACATGAAAAAATAACTAATTACTACTAAGACGATTTTCTTGATCAAAAAAATAAAAATGAAAATTAAGACGATTTTCTATTTTTTTCACTTAAAAAAGAAGAAGACAATTTTTTTTTTTGGATAGAAAGTTTTTTTTTTTTTTTTTTTTTTTTTTTTTTTCTTGAGAAACTTTTTGGATAGAAAGTTAAGACGATATTCTAGGGGGAAAATCATAATAAAGTAGTAGGAGTAATTGTTTGGCAAATCCACCCACATCCATGAATTTTTAAGCGACCCTAGAAAAGATGCGGTTTTTAAGTAGAGAACTGTTTCAGTTCGTCATGCATAGCAGCAAATTAATTGCTCTAATTAGGGTTTTGATCCCTTTCTTGTTCTTCCCATTTGCATATTTTTAATCAGAGCAACAATGAAGAATTAGACCAGAAAAACACAGGCAGCAAACATTAACACAACAACACAAAATAAACCTTAACAGGTTTTGAGGTTTTTTGTATGGCGAAAAGGTTAAAGTCGAGCTCGAAACCCGACAGGATATCAGAGTTACCAGGACATATAAGGCAACACATACTCTCTTACGTACCCATAACCGATGTCATCGCAACATCGGCATTGTCAAAGACATGGAGGTATGAATGGCTTAATCTTCCTTGTCTTAGTTTTGGTAAAGATTTTGTTGTGAATTGGGTAACATGTAAGAATAATAATAAGTGGATCAAGAACCATCATAGTCTCAGAAACAAGACCCCTTATGAGATTAAAAAGAATAGAACTTTACAATTTCTTGAGCTTCTTCGTGGTGCTTTAAAAAGGGGTAATGATCATGATAATAAACCGGAGATTCAAAAGCTTCATCTTTATCTACCGCCTTTGAAGGAGTTAAGCCCGGAAATTGCCTCGTCTTGGAAGGATCGTTTTAAGGCACAAGAGCTACATTATGAGGTATCGAGATTGGTGTTAAGAACTCATACAATTACAGAGTTATGTTTAACGAAATGTGATTTGAGTAGTACTAGCTTAGGTTTGTGTACGATAAAGCTACCTTCTTTGCGAGATCTTTCTCTCGATTGGGTGCAAATTGATGACTTGATGGTTGAGAATCTAGTCATGAATTGTGATGCTATTGAGAGTTTGCGTTTCACCAATTGTGTTGGATTCAAATTGCTCAATGTTTCGAGTCTTCGTAAACTAAGGCTTATTGAGCAGGATAACAATGTTGGTTTAGAAAGGATTGAAATTGACGCGCCTGATCTTGATTCTTTGACTTATATATCGAACTCATGTCAACTTTCATTGTCACTTCTCCTGGTCTCTATTGGCGCGTTAACCCATTTAGACTTGAGGAATATGAGGGCGAGTAAGGATGCTTGGGCGGAGAGCAATATCCTACAACAGCTTTCCTACCTCAAGAAATTGGTCATATCAAACTGTAATTTGTTAGACCATATGGAGAGTTTAGGAACTTGTAAGAATATAATGCATTTGGAGTTGCATATTTGTGACATTACTGATGATTGGTTGAATCAAAATCTCCATAACCTCGCCAACCTTGAAGATTTGATCCTAGCATATTGTCATCAACTGGAACACATACGGATCTTACACAATCGTTTAAGAACATTGTGCTTTAAGGTTTGCAGAAGTTTAGATCGAGTTGAGGCACATTCTTGTCCCAATTTATCCAACTTTTCGTATTCTGCTTATTCTGTAAATGTTATTGAGCTTTCACTGGAAACTAGTACATTGGCACATACTTGCATTGACCTTCGCCGGGCATCAATTTCTACAAAAGAGAGGACATGGCCTACCAAGGTGCTAGAGCTGCTCTTGAAGCTTAGACATTCCAAATATTTGTCTATAACACTTGAATCTATTGAGGTAATTTATGCCATCTCTTGGATTAGCAAGGTTTAGATTTAGCAATTTTCAGACGATGTGAATGTAATCCTGACAACTTTCTTGTTTTTTTTGAATGTAAAGGATGTAATGGAGATTGCGCAGGAACTGAGACAGATCTGTTGTCCTCCACTCTGTGATGTCGAGCATTTGGAGCTGTCACTTTCAACTAGCGTAACTAAACCTTACGTGCAAGTTATGGATGATGTACTTTGGTTATTCCCTCGGCTAAAAACAGTTCAGACAAGGAGCTGTTCTGCCTCATTTAACCTATTACTCAAGGTATTAATTTACTTCCAGATTATATTGGTAATGGAAGTTGCGCGTAAGCTCTGATCTCACTCATTAGCAATGGTTTAATATCTCTTATTTGAGCCGGTGTTCCTATTAGGTTGCTACTCGGTCTAGCAACATCATATTCTAACATATCCTTCTTGGCTAAGGGCTTAATTTTTCTACAAAATCTTATAGCAATAGCTAAACTAAGCCCAAGCAAACAGAACTATATAAACACTATTCGCTGCATGGTTGTCCTTGAAAGCTGTTTGTGTTTAAGCTGTGACAGTGTTTCTTTGATAAGTAATTAGTTTGAAAGTCGATATTTTTTGCAAGTTTAGAACACAGTGGAAGCTTCACTGCTGTGTTGGTTATTTTAGCTATTCTTATTGTGTTTCAGTTCAAATAAGGAGCCAATGAAGCTAGATCAAGAAAGTTGTGGATGCTATTCTCTACCCATCAATTGTTGGAGGCATTCTTTGAAGGAATTTGAGATAAGCGAAGAACACAGATTTAAAGATGATGGAAGCTTGAGAAGATTTGAGGACTCTATTACAAGAGTGGAATGAATGCCTTTACCTTCCAAAACAGAGCTCTCTGTTTTCTTATGTGTTGAAGCTAGTAAGTAGTAACCCTGTGCAGAGTGCAATACTGAATACACCCAGCTAGTTTGCAGTTTTTTCTGTGTTTATGTAAAGAACCATATTCTAAGAGACGTGTTTATGTAAAGAACCATATTCTAAGAGACGACGAAGAAAACAATTACTTCCTCCTGTGGAAGTGTAATTTCAACTGAATCAGTGATGTGAGTATGTGACTAATAACCCAGGAAGAAAAGATGCATAATACACATTTGCATCTCATATTATGTGATTATGAATGTATTCCTGTGGTGTATTATTGTCTTTCTGTAATGATAAAACAACAACAACAACAACAACAACAACAACCCAGTAAATATTCCGCCGAGGGCGGGGTCTGGGGAGGTCTAGATGTACGCAGCCTTACCCCTAACTAGTCGCCTAGTAGGGAGGCTGTTTCCGAAAGACCCACGAAAACAATTTGATTTTTGAAATCAGTAGAAACAGACAAAAGGTGGATGTTAAAACAAGTGAATGCAATAATAATAAAAAAAAAATAAATAAATAAAATAATACCCAACAAACAAACAAACAAACAAACAAATAAATAAAAACCTACACCCTCAAAGTAGTGTCATCTATGTGGATCCTACTACGCCAAAGTTTCCTATTAAGGGCCAGATCCTCGGTAAGCTCCAAGAGGACCAAATCGTTCTTAATCACCTCACTCCAACTCTTCTTAGGCCTCCCTCTTCTTCTCTTACAGTCCCTAAGTATAATCTTCTCGCACCTCCTCACTGGAGCTTCTCGAGGTCTCCTCACGACATGTCCAAACCACCTGAGTCTCGTTTCCCGCATCTTACTCTCAATATCTGCCACCCAAACCTTGTCACGAACCACTTCGTTCTTGACCTTATCTATCCTAGTTAGGTTGCACATCCAACGAAGCATCCTCATCTCAGCCACCCTCATTTTGTGAACATGGGCCTGTCTAATCTGCCAACACTCAACACCATATAACATAGCTGGCCTAATAGCCATGCGATAAAACTTTCCTTTTAATTTGAGTGGTATTGTTGTCGCAAAGAACACCTGATGCACTTCTCCACTTTTGCCATCCTGTTCTGATGCGATGAGCAACGTCATCGTCAATTTCTCCGTTACCTTGGATGATCGACCCTAAATATTTGAAACTCTCCTTCCTCGGTACCACTATGGTGTCAATTCTTATCTCTTGGTCAGACGCAACCTCATCCCTTGAGAAGCTACATTCCAAGTACTCTGTCTTTGTCCTGCTCAGTTTAAATCCCTTTGCTTCCAGCGTATCCCTCCAGAGCTCTAGCTTGTTGTTAACGCCTTCTTTTGTTTCGTCCAATAAAATGATGTCGTCAGCAAACATCATGCACCATGGCACTTCTCCTTGTATACTCCTAGTGAGCTCATCCATAACAATTGCAAATAAGAAAGGACTCAATGAAGAACCCTGATGCAGTCCTATGTCAATCGTAAAGTGGTCTGAATCCCCTCCTGTCGTCCTCACTCTAGTCCTCACACCTTCATACATGTCCTTAATAACTCGTATATAGGCGACATGGACTTCCTTAGCTTCTAAACACCTCCACAAAACCTCCCTGGGAACCCGATCATAGGCCTTCTCCAAATCGATGAATACCATGTGTAAATCCCTTTGTCTCTCTCTGTAGTACTCCGTTGAGCGTCTAAGCAAATGTATTGCTTCAGTTGTGGATCTCCCTGACATGAATCCAAACTGATTCTCTGAAATAGGAGTTGTCTTTCTGTAATGATGCGTAATACAATCAAACTGGATATACCATTCACACGCTGAAATAGTCACACATATTTTTATGACCTGTTACAAAATGATGTTTATTATAGACATAGGTTTATTCAGTCACATTTTCATCAGAATTATACAATTATCTTCAAACTGAAACAAATAACCAGGGACACTCAGGGTATCTGGAATCTCCAAGCAGCGCCACAAACTATGGACAACTTGGATTGCGACCAGAACCACCAAACAAGAAACAGATGCCATTGTCGGTGTTTGTAACCGGAAGGAATCGCGCATTATAACACAAAGGATTAGTCACTGAAAGCCCCAGCATATCTCGGTCTAGAGTACGGAGTGTGTTTGAATGATCAACATACTGAAGTGAACAGACGATGCTTGCGTGGTTTGTCCCTACATCAGGAAATAGTCCGTTGCCCATATCTGTATCTGTGTGGCGACCTTTGCCTACGGAATCATAGACTTGTCCACCCCATGATAGTCTCTTGGCTCCAGAAGGGAAGCCCGCGAAGAGGGAGGCAGGCCAGTATCCTATTTGAGTCCCTTGAACACTGAGGAACCAATTTCCAGTGGCTTGGCCCTGAGAAATTGTAAAGATGGAAACAAGAAAAAAGAAGCAAAAACAATGAAAATGTCACAGTCATTGTTAATATTGTAGGATGTCCAGAAAAAAATAGTCACCTTCCTTTCCCTTCCTTGTTGGTGCAAATGAAACCGATATTAATTATTGGCAGAGGATAACTGCTATACCTGGAAAATAAGAATATCGAGAAATCTTTGTTCAGCAGCTCCTGATGTAGAAACATGTTGTATGGGGTTGCCAAGGATAGAGCTCTTGCTCAGTCGCACAAAGCCATCACAATCTTGGTCATAGCAGCCAGTGTTCGTGCCATTATCTGCCTGTTTCCAGAAACAAATCTTAGCTAAACAGAAGTTTTGCAGTAATATTAGTGTTTTGTCTACATTCTCACAGACAACATAAAGATATGTCTACAAGGATAAACAAAAACATCAAAATTTGATGACCAACAAGAAAATAAGTATCAAAATTAAAGAAGCACGATAAAAAAGGCAAATTTCTTTGTATGTCTAAGCACCATACCGTCCAATAAATGTAAAACCTCGACTGGAAGTCACCATAGTGTAATGGATTTACCTGCAGGTAGATGAATCGAGGAATAGTTAAGAAAACTGATGGTGGATGTAAAAAGTGTTTTGAGTGGTGTCCCTTTCATTGAGTAAATTAAGAGGTATGCGTATTCTACTATATATACTCAAGATTCAATCATTAGCAAACAAGAATTGGCAAACTACATCACTACTTACAATCCATCCAGCCTGCACAAATGCTCCTTCAGATATTATGACCGATAGTGAAGATGCGCTGAAGTCCCTTTCCTTTGACACAGCAGGGTCCCATACACTTATCGATGCTTTTCCTCCATACAGTCTTGTACTAGATACGCCAAATGTAGTTACCATGGCATACTATATCTTCACATATTTGTCATTATTTATGATATACAACAAGCAAAAGAAGGAGAAGGAGAAGAAGAAGAGAAAAAGGAAATTGCATCAACTAGGACATGTAACTTGCCTCGCGATGGGGCCCTTCAGTGGCTAGGAGATGTCTTCCTTGGACATGAGGAGAACTCAGCGCAAATAAATTCACCACCAGGAAGAGAAGTACCAAGTGATATAGTACCGTGTGAATTTCTCGGTTTGGGTGATCCATAGACAGAAGCTTCTCAGTTAGAAAGCTGATCAGATTAAAGGTACTGTGGATTATGATGAATTCAAGCAAGTGCTTGTCTATCACCAATTGGGGATTAGATTGCTAGGTGCCCAATCAAGAAGTACTGAACTGCAGACTTTATAGGGGATGAGGGTATGGAGCCTCAAAAGACAGCTTATAATTATTTAAGATTACTTTGACGGCCAATTGGAAATGACTATTTCGACTATGGAAACAAACAACCCAAATATGAAAATGTTAAGGTAAGATCTAAGAAATAATCAATACTGAGAAAATGTGATATTCCTTGCAGTTGGAAGCAACAAAAGGATTAATATATAAGTATACTCTTTCAACCCTTTCCCTTAAGTTGAATTCCACAAATAAATACTGGACTAGTTTTTGGTATATGTCGCTGCCTCTAATTCCATTCCATCATTCTTAACTAGAGGATAATCAATAATTAATCTATGTTGGTATGTTTAATGCCTATGTGCGAGTCAATATCTTAAGGTGGCCAGCAATGGCTTCAAAAACCATAGCATTATATATAATTTGAGTTACTATCTATCTCAAATGTCCAAGCTTTCGCTGACGAGGAACATCCGAACATGGAAGAGAATATGTGTAATTTATGTTGACTCTGAATTTGTAAGTGCCTAAGTGGGAATAGTTTAGTTGGTACTAATTAAAGTCTTCCCTGTTTTTTCATTGAAACATTCTATACTCTTAAAGAAGAGATCAATTCACATTTACTCTGTACTGCTTTTGCATCATCCAACAAAATATCAAGTATTATCAAATATGACAAGTTTTTGCACGCACAAATTTTTGAGTAGGGTAATAATGAGAATATATTGTGGCCTGTGGGTGCACATAAAATTTTTAGAAATTTCGTGTGTAATTCCATTAACCATGCACAGTTGTGTTTAGTCCTCCTAGATGCAAGACGCACGTCCATAATAAGATGAATGTATGAAAAGTAAATGGAGATGGTATTTAGTATTTACCATGGTGAAGTACAGAAACAGAAAACCGACCATATTCGGATGACGAGGAGCGATACGCCATTCTTCAGCATTGTTACACCAGAGATGATAACCCAACATAACCTGTTTCGCTATACAGGAATTAAAGCAAAAACAACATACTAGAAAAAGGGCGGGTCTCTTTGGCATTTCGTCGAACAGGTGGTGTGTAAGTCAGAAAACCGATCGCATAAATCGTAACCTTATGCTCCGCCTTGATCATCATATCCCTAATTTGGTTCTGTCTCCTTCATAGCGCTCTCTCTTCCTTCACCAGGTAAAAATGTGACGCCAAGCAGAAACAGAGTGCACAAATGCACAATCAAGGTGATCAGGCACTTTCGAATGAGATTTTTTTTTTTTTTTTTTTTTTTTTTTTTTTTTTTTTTTTGCAATAGTCAGTAAAGTCAATACCCTATAAAAAACGTAAAGTCAATTTTATTTAAAAAAATATTAGATGACATAAGATACCCTATCTGTAAAAAGGATTTTTTTTGTACAATGGACGGCATTTGCAAATGAGTTTTTAATCGACTTATCTTGCCAATGTCATGTTATGACCCGGTCATTTTTTTGGTCGGAAATTGGCTTGGGGGTTAATTTGTATACTTTTTATAAGTTACGGGGGCAATTTGCTACAATCGAAACTTAGAGCTCAATTGCACAAAGGTTATAACCAATGGGAAGTAATTTGCCACTTTTGCGCCATACCTCAGTACAAAATAGTCGGTTTATAAAAGATTAATATGTCACAATTTTATACATTTATATAGATAGATAGATAGATAGATAGATACAGATAATCATAGGATAGATCACTCAGTACATCTTCAAAGGATCGAAACAAGGAACCCAACACACTCATATAGTCAAATTCATGGATTATGTAGACCAATCAAACACCACAAATTATGAACAATTTGGATTGCGACCTTCACCACCAAACAAGAAACAAACGGGATCCGTAGTGCTTGTAGTTGTAACGGGGAGGATTTCAGCATTGTAACACAAAGGTCTAGTCACTATTGAACCCAGCATATCTCGGCTGGGAATAGTTAAAGTACCGTTAGGAGCATCAATAATTTTAAGTGAACAAACATTGCTTGCATGGTTCGTGCCTATGTCAGGAAATAGTCCGTTGCCCATATCTGTACTTGTATGTGCACCAGTGGTGCCTATTGAGTCATACACTGCACCACCCCATATGTTTGCCTTAGCCCCAGATGGTAAGCCGGCGAAGAGCGAGGCTGGCCAGTATCCTAATAACGTTCCTTCAACACTAAGTGCCCAATCTCCGTTTAGCTGAAAAATATCAAAAACACAAACATCGCCCAAGGAGAAAATTAATAAAATTTTCCAACATATAGAGTACTGCACCCACTTGAACGGATTTCTGGACCCGCCAGTGAGTAACTCGCGTATGAAAATATTGATCTTAAATATATGTCTTGAAAGGCAGTTGGGACAAAGATATGTACCTCGAAAATAAGTACACTGATAGAAGTGTAGGTAGCAGCACCTATGGTAGAAACTGGTGCAACGGGGCCGCCAAGGGGATTATAGCTCTTGTTAAATAGCACAAAACCTTCACAATCTAAGTCAAAGCAGCCAGTGTTCACGGAATCATCTGTCTGTTTCCAGAAATAAACAAGGAGTTCGATCAGAGTTTTTTCACTGCTGGTACGGTACATTATATATAGACAACAAAATCCATGGTCTAAAATTAAAGAAGACAGTGAAAGCAGAAAATATCAAAAGCTTAGGAATATGGTCATATAATTCTTGGCAATTTTTATTTGTTATCCTATTTCTATGATATATTCATACCGTCCAGTACACGAAAAGCCTCGTGGTGAAGTCGCCATATCGCTTGGGATTTACCTACCAGAAGAACCCATGAACAAAATTAACATCAGTATAGGTTAATTCACCATGAGACGATCGTAATATTTTGAGTAAAAGGTGTTGCTTTATGATCTACAAGAATAACCTAAAATCTTTTTGATAAAATGTGACTTAAAATCTACAATTTCAGTACTTACAATCCAGCCAGCCTCTAGAAAAGCATCATCAGTCAGCTTGACAATCATCGAAGATGAACTGGAGTCCTTTACCCTTGATACAAAAGGATTCCACACACTTATTGATGCTTTTCCTCCATAGAACCTTGTCCCAGGTGAGGCCAATGTACCAACCATGGCAAGCTATATATAGTATTATTTTTCAATGAATTAAGATAGATGTCAAACAATTAGCAAACGAACAATATATTATGCCACTCATTTAGCAAAACATAAAAGATTTGTAGTATCAGTTAATACTAAAAACACATGCCTCGTGGTGAGGCCCGTCAGCAATAACTTGGAGACTTCTTCGACCTTCGACACGAGGAAAATTCAGCACCAGTAAACTCACTAGGAAGAGGAGTACCACTACCAAGTGATATACTGTGAAAATGTTGCCATTTGGGTAACCCATAGGGAAGAAGATTCTGTATTTTTAGCTTTTAGGCAATATACAGAGTTTTCTGAGGATGATTATGATGAATTTAGTACTATACTGCAGAATTTATAGGAGATTCCTAGCTTATGATTAGGATTAAATATTGCTTAAGATGCAATTACATCACTGACCAGTAAATTCATATTAATTTATAGCTTGGAGGACTTGGACCTCTTTCCCCTACTCCCTCTTTTACCGCGCATCAAGAATGTTATTTGACCATTAGTAGAACAAAAGTTGTTCTGTTTTTTAGTTGTTTTTATCTGTGTTTTTCATTTCATCATTGCTAATCCAAGGACTGTTCAGTACATACTGGCCTACTTGCTGTGTGAGAGTCAATTAACATAAGCCGGCAAGCAATGTGCTTCACAATACATGGAACTACGTCAGATCTTATCTTAAATGTCTGAGATTTTATTGTTTCGGCAAATAGTATGAGAGGTCTCTCCTTGAGGCCGCCTCATACGAGATTTTGTGTTGTAAGTAGTGAATGTGTCAATATCTGAAATTATTTAATTAATTGGTAATTTGGTATAGGAGTTGCCTGTATCTTTGACAGATTCTGTACTCATGAATGAAATCTTAGAATAGTTAGATTATGTCTAGCTAGTTTTTTTTTTTTCTTCTGATGTGTGATTGGAATAAACGCGCTGTGTGCGTGGTAAACGAGTCGAAGTCTTCCCTGTTCCATTGACACATTCTGTACTCAACTACTCATGAATGAAAAGATCAACATTCAATTTTGCTCTATTCCTTCATGGAAGCCTACAAGAAAACATTTAGTAATAAGCAATGTTATCTTACTTATCATCTAATGTATAATGTTACTCTAAGTTATATTTTCATAGCCTCTAAAACCATTGCTGTAGATCCACGCTTCCTTGTGCACAAAATGGCTATTCTGTTTCTGGTTACCAAATACCGAATGCATACCCCAATGTCAGTGTTCAAAGCACTACATCAGGTTCCCTAGCTACTAGCCGACTCGACGTGTGGGTTCTGTGTTCTTTACTTCAAATTTTCATTCAAATCAGGACTTAAGGCCGTTACTTTCGAACCGTACATGTTTACTCCATGCTCTTATGTTGGACTGATCTTGTGCACAATGTTCTTATTGTAAAACTAAAAAACTACTAGAATTCTTGTGAAGGTCAATGGCATTGCAGTGGTTGAAAGATTATGACGTGCACAAATTCTGTTCCATGTTCAAGTAAGAATATTTGGTGACGACTACGATCTTCTCCGCTTCCCTAGCATTTCCGAAGAAGGCTTTAATAGTGTCATCATCTTTGGCTATAGCTTTATGAACACTTTGGTAAATCTTACAATTTTCCTTTGTGTAACTCTCAATACTCACTGCTTGTAAGTGATGCTGCCAGCACAGGACCGGAAGAGATTTACATCGACTGCACTTGTTGGCTCCATTCTCGCCTTGCTTGAAGTACTTGAACTGAAAATACTCAAACAAAATAGATCAAGCAATGGAAGTGTGAAGATTAAGAACTGAAGGTTGGAAATCTTTGTTCGGATGCTTCTCAAATACTAGGAACTTGCAATGATCACACTGGACCTGGTTTTCTATATATGAGCTTGGGATATCCATATAGTACTAATTATTCTAGAACATGTAGGGTGGAAGAGATATACCTTGAAAACCTTTGTTAGCCTGACAAGCAACGGTTTTCGTCGGCCCAAGGATATCCATATCGTTTGTGGATTTGGACAAAGCCAAAGCAGAGAATGGAGAGTTTCAAGGCCGTGATAGCTTTCCCAACCACTAGAGTTGAAACTAAAGTCCAGACTTAGATGCTTGACATGATAGAGCATACACTCAGAGGCGTTCCGTAGCTGTGGTGGAATTTTGAGGTCCTATTGATGAAATAAACCAAAAAAAGAAAAACAAATAGTATTAGCCATATAGTTACATGATTTGAATCTGAATATCATGCAGTACTTAACTAGTTTTAAGATCAATTTTGAAGGAGCATTTATATACCAGTAGTATAGATTTACCTGTGATAGAAAACTAGCAAACAATACCAAGTTTTCACAACTGTTGAGCTTGAGCGTTGTCAAAAAATCAACAAGGTCAGCTGCTGTCTGAACATGACCATTCAGATAAAAAAACCGCCTTTTCTAATACCGAGTAATTTATGGCAAATGATGAGGTCTATAAACCCGAAACACGTAAATACTTAAGATTAGGAGCATCAATCTTAATCTTCTTGATAAAAGACGATGACCCTCCCATCTTGATCAGGTTGCAAGACTTCAAACAATGACTCAAGATGACAAAATCTCCAGAGAAACGGCAAGTCGACAGTGTCAAATCCTCTACATTTGAAAGAAGGGCCTCAAGTTGAGGTGACCAATTACAAGAAACTTTACTTAATCGTAAATACCTCAAAATAATGGGGGAAGTCACCTCAATTCGGAAGCCAGAACCTAAATCAAGGCACCTCACTTCATAATCCAACGAGCCAAGATTTGGGGTATCAATGACTAATAATTTGGACACATATCTATCATTGTCATGTAAAACAAGTTCGTCGAGCCTTGAAAGGCCAGATACTTTAAATGTATCGAACAGAACGCAGTTATCAAAACATAAGCTCTCAATTAAAGGGCAACTTGTAGCTAAGCAATCTAAGTTTTCCTGGTCTACTTGAACCTTACATAAAGTAAGCTTCTTTAATGACAAGGAATTAGCCCCAAAGACTTCTTTATGAGGCAGTTTATACAGAGCTCTTCTCGTAAAATCATTATGTACCTTTAGCTCCTTCACTTGGATATTATTAATGGCAAGATTAATCCACCCATCCAAACAAGCACGTGTTTTTCGAGTGCTTTCGCAATTTGGCATATATAATTTTAGACTGTGCAAAGGATTCTGCTTGGCCTTGGACTGCCTCATGATTAGTGTTCGGTCCACAAAATCAAAAAACTCTCTCTTAAGTTTGGTTAGGAACATTGGTCTGCAAATAATGTTATCCTGTTCGGCATGAATAATAACAGGTTTTCCCCACCGGGTTCCAAACTGTTTCTTCAGTTTGTTTTTCCTTTGTTTGTCGAAGAGCTTATCGTCGAGATCTAAAGAGGGGAAGTTCATCCAAACGTCCCTCCACGCCCTCGAAAGGATTGTTGTTGCCATGACTTCTTGTACAGGGAGAAGATGCAGAATTTTGTGCAATATTTGTTCTGGCAATTCTGATATTCGATCCTTCTGGGACACAATCTCTGCCCTCGCTCGCTTTGTCATTATTCTTATTGAATGCGTTTTTGTGTACACAGGTAACTGAGCAATGAACAATATGTGGAGTTATGCGTATAAATATGATGAAGCCCCCAAGGTTTTAGCCCAATCAAATTGGAATTGTTATTTACTCGCTCTTTCCTGTTTAACTTTGCACCGAGACAACACTTTGACCATCAATAACTATAATTATATTAGGTGATATTATTGTCAAGTCATAAAACACTATTATCAGGTCATTTTATGTCATAAATTTTCATATATGGAAATACTCTTTTGATACTGGAGCTGACAATAGTGTTTATTGACCTGACATTAGCATCACCCTTATATTAATATCAAAATTATAAAGAAGTTGATGTTGTGAAAGTACAATTAAAATGAATCTAAGAATTGCATTAAAGAAAAAATGAATCTAAGAATTGCATTTAAAAAAGATGAATCTAAGAATAATATTTTGACATTGTAAATTTACGTATTTTGCAAATTAATAATCAAGTTTTGTGAAATTTGACTTCAAAAGTCAATCAGGAAACTCAATTTGGAAAGGTGAAATATTTATTTATCTTGAGAAGAGGAAAAAAAAAAAAAGGAAGAGAGGAGAGAAAAAAGAAAATGAAAAAGAAAGCAATGGCGTCTCTGTCGCAACTCGCAGGTCTCGCCTCTCTCTCACTCAGTAACTCATCACCGGAGTCGGCTCTGTCTCTCACAGTCACCGCCATAGTGGATTCTCCATCTCCTCTCTCTCTTCTAAATTCTAAATTCTAAATTCTAAATTCTCAAGTGTTGGGTTAGCCTTCAATTTTATCCATCCATTGTTAAGGTAATTCACCAATTCTCCCAAATTTTAGTAATTTTAATTAGAATCAATTTGAGTTGCATTTTATTTGAGATATTGTTTCATTTAATTCAAGTTTTGATTTAGTTTATTTAGTTGAATGTCCAATAGGGTTTGGTAAATTCAGATTGGCCTTTGTTGATTCTTTGATTTGTGTGTGGATGAAGACATGAAGTGGGAAAATAGCCAAGTCTTTGGGATAAGTGATTAGTGTGGATGAATTGGGAAGAAAAATAACAATGAAAAATGGAACTTTATTGTTTTGAGATTCACCAATTGATTATTATTATTTATTTATTTTTGTGATGGATGAAGCTACATACATTAGTACTCAGTTGGGTTTAAATTGTCATAGTTAATTAATAGTTATAGTGACAATTAATAGTTGACATACTTGACAATGTTACAAGGCTTGATTTTGATGATAATATGATAAGCAGGTTAAGTCTCTAGTAGATTGAAATTTGTTTTTGTGATAGCAAGTGAAGTAAGTGTGTCACTATCTAGTATTTACATTATCTTGACTTGAAAAACTTTGATTATTTACATTAGCATGAATTCAATCATAAATTTGGCCAGAAAAAGATTTTGCAAATAAAAATTCTCATCAAAATCTGTAAGTAGTGGGCTTGATCTGCAAAGTTCAATTCAAAATGCATCATATAACACACCTCGAGGCTGGGGGGTTCCAGTTGGCTGGGTACGGGGGCAGCTGCCACTGGGTACGATAGTGTCCAACCCATCTTCCACCTCGGAGATGGAGATTCGATTCTCATCTAAGGGTCCGCGTCTTCTTCGACCTCGATCATTACCTAGCCAGGGGGAAAAACAATGATGTTTTATTTTCTATCAAAGGAGTAAACTTGATTGCACCCAAAAGAAAAAGTATACTTGATCATTTAGCTCAATAACAAGTTAGGAGACAAATATACTCAGTCTCCATGTACACCTCATTTCCAGCAAAACAACTACTCCTATACAAAGTAGTTGACTCCCATTAAACATTAAAGATTTACAATAAACAAAACCCAACAATGAAAGAACAATTCAGCAAACGATCAATTCAGCACCCCCTCCCCTTGAAATAACAGCATTATCAGATCCCCTGTGTTTACTCATTTACATAACCAACGATCTCCTGTGTTTTCATTCCCGTAACCAAAATCTTGCCTATCATTATGGCGAAGCCAGAGGTTGAAGAAACAAGCTTAAGAGACCGAATATCAGACTTACCAGCACCCATCAGGCAACACATTCTCTCTTTCCTTCTCACAAAGCAAGCAGCCGCAACGAGCGTCTTGTCAACCACCTGGAGGTATGATTGGCTTGCAGTCCCCTGCATTGATTTTTCCGTAGAATCTTTCAGTTTCATAGAAGTAACGGCTTCACAATATCTGCAAACCATTGATCATGTTCTTGGACTCCGAAAACGCCACTGCCATTGGGGGATCCGGAAGCTTTCTCTTTATCTCCCTATTTTGGAGTGGTCGATTACGGACATGGGTTCGGCTCTCCTTGATCAATGGATTGGTCTTGTAGCTGAAGGGGGTAAGCTAGAAGATTTAACCTGTCATGTCGTATGTAGTCCGTTTCAACATAGTATTTTTACCAAATCCTCAGGTTATAATTTAGCTTCTTCCATAACAAAGTTAGACTTAGAAGGGGGTCGTATTTATGATGAGAAGAAGCCATTGGAACTAGTCACATTCAATAATCTTCCATTCTTGCGCGAACTCTCTCTGAGTACTATTACGATAACCAATGAGGTTCTTGAAAATCTACAAACCCATTGTAAGTCTCTTGTAAAATTGAGATTACATGAAATGTTTAGCGTGGGGCGGTCAGAGTTAATTATTAGGATCATTGAGAATCCAAAACTCAAGGATGTTGAGGTGGTCAACAACAATCATTTCGAAAGAGTTGAGATTGATGCTTCCAATCTCTATCGGTTATCGGTTTGTGGGTACATTGAGGATTATGGGTTTTGGGTTCCTCATCCTTGCATTATCCAAGTCAACCCCTCTTGCAGGACACTAGTGGATTTACAGTTACGTATTTGCAAAATAAAGGACAATGAGTTGAATCAACTTATTGATCAGCTTTTCCTCCTTGAACGTCTCAAGCTGGTCGAGTGTGACGAGTTAAAGAAAATCAGTATTGTGTCCAGTCGCCTAGTGGATCTTACTATTATGCGTTGCGAAAACTTGGGTCGAGTTGAGCTTGATATTCCCCATAACCTAAGGAGTTTTGTGTATCATATCCAGTTAATCATCATGTCACTCGAATCAACAACTCCACTAGCTCCCATGTATGCTGAGGTTCACTTGCCATATGTCGCTAATGAAGATTTCCGATATTCCGGAGTAGAAATAGAACCTTGCCTGTGGGACTCTGGGCTTGTTGCATTACTTGGGAAGCTGAGCTATGCTAAACATGTGTCTTTGTTCATGAATTCAGAGACGGTACCAGTTTAAATTTTGTTTTCTACCTTTTTTTTTTTTTATCTTTCTGATTTGAGATTGAAACATTTAGGTTATGAGAATCCTAAGAGTTTGATAATTCGTATGTGTAGAATGCAATCATCCCACAAGAACTTATACAAAGTGCCTCTCTTCATCCTCTCCATGGGAACCAACATTTGGAGTTATCACTTGCATATTTGCAGACAAATCATGATCTTATTCAATGTATAGATTCCTTGCTTTGGCTTTCTCCTCGTCCAAATTATATTCGCATATCAGGACGACGACATCATTCACTCAACATATTGTTAGAGGTACTACCCGAGAACTTGAATTTCAATATAATCTATATCATCATTTGCTTGATATATGATTTTCAATTTGTGTTTTCCATTACATTACCCCTGTAGTACTTGCTTGCTCGTTGTTAATTACAATTTCGTTGTATTTCATCAGCTACAATACAAGGAAGAGTCGGAAAACGAAAAAAGCTGCATTTGCTATCCATCTCAGCTAATAAATTGTTGGAGGCATTCCCTAAAAAAATTTGAGATTAGAGAGAAACAAGGATTTGAAGATGATGGAAGCCTGGCAAGATTTTTTGAGGATGCTGTAAAAGCTGTTCTCAATTAATTACTGTACATGTACATCATATAAACTTTTATGTATCTTACAGTCATAGAAACTAGTTCAACAGTATGCTGGTCATCGAACATCTTCAAATTTAACTCATCCCCTGCTGCTTCCTTAGCAAGTGCGTCAACTACTTGATTTGCGACTTTTGGCTCGTGAATGTTCACCACTTGGATTTCATTTCTTCATCAAGCATTTCCAAGCTGTTTATTCATGCTAAGAGCAGGGAAGAAAGGAGGCGAAGTGGAGGATACTATAGGCAGGAATATGAGATTGAAGGCGCTAGAGTTCTGGATTAGCATTTATAATGCAAAAAGTATGAAATTCTGATTTTTTCTTTTTTTCTTTTTTTTTTTCTTTTTTTTTTTTTTTTTTTTTTTTGTGTGTGTGTGTGTGTGGAACCTTGCAAGGTTTGCAGTTGTAATGCAATCAAACATGTAAAATGCCAAACAAAATTACACATATATTGATTCTTGTTAATTACAGAAATTTTCATTTGGTACCTTCACTTCATTATTGATCTCCGTTTGATGATAGCATGACAGTCTCTGAATCAGAACTCTAAGTCATCAACAAACATATCTTCAAGAGTTCATTCTAATCAGCACCAAGGTCCTTACTTTCAAACTGTATATATTTCCTCCACGCTCATTCTGTTGGACTGATCTTGCACCAACGTTTTCTTATTAAACTGATTGTCAAATCACATGTTTCCACTTCACCTGTAATGGAAAAGTAATATTGGACAATCGCGTATTCACACCCACCCTCTAAAATCAGGGCATCTATATTGATCAGATCCCCTTTTTTCACATAAACTGGTACGTCGTAATCTTACAAAACTCTTATTGATGATGCATAATAATAATCAGAAAATCAAGTGCCATATTCAGTACTATGTTCAACTAATGATATTTACTACTATCTTCTCCTCTTCCCTTGCAAGCTTTTATACTGTCATCATCATCTTTGGCTCTAGCTTTACGCCTCTGAATATTCTTGGCATTTTCATTATCTGCTCCCCCGCGACTGTCAATACTCACTTCTTGTAAGTAATGCTGCCAACACAGCACTGGAAGAGGTACACATCGACTACACTTGTTTGCTCCTTTTTCACCTTGCTTGAAGTACTTGAACTGAAAATACTCAAATGACTACATTAGCTACAGTTACTGTCATACAAGGGACAAAAAATGGAAGATAGGAATTATTGTAGAATATTTTTAAGCTGGAAGATACAAATTTCATACTCGGCGTTGGGTGCTTCAAGCACCATACAGTAATGTACATACCTTGAGAACCTTCAGGGCATACAAGTTCGGATTTGGCATTTTTGAGCCTGCGGATAGTGATATTGTTTGTGCATTCGGACAAAGCCAGAGTAGAGAATCGAGAATTTCATGGACGCCATAGCTTCTCCAACCACGGAATTTGTGACCAATGTTCAACTTCAGATGCTTAACATCATAGAGTAGACTGTATGATGCATTTAGCAAATGTAGTGGAATTCTGAGGTCCTATTGATGAAAATCAAAGACAAAATTCAGCCTCACAGGATTTATTAGATCAAGCACTACTAACTATCATTGAGGTCAGATTTTAAAGGAGCAATATTGTAGTAGTACAAGATTACCTTGCATAACTGATAAGCATGTAGTTCCAAATATTCACAATGGCTGAGCCTGAGCTTTGTCAGATTATCAACAAGGTGAGCCGCTTTCCTGACAGAAGGCAGAAAAATACTGCCATTTTCTATTGACGAACAATTAAATACATGTGAAGAGGCTTCGTAACGAGTAACCTTTAAGTACTTAAGATTAGGAGCATTAACCTCAATCTCGGCGGGAGATAAACCATCCAGTATGCACAACTTCAAACACTTACTTGATATGACAAGTTCACGTGGTAAATTGCAAAGCAGCCGCAAAGACTTCAACTCTAATTGCTCCACATTTGAAAGAAGCGCCACAAGTCGAGGTGACCATTGACATTTAGCTCCGTGTAGTCGCAAATATCTCAAACTAACTGAAGCGTTCGCCTCAATTTGGATTGCTGGCCTAGGAATGTCGGGTTTGTCCCTCTGGTAAACGAACGAGCTAAGATTTGGTGCATTGATCACTAATTTGGACAAATACGAATCATTAATCAGGACAAACTCATCCAACATTGAGAAGCCAGCACATATCTCTAGTGAAAGAAAAATCTCTAGTGTATGGAACAGAAAGCATTCATTGAATCATAGCCTCTTAAGTAAAGGGAAACTTGTGGCTAAGCACTCAATCATATCCTGGTCCAATTGAATTTTACATAAGGAAAGCCTTTTTAACGATAGCTGGGAAACAACAAAAACTCGACGAGGCAACTCATACATAGCACTCCCCTTAGAATCATTGTGCAAGTTTAGCTCTTCGACTCGGAAATTACTAATAGCGTGATTAATCCACCTATCTAAAAGGGCAGATTTATTTGTGTTCAATGTCAAGTTAGGCATATATAAGTGGAGAATTTGAATACTACCAGACACATAACCCATGCTAGTGCTACTCTTAATAAGCTGGTTGTTGGATAGCCTAATGAACGTTTCGTAGACGAAACAGAGGAATTGCTTCTGCAGTTTGAATTTGTTGGGATAATGTCCCAATTATGTGTGAGTTACCTCAATTAATGAGAAGAACAATTAAGTGAGGAAGAAAGGAAAAAACGAAGAAAACAGAAAGATGGAAAACTGCCAAATCAATGTAAAGTTTGGAGTTTTGTGACCGTGAGAGCTTGATGTGTAATGACACCATTTGATGTTATGGATATAAAAGGGCATTCAAGTTAAAGTAGCAGTTTTCGGAGTTCAGGAATTACAGCATTAAACTCCACACTTGTTTGAACGTATTTAACTCTCCAGAAAGAGTCTAAAGAGGCCTCTATAAATAGAGGTGTAAGTTTTGTGTAGTGTATCCGATATCCCATATCCCATATTCCACAATGTAGACACATGTAGTGTATGAGGAGAGTGAGTGGCTATTCCTTGTAGTCCTTGAGTGGAGGGAGTCCTCAGGCTTGTAGGGTAGTCCAAACACGGGGTGTGAGATATGTCGGGTCGAGTGGGATCCTAATTAGGGGGAGACGTGTTCCACCTAATTAGATGTGTGTGTGTGTGTGTGTGTTGTAATCATTCCTTGTAACTCTTGAGAGAGGGTCTCGGGTTTGTAGGGTGGTTTACACTATTGGGGAGGGTTTGCAGCTTTGTCCGTCCAAAACTTGTATATGGGAGGGTTTGCAAGTTTATCGTGCAAAACTTGTACTTAATTATGTTGGTATAGTGGATGTTGCCCTATGAGAGGGTCGTGGACGTAGGCCATAGGAGCCGGACCACGTTAAAAATATCGTATGTCTATTTTATCTTTTAAGTTGTGTTTTATTGCTCTACATATACACTGCACAAATTTTCCCAACAGTGGTATCAGAGCTGATGGTTGTTTTCTTGGTGAGCTGATGGTTGCGAAACCTAAAGAGTTGATGGTTGAGTCTTTGGGGAGTTTGTTGGCCGTTATTTGTGAGTTGGTGGTGGAGCGATGTTGACGCGCACAACTATGGTGTGGTGTTGGACCTGAAGGTGTAGCATTCCGGGTTTGACTTGATGGAGATGATGGTGCCAAGATCGGTGAAGAGATCGTCAATGTTGTAGCAGGATCGTGTTGGTGATGAGACGATCTTAGCTTGTGGAGTGATGATAAGCCGCGGCACATGATGAAGCGGTCCATGTTGAAGAGAGGTGATCCTAAATGTGAAGAAGGGTACCTGATCGCGCGCTTGCAATGTGAAGAGAGTGTTGTGGTGGTAGGATCGAGTGAGGTTGGACCGAGATGTTGATCCCAAGGGCTAAGGAGGGAACACGTGATGAAGTTGTTGTTGTCGGCAATAGTTCAATTGATCCGTGTTGTGATGTGTGAACCATTGGTGGAGGTTGTGAGTTTGTGATGTCTCCACATAATTGTGAGGGGGAGATTTGTTGGGATAATGTCCCAATTATGTGTGAGTTACCTCAATTAATGAGAAGAACAATTAAGTGAGGAAGAAAGGAAAACACGAAGAAAACGGAAAGATGGAAAACTGTCAAATCAATGTAAAGTTTGGTGTTTTGTGACCGTGAGAACTTGATGTGTAATGACACCATTTGATGTTATGGATATAAAAGGGCATTCAAGTTAAAGTAGCAGTTTTCGGAGTTCAGGAGTTACAGCATTAAACTCCACACTTGTTTGAACGTATTTAACTCTCTAGAAAGAGTCTAAAGAGGCCTCTATAAATAGAGGTGTAAGTTTTGTATAGTGTATCCGATATCCCATATCCCATATTC
Organism: Tetragonia tetragonoides; assembly: GCA_038025085.1. Classification (NCBI taxonomy): domain Eukaryota; kingdom Viridiplantae; phylum Streptophyta; class Magnoliopsida; order Caryophyllales; family Aizoaceae; genus Tetragonia; species Tetragonia tetragonoides. Next base: position 49,232,425 of record CM076145.1, read on the forward strand.
CACAATGTAGACACATGTAGTTTATGAGGAGAGTGGGTGGCTATTCCTTGTAGTCCTTGAGTGGAGGGAGTCCTCAGGTTTGTAGGGTAGTCCAAACACGGGGTGTGAAATATGTCGGATCGTGTGGGATTCTAATTAGGGGGAGACGTGTTCCACCTAATTAGATGTGTGTATTGTAATCATTCCTTGTAACTCTTGAGAGAGAGTCTCGGGTTTGTAGGGTGGTTTACACTATTGGGGAGGGTTTGCAGGTTTGTCCGTCCAAAACTTACATGTGGGAGAGTTTGCAAGTTTATCGTGCAAAACTTGTACTTAATTATGTTGGTATAATGGATGTTGCCCTATGAAAGGGCCGTGGACGTAGGCCATAGGAGCCGAACCACGTTAAAAATATCGTGTGTCTATTTTATCTTTTAAGTTGTGTTTTATTGCTCTACATATACACTGCACAAATTTCCCCAACAGAATTTTGCCATGTTCCTAATCTTATTGCCCTGCTGGGATGAAAAAGCAGCAAGTTTCTTCTTTAGCTGTTGGTCGAAAAGCGTTTTGAGATCAAAAGAGGGAAGATTAATCCAAACGTCCCTCCACGCCCTCGAAAGGACTGTTGTTGCCATGGCTTCTTCTTGGGAGAGAAGACAGAATTTTATGCATGATTTGTTCTGGTAATTCCAATAGTCGATCCCTCTGGGTCACCATCGTCTCTGTTTTTGCTCTCTTCTCCATTTTTTTTTTCGTTGTTCATGTTCTTGGTCCAAGCACCCAAAAGAAAGAAAAACCCTAGCCTCTCTTTTTTGTCTCTCCTCTTTCTCTTTCAACCCTAACCCTTACTAGGACAAATTTTCAGGCCGGGAAGGCCGATTTACGCCATTTCCGGCCTGTGATTCATGTTTTCCACCTCTTTTTGTCATTGATTTCTAGTTTATGTTCTCTAAGTGGAATAAATTTTATCTCCCTTTTGTGGAGTTATTAGGGATTTTTATATTTTTCCTCTTTGTAGGATCCTCTCTTCGCCTATTGTGCGATTTAGTATCAAGTAATATGAATTCGGGGACCGGATATGCACAAGATCGATGGTATCATACAACGTTTTGTGAGCAAACAATTACGGTACTTGCGGAGAAGATCTCCACTTCCGTTAAAGATGAAGCATCAAAGGAAGCATGTGGTTACTATGCATGTTGGGAGTCGCGCTCGGGTATTCTAGTTAATTGTTTTGTTAGCAGATTTGTTATTGATACTGTTGATTTAGTATGTTCTAGGGTTATTTTTGATGTTGATGTCGTATGGCTCTCCTATGAATGAAAGTCTCCTATTCCCCTCTCAACCAAGCACCTAAAAGAGCACAAGATGCTACTAGCACCAGCCAGAAGGAGAAAGGTAGAAGGAGCTGATAAAGTCCCTCCAACACTGAAAATTAAGAAGGTTCGTTTTCGTTTAGAGCGTTCAATATTGAAGCTTCATAAAGACTTAGACAAGTATTATCCACCCATAAGAAAGTGAATGAGCTACCCACTACAATGCCGAAACCCGAAAATGATGCGGCTACTCTTTTAGTTGATTTGAGTCTTTTGCTAAGTTATCCATCAACCAAAGGGATTATTTTCAGGATTCGAGGTCACGACAATTATGGCATTGGAGTATGTCGAGGAATTGATCAAGGCGATTGGCTTCGTGTTGGGGAAGATAATGTTTTGGTTCCTAACCTTTGGAGCTGTTTGACAGTGAAAACTATAACTGCGGGAAAAATTGAAGTTATTGCTTTTTTCAAATCATGATAACCAAACTTAACTTAATGTAACCCACAAAAAAAATTGGAATTTTCGGATCCAACTCTAAACCAATCTGTAAGCCTTTTTTCATTACTTCTGTCGCTCTAACTCCATAAATATCAAAATCCCTCATTTAAAACACATTATCAATGTCATCTATAGCAGCATTCACCCTTAAGTTGTGAAAATGCTTGAAATTCACACAAAACAACCGAATTGAAAACAAAAAAGAAAAGTAATTATATGATTGCTTCTGGAGATTAAACTGATATCTACCCCAAGATTCTTTGGCAAGTCTTTGATGCAGATAACTATTAACCAGGAATTTAGAATAAATCCAAAGACGAATAAATAATGAAGTAGAGTAATTGGGGAATTTAAGAACAACTACTGAGTTTTTCATTAATAATAATGGGGTTTCAAAGAAATCACCATTGTAGGATAGCTTGAGAAAGAAGATTACATGTGACAGATTGAAATAATATTCTGGAATGATTCTATTACAATGATGAGCTCAGTATTTATAGAATTGGAAAATAATGCTGACAAAGGAATAAACTCTGGCTGTTGCCCCTTCTTCTAACAAACTCGCTAACGTGGCACATACATTCCCCTAGCTGACATCAAGAGAATCTAGTAGTGCACGTTATATTTAAATGAGAGAATTAATTTCCTGCGTCAGAGCCTTCCCCTTGAGACTATCCTTGTGCTCAAGGATGAAAATGTGGAAATTGTTGTGTAAGATCATGATAGAACTCTTAAGTATTATCTTCCAAAGGCCTGTTTTTGCATTTAACCAAGACCTGCGTATCAATAATAGCTTCAGGCTCAGGTGTGTAGCTAGGTCTCTCATGAAATTGGGTAATGCTACAGCAGTTTGAACTAGATCATGACATAACTTCAGCTGCAATACATGAAAAGTGTGATGTATCTTAGCTTCATGAGGTAATGCCAATTGATAAGCTACCTTTCCCATATTGTGAATCACTTGATAGGGCCCATAATACTTAGGTGACAGCTTTTCTTTTGCTCGATCTTCTTGTTATAGAATGTTGCCTATAAGGCTGCAATTTCAAGTATACCCAGCTTCCCACCTGGAACTCTCTGTCATATCTCTTTTTGTTAGCAATATGTTTCATCATGTGTTTTTCTCTCTACAAGTGCCACTTCAGCAGCTTAATCATTTCTTCCCACTCTTCCAGGCTCCTGTTTACAGTGTCATTCTTGAACTCTTCATGTAGATAATGGATAGGAGGTGGATATCCATATAGAGCTTCAAAGGGACTCCTGCCAACAGAAGTATGGTGACTAGTATTATACCACCATTCAGCTAGACCTAGCCACTTTGACCAGTTAATATGCACATCACAACTCATACCCCTCAAATAGGTTTCCACTGCTCTGTTAACCACTTCAAACTGCCCATCAGTCTGTGGATGGTATGCAGTTGACATCAACAGATCAACCCCTTGTATGGTAAATAATTCATGCCAAAAATCACTCATGAATGTCTTGTCTCTGTCAGATACAATGGACTCATGCAGGCCATGTAACTTAAAAACATTATCCATGAAAACTTGTGCTACCCCCAATGTTGTATAAGGATGAGATATGGCCATTAAATGAGCATACTTTGTTAGCCTATCAACCACCACCATTATCACTGTTTTACCAAAAGATGAGGGTAAACTCTAAATAAAATCCATACTTATATTCTGCCATTCCATTAGCAATTGGAAGTGGTTGTAGCAACCCTGGGCTGGTTGCATTGTCAGGTTTGCATCTCTGCCATATGTCACAGTTCCTCACATACTGTTGGACATCCTCATACCCCTCTAATAAAATAATGTCTTTAACCTATGCAAGGTAGCATCTCTACCTGAATGACCTCCTATAGGGGAGTTATGCATCCATTTAAGGATAGTAAGCCTCAGATCATTGTGCCTGCCCACCACTAACTTGTTCTTTCTCTTCAATACCTTATCCTTCCAAGTGTAATGAGGGTGTGTGTTTGGATTTAGCTCTAAATCAACTATCAAGCTCTGCATGTCTATGTCGTTGGCCCAGTTGGCTTCAATTTGTGACTGCAAGTCAGGTGTAATTAGGGGTGAGCAATGGGACCAAATCCTTGGTTCTGGATTCGGAACCGGTCAGGACCCAGCGGGTCCAGACTTGGAACCAGCCCCACCGGGACCAGTTCTGGTTCCAGAATTTTGAAACTGGTTGGAACCAGTACCAGTTTTTGGGACCAGGTACCCGCCGGGTACCCGGCAGGACCAATTCCAATATCCAATTTATGAGTTTCATAATTTAATGTGACATTGAGTTTTATTAATTGTTGTTTTTGTATTTTCGTTTTTGGGTTCTAATATTATGATATTAGGTAAATATTAGTAATAGATGGTTTATTAAAGAAAGTTGTATAAGATAATATTAAGTTTTGGGGAAAAAAGAGAACAAAAAAGTCTATGAAAAAGTGGAAATGGGTACTTGATCCCGGAACCGGTACCCACCAGTTCTAGTACCAGTTTCCAGATTTCAGGATCCGTGGTAACCAGTTCCAGTACCAGTTCCCAGATTTCAGGATCCATAATAACCAGTTCCAAGTATTTTAGGGGGTACCCACCCATGCTCACCCCTAGGTGTGATGGACTGCAAGGCCATGCACAGGATCTCTGATCCTTGAACCCTGGATAGATAATCAACAGCTATATTCTCCTTACCCTTCTTATACTCAATAGTACAATCAAATCCCATCAATCTAGAGAGCCATTGTTGTTGTAAGGGAGTTGAAATATGTTGTTCTAGCAAGTGTTTTAGACTCTTCTGGTCTACTTTAATGACAAAGGGCCTGCCCATCAAGTATTGCTCCCACTTCCTTACTGCAAACAGTATAGCTAAGTGGGATGAGCAAGACCGCTTCTATCGTAAGTTTGTCGTACAACCCTACTGCTACAACTTTTCTCGACAATGGGATTTTACCAAGGTCCAACTCTTTTGGTGGCTCGTGTTCTCCAACCTCAAATAATGTGGTTCGATAATAACGACTTTCATACTGGCTACTATAATCATCGCTGTTGCTAGCAATAAGACTTCCACGACAACCTTGAAAATGATCATGTTCATTAGTAATGAGATCAACCTTCACGGTAGCTTGTAATGCACAGCCCAACAGTGTGTAATGCAACACTGAGTACCCATCCTTGCCTCGAAACATAATGCTTACACGTTTGTTAAGAAATTGCATCATTTCAAGAGACCCGACGTAGTAAAACCCACAGCCGACGTCAAGGTCCCGATCCTGCTGGTCCTGATTCCTCTGCTTGAGTTGCACATCAACAGAGAAAAATGCAACACGGATACAGCGAGAAGGGCCCTCCAAAGGTAAGGTACCATACTTGCCAGTGGACTTAGCTTGGTCCTTTCCTTGGTTGTAGATAATATGATTATTGCCACTAACATTAGTAATATTTATAGTACCATAGATTTCATCAGTTATTGCAGCATCTCTAGTACCACCAGGTATAACAATGCGCACAGAGTGCACCTCCAGTAGAGCAAATTCTATGAAAGGGTAGTCTTAATTATATGTTATATATGGTCAGATGCGGTCCTGGAGATCGAATTAACAATGTCATTACTACATTATTTAGCTGAAAAATAATATTCCATCATCTGTTAGGGCATGAACTATCGAATAAAAAGTTCAGCATCATGGAGCATAAGCAGTTAATCACTATAAAAGTTGAGACTTCATCAATTCATTTCTAAGTCTAATCTTTTACTCTTTAATCATACAAAATTTGTGGGTATTTTAATGATTTCTACTAAGTCAAACACATAGTATGAGTATTTTCTTGTTCTCTGAATAATATTATGATTAGAAAAGTAAAATTGACTTGGTGCATAATCTATGAAGAAGTATGTAAATTCATGAATTTTGAATAACTAAAATTCTGATTCCCACAAGAAATTGAGACCAGAACCATGAACACAGCTATAGATCATAACAATTCGATGCTAATTCAAAGGGAAATTATTCTTCTATCCATCACAAATTTCATAATAACAATAAAGATAGGGAAGAGAGACTAACAGTACCGATAGACGCTTTTACTGCTGAAAACTGCTGTTGATCTTCAATTCTGATAGCCAGGCCAGCTCGCCGTTTATGCGCCGCGAGGCCACAACCAGTTTTGATTCATGAAATTAGGTTTCGAGATTGTAAGCACGCACGCACGCACGCACGCACGTACGTGAAATGGTAGGAATATATTAATAAAAAAATAAAATAAAGAAAAATAAAATAAATGAGTGGTGTTAAATACCACTACATATTTACAATATTTATTTCCCTTTTAATTTTTGAAAAGGTATTGGATGGTTTATCCAACACCCCTTAGATAGGTGGAGGTTGACAAGAGTGATCTTAGATCTGGAAAAAATTAGGTCATGTGTTGATTGGGTGTAAGTTAACAAAGGAACTTTAAATTCTTTGAAAAAAAAACAAATTACATAGTTTGGTTTAATTATTTCTATGGAAGAAGAAGTTACATGGAACTTGAACTTCCCATGAAGCATGGGAAGTTGCTTACCTAGGGGGGCTAGGTAAGTCCAACTTCCCTTGTTAATTAAATCAAATTACTTTTTTACCCATTGAAATTTATTATTGATTGCATGTGAATTGGGCTAAGTGGGCATTTTGTATCTACTTCCAAGGAAGTGCATGTTGTAAACCAAACTAATATATTTCCATGGATTTGAGAGTTACATAGGAAGTTAGAGTTCCATGGTATTACAACTTCCCTATTTAAGTTGAGAGCATTGAACCAAACAAGGCCTTAAACAATATCTCCGTTTGTAATTCCAATAGTGATGACAATGACAACCCTTTCTTTAATTCATTTGATTAATCTTGTTTAATTTATTTTTGTTCTATAAATGTTAATTGTGTTTGTAATAACCCGAAATTTTTAAGTATGCTTAGAGAATAATCTAGTGATTTATTAAACTAATAATGATTTATTAAAAGGTTTATTAGATTATTTTATTTATATATTATCTTAATTATTTTCGGATTATTTTAAAAAAAAAAAAAAACGTGACACTTGTCCTGGTGCTCTCTTCATGTGTGACACTTGTTTTTTGTTTTTTGTTTTTTTGAAGAAAAGAGAATTCATTCATTCATAAAAAGCCATACACCATCTACAACGACGAATATCTCTAAACAAATCTAAATCTAACGACATAATCAAGTATAAATCTGATATAACAAGATGAATATGATTTCCACTACCACTGTTTGAAATCGGTGTCTTGATCAGCTCCGTCGATAAGTGACTACCAATCCAAACATCCCTGCTAAAAATCGGCGTCTTGATTAGCTTCGTCGATAATTGACAATGCCCTGATATAGCAAAAAATATGCTATACAGTAAACGGGAGGCCACCGCCTTTTCCCTACGATCGAAGGTAAGCACGAAACGTGCTACAGCTATTTGGAAGAACAAATCCCCTTGCCATAGTAGATTGAACTTGTCTTCTTGATTCATCAAAACGAACCTAAAAATAAAAATTCGACTACCCTCCGACGAACGCGGAGAACTCTACAATCTCTCACCAAAGGAGAGTTTATTACTAACCATAAAGAAAAACAAACTGAAAAACTAGATCGAAAGCAAGGAAACAACAACGGAGGGGCTAACCACCGGCAAAAAGGCCGGTGGTAGCCCCAAGATGAGTCAAAGAAAAAGGGGGGCTAGAGTTTTTTGAGAGAGAAAAGAGAGAGAGCCATGTGTGACACTTGTTAATAATAAGCTCTACTACTTATCTCCTCTCACCATATTATTTTATTATTTTATTGGCTAAAAGAAAACCCCTTAATATTTTAGTCATGAAGCTAAAGATATGATTTACAATAAGGGATCTTATGTTCCAAATACAGGGCATTTGGTCTAGTGGTATGATTCCCGAGTTTAATTCTCGGAATGCCTCTCTTATAACATTTGTTCTAAATTTTGGGTGAGCAAGGTTATACCCTTTTCAACCTTACGCCATTTTCTAAAAAATGATAACATTTACTTTTACACGTAAAATGAATCCACTGATAGTATTTTTACATTGTAAATCCTTATATTTTTTCCGAAATCAATAGTCAAAGTTTGTAAAGTTTAACTTTCAAAAAGTAAATGTTAGTATCATTTTTCCGAAACGGATAGAGTATTTCTTTTGAATTTAAAAAAGAAAGAAAGAAAGACGCCTAAAGATTATCAACTTGAACTCAACCTCGATTGATTTGTTAACAAGCGTGAATTGAGCTAAACATTCATCAAAGCCACAGGTTATTGCAGTGTCGTCCTACAAATCTCAGTTCTTGAAATCTCCAGAACACCAAAAAGGAAGAGAGAGACCTATAGAGAGAGCTACAAAACTTTCGGAGAACTATGCACTGATCTACAAGGAAACCTACTCAAAACAAAACATATGTACCACTCTACAGGGCAAACCATGATGAAGCACCATAGAAAACACATCCTCATCTCACTTCATTTGCATCTGTTGGGTTGAGCATCTTTTCTCCACCGGAGATGGTCCTCAAAAGTTCTCTAGATACATCCTGAGCATGTGTTGCATTCTTCACACGATTCGCTCTAACCCATGCTGGCTCCTGAAATATTCAATGACCAATGTTTTCGCTTAATTATTGAATTTCTATCAAGCTTTGTTCAAAAGTAGTACAAGATCAGCTAAGGGATGAGAATAAGTCACCTCTGGGACAAATCTAGAGAAACCAAACTTAATCAGAAGAAGGATATGCTCGATGACAAGAATGGCTGCAAGTCCTGGCTCTAATTTCCACTTCCCTTCCACGTCATATAAGCAGACCAAAAGTGCACAGTTTGTGCAAATCGACATCACTATTAAAAACTGAAATTCAAAGAACAAGCCCATATCCAGTTAGTGAGGTGGTTTATATCAATATAAGAGCATAGGAAGTTCAACATAAGCTTTAACCACCACTTGCAAAGCCTTGATTTCTAGTTCAGCAAGCTGTTTGCTTATCTAATCGTTTCTAATTTCAGATCTCCACATCCCACCTCTCGAACAAAAACTATGGAAAAACGAAGCAAAAAAAAGCAATAAAACAAGGCTATGGTAACATTCTTTAGCTGAAAGTAAGTTGTCTTGCATATTCAGTAGTTATAATCCTGCTAATTCAGGCATCATAAAAGCTAACTGTTTGAGCATCCCAATAGAAATACTCAAAACCTATCATTGGTCATGATGCCTAGTGTGAGACAGTATCATGTATAGTCGCATATGGCTACAGAATCTGAGAGTCTACACTACAGAAATACTCGGACCAACATCGTAAAAAGTAAAACCAAATTTCACATTTTTTAATTTGCACACTAAGGGCTTCAAATCTGGATTACTTGCCTGAAATATGTTTAGCCATGCCCCTATGGTGCAAGCAGCACGAGGAACTGGCCTTTTATGCATGACGAGCAGCTTTAGAGCATCTGTCCTCATCTCCATCATGTTGTTCTGTAGAGGTTATATTTCCAACTTAAAAATACACATCTAAACAAGTCAAAGACTGGAAAAAGAGTCAATATAATTACTACTAAAAACTTACCACCACTGCAAAAGCAAATGTGAGCGGAAACGCACATGCAAACATCATAGTCATTCCAAACTGCAGAGCCAATTCTAGGAAATCTGCACATAGTTTACAATCTAAATAAGTTAGCTTTGACAAATGAACTTTTTTCGTTTCAAAAACCTTACATCCATATGAATAAGCAAAAAAAAATAATAATTCCCCACACGAAGCCTGCCATTTCAGCTAGTACCCATTACATGAAGTAAAAAAATCTAGTTACAAGGTTAACTACAACCGAACCACCCAAAAACAAGTTTGATGAGGGGTAAAATGGGAGAATAACGAGTGAAATAATTTACAGCCAATGGTCATGGGAAAGCAAAGAATGATCCACCAATAGGCAATATTACCATCAAAAAGTCCATCTTCAAGTTCTCCTCCAATGCTTGCAGAGTACGCAGATTTGAGATACTCTTTCTCCACTCTTGAGGTGACCCTAATCTTGCCTGTTGATCCTTTCTCATGCTTTTTCTTGTACCTTTGATTATGGATATATAGGTTTCATCAAATACAAAGGTGTCACAGTGGCAAATTAGCTTTTATACTCCTATCTAAATGTGAAAAATTTGCAGATGGATAAAGAAGCTCACCGAACAGCGCTATATTTTTTATAGCTGTATTTGATGTAAGGCAGGGAATTTTGAATCACATTCTCGAAAACCTAGACACATGTTTCCAGTCAAATTCTCATCTATAGTTTCATCCAAAGCAAAATTTTATGTTTCGTGCTTAAATTATATACCAACCTCTGAAACAATTAGTCGCTGAATCAAAACTTTTCGAAGTGTCATAATGTTGTGATGCAGTAGGGCATGATAGAAAACTCCAATATATGTCTGCATAAAGTAAAGGCCGAAAAACTACAAAGAGCATATTAAGAGGGCTTTGTTAGGTATGATTTGCAATAATCATAAAATGAAACGAAAAAGGGACACACCATGCACCCCATTCAATTCCTCACCTTGTAAACCAAGCTGTCAGCTCGATACTCTTTGCTGTCAATGTTTTCATGTTTAATGAGATCAGCTGATATTTTCCCCCCAATCCTTGCAAAATATTGAATGACTAGTAGATATGCAGCAGTCAACCCAAACCTGTGAAATAATAAAATCAAGTTTATCATTATTATTGATACCACTGCTGCTATTGTCACTGCTTTTGTGATGCTGCTAAAAATAATATGTGTTTCGAGACTAAAGAATTAGATGTGTTCTTCTATCAAAAGATATGTTCTACTGTCATGGTAGGCAAGTGTAGAATTTTCCATATTTTTATTAATATTGGCAGTGCAACATAAGAACGCAACTGGATAGAGCTTATGAGGGAGAGAATGATCACTGATAAGAACAGGAAAGACGTAGTGCTACATAGCCCTCAAGTTACTTTCCAGTGGCTTAGGTACTTCCTTGAACATTTGAGGACAGCAAACCAAGGGAACAGGAATTCACTTAAGAGAGAAGGAAGAAGAAACACCACATAGGGCTCCAGTTGAGGGCAGCAAACACTCATAGATTTGTCTTTGAACAAAAACTAAAATAATAAAGTTTTGAAGTAGCATAATACCCTTAGTGTAGACAATGAAGCATGTAGACACAATTGAAGGCTTGAAGCAAAACAAATAAAATACAGCTCCCAGTAATAAAAAATTGGACACTATTCCATATATCCCATTCCCATAGGACTTCATTTCCAACTTTAGTTGGAGCATCTAGCATACAAATATATGCATACCAATATGTTCATAATGTAGGACACGGGGTTGCTACGACTGACTTTATCCCTTTCTTCTCCTCTTCTTTTTATTCTTAACTTTAGTGAATAAACAAAGGAGTATGAAACAGTAGTCACGGGACAGCTTTTGAGAACCACCCCACTACCCCCCCCACCCCCCAAAAAAAAAGAAAAAAAAAATCATCAACTGCAGACCCTGAACTCTCAGAAGCACTTAAATAAAGGGAGTTTCATCTAACTTCAAGGGAGTTTCATTGTATAAACAAAGGATATGAAACAGTAAAAACGGTTCAGTGAATACAATGGGCCCTGAAGTTACGATCAGGAAAACCTCCAGTGGCCCTGAGGGGACTCTAACATGGGACCTCTGGAATAAATCTCAGAAGCCTTACCAGAAGTACAGTATACTCAAGATAACATGGGGTAACTAATGGATTCCAACTAGCAATTTCTTCCTCCTGTAAAGGAATTGGGGTGGGGAGGGCAGTGAAGGAGAATACATTTCTGGATTGAATGATATCAGTAACTGCTGCCAATAGATGTTATAGTGAGGCTTTCAATTGATGTAAATGTTACCATGGTAATATTAATGTCACTCGAAGGAAGACTTGCAAAAGTGCAAACCTATGTGAATCTCTTGCTAACAGAAAACAATCCATGTACAATGCACCAGTTATTTAATTTCATTCATATTCTAATGACTCATGAGCAAATGGAAGTTCCTAGATATAACATAGGAAGCAGCAGTTCAAGATTTAGGTCGGCAATTTTTACTTAAAGCCCAATGCAAGGACAGCTAAGATTAACTCTTTCATTCATATGTTTGGTAATCATCCACTGCAAGGAACTTACTTTAAAATGTCTGATCCAATAACTTCATAAAGATGAGCATATGCAAGTTCAAAAGGCAACTGGAGACAGATAATGCTCAGTATAATCATAGCATCATTTCTGATCCTCTTTAGACGTCCTAACCACTCATCCCTTTGATATGCTTCTTTCTCTTTAACATTGTCCACCTCCAACTTCTTGGCAAATTCATCAGGATTCTGTCGGGAGTTTACATCCATACCAAAAACTTTATATCCAGGTCCTGTTCCAACTGTGTAACTGATTTTCCATCTGGATTTAGAGCCAAAAAAGTTAAAAATAAGATGCTTCTGATATATGCCAATTGAAGGGTAGAGAAAGTAACAAATGCTCCTGATGCATGGGTACTGAAAAGAACTACCTGGTTACAACAACAACAACAACAACTACCTGGTTAAAAGGGCATAATTTTTCCGCTTCCAGAACTGGAAGAAGAACACAGCCCAAGATATTATAGTCACGAAAAACAATGGGAGAACCATAAACTGCCAGGATCTGAGAAAAGATTGGGAATTGAATAAGAAAACTTTAAGTGACGAAGAATACTGCAGAAAAGACCTCATAATCTTTGAGGTTGTATAGCCTACCCTAAGTCAACCAGTTGAAGGGCAATCGCTAATCCAGCTGGAAAGAGCAACCATCGAGTGTACATACCAAGAAAAGCAAAATATATCGCAATCTGCAAAGTGTGAATTATCTGGCTGAAGATCACGCAATGACAAACTCAAGTTAAGGTCAAATGTCATGTGAACTCACCTTGGTCCCGAAATACAGGTATATATCATCAATTGGTTGAGTTGTCAAGTCCCACCAGTTAAGTGCCCAGCTCCTCACATGTTCTTCCTTTTCCTTTCATCTGCCCCCACAAAACACAATTCATATATAGCCTGTAGTGGTTTTAATGCCAAATGAAAGAAAATTTGGCAGATTGATATGATAAGCAATGAAAGTAATCATGACAAAATGAGGGCATCACTGACGTTAAAGGTTCAATCACCATCTCCAGTTCCTGGTACAGTACAGATGCCTTTAACCCCAAGAATGAAAACTGCTTAGTAGGGGGCACTCTGGTGTGTGCAATGCTACATACAAGATCATAAACAAAAGAACTGACTAGGCACTAAAGTAAATTTCTGCTACAATCTCCCAGAAAGAATAAAACAAACACTTTTAAGTATAAAACCACAACAAAGCTTACTATTCCACGAATCAAGTGATAGTAGCAATGATAACGCTCACACCAACTGAACAATGAGCCATCAGCCTGTCTGACAAAAGCTTTAACCTGATCCCATTCAAAAGCAAGGTCCATTCCTGAAAAACAAACAATAAAAGAAACATAGTAAATAAGCCATGCATTGTGCTACATGGCATGAGGAGCCAAAAACAATAAAAATGAAGCACTATCATTGGCAACAACACAACTACGTATTATAGGGAAATGATAGGGAACCAAAACAAGTAAATACCAATATTGGTTCTTTTCCTTATCTGCAATTCTGCTGCAGCCTTTCCCAAAGCCTCCAAAGATGCTGCCAACTGACATATAGAAATATCATTATCTGTTACACACATGCACCATAGGTGTCTCCAATGGTTAAGGAGGCAATCTATAGCAGAACTTTTCCTTTCTATAATAAAAATCTTAATTGAACATACTGCTAAAATAATATCTGCAAACAATTCCCAAATGCGGATGCAGAAACAACACAAGAAAGTGGCCAAATGAATTTGTCTCCAGGCAGTAATTGGGGCCACAATGAAGTGATCACTGAGCATAGTGAGCATCATAATCTAATTCCAAGTCAAAAGATGAGAATCACAACGTTAGTGAGCAACTGAGCATCATTGACGATCTGCAAAATGAACGGTGCCCATTGGCTGATTTGATAACGTTACTTTATTACTCTTCTTTGTATTGTTTTACTCTTTCCTTGGGATGTTGGAGAATTGGGGAATGGGAATGGGGATGGGCATACTTCATACTTGTGGATTTCAAAGGTTTGAACCTTGAGATTAGTTAGTTACTCATGTTGGGAGATAAGGACGTTCCCAAAATCTAATAGGCAATGAATAAATACTAATACAGAAGAAAGATAAACACCAACAAGAAATACTCAAAAAGTTATATATTCTCTCTAAAACAAGAGTACAAAATTGTCTCTCAAGATTGACCTAATTCTTGAGGATTACACAATTTATTTAGAGTGTATTAAACTCACTCTTCTCTCTTTTCTTTTGTCTTATTTTTCTATATCTTCACATCACAGGAATTTCCCCTTTTTTTTCTATAGGGAAGTCTTCCTATATTTGGTTCTGTGATTGAGAGACAACGAAGGAAAACCTTTTATTAAAAGGCTTTTCTATTTTACTGTTTGATAAATCCCACAAAAATGGGATTACCACAACAATCCTCCCCCTCCCATTTAGGTGGGTTCACTACAATACGTTATGTGTATCCATGCCAGACTTCTTCCTGCATAACTCATGCTTTTATCGGGTCACAATCTTCATCATCATATCTGATGGGTTCTCGTCGGTATGAATCTTCTGTATCTGCAACATGTGGCTCTCTATCACTCCGCGTATCCAATGATATCTAACATCTATATGCTTGGTGCGAGAATGATACATTGCATTCTTGCTCAAGTCTATTGCACTCTGACTATCACAATAAATGACATATATGTCTTGTTTCACACCAAGCTCTTGGAGAAATCTCTTTAACCATAACATCTCTTTTCCTGCTTCAGTAGCAGCGATGTATTCTGCTTCTGTTGTAGACAAGGCAACACATTTCTACAGCTTGGACTGCCATGAAACAGCTCCCCCTGCGAAGGTAAACAATAATCCAGATGTAGATTTTCTACTGTCCAGATCTCCTGCCATGTCTGCATCAGTGTAACCTTCCAAGGCTAGTTTGGAACTTCCAAAACTTAAGCATAGTTTAGATGTACCCTTCAAGTACCTGAAGATCCATTTCACTGCTTCCCAGTGTACCTTTCCTAGATTTGAAAGAAATCTGCTCACTACTCCGACTGCATGAGCGATATCTGGCCTGGTGCAAACCATTGCATACATAAGACTTCCTACTGCTGAAGAGTAGGGAACTACTTCCATTTCTTCTATCTCCTTTTGAGTAGTGGGGCAAGACCTCTTACTTAGTTGAAAATGACTAGCAAGTGGAGTGCTAACAGGCTTAGCATCTTTCATATTGAACCTCTGTAGCATTCGTTCAACATATTTCTCTTGCGACAGCCATACCTTTCCAGCTTTCCTATCGCGGGTAATTTTCATACCTAATATTTGTTGAGCTGGGCCTAAGTCCTTCATGTCAAAAGACTTAGATAAATCATCCTTGAGTTTGCCAATCTGGCTAACATCTCGACCAACAATTAGCATGTCGTCAACATACAATAGAAGGATTATGAAATTTCCATCGGAGTACCTCCGGATATAAACACACTGGTCTGCGTCAGTTCTCTTGTATCCATGACCCATCATGAATGAGTCAAACTTCTTATACCATTGTCGTGGTGCCTGCTTAAGGCCATATAGACTTTTCTTCAGCCGACAGACCAAGTTCTTCTTTCCTTTTATTTCAAATCCTTCCGGTTGTGTCATATATATCTCTTCATCAAGATCTCCGTGAAGGAATGCCGTTTTCACATCTAGCTGCTCAATCTCAAGGTTCATACTAGCAGCCAATCCCAAAATGACTCGAATTGATGTCATTTTCACAACCGGGGAAAAAATCTCGTCAAAGTCAATTCCTTTCTTCTGACCAAATCCTTTGACGACCAACCGTGCTTTGAATTTCAGGATTTTGTCTCCGTCCTTTTTCAACTTGAAGACCCACTTGTTCTTTAAGGCCTTCTTTCCCTGTGGGAGTTCTACCAACTCATACGTTTGATTCTTCTGCAAGGAATGCATCTCTTCTTGCAGAGCTTTCACCCAGTTACCTTTATCCTTGTGAGCCATAACCTCTTGAAAATTTTCTGGCTCCCCTTCATCAGTCAACATAACATACTCAGACCTACTATATCTCGTGGATGGAATAGGCACTCTATGTCCCCTGCCATACTGAGGTTGTTCCGACTCAGTCAAAGGGGTCTCCTCCCCCTGCTCAGCAGGTGGCTCTGGAACCTCATCATCGTCTTCTGGAGTGTCAGTAACTCCATCCGGGATATCTCCCCTGTCAATAGAAACTTGTGGTGGGGAGATAGGGTCCAAGCTAACTGGTTGTTCTTCTAATTGTTGCGGCTTCTCGCCTTTCTCAATGTCTTCAATGGTTTGATCTTCAAGAAATACAACATCTCTACTTCGAATGATCCTTTTCTTAATAGGATCCCACAATCTGTAGCCAAATTCTTCATGAGCATAACCCAAGAATATGCATTCTTTAGCCTTTTTATCAAGCTTGGATCTCTCGTCTCTTGGTATATGAACCAAAGCTCTACATCCAAAGACCTTTAAGTGACCATATGAAACTTTCTTTCCGGTCCACACGCTTTCCGGAGTATCACCATTCAGTGGAGCTGAAGGTGAACGGTTGATCAGGTCAACTGCTGTCCTCATTGCCTCCCCCAAAAAGGAGCTTGGCAGTTTTGCATTTGAGAGCATACATCTGATCCTCTCACATATGGTTCGGTTCATCCTTTCAGCAATGCCGTTGTGTTGCGGCGTCTTTGCAACAGACTTCTCAAGCCTGATGCCATAACCTTTACAGTATTCTTCGAAAGGGCCTCTATATTCGCCACCATTGTCTGAACGTACACTCTTGAGCTGTTTGCTTGTTTCTCTCTCTACCTTCAAATGAAAATCCTTAAAAGTATCCAAAACTTGGTCTTTACTTTTCAAGGCAAACGCCCACACCTTTCTTGTATGGTCATCAATGAAGGTGACAAAGTAAAGAGCACCACCAAGTGTTTTACTTGGCATTGAACAAACATCAGTATGAATTAAATCTAAACGATTAGATTTTCTGGATGGTGGCCTACTATGAAATGCAACCCTGTGTTGTTTCCCCATTACACAATCAACAGAAGTATGCAACTTTGTACCTTGCAGGCCTGGTAAAAGATCCTTCTTGGCAAGGATGTCAAGTCCTTTTTCACTCATGTGACCGAGTCTCTTGTGCCATAACTCGGTTGGAACACTCTTCACTGCATTGACTTCTCCATCGTAGAGTTTGACCTGAGTGGTGTAAAGGGACCTATTTTTCTCACCCTTGGCTACCACTAAACTTCCTTTGGTGAGCTTCCACTTACCTTCACCAAAGTGGTTAACATAACCTTCATCATCTAGCTTACCAGCTGAGATTAGATTCAGACGAATGTCTGGGACATGTCTTACATCTTTTAATAGCAGTTTGCATCCATTTGTTGTTTCCAAATAAATATTGCCGAGTCCGACAATTTTGCATATGCCATCGTTTCCCATCCTTACCAAACCGAAATCTCCACTGGTATAGGATGAAAAGAATTCCTTTCTTGGGGAGACATGGAAGGAAGCACCCGAGTCAATTACCCGAGTCAAAGTGGTTGAGTCTTGACAAGCAAGGTTGATATAACCACTATCTTGAACAACAATCACCTCTTCTGCAAATGTTGCAGAATCGTTCGTTCGACTGCTCTCACTTTGATTATTCTCCTGCTTTTTGGATTGTTCGGCTTTTAACTTTCTGCATTCCCGAACAAAGTGTCCTGGCAGGCCGCAATGATGACAAGTAACGTCTCTCCTTGATCGAGACTTTGAACGTCCTCGTTGTTGCTGGTGGGGATTTCGACTTTTATTTCTCCCACGCCAATACTTATTTCCTTGTTCACAAGCGACAAGGGCTTGCTCGTTATTGGAGGTTGAATCGTCATCTTTCCGTCTGGACTCCTCATTGAGCAGACGATCTTTTACCATATCCATGGTAAGCTTTCCTTCTGGTGCAGAGTTACTCACCGACACAATTAATGTGTCCCAACTTTTGGGTAATGAGCTTAGCAACAATAAAGCTATTAGCTCATTATCCAAGTTTAACTCCATTGAGTTGATTTGATCAGCCAAACCTTCGAACTCACTTAAATGCTCGGAGACACTAGTACCATCCTTATACTTCAAGTTCACGAGCCTTCGCATCAGATTTGCTTTATTCTGAGCGGTTGTTCTAGCAAAGGTTTTCTCCAACTTTTCCCAAAGAACATAAGCGTTATGCTCATTAGCGAAACTTTGAAAAATGCTTTTATCAATCCATTGTCGAATCTGTGCGGCACATTTCCTGTTGAGTACCGCCCAATCAGTAGCGGACATAGATTCGACACTGGAAGGGATCGAAGACTGTTCATCAGTCTTTTCATCGGTTTTCTCACCGGCTTTGGTTGCAGGTTTTTCGGATATGGTTTTCATTGTAATGGGAAACCATAAATCTTTAATGTAGAGAAGATCTTCCATCTTTGGCTTCCACACTGCATAATTGGAAGCGGTCAACTTAATCATGTTGCCATTATTAGCTTCCATATTCAATAGACCTAGCTCTGATACCACTTTGTTGGGAGATAAGGACGTTCCCAAAATCTAATAGGCAACGAATAAATATTAATACAGAAGAAAGATAAACACCAACAAGGAATACTCAAAAAGTTATATATTCTCTCTAAAACAAGAGTACAAAATTGTCTCTCAAGATTGACCTAATTCTTGAGGATTACACAATTTATTTAGAGTGTATTAAACTCACTCTTCTCTCTTTTCTTCTGTCTTATTTTTCTATATCTTCACATCACAGGGATTTTCCCTTTTTTTATATAGGGAAGTCTTCCTATATTTAGTTCTGTGATTGAGAGACAACGAAGGAAAACCTTTTATTAAAAGGCTTTTCTATTTTACTGTTTGATAAATCCCACAAAAATGGGATTACCACAACAACTCAGTTGCATGAAATCTAGGTAATTCGATTAGTGAATATGAGAACACGATATAGAGGCGGTGTTCTTTTCCTCTTCCGAGCAAAATAAAATTGAATTGAACTGAATTGTAATACATGAGAGAAAAAGTTTACAACTAAATTGAAATGAGTTAATTACTAAATAAGCAGAAAAGAACACACTGAGATAAAAGTTTAGATTTGATATTTTAATGAGTTAACATACCTATCACATGTAATAAGAAAGGATCACTCCCTCTGTCCCACTAAAATCTTGTCATTTATTTTTTCAATGTTAAAGTTCACAAACTTTGATCGTTAATATGCAAAATATTTACAATTTGTAAAACTTTCATTAAATTCGTTTCCATTATTACTTTCGGAAAAATCATATTTTTTTAACCTCATTATGCATTCTGGTGGGCTTCTCCTTTTAATGCTAAACGGTTATAAGATGAAGTCTCACTACGGGCTTGGGCTTAGGCTCCCTCATTGATTGTACTCTCCCCCAAGGCCCCAACACTTGTAACCCCCAAGTCTCTTTCATGGGTTGGGTAACTTGTGTTCTCCTCCAACATTAAAATAGAGGATGCCATAGGCCCAAAATGTTAAATACAGTATTCCATCATTGAACAATGAACATATGTACATTTGAGGCATAATTCATAACGACCCATTGCACTAATACATCAATATTACTCTAAAAAGTACTACAGCAAATCAGTTTTTCAACTCCAAATACATAACATCCAAACCCATGTCAACTTGCAATTTCCTCATGAACATCTTCTTCAATTGTCACAGAAATTGTTAAGTTGTTCATTGAATCTCCACATCCTGCTGTGCCATCGAGCTCGTTCCACATCGTTGAAATTAGCAATTGATCTAACTTATGAACAACAGACTTCACCTCAGAATCAATGGACAAAACATGACTTGAAACATTTTGTAATTCTGCTTCTAAATGTTGATGTTGCCTTTTACAAGTACAAGATTGACCCTTAAGCTCTTGCACTTGTTTCTCATATGAGTCTAACTGATTCTTTGTGGATTGTAATTCATCCTTAGCCAAAGAAAGTTGATCTTGTACCTTTTGTAGCTCCATTTTCAGGCATTCATCATCTTGTACACAAGCATTAAGTTGTTCCTCGAGCTCTTTTACCAATTTATTCGACGACTCTAGTTGGGATTCTGTTGAGCATAACTCGTAGTTTAACCGAAGAAAGTTCATTATGTACCATTTGTAGCTCTCTTTGTACATATTGTTTTTCATCCTTAGTAGATGAAAGTTGATGCTCAAGTTCTTTTATGTTCATGTTTGATGACTCCAATAGTTTCTTAGTACAATCTAACTCAAATTCAGCATTAGAAATTTGATCTCGCGCCTTTTGCAATTCTGTTTCCATGTTTTGCCTTTCCATAAGCTGATCTTGAAGCACCTTGATGTCTTTCTTAGACGAATCTAACTCAATTTTGTTAGTTTCTAGCTCGTAATCGACCAAAGAAAGTTGTTCACGTACCTTTTGCAATTCCATTTTCATGTCTTGCTTATCCTTTTGACAAGCTGAAAGTTGCTCTTTGAGCTCATCTATCTGATTTATCTCATTGATCTGCTTTTGCTCTATCTGTTTTCTCAAGGCATCATGGGTTGAATTTGGCAATATGACTCCAAAATTAGACCAATCAAAGATGACATTATGAATAGGTCTATAACAACCCTTCCCTGGTACAACAAAATAGCAAGCTCCCCTGCAATTAACATAAATTGTCCCAACTTTTGGCCTCAAGACAAGAGATTCATGCAACCTTTGTAATGCAGATTGGTTTATCTCGGTACCATATATCATCAATTTATCATTTCTTAGGTCTATGTTACGAATGATTGTCCTATTCACCTCTCCGAAAACATGTGACATTCTATACACAAACTTATTCCCAAAATAACGTGGTGTAATGTAAACGTCAGGAGATTCTTCTAAATTGTAAACGACCATTTTCGGAATAGATCGATGAATATATCTAGACTCTAATAAACTAAAATAGACGGAAAATAAAGGAGGGCTCAAATTTTATACAGACTTGCTTGTGGAAGGATTTGAACTAAATGAGGAAGATTTTTGTTTTGTGAAGGGGAAATGATGAAATGGATGGACTCTCTTATTATGTAGGTTTTCACTTATCCAGATGGTACTTATTCCTCACTTGTGCTGCACTTGTTCACTTTTTGGCAAGTTAGATAATGTATATAGTATATTCTTTCCAAATGCATATGGTAAGAGAAAAGAACAGGTTTGTATGTGCGGAAAATTGAACATAATGGGGAAGCTTAGTATCGAATATTACGCTTTTGATTTGCAAGACAAGCTAAGAACTGTATCACGAAAGGTGTTAGCATTTGTAAGAATCTTCTGCAAAATTCTTAAAGATTTAAAGGTAAGGAGGACACGAGCATATACCCCATGTTGAGACTCTATTCTGTTTTTGGATTGTGTACAATCATGCAATGGGCACACGTAAATTTTTACCTACTCCTAGGAGCATGTACTCCCTCCGTTTCTTATTTCCTTTCCATTTAACTCGCTATGGTGCTCAAAAAAAACGAAAGTTGACCATAAATAATTAAAATTCTATAGCTTAAAAGTTTATAAAAATGTGCTTTTTTGAACAAATTATCGAAAAATGAATCTAAAGAGTAATTTTCAAATTTGATCTGAAAGTCTAACAATTTGCTGTGATACGGAGTAATATATTGTAAATCTACGTAAACTGTATTGGGTTTATTTGTTAAAAAATTATTGTTATATGATTATTTGGAGTGCCAATTCATCAAATATTGACTAGTAATGGAATGAGCTGGGACTAAAACAAAGGACGTAAATGCTGTGGCCTAGATCTATACCATTGTAACGCCACCTTGGTGGTCAATGACATTAGAAATGGGCAAATTAGATGCAGCAATGCAGGTGTATTCAAGCATTTAGGGTTGGTATTGTGATTCAGCACTTAATCCCTTATACAAGTAGTTGGGAGTTCGAATCTCACTCTTGTGAATGGAAAAAATCCCTTGACAGCCCCTTACTGCTTAGTGCGCTGACAGTTGGGACGAGGGGATTAGTCACTGTGGTCGACGGTGGGATACCCGTGGCAAAGACCAATAAATGCATGTGTATTCGCTCCCCGTGTACTAGCTCGCTGATTGTCTTTGTTTTAACTTCAAACTTGAGACAAGTGGGAGGGAACCTTGTAACCGATCCGGCTCGGTCTAGTGCCCAATGGGTCATAGCCCATTTATAATTATAAATAGACCGATCATGTAAAAGTTAGACGACTCATACCGGGTCACAAATGAGTCAGCCCATAAAATATTTTATTATTTAAAAAAAAAAAACGTTTTAAATTTTAAATGTCCCAGCCCACCCACAAATTTAAATATGACTGGCCCCCCCGGCTCGGCCCATTTAATAAAGGGGAAGACCTGACCCGACCTACTCTAGAGTTTCTTCTCTCAAACACATTAATCCTCTGTATTAGGATTTTGGTTTGAAATTTGTTCCTCACTTAAATTTTGACCAGATAAGTAAAAGTAATGTCAACTTGATGTCTCAAGCTGCCATGATTAGGACATTGTTAGATTGTAAATTAGAATACCATTAAGACTCCGAACGGATTCTCTGTAATTCTTCCTCTAGAGTTTCCTCTCTCAAACACATTAATCCTCTGTATTGAGATTTCGGATTGAAATTTGTTCCTCGACTTAAATTTTGACCACATAAATAAAAGTATGTAAATAGTTCTACTAGGAAAAGAAACATTGATACAATATACTTATCATTTAGGCATTTGCCATGGTCTTATGTACACTACATTGAAGACAATTCATCTCGAGTACCATCCAAACACGATGTGATCGATGTCATTTCACAATTATCAATGAGAATCTGATATTCCTCGATCTAGTACATGAATTTGTCAGTTGTTTATTCAATCAGAAACTTCCTTACTAACTGGGACATCAGTACAAATTGAAGAGTCTAATTCCTTAAGCAGCAACATATCAGAATCAACACATTCGGTGTTTTCTAATCTTTTATGTGGCGAAATAATGTGACAATTACGCCCGAACCTTGCCCATAACATGGACGTTAGCATTTGATCAAGTTTCCGATTTGCATACTTGGCCTCAGAATTAACTTTTTCCAACTGCGTTTTGGTAATTTGTAGCTCAACTTTCGCCCAACAAACTTGTTCTTCCATCTTTCCTAGCTCGCCTTCCATTTTTTCCCTTCCCTTCTCTATATCCTCGAACTCGAGTTTTTTGGAAGAAAGTTCTGTTTTTGTATCTTGACATTCTTTCCTACAAGAGGAAACTTGATCCTCAAGCTCTTTTACGCTTTCATTTGAGGATTCTAATTGTGACTTGGTGTATGTTAATTCCAAATTAATCGACAAAAGTTGATCTTCCATGTTTCGATTTTCCTTCTTACAAGTTGAAATTTGTTCCTCAAGCTCCATTATCTTCGTCTTTGAAAGCTCTAACTCAATTGTGGTGGCTTGCAATTCGGCGTTAGCTGAAAAAAGTTGAGCTCGTACCTTTTTCAAATCCAAATCCATGTCTTGACTTTCTTCCATACGAGTACAAAGCTCGTCGTGGAGGTGTGTTACCTCTTTCTTAGATGACTCCAGTTCAATCTTGTAAACTTCTAACTCAAAATCAATCAAAGAAAGTTGAGTACATACCTTTTCAAGCTTCACTTCCTTATCTTGTTGGTTCTTATTAGACGTCGAAAGTTGCTCCTTAAGCTCTTCTACCTCTTTCCTTGAGGCTTGCAAATCAGCCTCAGAAGACGAAAGTTGGTGGTTCATGTCGATTATCTCCTTCTCTTTTTCAGCTAATTGTTTCCCTAATGCATCGTTCATGGAATTTGGTATTGTGACTCCAAAGGAAGACCAATCAAAGATAGCATTGTTAATAGGCCTAAAACAACCCTTTCCCACCACCACAAAGTAACAAGCTCCTTCGCAATTAACATAAACGACTCCTTTCTTCGTTCTTAAAATTAAGGATTCATACAGTCTTTGTAATAAAGACTCTTTTATCTCACATCCATATACAATTAGCTTATCGCTACGTAAATCTATGGTACGAATAGTTTTCCAATCATCCTCCGTGTTAAACTGCCGCATTCTGTAGTTAAACGTATCATCATAAAATTCCGGTGTAATAAATATATCTGGAGTTTTATCTAAGTTGTAAATTGTCATTTCTTGACAAAAAGCAAACTAATCTAGATAAGGAAAATATATTTGATAAGATACTCCCTCCGTTCTGCAATATGCTAATCTAAATGAGTAGTTGCAAAGGCGCTTTATATTCGGTGGAAAGAAGAGTTGTAGTTTTGGTGGATGTTTGTTCTGTATAAAGGACCAATAATAGAGGAAATGCACTTATATAAGCTTCTCCCTTGCTAATAATTATTCTGCACTTGTGCAGGACACATTCATTTTTGTGGAGGATTGATTATGTATCTTATAATGTGGGAAACGAATAATGAAGTCAGTGGCCATTTGGTTTGCTTCGTGCGCGTGACAAGAAGCCTTGCAGAAAACTTCTGCATCTTTCCAGGCCATTTTAACACAAACAAGTCAATCGACCACTTTAATTTGGTGGGGTTAATTGCTTCAATTGTGTTTTTTGTCATTTCTTTATCAAAAAAAAAAGAAAAAGTGTTCTTGGTCATCTTGCATAAGTATTAGAAGACAATGTCATATCAAATCAAAAGCGGATTAGAGGTCAAATATCCATGTAATAGCTATTAGAAGACTCGAATTTTTTTTTATTTTTTTTATTTTTCTCCTATTTAATAATAAATCACTTTGCAACTTCAAGATCTTTATAATAATTCTCAAAATTGCTTTTTTAAAAAATCCTAGCCTCTCTTTTTTGCCTCTCCTCTTCCTCTCTCAACCCTAACCCTACTAGGACAAATTTTCAGGCTGGGAAGGCCGATTTAGGCCATTCTTGGCCTGTGATTCATGTTTTCCACCTCTTTGTCATTGGTTTATATTTTATGCTCTCTAAGTAGAATAAATTTTCTCTCCCTTTTGTGGAGTTATTTGGGATTTTTATATTTTTCCTCTTTGTAGGATCCTCTCTTCGCCTATTGTGCGATTTAGTATCAAGTAATATGAATTCGGGGACCGGATATGCACAAGATCGATGGTATCATACAACGTGTTTTGAGCAAACAATTACGGTACTTGCGGTAAAGATCTCCACTTCCGTTAAAGATGAAGCATCAAAGGAAGTACATGGTTACTATGCATGTTGGGAGTCGCGCTCGGGTATTCTAGTTAATTGTTTTGTTAGCAGATTTGTAATTGGTACTGTTGATTTAGTATATTCTAGGGTTGTTTTCGATGTAGATGCCGTATGATTCTTCTATGAATGAAAGTCTCCTATTCCCCTCTCAAAAAAAAAAAAAAATTCTCAAAATTGAGAACTATCCAGGCCGGAAAATCCACCCAAAAATTCAAAAACATTAACTTACAAGTTACTTCTAGTCGAGTTCACAAAGAAATTACTTGTAGTTCATGTTTAACTCAAGTTCTTTGTTCCAGTTATAATTGAGTTAAACTGGTATGACCACCTCATCCAACTAATATCAAATCAAACTTAAGTATGTCACTCAAAATGAATTATAGATTTGTAGTCTTATAGATACTCAAATTAAATTACAGTATTTGATTTTGGATTTTTATTTTTTTTTCCTAAAGGATAACCGCATTTGACTTTGGTCTTCCGGTGGTTATAGATACTCAAATCAAAATCGGGTTTGATTTCAAATTATTTGATCATGGTTTCGGATACTCAATTTTGGTTAATTTTCCCGGATTTAAAGTCTAATTTAATTTGGGTTTGCAACCAGGCCCACAAGTGACAAGGCCACAACCACAAAAGTAAACAACTACAAAGTCAACGATCACATATCGTTCCCAGATAATGTTTTGGTTCCTAACGCTTTGGAGCTGGTTGACAGTAAAAACTATAACTGCGGGAAAAATTGAAGTTATTGCTTCTTTTAAATCATGATAACCAAACTTAACCTAAGGTAACCCACAAAAAAATATTGGAATTTTCGGATCCAAATCTAAACCAATCTGTAGGCGCTTTTTCCTTCCTTCTGTCGCTCCAACTCCATAAATATCAAACCCCCTCATTTGAAACACGTTAAATGTCATCTATAGCAACATTATCTTTAAGTTGCGAATTGGAAACAAAAAAGAAAAGTAATGATATAATTCGCCCATTTGGGGAGATAAATAACAATCAATCTGAAATTCTAAGATCTAACTCTAACTAATCTCTATCCCCTTTGCCTTTTTGTTGTTACTCCAACTCCATAAAATAACAAAACACCTCATTTGGAACTTCATCATCCTTTTTTAACCCCTTTGAAGAACCAAAACCCAGATAGGAAATTGCAAGAAACCCAAAAACCAAAAATCAGATGTTAACAGTTTGATGCACCAAGTTGCTGATGATTATGGTTTGGAGGTATCTGTTGGCTTGCCACAGCCTGCTGGCCATCTCGTTCCTAGGAAAACAAGTGAGACAGTTGATGAAGATGACTTATCCAAGCGACTTGCTGAGCTGAAAGCCAGATGTTGAGCTAAATGAGTGAACTTGGAAGCATTCTATGCTAGTGATTTAGATGTGGAAATAGTATGTGGTAAATATATACTGTATTTCTTATAGTTTCATGCTTTTGTAATATCTTTAAGGAAAGATATCCAACAACTATCGTTGTCATAATTTATTTATTTTATTTAATCTTTTGCTTCCGCTTCTGTGAGTATTGTTTAATAAGCCTTCTTCTATTTTCTTTTCTTTTGCCCCTGTACGTAAGTCACCTTTTAGACACACAACTTTGGAGGATGCTCCCATAGTTCCAAAATTAGCTACCCACTTCTCCTTTGGCACAGAGTTTAATGGTAGCTGATTTTAGAACATAAAACTCTTCTTTGCTATGGGCTATTGCTTTAACATGAGAGGGAGTTGGAAAGTACTGATGACAAGAAAAATGTAAGGGTAGGTGAGTCATTTAACACCTAAAACACCACTAAAAACAGAAGTGGTAGCATTTTGGAACAGAGAGAGTACATAATTACGTAATACAATATTAATGGTGGGCTGGGGTTGTTTAAAAGTCCTAAGTTTGAAAAACTGATCCAATATTATTTGAAATATTGGATACTAAAAATGGCACTTTCAAATTTGGGTACCATTTTCAAAATGATTGGATATTCGAAGAACATGCCAAATGTTTTAGATTTTGGATGTATCAGATACTCCGTATAAAGGGATAAATAGCCAAAGTGATAATGTTTTTTTTTTTTTTTTTTTTAAAAGATACATATGGGCATCTAGATTTGTCAAATGGATCAAATTAGGTTTAAACATGCTATCTCGTGTTAGCTGACTAGTATATCGAGTAATCTCGAGTTTGAATTGGGTTAGTGTTATCAGGATTTAGGTTAACACACTCAATTAAATGACGAATTATTGTGTGTCCAACAAATTATTATCTTTTTCCCCGTTAAAACGGATAAGTTTCATTGAAAAGAGAAGTCTCTGACCATTTGACATATTACACAATAACTTTTTGAATATATACCCCGTAAATAAAAGACATACATTCCTAATTATTATAAGAAATTATTAATTAATTATTATACCAAACAGACTGTCTTAATATTAATTGTTTGAAAGTACCAGGGGTACATTTCGTGTTAGCTGACTAGTATATCGAGTAATCTCGAGTTTGAATTGGGCTAGTGTTATCAGGATTTAGGTTAACACACTCAATCAAATGACAAATTATTGTGTGTCCAACAAATTATTATCTTTTTTCCCGTTAAAACGCATAAGTTTCATTGAAAAGAGAAGTCTCCGACCATTTGACATATTATACAAGAACTTTTTGAATATATACCCCGTAAATAAAAGACATACATTCCTACTTGCAGGTAGGAAAAAAAACCTAACATCAAATAAAAACAGCTGCATAAAAAGAAAAATAACCTCAACATTTTTACCTGTATAGCACAAAATAAATTAAATGTTTCCACAGCAGGTCTTTCCTTCCCAAGTAAATCAAGTGCAGCTGTGTAGCCGGCAACCATCTTGAACATCATCAAGCAGCTCAGATGGTTCAAACTGAAAATTTCTCATCTCCAACTCCTTATCAGTTCTTATCTTACTCATGGGCATGCTTTTGTAACTGAAGTGGAATCAAAAATTAATTTCTTGCCTTAACTATCTATTAATTTGGCAGAGTTCACCTCTTTGTCAAATTTAATAAATTTTGTTGATTGCATCATCCAACCCCTCTTTCAAACTCCGTCCCTCCCTCATCATCCAACCATAGTTTGAGAGACAGTTGATGAAGATGACTTATCCAAGCGACTTGCAGGGCTGAAAGCCAGAGGTTGAGCTAAATGGGAACTTGGAAGCATTCTATATGCTGGTGATTTAGATGTGGTAAATATATACTGTATTTCTTATATTTTCATACTTTTGTTCTCTTCAAATATCTTTAAGGAAAGATATCCAACAACTATGATTGTCAATTTGTCATAATTTATTTATTTTCTTTAATCTTTTGCCATCTTCTGTGAGTATTATTTAATAAACCGTCTTCTTTTTTCTTTCTTTTTTCTTATGTAAGTCACCTTTTAGACACACAACTTTGGAGGATGTACTCCCATAGTTCCAAAATCAGCTATCCGCTTCTCATTTGACACAAAGTTTTAATGGTAGTTGATTTTGGAACATAAACTCTTATTTGCTATTGCTTTAACATGAGAGGGGGTTGGAAAGTAATGATGACAAGAAAAGACAAAGGTAGATTAGTCATTTAACACCTAAAACATCATTAAAAAGAGAAGTGAGTAGCATTTTGGAACAGAGAAAGTATGTAATTACCTAATACAACATTAATGGTGGGCTGGGGTTGTTTAAAAAAAATCCTAAATTTGAAAAACTGATCTGATATTATTTGAAATATTGGACACTGAAAATGGCACCTTCCAAATTTGGGTACAATTGTCAAAATGATTGGATATTTGAAGAACATGCCAAATGTTTTAGATTTGGATATATCATATACTGGGTAGAAAGTGATGAATAGATGAAGTGATAATGAGTTTCTTTTTATTTGAAAGATACATATGGACATTTAGATCCGTTAAATAGGTCGATCAAATTAGGTTTAAACATGCTATTTCAAGTTAGGTGACTAGCATATCGAGTCATCTCGAATTCAAATTGGGCTAGTGTTATCCGGATTTAGGTTAACACACTCAATCAAATGACGAATTATTGTGTGTCCAACAAATTATTATCTCTTTCTTGTTAAAACGTATAAATTTCATTGTAAAGAGAAGTCTCTGACCATTTGACATATTACACAAGACATTTTTGATTAAACAAATACTAACAGGTTCTTTTATCTTTTAAGTGTAAAATAAAAAATAAAATAAATAAATATTTTACTTCTAGTACTTTGTAAGATTTGGGAGTTTTGGCCATGGGAAAATGCTAGTAGTTACAAAAATTTGTATGAACTTAGTTCATCACACGAATCAATTAAATCTCTTTAAATATACTTTCCATGTCCGTATTACCGATGACGTTGGCTCATTTTTTTATCTACGAGAGAGAAGAGGTGGATGATTCAGAGCCCATCAACCAAAATGAGTGCTTAACTCTATCCAACTCATATGGTGCAATATCAGCCTCTGGCCCCTTTGATATCAAATTGAATCTCAAAGACAGGAAAGGGGAGTTCATCAAAGGCTCGTTTGTTATGTTGGGAAGAGGAGAGTTGGGATGCTTATGACAAGTGCCTAGTTGGGGAGATTTTAGGGGAATCAAATCATCAATCGAATGCAGATATATCCAGTTGTCACTTAAAATTGAAATTGAGAACCATTGAGCAGATAGTTGTCCCTATATTTTCTAATCCCATTGTTAGCATTCTCATCATTTAAACCCTAATTGAGCTCAATCACACATACCACTTGAAAATACCAATCAATTAAACTTAAAAATCCAAAATCATCAAAAGTTAAGCACTCACAACGCACATACCAAATTGAATTACAAATCAATTACACTGAAAATAATTAAAATCCAAGAATTCACAACCCACATAACAAAAAACAAACAAACATGTTAATTGTGCACCCTAACCATTATAATAATAATAATAATAATAATAATAATAATAATAATAATAATAATAATAATAATAATAATAATAATAATAATAATAATAATAATAATAATAATAATAATAATAATAATAATAATAAAAGATCAAATTCACCTCAGAATAAAAAACGCCGGCTATCAACATGCAAAATGCGATCGAAGCAAAAGTTTGGGTTTTTTTTTTCTGGGTTTATCTTTATAAGCAACGAGGTGGGTGAGGTGAGGTGAGGTGAGGCGAAGAGAGAAGACGACGCAGATCTTACTATATATACCACGTAAATAAAAGACATACCTTCCTAATTATTATAAGGAATTATTAATTAATTCTTATACCAAACAGACTGTCCGAATTAGAGCTGGCAAAACCCGACCCGACTCGAGATAACCGACCCGATCCGCCCGATATCAGACCCGCCCGACACCCGAAAATGTATCAATTATCATTATCCGAAACCGACCCGACTTGGTCCAACCCGACACCCGACAACACACGCTATCCGAACCCGAAACAGATAACACCCGACCCGAAGTTACCTGAAACCGAAATGAACCCGAACCGACTCTACCCGAAACCCGAGTATATCCGACTTATAATGATAAAATATTCAAAATGATTGAAAATGCATTAACTTAACACACATGTAGTCCATATTATTGAAAATTTTCATATAAAGTTGAGTTTTTCATATTATTTCGAGTTTATATGTTCTGAAACATGAATTAAATTTGACCTGATATGACCCAAAAATCGAACTAATCCGAATCCGACTTAACCGAAACCCGAACTAACCCGACCCGAGTTGACCCGTAACCCGACATCAACATAAACC
The DNA here is from genome assembly GCA_038025085.1 of Tetragonia tetragonoides. Taxonomy (NCBI): domain Eukaryota; kingdom Viridiplantae; phylum Streptophyta; class Magnoliopsida; order Caryophyllales; family Aizoaceae; genus Tetragonia; species Tetragonia tetragonoides. Next base: position 49,263,482 of record CM076145.1, read on the forward strand.
CGAATCAATCCGATTCGACCCAACCCGACCCGATTACTCTTCTGACCCGATATTACCCGAACCCGTAATGACCCAAAACCGAAAAAACCCGACCCAAACCCGACCCCATCCGCCCGATTGCCACCTCTAATCCGAATATTAATTGTTTGAACTCCAGATGGACCTAATCTAATTTTATCTTAATTAATTAATTAATTATTGTACCATATTGGTTAATTTGGACGGGAAAAATAAGAAGCACAAAAAAAGTGTCAGGTGTACATTCCGTAGATAAAAGAGGAAACTCAACTCAACTTTGAGGGTGAGATGCCCTACAAAAATAGGAATACATATATACGTTGGGTTGCAACTTGCAGCCATCATTTTTTTAAAGGAATTATTATTCGATTGCAACTTGCAGCAATCGGCTGGTTGAGAGATTTGTAGGGATTTAGGTCAATAATCTTAAATTTATACGTATAATGATCCTTCCATATTAACTTGGGTCGAATTTTCATGTGAGGGTTACAAATTTGGTAAAGTTTTGATCTTTTGTGTTGTTTGTAAAAGTAGGCTGTTTGTTGAAATTTTCACCTTTTATTCAATTTTCGTGTCTCTATTTTTTTGGGAAATTTTGGATTATGTTTGTGAGATTGTGCCCATGTGCAGTTTTCCTCATTGCACTTGTTAATTTTGGCCTGACAACTAGGTAGCACGAAGCCGAATATGAACGATGAAGGTGACCGAATCCCAATGTTACCAAGACATACCATTGCAACCAGTGTCTTGTCAAGGACATGGAGGTATGATTGGCTCAACCTTCCACATCTCGATTTGGCAGAGCAAATATCTTTCCCCAGACCTGGAAATTGAGCTATTGGTCGAGCATACTTTTGGAGTTTTTTAATTAGATGTTTAGCAATGTTGATGATGTTGAGGTATAAAACCCGCTTTGATAAATTTCATTAATTGGGCTTTAACAAGTGAACACACGTACAAGACAAGTGAGGTTTCAACCCAAAACCAATTGGCAATGGGTGAAGTAACCCACTTCCTTATATGTATGCTCAAGACCCTTTAATCTTTCCATGTGGGACACAAACCCACTTCAACACAAGTGTATTAGTCTACCTTACAGATTTGATTTTTATAATGATATGTGGTTTGCCCTAGATGTTTAGGTGGTTAACCACAAGTATAAATTTTGCAGGTGAGAGCTTGAAGATAAGTTTTCTGAGCTCTTATCTAGAATCCTCTGGCACAGACTTTACTCATGGTGTGAACTTTGCTGTTGTTGGTGCATCCACTCATGAAATTAGTCTATTTCGATTGTCGATTCAGGCACTGCAGTTTGGTCATTTCCAGAATTGCACACGTGAGCTCAGGCCTCAAGGTGCTTTCGTCTGATCCATTATACTATAGATATTTCTTCTACAGTCTAGTCTAGTGTGCCTGTACAAGATCTCTAGAATGAGATGAACTAAACACCCATTTACTTAATTATGTGTCTGTCTTTCTTCCAACATGTTCTATAAAGAAGCCATGAACTCTGAATTAGCTATTTGCTAATAACACTCTGCCACGCAGGTAAGGGATCAATGATCAGCGACCAGGACGGACTTTGGTAACGCAGTTTATTCGATTGACATTGGGCAGAACGACCTTACGATTGCATTCCTTGCGAATGAAAGCTATCCATACGTTGTCGACAAGATTCCAGTTATCCTTGAGGGGATTGAAAATGTCACTATGGTGTGTATATTCGTGTAATTTAGAGTCCAGTTTGTTGTTTTTATATTTTATCAGCAATGGGATGGAGGTTTTGATTATGTTTTACGATTATGCGATGCAGAAGGTTGGCTCAACTTGAACTCAATGAGATGAAGCTGAGCAAGATGGAAAAGACAAATGATATACATATATATATTCAGTTCTAGTAACTAAAGCAGTCAATTTTAAGCATAATTCATAATAATTGTTCACAACTTTTCTCCAATATTAAGTCCAATGTTTATTAACTGATGATATTAACTTTGATCTTCTCCTTTTCTCTGGCATTATAAAAGAAAGCTTTGATTTTGCTATCATCCATGGCTCTAGCTACTCTGCTCTTCTGGTATTTCTCGGAATTTCCGTGTGCTCCTCTGCGATTCTCAATGCTCACTTCTTGTAAAAAATGTTGCCAACAAAGCATTAGACCAGAGTCACATTGCCCACAACTCATCGCACCCTTCTCGCCTTGTTTGAAGTACTTGAACTAAAATTTTACTCGAACAAACAGCAGTAGTTAGTAACCATATATAGTTACTGTCACAAAATGAAATAAAAGATCAAGAATCATAAATCAGCAAATCCGCAATTACATAGCTAGTTCAAAATATTTGTTGTGAGGCTTCTCAAATCTAGGAACCCCCAACAGTTATATATTCTGTTTTTCATAGTTAAATCTTTGGATAATACTCCATATAACTGTTGGGGGTTGCTAGACTTGAGATTATTATCTATGATACTCCATAGTTATTTTAAATAAAAACATTTAGTGGAAGTTGTACCTTTAGAACCTTTAGCTCCTCATCCACCTTGGAACCATGTTTCTGCAAGGATATTGTTATTGTCTGTGGTTGTAAAGAAAGCCAAAGCAGAGATTCAACGAGGTTATGGACACGATAGCTTTTCCAATAACCTAATACATAACCAATTTTCAGCCTCAAATGCTTGACACCAAATGGTAACAGATTGCCGAGACCTTTTCGCAGATGTGGTGCTATTATGAGGTCCTTTCGACGAAAATCAAAGACAGTGATCAGTGAACATGATCAGACTGGTACTAATTGCAAATTATTGAGCTCAATTTCTCAATAAGCAATGTACTACAGAAATGAGTATTAGTTGTATATACAGTCTTACCTCTGATGACAAAGACGCGTCCAATTCCAACTTTTCGCAACACCTGAACTTGAGCTTGGCAAGGTATTGAAGAAGACTAGCGGCTGTCCCATTCTCAGGCAGATGTACACTCACCTTTCCTATTGCAGAATGACTTGGTGCAAATATTGGTGCAATATAATATTTCGATTCCAAACTTGTTAGACTTGGAGCATCAACCACGCCCTTCATGTCACTCTTAACAGGCACAAGGGCTTTAAACAGTTACTGAAGATGACAAAGTCTGGTGTGACATTGCATTCTTCTAGCACCAAATGCTCCACATTGGAAACAAGCGCCGCAAATTTTGGAGAACATATAACTCCATGTATTCGTAGATATCTCAAACTGATGCCAGTAGCTACCTCGATTATGGCAAAAGTACTCCCCTTGAAATCCAAGAGCCAAGATTCGGTCCGTCAATAACTAACTTCTCCCTATATAAGTCATTATGCAGAACAAGTTCATCAAGCTTCGAAAAGCCAGTAGAAACCGTAACTGTATCATACAGAAGACATTCATCTAAACATAGATATTCGATTAAAGGGCAAGTTATAGCTAAGCACCCTACACTTTCCTAGTTTAAGTGAATCCTACGTAAAGAGAGCCGCTTTAATGATAGTTTTGAAGCGGCAAAGAGTTTACCAGCAGGCAACTTATACATTCTTCTCGTTGTAAGATTACTGTACAAGTTAAGCTCTTCGAGTTGGAAATTAGTACTGGCATGATTAATCCACCAATCCAAACGGGCAGATGCTTCAGGAGTCATTTTGCCGTTAGGCATATATAAGGTGAGAGTTTTGACACTAGACACATAACCCGTCCTTTCGTGTGTATAATCTCTAGATAGCTTGGTGAGCGTTTCGTCTACGAAGTCGATAAACAGCTTCTTCTTTTTCTCCTGGAACTCTCGTCCACTACTTTCTTCTTCTTCTTCTTCTTCTGTAGAAGAGTATTTCTTTTTCAGCTGACGGTCGAAGAGCGTTTTGCCTAGATTCAAATGAGGAAGGCTAAGCCAAAGGTCTTTCCACGCCCTCGAAAGGACTGTTGTTGCCATGACTTCTTTTGCAGGGAGGAAAGAGAAAAATTTCTGTATGATTTCTTCTGGTAATTCTGATATTCGAGCATTCTTGGACTTCTTATTCTTCTCTGTTCTAGCTCTCTTCTCCATTGTTGTTGTTGTTTTTGCCTTCCCTCTATGTTATATAGTTTAGGGTTTGTTTCTAAATCTGAATGTGTATAATATATGACGAACAATAGAAACTCAAGCCCCTAGGGGCTAGGATTTAGCAAATTTATTTACCAGATGGGAAAGTATATAATCCTATACACACACAACTGCCTCAAGTAATAATGTTTGTCACCATTGACTTTCTTGAAATGACTTTGCGGCTTGCCCACGGTTGTGTGGACTTGGTGCACCGTGAATCAAAAACACTTAATCCTAAAAAAAACGAAAGGTTCCATCTTTTTTGGTCCACCGTGGACTGAGTCCACACAGGATTTTGTGCACCTATCGACTGGGATTATCGGCCTTAGCCTACCCTTTTTTTTTTTTTTTTTTTTTTTTTAATAAACAAAATTCTTGTCCAGACTTGCTCACATGGCGAGGGAATAGCAGTTAGCACCCCCTATTGAAAATGATCAACTGCTCAATATTCATAAGATCTTTCATTTCTCCGTCCACTTCCGGTGCCAATGGACCCCTCAAACCATCGTCGATGTAAGGTCCGCATTTCTGCAAATTATCGATTTTTCAGTTTCAAATTTGGTAAAGTTTTGATCTTTTGTGTTGAGTTTTTGTTTGTATAAGTAGCCGTTTGTTGAACTTTTCATCTTTAATTCAGTTTTCGTGTCTCTAAATTTTTTGGGTAATTTTGAATGATGATTGTTGCCTTTTTTTTTTTTTTCTCTTTGCACTCTACCTGTTTGTAGAAATGCTTGACGGGATTTGTTGTTAATTTTGGTTTCTTAAGCTTTTGGGTGTTTCTGAAGGGTAAGTAGTAAGGAAATTGTTCTCAAGGCTTTCAATTTCACATTTGCAGACTTTGGCCTGACAACTAGGCAGCACAAAGCTGATTAGCTTTGGTTTTTGAAGAAGCAGAATATGAATGAGGAAGGTGACCGAAGCTCAAAGTTACCAGTGTAGGAAATATAAGGTATTGATCAATAACAAAATAATATAGAAAGGTTAGAGTAGATAACTTATCAAATAATCGTTGCGCCGTGGTATGAGGGTCACTGCCTTGAAAGCGATTTTCGGCACGACTTTGGTGCAAATCGTCTCCGCCGGTCGCTCCCCAAGGTTAACACAACAACCCCCAAACAAGTGCACTCATGGATGGAGGTTTGGAACTAACACAAATACAATTGCCCGGAAACTAATCACACATGGGGATATGAGGAGAAATGTCTTGCTTCACATTTCTCTCTACTCATACTCTAGTGAACATGGACACCCAATTTATAGATGGTAAATGTAACCTCCCACTACCCATTAAAGTAGCTTTAATGAGTTTATTAGTGGCACATTATGGGATATGAATTACCCACAATTAATTACAAATCGGTTACAAATCACCCCATAACCTTTGGGTGCCATTATTCCAACAATCCCCCACTAATAGCAAACAAAGGCCAAAGTGATTTAATTTATGGACAAAGGAAAAGATAGAATACTTAAGTACCAATGTCCGAAGATTGAATTGATACGTAGTGAAGTGAGCGAGTGGCCGAGCTAATTCAAAGAGTGAAGTACTCTTGAATTCAATGAATTACACGTGGTCAATCGAGACCCCCACAACACATATTATACCTTAATTTTGTGCAAATTCCGCGATAGAAAAATATAAACGCAATTATATAGGTCATGCGCACACCTTGGGTCTTATGAGTGCTCTAGAAAGACAGCCCAAAATCTTTCATAAAAGGCGGCCAAACCTTTACACTCACGTAGCTGATTTCTACACGTCCATCAAAATCAAATCTACCCAACTCATATATGGGTTTGACCAATAAACAACTGGACTAAGAAATCATTAAGAGCATATGATGCTCAACCTCTCATATATCAACGGTGAATCCATCAAGTCCGTCTCAATTAGGACCACCCAAGTAATAGGGATATGGAATCATTAAGAGCTAGAAGCTCAACCTCACAACAAGCGGTGAATCCATCAAGTCCGTCTCATAAGGACCACCATATAAAGGCTATGGATTCATTAAGAGCATGTGCTCAACCTCACAATAGCACCAAGAACGCGATAGGGATGGGAAAAGATGGTGCACATTGAGTAATCTCATAGCTTCGTTTGACCACATTGAACCAATGAAGGTTGGGTATCCACCATGATTTCCTCAATCTAAGGGCTTTAAGCCTCATCCCCCTCGACGATTCAATAATAAACTTAAACCAATCTTTCTTTAATTTATATTGTTACTTGACGACATTTTGTCCATTGCAAATGTGTCATCTCATTACACACTAATTTTAACAAATCATAATTAAAAGAAATTGGCACACTAAACTTTCTCAAAATGTATATCAACATGTCTCTCAAGTCTCAACAACCAATCAACTTCTTGACCTGCCCACTCAAGAATAGTTAATTATAACATGTTATGTGCAAGTCAGATTTTGAGACAACACCCACAACAAGGGAAAATACATACTCATTTGTACAAGTATATATTATTAACTTGTCACATATTTGCATCAATATACCCATCAAACACGACAGAGACGACTATCAAAGTGCAAACACAAGTTAATAGCATATTAATTCAAGAACTCTAGCATACACAAAATAATGAATATTTAGAACCTTCATTGTTCTTATGTGATATGCTACCTTGAGTTCCTCGCATTGAGAATATGGAAAATAATGACCTCTTTCAATATATGATAACTCCATATATAAATAATACTCGTATGATTTTATCTACCACAAACATATAGTGTCAAAAATAGCTTATTCTTTGCACATGGTACATAAGCTATACAATAATAATAAATGATTTCACTAAAATCATCATCTTAATTCTCAAGATATCTCTAGAATTATTTATAATATTTTACGAGGATAAAAGATATATACATACACATTCAAATATCTTAGATCCCATAAAAACCCACAAAGATTTCGGTAAACTAAATTTAATTAGTTACCCCCACATTCTCAAAGAGTCGGATTCGATCAAATTATATTGAGAGCACCAATATGTATAACATGTAGTGAACACAAAACTTCTTAATATGTATAACATGTAGTGAACACAAAACTTCCCCCACATGTTCTCAATATACATACGATAAATCATATACTTTCTCACCAATCCATTTGCAATTTCTTTTGATACAAAAATATTAAATATCATACCACAAATGATAATTTCAAAGAATTGAATGGTGTCAAATTTGTAGCATGTGAACTACAAACAACATCCACTTATTTACACAATATTTCTAAATAATATTTGAAATTATTCATACAACTCACAAAAACCCAACGATTTTTGGATCAAAATTTAATTACAATAAGGCTCAAATTATGGTCTCATATAATTGTCACACTAATTAACATATACTTGCTTAATTCTGTAAGCACACAATACATAAGTTTTTTTTTCTTTTTCTTTTGATTCTATCTCAGACAAGAACCATTTAGACTCTTGCCAAAGTCCCACATCGGATTTTTCTTCTTCAACAGGTCAATGAATAAACCCAACACCATACCTGGGGTTCAACCGTTCAAATAACAAAGTTCACATTGTTCTTATAACGCTCAATCCCTCAAGACCCCAATATATTTAATTGTCTGATATATAATCACCTTTAGATTGTATAAGAGTATATATTAAAGACAAATAAGTGTATCCCACAAACTCTGTACATAACAAGTTTGGAAATCAGTTATTTAACACTTTGGTACACGATAAACAAATCTAGCCTATATACTAGCACTTTGAGTAACAATAGATAGCAAATAATACGGTTTTGACTTTGTCGCATTAGAGCATCTACACACAACAATTCGAAGACCAGAAAATTCCTTGAACCTTATTTGTTCTCCAATTATCTCATCAGTCACCAGTAGTGTTAAGAGAATACTATTGCTAATTGCTATAGATGCTCAAGGCAAGAGCAAAAGTAAGGAAACAAAAGACCATCAAAGGGGACTGAGTTTTCTTACCTTACGTGTACAATTAATCAACCAATATCAGATAAATGAATTTTAAAATCCACCTCCCTTGTTAATCATCACATTGGGTCACAAGCACTATTGTGCAACTTACGCTAAACGCTTAAACACATACGCACTGAACAAGGTTTACCCAAAAACAGAATCAATGCATAGATATATAATCACATAATCATATATGCATCGATAAAGGACGTTACTGATCAAAATTATGAAATCGCTTTCAAATTGTAGGAAATATAAGGTATTGATCAATAACAAAATAATATAGAAATGATAGAGTAGATAACTTATCAAATAATCGTTGCGCCGTGGTATGAGGGTCACTGCCTTGAAAGCGATTTTCGGCACGACTTTGGTGCAAATCGTCTCCGCCGGTCGCTCCCCAAGGTTAACACAACAACCCCCAAACAAGTGCACTCATGGATGGAGGTTTGGAACTAACACAAATACAATTGTCCGGAAACTAATCACACATGGGGATATGAGGAGAAATGTCTTGCTTCACATTTCTCTCTACTCATACTCTAGTGAACATGGACACCCAATTTATAGATGGTAAATGTAACCTCCCACTACCCGTTAAAGTAGCTTTAATGAGTTTATTAGTGGCACATTATGGGATATGAATTACCCACAATTAATTACAAATCGGTTACAAATCACCCCATAACCTTTGGGTGCCATTATTCCAACAACCAGGACCTGTAAGACAACAAATACTCACTCTCTTGTGCAACCAGTGTCCTGTCACGGACATGGAGGTTGATGGTTCATCTTCCATCCCTTCAAGAAACCTTACTTGCTAAAGTCCAGATAAATCAGTATATGGTTGACAATTTAATCGCTGGTTGTACTGCTATTGAGTGTTTTGACTTCGACTACTGCTATGGCTTCAAATTGTTCAATGTTTCGGGGCTTTCTAGGCTAAAGAAGTTCAAACAATATACCTAATCAATTCACCTAATTTTGACTGCTTGATTTATCAGGAAGTGAATCTGAGCGTACTGAACTTGCCTTGGTCGCTGTTCATGCATTAACGCATTTAGAGTTATGGTGTTGGGAGGCCAGCATTGATGTTTGGTCCAGTAGCAATATTCGACAGCAACTTTCCCACCTGACGAAGTTAGTCATGTATCGCTGTAATGTGTTGGAGTACATGGAACTTTAACGAGTAGCACGCTTGAAACTTTAAAGATTGGAAAGTGTGAAAATTTAGATCAATTTGACCTCCATGCTTGTGAGAAGTTGTGACATAAACGGCGATTGGTTGAATCTACATCTCTTGGAACTTGCCAGCCTCAAAGTTCTGAAGGTGGAAAAATGCGATCGATTGGAGCACTTTCAGATCTTTCACAATCGTCTTCATACTCTGCACCTTATACAATGTGAAAAGTTAGATGAAGTTGTAATGGATTGTCCAAGCCTATCAAACTTCTCATATTGTGCTTTAAAGAATATCATTTCCCTCTCAACGGAACCTACTACACTGACATCGACAGATCTAATAGCATGGAGCTAGAGTCTCCACGTCAGGGAAAGGATAGTACATGGAATGATGACCTCTTTGGATTGCTTGCAAAGCTTAGACATTTTAAGTATTTGACGTTAACTTTGTATTCTATTGAGGTACTCTCTGCCATCTTTCTCTGGAGCTCTGTCTTACCTTGATCATCATGTAATTTATTGTTGGCAATGATTGTTTATTTGCCTTATCTGACAAATTAAGGATGTGAAGATTCCATGGATATTGAGACAAAACCTTTCTCCCTCTCTCTGTGACATTGAGCATTTGGATCTAACAGCTTCCTTATTAGAATGATTTGTCCATTGCTCATTCCATGCAACTTTAATCTAAATTTTGGCCATTGCTCATTCTATGCAACTTTAATCTAAAATTTTCAGCTGCCAGAGTGGTATTAAGCTTGGTAGCTTCAACTGTTAACAGCCAATAATTTTGAAAATAAATATAATTGTAACTCTTGTAAGTTATAGGGAGAATTCAAGGCAGGGCTAGTAGGGAAGGGAGTGATGAAAGACCATAACCAAAATTTTGAGATTAGTGCACCATCAGCAGCAGGAAGAGCATATGAGATTCAAGTCTTTGATGTGACTTATTTCTTGGGAAGTAGTCCTAGTCATACAAGGCAGGTAAAATCAGATCCAGAAGTTCCCCACATTTTTTGCTACCTTGGTGAAAGCGAAAGACAGAGAAAAGGAATTAAAAATGCATCATATTATATGTTTGCGCCGCCTCAAATTACGCTGATAGTTCCAGCAATTAAGAATTTGACTAGAGTTCTACTTGTAGATCAAACTAGTATTCTTGATTACCACTTGTCAGAAATATTTTCCACTAAACTTCGAGGTTTAATTATCTATTGCAAGTTGCAACGAGTATTTTGCCATTTCTGGAGTACTGATCCAGCACAGAAGAAGATATCAATATCATATTTCCATCCCTGTTCATGATGAATGTAAGTGAAGAATACAAAAACTGAGAAGAGAAGAAGGAAGGCTAAGATTGGAAGAAATGAGGGAGTTACATTATATCGTACTACTGGTACTAGAAGTATTTGTAGCAGCCCTCGGTTTTGCTGATTCAAAATGTATACTTTTCAACTTTGGGGATTCTAACTCTGATACAGGGGGGCTTACTGCTGGCGTTGGATTCTACCTTGGCCCTCCTTCTGGTCAGCAGTTCTTCCACAAGACCGCTGGCCGTTTCTGCAACGGTCGACTCTACATTGATTTCATTTGTACGTATCTTTTCAGTATATGCTATTTACATAAATATAATTGAAGTGGATCCACAATAAATGGCTGTGTCATGTTTTCCACACTTTCACATACTTTAGGATCTTTTAATTAGATGTTTGGCAGTTTGGCAATGTTGATGATGTTGAAGTATATGAGAAATAGAGTTCTACATTGAAGTCAAGTTTATTAATCTACCTTACCAATTTGGTTTTATGATGATACGGGCGCTAGATATTTAGGTGGTTAACCACAAGTATAAATTTTGCAGGTGAGAGCTTGAAGATAAGCTTTCTGAGCCCTTATCTAGAATCCTCTGGCACAAACTTTACTCATGGTGTGAACTTTGCTGTTGCTGGTGCCTCCACTGATGAAATTAGTCTATTTCGGTTGTCTATTCAGGCACTGCAGTTTGGTCATTTCCAGAATCGCACACGTGAGCTCAGGCCTCAAGGTGCTTTCGTCTGATCCATTATACAATAAATATTTCTTCTACAGTCTAGTCTATCAGACTTCTAGTGTGCCTGTAGAAGACTTCTAGAATGAGATGAACTAAACACCCACTTTACTTGATTATGTGTCTGTCTTTCTTCCAACATGTTCTATAAAGATTCCATGAACTCTGAATTAGCTACTTACTAATAGCACTCTGCCACGCAGGTAAGGGATCAATGATCAGCGACCAGGACTTTGGTAACGCAGTTTATTCGATTGACATTGGGCAGAATGACCTTACGATTGCATTCCTTGCAAATGAAAGCTATCCATACGTTGTTGACAAGATTCCAGTTATCCTTGAGAGGATTGAAAATGTCACTATGGTGCGTATATTCGTGTAATTTATATTCCAGTTTGTCGTTATTGTGGGTACAGTTAAACTTTTATGTGATCAAATACCTATGTTTATATTTTATACGCACTGGGATGGAGATTTTCATTATGTTACCTCTTCATCTTCAGGCATTATACCAACTTGGTGGTAGAAAGTTTTGGATATACAACACTGGGCCATTAGGTTGTTTGCCAAAAACTCCTGCATTGTATAAGAAGAATGACAGCGAACTTGATGATGTGGGATGCATGACTCTTTATAATAATGCTGCAAAAGCTTTCAATGAGGGATTGAGTAAACTCTGTGATAAACTGACATCCAAATTCCAGGATGCCCTGATTGTTTACACTGATATGTATGCTATCAAATATGATCTCTTTGCCAATCCAAGTAAATATGGTGAGACAAGATTTCCCTAAAGAAAATGTCAGAAACTGCTGTTTACATATTTGTAGTCCATATACTTATTACAAAAGCCTAATTATGTGCAATATGATGCATGACTTTTGCAGGCTTTGAGAACCCGTTAATGGCTTGTTGTGGCCATGGAGGACCTCCATATAACTTCGCAGATAGGAAGACGTGTGGTCAACCTACAGCTACTGCTTGCCTTGACCCCTCACGTTCTGTGAGCTGGGATGGAGTTCATTATTCTGAGGCCGCAGGTGCTGTCGTTGCTTCCAAGATTTTGTCAGGCAAATACTCTAGGCCATATGTTAAACTGAAGAGTTTTTGCAAACACCAGATGTATTAGGCTTGTAAGACTAGCACTTCCTTGTTAGGATTCCTATCTATGTTTTTACACAATTGTTCTCAATCTGCTTCAATGGATCATGTTTTTAGTCACAAAGTTATAGGACTTTCTATGTTGGTTAATATGAGCAACAAGTCGAAAAACAATAAACAGCAGAACTTTACATCTTGACTATCAGAATTGTACAGACAGTGTCTTGACTGAAAGCACACTTATTTGCTCGATCTCTTCCCGCCGATACATGATAATGAATTCATATTAGGAAATCTTAGTCAGTATCCAAAAGAAAATAAAGCCAATAGATGGTTTTGGTGACTACATTGAACAAAACCATGAATTTTGCAGTTTTTACACTAATCAATTAATCATGATCCCGTTTACAAATCTGACCATAGAAGCAGAGATCTGCTGATTCAAGAACACGCAATTTCTCTTCTTTTCTTTCTTTTTTTTTTTTTTTTTTTTTTGGGTGCTTGTGCAGTGGAATTCATTTTTTTTATCTCCTTAGTCCTTCCTCTCTTTTCTTTTATCCTATTATGCAATATAAGTAGTCAGTTCAATAAATGCACCCTGTGCTAGCTGTATGAAAGGATAACATTTACCTTCAGTTCAACTGTTATAGTTCTAGCATTTTATGCTAATCGATCACTAGTAACTTAGTACTCAAGTAGTAACCAAGTCGATGTATTTGTATTATCCTATAAGGCCATGTTAGCCAGTTCATTAATTTGTTTTGGATACATTTAGCAGAAAGAACTACTGTATATGCTAATGCCTCATAATTGCACCATGTGCTGTATGATCGCGTTACCTTCGATTCAGCATATAGTTCTAGCATTTTATAGTACTAGTAAACCAAGTCAATGATTTTATACTACTAGGTAGAGTATCTTACTAGATGATGGTAGTACACTGCACTGGTACTCTTTTCCCACTTGTTAGATCTTACGCTTTGATCGAAGTTTGATTTTAGAAACTGTTATTATAATCTATTGCAATTTGCAGAAGGTGTGCTTTTCCATCCTGTAGATCGAAGAATATAACTAAGTATTTCTTAAGAGCAGGTAAACTGCTAGTACTTTACTAAATAAGCAGCAGAGATCAGCAGCAACAGGAACTTTAAAGTAAGGGGAGAAATGGGGAAAGTAATAGTACTACTACCACTACTAGTTGTAGTAGCAGCCTTCAGTTTGGCTGACTCGAAATGTATCCTCTTTAACTTCGGGGATTCAAACTCCGATACAGGAGGGCTGATGGCTGGCCTAGGCCTCTACCTCGGCCCTCCTGCCGGTCAACAGTTCTTCCACAAGACCACAGGGCGCTTCTGCAATGGTCGACTCTACATTGATTTCATTTGTATGTACATTATTTTCCTTTCTTCGCATAATTTTATTGTGCTGCAGTAACTGAATGTGTTTTCTCAAGTTAGGCTGCCCTTTTTTTTATTCATGTTCCAAAGTTGACTTTTTTTCGGTCTCCAAGATACGAGTTTGGCTATTTTTTCCCTTTAACATGAATTTGATTTCTGAACTTTTAATGTATACTCCTTTGTTATATGATTTATCAAATTTAATTTTTATGTCTAGTATGAGAAAATGATGGTTTTTAAAGTTGATTACATAAAGTCAAAAAACTATTTCACTGAGTGACTATTCTTTCTAGTTTCTATGCATAACTATTCTGTACCTGTCATAAGACTCATAGCTTGTTGGGGAAAACTACGGTATTTACCCACAATCACAACAACAGATAATCGGAAAAATAAAGTGCAAGAACCCAAATAACAACACAAACAATTTTACGTGGAAAACCCCTCTCAATTAGGGGAAAAACCACGGTGCGGACCTCCACGCACTAAACAATAATCCACTATGATAATCAAGAGTACAAAGGCAACACTCACAAGATCAAGCAACAAGTAGACTATCTATCTTTGGTACTAGTACAAATTGACAAACTCTAACTCAATTTGGTACTCCCACAAAACCAAAGATACACCCACAAATACCTGTCGATGACCGATCCGAATACTCCGATTACCTTCACCCGGACAAACCGAATCAACCGTGAACTGGAACAAACCTCTTTGGAGAAATACTCAATTTCTCTCACACTTTGTTTGTCTCTCACTCACTTGGCTCTCCCTTCTTTCGTTTTGTTTGGGCTTCCTTTTACTGCCAAACTCAATCACTCGGCCCTTGCAAAAACAAAGGGCTTGCCCCTTTTATATTCAATCATCAACAACTAAAGAAGACCAAAAGGCTAAGACCTTTTGTTTCCCAATCATCAACTAAAGAAAACCAAAAGGCTTCAGCCTTTTTGTTTTCCCAACTTTTTAACTTCCTTTTTTTTTTTTTTTCCTTTTGTTTTTCTTTTTGTTCTATTTTATTTTCTTTACAAAACTAAAATAAAATAAAACATAACTAAATATTATTTGGTATTTGGGGCGTTACCTCAACAAATCCTCCCTCGACCCAAATCACCAAATACTTCTACCTTGTCCGAGAAACGAACCTTCTTCTTCACGGTCTTGCTCCTCCCTACGCAATGACCCTCAACATAACACAAGTTGTTCTCCGCCTTCTTTCCTTGCACAATCAAAGTAGCACCACGATACACTTTGCACCACCTTCCCGTACCAATGTATCTACACCCTTGCGATGTCAACTCACCCAACGAAATCACGTTAACACGAGCATCGGGTACATACCTCACATTGTGGAAGGTTCTAGTCACACCACCATAGAGCTCAATTCGGATGCTACCCATCCCTTTCACCTTCAACTTACCACTCCCCATGTTGATGTCACCATACTCACCATCTTGGCACAAAGTATCAAACATAGCATGGTCTCTACAAATGTGAACCGAAGCGCCGGAGTCCAACACCCAACTCTCTTGGCTTTCCTTCCCCTCATTGTTACTAGCCAAGAACAACTCCTTATTACCATCACAAGACATAATTACATTAGAGGAACCGCTATCATCATCAATTTTGGTCTTACCCATCTTCTCTTGCAGCTGTTTGAAACTCTTCAAATCATCTCTCATCTTTGGGCAACGACTCTGAATATGACCCTTCTCACCACAATAGTAACACTCCACGTTACTAAAGTCTCTCGCGCGCGACTTCGACCTACTTCTCGGGCCACCACCTCTTCTCTCATGATTCCTCCCTCTTTCGGACACCTCCGCAGCTAGTACTCTATCTCCTCCATCACTAGGAGATACACCATCAACCTGCAACATCATCCGATCATTCTCTCTCAACACTGTCATTGCTTCATCTAGTGTAATCTCTGTCCTCCCTACAAGTAATGTCTGCACAATTGGCCTGTAGGACTTAGGTAGTGAAGCCAACAATAACAATGCCTCCTCTTGATCGGAGATCTTCTCATCTGCATTTCTTAACTGACATACTAGCTGGTTAAAACTGTTAATGTGGTCCTGCAACGCTGTACCTTGCTCCATCTTTAGCTGGTACAACTCATATCTCAAACAAAGCTTGTTAGTCAGTGACTTTGATGCATATACACTCTGGAGCTTATCCAACAACTTCTTTGGATCTGTCTCAGTCAAGTAATTATACTTAATCTCCGGAGCCATAGCTAATCTTATAGTACTGACAGCTTTCTTCTTTTTCGATGTCCATTGGGCATCGGTCACCTCACTAGGCTTTGTCTCATCTAAAGCCTCATCTAAATTTTGTTGAACCAACAAATCCTCAACCGTACTCTTCCACATAGTAAAATTAATTTTACCATCAAACAAAGGGATTTCAAATTTGGGCACACTACCAGACATGTTAATTGCACAAAATAATTCCTCCTTCAACAAATACAATAATTTTTCCACCACCGATCCTACAACCAAAAGCTCTGATACCACTGTTGGGGAAAACTACGGTATTTACCCACAATCACAACAACAGATAATCAGAAAAATAAAGTGCAAGAACCCAAATAACAACACAAACAATTTTACGTGGAAAACCCCTCTCAATTAGGGGAAAAACCACGGTGCGGACCTCCACGCACTAAACAATAATCCACTATGATAATCAAGAGTACAAAGGCAACACTCACAAGATCAAGCAACAAGTAGACTATCTATCTTTGGTACTAGTACAAATTGACAAACTCTAACTCAATTTGGTACTCCCACAAAACCAAAGATACACCCACAAATACCTGTCGATGACCGATCCGAATACTCCGATTACCTTCACCCGGACAAACCGAATCAACCGTGAACTGGAACAAACCTCTTTGGAGAAATACTCAATTTCTCTCACACTTTGTTTGTCTCTCACTCACTTGGCTCTCCCTTCTTTCGTTTTGTTTGGGCTTCCTTTTACTGCCAAACTCAATCACTCGGCCCTTGCAAAAACAAAGGGCTTGCCCCTTTTATATTCAATCATCAACAACTAAAGAAGACCAAAAGGCTAAGACCTTTTGTTTCCCAATCATCAACTAAAGAAAACCAAAAGGCTTCAGCCTTTTTGTTTTCCCAACTTTTTAACTTCCTTTTTTTTTTTCTTTTGTTTTTCTTTTCTTTTTCTTTTTGTTCTATTTTATTTTCTTTACAAAACTAAAATAAAATAAAACACAACTAAATATTATTTGGTATTTGGGGCGTTACCTCAACATAGCTAACGCTAATTTTGTAGGTGAGAACTTGAAGATCAATTTTCTGACCCCTTACCTAGAATCCTCAGGAGCAGATTTTAGTCATGGTGTTAACTTTGATGTTGCTGGTGCCTCCACTGAAGTAACGTTATATATTCCCTTCTCATTGTCTACTCAGGCAGGGCAATTTGGTCACTTTCAGAATCGCACACGAGAGCTCAGGCCAGAAGGTGCTTGCTTTACCTTACACTTGTGTATGGATATTTTTCTACACAAAGATGCCATGAACCATTAAACCTTCTTACGCTTTTGTCCACCAGGTAAAGGATCAATGATCAGCGAAAAGGAGTTCAGAAATGCAGTTTATTTGATTGACATGGGACAGAATGACATAAGTTTTGCACTCCTCGCTAACTCAAGCTAACAGCTGTTTGTTGACAAGATTCCAGTTATCCTTGAGAGGATTGATAATGCCACTATGGTATGTACCGAGACAGCATTTACAAAAGTAGCCAGCCTTAAATCATTCCTATGGTCTTTATATTTTTTCCTTACATCTATATATATTGTTTCAAAATTTATGTTTCCAATAAGGTGAAATTGCTTAAGATAAATACTGTAAAAGAAATTGCTTAAGATAAAGACTAAAGATCATGGACAATTTGAGACTTAGACAAGGATATATGGAGAGTTTGATTGTGTTGTCTGACTATTCATACTTCAGGCATTATATCAACTTGGCGGTAGAAAGTTTTGGATTTACAACACTGGGCCACTAGGCTGCTTGCCACAGACTCTTGCATTGCGAAAGAAGAATGACAGCGAATATGATGAAATTGGATGCCTGGCGCTCTATAATAATGCTGCAAAAGCTTTCAATGAGGGATTGAGTAGCCTATGTGACAAAATGAGATCAAAATTCCATAACTCGACCATTGTATACACTGACATGTATGCTATCAAATATGATCTCTTTGCCAATCCAAGGAAATATGGTGAGACATCTCCCTAATTGAAACGAAACTTGAACGATTTTTCTGTGTAAAGCCTTATGTTGCAGTATGTTGATTTTGCAGGCTTTGAGAACCCATTAATGGCTTGTTGTGGCAATGGAGGACCTCCGTATAACTACGTAGATAAACAGACCTGTGGTCAACCTACAGCAACTGCTTGCCCTGATCCCTCGCGTTCTGTGAGCTGGGACGGAGTTCATTTCACTGAGGCTGCCAATGCTGTCATTGCTTCCAAGATTTTGTCGGGCGAGCATTCTAGGCCGTATGCTAAGCTGAAGAGTCTTTGCAAGTGCCAGAAGTATTAGATTTGTGATACTGGCAGCTTTTTGTAAAAAGTGGGAGCTTCTTTACGCATCATTGTTCTTCAATATGCTTTGCTACCACTCATGACTTGGTGAGTAGTACACTCATCAATGTCTCATGTTTTACATGGAGAATTATTGGACCATCAGACTGGTTTATATACAGCAAAGATCTGTAATTTCTGTGTTCGACGAGATATGGTGAGGAAACAGAGCTTATTTTGCGGTATTGTAGGTACTATATAATAAAACTAGTTTTAAAGCCCGTGTGTTGCACGGGTTGAGTGAAATGTCTGTATATTAATATTGATTTCTGTAAAATATACACACTAACATGCCTATTTAAAAAAAATCATAAATAATTTCTAATTGATTATAATTATGCATGCTATATAGTGATGCAAGTTTCATGTTATCCTTAGTGATTTAGGTCGATTTCTCTTTTATTTTTCACGCCCTTTGAATCATCAAGATTTGCTAGAATAAATAAGAAAACTTGAAATCAAAGAGATGTAGGGAGAATAAAGGGTGAGAAAAAATTGAAAAAAATGGAGAAGTGATTATGTGAGGCATTTAATAAAAAAAAAATCAGTTATCATAATCCTCCTAAAATACAATTAGGGTGCTAACCAAATTGCACCTCCGAAAATGGTTACTTTAAAATCATTATTAGATCGATGTTCAATTACTATATATCATATCGGAGGAGCCTTAAATCAATGCGATAACCTCTCAATAAATTTAGATACATGAAGCATTCAACTTTCATTAGTCTCCCGTTACATTCATGTCAACTTTTGGCCTTATAGTCTGGCCGATAGCAAATAGAGAGACAAATTCATAAAAGGTGAAATGTGAACATGAGGAGAGGCATATATCACATTCTCCACTTTTTTTTTTCTTTCAATATTCTAAAATATATTTTCGGCCTATGTGGCTTGCTTTTAGTTTTTTTGTTGAGACTAATTGCTTAGGTGATGCAACTTAGTAATCAAACTTGTGCTATGCACGGACTTAAAATATATTTGCTCAAATTCATTTTCAAGCCAATCTTACATGTTTCTTATATATATTGTAAATGAATATCGTTTTAAGTTACTTTTCGATGCGAATCTAATGATTTAAAAGATTATTCTTTTAAACATGTAGAAAAAGTTATATTTGATTTTATAAATATTTGACTGAGATCTAATATAACTCCTATAAAACTCTAGAGGTCTATCACAACTCAAGGTCTATATTTTGTTCTCTATATTTTGTTTCCTAACCTTTATTTATTTTTTGTTTAATTGCATGCTTAGATGATATTCCTATGTGGCACGATGCCCGTGGGATGCACGCGCTCAAATTTATATATTTTGTTGTTTTCGTTTTTCTTTTATTAGTAAATATCATATTTTAAAATTTATTTACTGAAATTAATATTGTAACACAATCTTACACGTTTATTGTAAACATATTATAAATGCATCTCATTTCGAAGTACTTTTCGATACGAATATGATTGTGTAAATATTATTAATTTTAAAGATGTGTAGGATAGTTATATTCGAATTTGAATATTAGACAAAGATATAGTAGTTATGACGCCAATAAAACTCTAACTATTTAGCACAATTCAATCTCTCTTTTTCATTATCCGAAACTTCTTTATATTATATATTGATTGATATGTTAAAAATAGTTTTATTTGGCAATTGATTTTGGTATACTAATTACTAAGTTACTAACGTGTGAAAATCTTCCTTTTCTTTTCTTGTTTCTATTTCTATTTTTTTTTTTTTTTCAAAGTATGTGTTACTTTAATTTTGTTGTTTAATATTCTCTCTTATGTGGCATGCTCTTAAAAATATCGCTTATGTGGCTAAAAATATTTGCTCATTTTTTTTTTATTTTCAGCCTTAATTTTATTGTTAATAATAATAATAATAATATTATTATTATTATTATTATTATTATTATTATTATTATTATTATTATTATTATTATTATTATTATTATTATTATTATTATTATTATTATTATTATTATTATTATTATTATTATTATTATTATTATTATTATTATTATTATTATTATTATTATTATTATTATTATTATTATTATTATTATTATTATTATTATTATTATTATTATTACTTATATACGGGATCCAACATATACCTTCAATCTTACATGTTTCTTATACGTATTGTATATGCATCTCGTTCTAAAGTATTTTTCGATGCAAATTTGATGTATAAAACTTATTATTTTTTGAGATGTGTAGAAAAAGTTATATTTGATTTTAAATATTTGACAGAGTTCTAGTATAACTCTTATAAAACTCTAGAGGTCTATCACAACTCAAAAATCCTAACCAGTAGGGATTTTAGGACGACTCCTAAACATTTTACACCAGTTAATTTTTGTCTTTATCTTCGCTTAGGTGGCGCGCTATTAAAATTGACTTTACTAATATCATTTTGATATAACCCTAACCTCAAAAGTTGATGAAGCCTGAATGTGTAGCAAAGCAGCAGCCCCTACCTTCACTGCCTTTCCGAGTTCCAACTCTGCCTCTGCCTGTTTGCTCTAAGCCTCTGTTTGTGTCCACCGAGCCCATGCCTGTTTTTTCTCAGCATGTGCCTGTGTTTTCCCAGCACGTGCCTTCGCAGCTTTGTTTTCTCTCTCACTAATATTCAAGAGTTAGCAAAGTTCATGATGGATATAAAATCAAACAAACAAACAGAGTAAAATCTAATATGCATTACCTCAGTCCAGCCACCGGTGACGATCCAGCAGCCCCTACCTTGTCAGCCTCTTCCACGGCTTTGGCAGCATCTTCCCGTGCCCTCTTAGCCACTTCCTGTGCCCACTGAGCCGCTGCCTCAGCCTTCTGAGCAGCTGTCTGTGCCCTTTGAGCATCTTCCTTTTTTTTCTCAGCCTTTTCCCGTGCAGTCTCAACTTTCTATTCTCTCTCACTAATTAATATAGTATTCAAGAGTTAGCAAAGTTCATGATGTACTCATATAAAATCAAACAAACAGAGTAAAATCTAATTTGAATACCTCAGTCCATACTCCACTGACAATGTAGTTATTAATATGACCTTTTTCCATTCCTCCAAAATACCAGAATCATCATCCATGGGTGGATTTGGGGGAGGATCATCATCGACTTCATCTTCACCAATAATGATCTCGGTAATGTTGTCTGGAATGTCAATATCAGGTGCAACTAACCCCTAAGCCTTTCCCGTGTTGGCCCACGAATTGATTGCATCTTTCCAATCAGGTTGCAAACCGTATAGTACAGGAGCTTTAGTTGATTCGCATATCATAGCACATATATTTCTAAAATAAGACTTGATCTCGCTTGTATCACGACATGTGGCTATAGCATCAATGGCTGCATCTAGGGCTATAAGTCCAAAAGCAACTTTGGGTAAACCACCAACTTGAGTTTATCAACCATTTATTTCGCCCCTAAACCATTGGCGATCCCCTTAGTACCTCCCTAACAACACCAATACCGTAAAAGTCATGCGCTCTTATGCGAAATGTGATCTTAATATCAGCTCTCGATATCAATCTAACATCAATCACCAGGTTACGAAGCTGGCGGCCTGCCTTAGCGTCTTAAGGAGATTAAGGAACGGACGACCCACACGAAATTCAATTATTTTCCTATTTAAGCCCACTTCCACCTCTTTTTGAATTGGATCGTTTTGTTTTGGAACTTACCTAAAATGATACCTTTTGTTTGCGGTTGATTGTTGGGATAGAGTAAACAAAAGAAGTAGCGTATATTCTCTACCGAAATTAAATACGAGGTTCAAAACCCTAGATTGTTGTGGGACTCACCAATAAATACTGTAATTAAAATATCTATGGTTAATAGTTAATACCAATACCCCTAGTCCGGAGTCCCTCACTTTTAGGTTGTGTGGTGTTATGTTAGGTTTTGGAAAAAATTATTGCACTCAATTGATATTATAAGTTTTGGTTTATTGAATGCATACACCAATTAATTCGGAACAGAATAAAGTGAAACATACTAACGAAATCAAAACATGTTTTGTTTTCAATGACATATAAATTATTTTAGTAGTGAAAAACGCACAATAGTACTTATAGTCGTGTAGAAAATCTCGTACCCAAAATTTAATTTTGTTCAAGTCCTGAACTGCATCACAACTCACCTTTTTGTTAACCCACAATTTATTTTTGCAGTAGACAAATAAAAATTCTTAAATGACGAGGAACAAATAGAAATTAGTGTATTTTTTTATTTAGTTTAGTTTAGGTTAATCAGAAAAAGACAAAATCTCGTTGCGACGTTCTCAAATTTGAGAAAACACAAAATCTCGTAGGCAACGCCCTCAAGGTGAGTCTCTCATACAAGCATGATGTTATGCCGACGTCATGCTCGTATACGGAGGTAGACTCACCTTGAGGCTGCTTGTATAGTCTCACCTTGATGAGGCCGCCTCATACTAGATTTATCCAAACAAGCTATTTAACGTCTTATTTACTCAATTTTATTTTAGTATATGTTTATTATTATTAGGATTTCACATAGTTATTTTAATTTATTGTTGATCAAAGGATCGTATACACATAAAATTGACGTGTATATTTTGTCTAATCTATTATATTAATGTAATTTTTTTATAAGACAGTAGCAAAAGTTAATCCGAGCCAACTCCTTAATTATTTTGGCATATTAGTATTCACAGTTTGAATGTCTCACAATGCACAAATATTTAAAGAAATTATTAATTAGATATGATTTACATGACAACTCTCAATGATTATGGTACCAATATTAATCTACTACAGTATACATCAGCGTGTTCGATATAATCATGAGCAATCTACAACATATACATCAGCGTGTTCGATATAATCATGAGCAATCTACTGCAGTCTATATCAGCGTGTTCGGCTATGGAAAGATCTACTTCGATATTTGATCGTCGATAAGTCATCATAAAAAAAAACATGCAACCAAGAAAAGAGCTTTAATAATGAAGCTCAATTCAAAATCGATTTTATCAATTTTGTAGGTTTGTTTTTATCAATTTTGTAGGTTAGTATCCTTGAATAGGAGTAAGGAGCGAGATATCAAACATGGAGTTAACTTTCTGCCACAATGTTCATTGTTTATTATTCCACAACTTAAGTAGTCATTTCATATGTTGTCTTATTGTTACAGATATGGACCAGATTTTGCAAACACAATTGCACCCTTCCATAATGCGGATATGGAAACAATCATGCAATCTGACAGTATATATGCCCCTCAATCCCTAAGAAATAGATCCCATGAAACATGCTATATTATTCTTCAAGTAGTTAATTACCACAAAAATGGAACATTTGATCATCAGCCCAACACTAAATATGGTTAGCAAATACTCCAGTTTTCCGTTCAGTTCTTATGCAACTAAAATTTCATTTCCCAATAACATGTAGTTATGATAAAATTTTCACACTATACTCAAGCTCCTGTCTTGCTGATGTTCTTATAACCTGAATTCCTTACCGTTGCTCGTCTCTGTTCCTGATATCAGCATTCAGCAGCAAGAGATATGTGCATTCTCCAATGAGAATAGAATCAAGAGATGGAAGTACAGATGATCGACTCTCGTGAATATGGTTAATCCATATATCGAGGTTAGATAGGAACCCTACACTTCCAACAGCAAAAAAGAATGATCAATATACACTATCGAGCACCACGATGAAATATTCCTATCCCAATCTACAAAATCTCAATGTGGTCAAGCACACTTCCTTTCAAACTCGTCACAGTGAATTTTAATAGCTGCCAAGTTTACATCCATATTACCCACCAGCCTGGAATCACCTCATAAATTGATAACATTTTCTTCCCGCGCTGACTAATTCGACAGCAGTCAATTCCTCCCTACCATTCCATAGCGCAAAAGTGAAATGTTTTCTTCCAGTTAACAGGAGCCAAGTCTTCTGACCATAGAGATACATCTTAGATAACAGCTGGCGCTGATCAAGTATGAATTGATGTAGGTTTCGCCCCTCTACCCATCCAATCTGCAAAGCTGCTATAGCAACTAGTGGATTAGGAGACTAATCTGATGTCACTGTAGAATGAAAAATAGCATGGCGTCAAAGAGATTGGAGATAGAATTAATAGAGGTTTAGGGGATCCAAAAGAGATTACAAACCTTTATGATGAAACTATATTACTGAAGCCGAAGGCCGTCCTCAAGATCTAGTAGGCAAACACACTCAATGTGTGGAGTGTGAGGGAACATGTCTACTGGTTGCACACTCCTTAACTTGTAACATCCTTTAATGTTATGCTCCACCTGCGAAATAGCTCAAATGATTCAGCCAGCAGGAAACTGACACTAGAGTAGTGCATGAATGTTGACAGAAGAATAAACCATACTGCGCCATGGCATAGGTAATCAAGGTCATCACGGGTACATGTCGCAGGATTGCAAGAAACATAGATAATTCGTGGGGCCTTCAGCTTTAACAGAAACTTGATCAGCTTCATGTGCATTCCAGGACGGTTTGGATCTGTAAGGGTCAAGAATTTGAGTGACAGATTATAAAGACTCGGTAAATTGAGCCCATATTTAGAGGGGGGGGGGAGGGGGAAATAGAAAAGTAACATGCAACCAAGTTCATGCAAATTCAGGAACCAGAAGCCCAGAACTTTGTCGGGCAAGCATTCTAGGCCGTATGTTAAGCTGAAGAGTCTTTGCAACTGCCAGAAGTATTAGATTTGTGATACTGATTACTGGCAGCTTTTTGTAAGAAGTGGGAGCTTCTTTACACATCATTGTTCTTCAATATGCTTTGCTACCAGTCTACCACTCATGACTTGGTGAGTAGTACACTCATCAATGTTTCATGTTTTACACGGAGAATTATTGGACCATCAGACTGGTTTATATACAGCAAAGATTTGTAAATTCTGTGTTCGACGAGATATGGTGAGGAAACAGAGCTTATTTTGCCGTATTGTAGGTACTATATAATAAAAATTCTATAAATGAAATGCATGACATTAGTTTTGTCAGTTATGCTTTAGCAGACCATGTTTGTGTTTTTGCACTAAATGATACAGATACTTCTGTGATGTTACATTTCTCTGTGTCTTCCTTTTTGGTTATATACTCTATGTGAACGTTCATGTAACCAAACGCCTCCTGTTCCTCATCAGTCATCATTTCACCTGTTGCCGATCACAGTGATGGTGTTCTGTTTCAGTATGATAGGAAGAGAAATAGTTGGTTGATTACTTGACTCCAGTAACAATGATATACTTGATCATGACAGGTTAAGTTAGCTTCATACACATTACAGACTCAGAAAAGCAAGTCCACACTACAAACGAGTACACAAGGTGATCACCTTAAACCAAGGTTGGTCACTGTAAAGTGGTAAAATATATGTCCCCTTGGTTCAGAAAGATGCTTCACAACACATACATACAGGAACCTTGCACTCCCAATCACAAAATAGATTATCCAGTACTAAAAACATGTCAGACATCAAGATGAGAAATCTGTTTTGCCAATACATTCTACAAAAAAACACAGGTTTAAGAGCAATAATCATCTCCTGAAAGTTCTCCGTCCAGCTCAATTGTAAGTCAAGCAACCTTGAGACATCACAAAATATGGCCACCACTACGTCTGAATGGTTCTCAACTTCTCACCTAATTACATCTGAAGCACAGTACCCTGTTAAGATTCGGTGTGCAAAATGATGCTAATCCATTATAGCTCCGAAAGCATTAGAATCATAACATTACAGAAAAAGAAGGACCAGCTTTAGCATTACCACGCACGTTGTTAAGAGGCAGACCTTCAATTTTCTCCAGTGTTTCTGCATTTTTGAACAATACCTTCAGTTCTGCAGTTTCTTTGCCATCTGTTAAGTTATCAATCTTGACGTCCTTCAAGCAGTGCCTCCAACATTTGATTGGTACCGACGAGCAGCAACTATGACTCCCTTCACTATCCACTAGCTCCTTGTAGACGAAGTGAAACTAGAATGCACATTGAAAAAACAAAAGTATAAGATACTATCAGAAGTGCAATACAGATCATATTTTCTCCTTTCACATCAAAAAACCTACGGTTGCTTTGATACAATTCCCCATGAGAAATATACAGATACCAATACAGTGATTTTGAATGTGAAGGTACGATAGAAAATGCCTTCTACAATAAGGAATATGCATATCAAATATTAGTCAAGAACGCACGAAAACATACACAAACAATCAAAAAAACAAAAACCAAAAGGGAAAAAAAAAAGAACAAAAGGGAAGGGGGAAAAACAGAAAAACAACAGATGAAAGCGTGCAAAATCTTCTGCTGTATTAATAAGTTGTGAACCACCGCTAAGGCGCCAAGACATGCAGACATAGATTTTAAGAAAAGCAAATGAGTAAATGTGACAATGAAGATGGTATGGCCTCTAACATGTTTCCGATAGCAACAATAGAGAAAAAAAGCTTTTTAGCTGTCAATATCATACAAGTCGCAATGTCCGGAGAGCAGCAGAGGCTGTATTGTCAATGTCATTACATTATCATCGTGTATCCTTTTAAGTATGTACAGATAGAATTGGGGGGGGGGGGGCTGAGGGGTGTAAGGTTAAACTTGCAACGGACACTGAAACTTGACATCACGAAACCTTACATTGTGCTACATGGACAAGTTCTTCTATAGAAGATACTTCACCGAGCCCCTTAACAATGAAATCTCACTAGCTCAGCTATATTCAGAATAGGTCTCAATAACTAACAGGTTAATTCAGAGAAAAGGGGGAAATACCTGTATATCCTGGCAGCCAAAGTCTAGGATGAAAGATATGGTTATTGAATCCGGGTGGGGAGAAAGCCAAAGTGCAAAATCAACTAATTCAGCCAGAGAGTGATCATTTTTGAGGTACCTAACTTGTACCTTCACATGCTTCACATTGAATAGCGGAGGATCGAATCTTGGTCTCAAATCTATAGGGACTACAATACTCTTAATCAATCAACACAAAAGAAAGAAAGAAAGGATCAGAGTCTCAAAGAGAAAATGAAATAATTGACTGAGATAACCACCCAGCTACCTCAACCTTTTCCATTGTCCATAAGCTCACCTCAATTTGCATTATTTTCTAAAACAAAACCTCTGTACCTTGGCATTTTCCAAAACAAAATGAAGTTGTATAGAGGAAATTCAGAAACACAGTTCATTGGCAATAGGGGCAAACCTTATGGTACCTAGGCCAAAATTACCTCCTTTTTTTTCTTTAAGAGGAAGTATATTTTAAAACAAGGAAGATACAAAACTTTGCTCCTGGAAGCTAAGAATGCCATAATGCAGAAGAAGAAATTAAAGAATACGAAGAGGAAGTACCCTATGTGGAGCGAACAAGGTCAAGTGCATTGCATGGTTGAATTTCTCAAGAAATTTGATTAACATCACATACCACTGAACATCTGTTCTGTGGTGTAATAAATTGACCACAACACTTGCTAGAATAGACACCTTCAGTGAAAGAGATAATATACTTCTAGCCTGGTATGTGAAAGATTCTAGATTTGGAGCATCTATCTCAGCCTTGAACAACTGTTTACAATCTTGGACAATTACATGCTTCAAACAATGAGCCGAAATCTTGACAACCTTCAACAAATCACAATTAACCAACTCCAAATGCTCAAGGAGATGAAACTGAGCAATATGGAAAGATAACTGATGATCAGTTATAGCAACCTCCTTCAATATCAAGCGTTCAATATTCTTACAAGCAGCCACATCCATTTTACTTGTTAAATTAGATCCTTCAATCGTGAAACGTCTTAGATGCAATGTATCAATAGCAACCCTTTCCAATTCAGCGGAGGCATACACATTGACCTCAACAAGTTGAGGGCTAGGACCAAAGATTTCAAGAGTTTCGAACCCCGAACAGTACATGAGACTCAACTTGCGTAGAGCAGGACAGCTAGTAATTATACTGCTAAGTGTTAGTTCCCTCACAAAGACCAAAAAGAGAGACATCTTTTGCAGGGAAGTTAACTTCATAATACTGGTGGGATATATTGGTATGATCGTGCAATTAACTAATTTGAGACAAGTCAAGGAGCAAGCTCTAAGGACATTCTCAGGCAAATGGTAGCGAAAATTGTTATCCCCAGAGGCAAAATGAAGTCCTAGTTTCCTTACATTACAGTCAATGGCACAAGCAAGCCATAGGTCAATATGAGAAGCTAGTACCTCACTTGAAACTAGTTCCACAATAGAAACTGGTACAAATAGCGAGAGCTTCTGCAGTATGTAGGAGGATGCCTTGCTGGATCGTCGTAAGAGGGTTCGTCCAAGGAAATGGAGAAATGCCACCCTTTTCTGAAAGATTCTTTTCTGCAATAATGTTCTTCTAAGCGAAAGAACCAATGCATTATCTTCCATTCGCAGGTCATTTGGTAAATCTTGTCTCTTAATTGTTAATTGAGGAAGCCAGTTCCACTCATGTCTCCACCCACTTGACAAAACACTCGTTCTAACGGCATCTCTTATGTCCAAGAATGAGAGTATGTATTGCTTAAGATGATCTGGCAAGTCAGATATCCTATCAGTTCTTGTCTTAACTCGCTTCTTCATCTTTTTATTATCAAAAACAAGAGTTCCTGCACCTGTCAAAGAGAGGAATAGAAACCATATTAGTAACCATATACATAAAACAAGACCGCCATTCAGTGTTTCCAACCACCTTTTACAGTGAATATCAAAGGGGCCATGCGGACGATGAAGAGTGGGAAGGCAGTAGGACCAGATGAGATACCCATAGAGGTATGGAAGAGTTTGGGGGAAGAAGGTCTATTGTGGGTAGTTAGGCTTTTCAATGTGATCCTTAAATCCGCAAGGATGCCGGAGGAGTGGCGACTCAGCACATTGATTCCTCTATACAAGAACAAAGGAGATATCCAAAGCTGCAACAACTATAGGGGTATTAAGCTACTCAGTCACACCATGAAGCTATGGGAGAGAGTGATTGAGAAGAGACTAAGGAAGAGTACTCTAATCTCAGAGAACCAATTCGGTTTCATGCCAGGGAGGTCAACAACGGAAGCGATTCATCTGATTAGACGTTCTATGGAGCACTACAGAGAGAGACAAAGGGACTTGCACATGGTTTTCATTGATTTGGAGAAGGCGTATGACAGCGTACCCAGAGAAGTTTTGTGGAGGTGCTTGGAAGCCAAGGGGGTTCCAGTCGCCTATATCCGAGTGATTAAGGATATGTATGAAGGAGTGAGGACTAGTGTCAGGACTACAGGAGGGAAAACTGAGCAATTTTCTATAGATATTGGGTTACATCAAGGGTCATCGTTGAGTCCCTTTTTATTCGCAACCGTCATGGATGAGCTCACTAAGACTATCCAGGGGGATGTGCCTTGGTGTATGTTGTTTGCCGACGACATTGTTCTGATAGACGAGACTACAGAAGGTGTTAACGCCAAATTGGAAGTTTGGCGGGACACACTAGAGTCAAAGGGATTCAAGCTAAGTAGGACAAAGACCGAGTACTTGGAAGGCAAATTCACAAGAGATGGGGTTGACTCGGATATGGAGATTAAGATTGGTACGGAGGTGGTACCGAAGAAGGATTGTTTCAAATATCTCGGTTCAATCATACAGGGCAACGGCGAGATTGACGATGACATGACTCATCGTATCAGAACAGGGTGGCTAAAGTGGAGGAGTGCAACGGGAGTTCTATGTGACAGAAAAATCCCACTAAAACTTAAAGGCAAATTTTATTGTACAGCCATCAGGCCAGCTATGCTATATGGGGCGGAGTGTTGGCCGGTGAGGCAGGTGCATGTGCAGAAGATGCGGGTGACCGAGATGAGGATGCTTCGTTGGATGTGCAACTCTACAAGAAGAGATAGAATTAGGAACGAAGTGTTGAGAGGCAAGGTGGGAGTGACCGATATCGACAACAAGATGCGAGAAACAAGGCTTAGGTGGCTTGGCATGTGAGGAGGAGACATCGTAATGCACCAGTGAGAAGGTGTGAGAGAATTACACTTAGAGATTGTAAACGAAGACGAGGACGCCCGAAGAAGACTTGGGAAGAGGTAATCAGGCAGGATTTGACCCGTCTAGATCTTACCGAGGACTTGGTCCTAGATAGGAGAGTATGGCGTAGCAGGATCCGTGTAGAGGATCCGCGTTAGATGAGGGTGGTGCATTGGCTAGTACTAGAGGTTGATTCAGTTTGTTTATAGCCTGTAGCGTCTCCTTCACTTTATGTTGCTCAGTAAGTAGAATCTTGTGTTAGTATGTTTACTGATTTACTTCCCTTGCCATTTTGATCATTCTTTACTGCTTTAAAAAAAAAAAAAAAAAAAAAAAAAAAAGAACGTTTTCAAATGCATTTTCGAAAAAAAAAAAAAAAAAAGGTTTTTGTGGGTCTTTCGGAAACAGTCTCTCTTCTAGGCGGCTAGTTAGGGGTAAGACTGCGTACATCTGGACCTCCCCAGACCCCGCCCTAGGCGGGACACTTACTGGGTCGTTGTTGTTGTTGTTGTTTCTCCTGCACTCAGTGGTTTTTAGCTGTTGCCTGTTGCTACAGGCAACACAGCTCCCCGACAACGCCTTCCCCTCCCTCCTTCCAGTCTAGGTTCTGGAGATTCTTAACCATTTAAACAGATATACAATTAGCTAAAAAAGTGATACAAACCCACAGATTAAAATATTAAAGCACACAGAAAACTTGAGCGCACAGTGGTAGAATTAATTAGCACATATTAGTATACTACTAACACTCAACCATAACAAGACATAGCAACCCCTAGAATGATGGGATCCCTAAGGACACCAGTATACCGCGAAATGTTACTTTAACTCAACTGAGCCTAACATGAAAGTTCTCAGTTTCAGATTGACGGCAACATTAAAGAAGAAAAACTTCACATTTCAAAATGAACATATTTCTCTGTGGATCTCCACATTTTAGTATAGAAACGAAAAACCAGTCTAAGTTCATACTAATTTTTCACATATATTGGTCTCCCTGTTTCCATCCAAAGAACAAAAGCTCTGTTTCGAATTACAAATTTATAATTGCCACGCTGAAATGGTTAGTACAATTATAGTCCGAGCAATACTGTCATATTTAACAAGGAAAGAGTTCAGCTTGTGAACTCTTTCTTACAGTATGTCTTTGCAAACTTCTCTGAGAGAGAAGTTGAAACTCCTAAAAACAAGGCCATGGCCAAACATAGCTTAAGATATCATATGGGTATCTTTTATACAAAGCAAAATTTCATATGGGTTTTCCCTAGTTCATGAAATTCGGATGTTGACAACTAAACCCATATGAAAAGTTCATTAAAAAGCTTCCAATTTTCATCGTCCCTCTAATTAATTAGTAGTTTTTCTTTTACTGTTTCAGAACTTTGCTAGTATGAACTGGAGACTATTAAAAAAATGGAAACAGTAGAGATTGCAAAATGTTACCTGAGAGAGAAATGGCTGCAGAATTGAGCGGTAGGAGAGATTGAGGAGATTGTTGGAATGGAACTCAATGACTGTCTTCAAGAGAGAGAAAATGTGTTTTATAAGGAGAAATGGTAAAGTTTACTTTCTTGTCACCTCATTACTAATGCTACCATTTTAGATAGGTGAACAGCTGGGAGGTAATTTGAGTTTAACTGATTAAGTAAGTTCATGTCTGTAATACTAACTAATAAGTCCAACTGTACAAGAGTTGGGTCTTAAATTTTAAGCGAAAAGGATTGGCTGGTCATAGTTCATACACGCTTTTAAACTTCTTATTTATTTTTTTACGGTCTTTAATATGCTACTTTGACCATTAATATCTGTAAAAATATACAAGTAAAATTTTTAAAAAAATAATATTTTAAAAATACATTTCATAAAGAATCTAATTCATATACTTTCAAATCATAACTCATAGAGGGTTTTTTATATTAATGGTTAAATTTTACAAAATTTGACCTCAAAAAAAAGAATGATGGAGGGAATAGGATTCCCAAGGGTTTGATTTTTTTGCAAAAACTATCATAAGGGATGTACTTATTCTTTCTTAAATCAATTCTAAATTATGACTATGTATTTGTTTCAAACCACCATCTTCATTGGTGTTCATTGTTCAGAAATCAGAACCTCTGAGGTTGTGCTACTACAGTACCATTTCATGTACCAAATAATACTTCAGTTCTGCCCTTATACCTCATGTTTTTTGACCTCTATTATGTAATTTAAATTAAAAAGAAAGAAAAGGGTTCATCCAAAAGGCTTGAATAGTTCCCAAAAAAGATAAAAAGCTACTAACTTGGATAGTGAAGAAAATGTAAAAACACATGGATAGCTTCAAAAGAATCTGGTTCCCTTTCAATGCGGAAATGCCACTGCCAGTCTCTCGAAGTCTGATGATGCCTTTGGGTTTCTCGCAGACATAATGTACTTTGGACTATATAAGACACAGATGCTTCTGTAATGTTACATTAAGCCCTGCATCATCCTGTTTGGTTAAATTTCTTCTCTCTGCGTGATGTTCCAGTAATAAAATTCCTACTATCGGAGTTATCGCTCACTGGAAATCACTTGTTGCTGATCCCAGTGACAGCCTTCTGTAATTTTGTCCCAGACCTGTTGGCTTAGACTCAAATTTTGGTTCACCTGTGTAGAAGAGAATGAAGGGAAGAAATATAGTTGGTTGGTTCCAGTAAACAATACACAAGACTCAGAAATGCAAGTTCACGCTCACGCCTAGAAGTAGACAAGGTGGAAATTTTAATTGTATTTCATTTACTATAAAGTGGTAAAATTTAAGTCTTTTCAGTTCAGGAACTGTTTCTTACCACATACAGGAACCTTGCTCATCCAATTGCACAAGGAAATCGAAAGATTACCCAATATTATTAACAGATATCAAATGAATATTTTGTTTGGCCAATACAATCTACTAAACCCAACGTGCTCAAGAACAAATTTGTCTCCAGGAAGGGTCTCCCTCCAGATCAATCGTCGGTCTTGAGCAATATGCATATATACTACTAGCAATCGCAAAACATGAAGGTTACTGCTTGCATTGCAAGAAACATAAAAGACTCGAGTAGCTCCAAGTGCAGTTAGGCTCAATAAAGATATTTACCATAACCAATTGTTTGTACAATACAAGAAAACAATATGGTATTTTCTCTTTGTAAAGAGAATACAAAATAAGACATTACCTTGAAACATTGCACAACCCTTCCACTGCAATGTCTGAATGGTTGTTAACACCTAAAAAACATTACACTGCACCTTACGATGTTAAGATTTGGTGCACAAAATGATGCTACCCTACTGTAGCTCCAAAAGGCATTAATGTCATGACATTAGAAATAACACAAGGGCCAGTTTTTAGCAACAACCCACGCCTGCTAAAGAGGGAGACCTTCAATCATATCCAGTGTTTCTGCATTTTCAAACAATACCTTCAGATTTGCACCGTCTTCAGCATCTGTTAAATTGTCAATGTAGACTTCCTTCAAGCAATGCCTCCAACATTTGACTGGAATAGATGAGCAGCAACTATGATCTCCGTCGCTGTTCACTAGCTCCTGGTAGACGAGGTGAACTGGCATGCACAGTGAAATAAACAAAATTATACAAGACTATCAAAAGTGCAAAACCGTTCATTTTTTCTTTCTCATAACTAAAACACCTATAATTGCTTCAATATAGTTCCTGAGTAACATATGGATGCAAAAACAGTGATACTGAGGTGTGAAGGTAGAAAAGAAACCCCTTCCCCATAAGGAATATTCATATCAAATATCACTTAAGCAAGCACAAAAAACCGGGGGTGTAGGGAAATGCAATGTAGATATGTAAAATAAGTTGTGAGACAAGACAACACCCGATCGCCAAGAAATGATGAAACGGTGCAGTTAGAAAAGATGAATATGTAGATGAAACACTGGTAATGGTATCGCCTCTCTTGTTCCCAATAGCAACAGTAGAAGAATCAAAGTTGCTGATTAGAAGAGTAGGATCAGTTATTCCCTATTACATTATTATCCTCAGTGATAGATACCCGGAACATGCAACTGAGGCTGATACTTGACACGAGACTCAAAGACTCAGAAATGCAAGTCCACGCCTCGAAGTAGTAAACAAGATGGAAACATGGTTGAATTCTTTTTTATGGGAAACTTAAAAGTTGTTTTGCTAATGTTAGCAGAGTAGGAGAGCTTTCTAGCTCGTTTGTCTATGTGAATCATTAGTTGATATAGTTTTAAAACTGCAATAACGACGATGTAGCAGAAACATTACATTGAGCTACCTGGACACAGGACACTTTCTTCCACAGAAGATACTTTTTCAAACCCCATAACAATGCAGGCTCAGAGTCAGAGATATTCATAATTAAGGGTCTCAAAACTCTCGATATCTATGAATTAGTCTAGTAGCTTAATTCAGAGAAAAGGGGGGAAATACCTCTATATTTTTGCGGTGAAAGTCTAGGACTGGATATATGGCTACCGAATCTGGGCGGGGAGAAAGCCAAAGTATGGCAGTAACTAAATCAGCCAGAATGCGATCATTTACCAGGTATCTAGATGCTACCTCAATATGCTTCACATTGAACAGCGGAGGATTGAAGCTTCGTCTCAAATCTTCAGGGATCCACACACCCTAAATCAGCACAAAAGAAAGAAAGGATTAGAGTCTCAAGGGGTATGACAAAATGACTGGGGAATAGGAAAACATAACCGTAACTCGTTACATATTCCTTTTATGTATAATCAGAAAATTATGGCAGAAGACCACTCCAAATTCCTATAAGTAAACTACACCTCTTTTCTCTTTTGATGCCTTCTGTTATTTTTGTGGTAAACTTTTATAAGATTTATCTTTTTAGTAAACAACATCAACATAACCCAAGTGCTTCCAAAGAGGCTTCTGCCCATGCAGGGTAAGGGGGGTCAAGTGTACAGTCTTACACTCTACCCCTGTAAAGTAGAGAGATGGTTTCCGATTCACCCTTGATCCAATCCAAAGTACGACAACCATCCATAACTTCACAATAGATAAGAAATTCAGACAGTTTGATAATCATTTTGATGTACTCCAATATATCCAAAGGCAAAGAGTTGTAATTTTTTGGCTTCCATTAGAAATGGAAATTAAAAGAATTAGCTTATTAGCATCCAAACCAAATCTTAAGCCAAAAGTATATTGGCGATGGGAGCAGTGGCTCCCTTCCAACCTCCCACTCCCCAAAGAGAGGTGCAATTCTCACATCCTCAACAGTATGGGATCCCCTTTATCCCCTAAGCTGCTGAGACCTAATTACCAGGAAAAAAAACTTTAAGTTGAACCTTTCTTTATTTATTTGTGCCTCATCATTGGAGAAGAAGCTTGGGGCCGGGGGCCGGGGGCGGGGAGGGGGGCATCATTTAGTCTTCAACCACGATGTTTGTGTTTCAACTTGATTTGAATAGGTCAAGAGGCATTTCTCTGCAAAGAAGGGGGCTAATGGTCCAGCTTGGGAAGTTGTATGGAAGGGGACTCGGTAAAAAGAGTTCTTTGGCCTAGGGATAACCCCATGGCACCAACTACCAAGGACAGAGCTTCCTCCTATTTCCTTCTTTTATTAGAAAGAATAATATTTTGAACAAGGAAAATACTACAAATCGAAACATTGCTTCAGGAAGAATGCAGAGTACACAAGTATTTTAAGAATAAGCAGAGGACATACCATATCTGGAGTAATAAACAAAGTCAGGTGAACAACGTGGCTGAAATTCTGAAGAAACTCAATAAACCTGACATACCACAGAACATCTAAGTGCGGCTGATATGACAAATTGACCTCAGCCCTTGCTAGAATAGACACCTTCAGTGAAAGAGATAATATACTTCTAGCCCTGTATATGAAGCTTTCTAGATTTGGAGCATCTATATCAGCCCTGACCAACTCATCGCAATGATGGAGAACTAGATGCTTCAAACATTGAGCAGAAATCTCAAAACGCTCTAACAAAGAACAATTAAGCAACTGCAAATGCTCAAGGAGATGAAACTGAGTCAGATGGAAAGACAACTGATGATCAGTTATAGCAACGTTGTCCAATATTAGGTGTCTGATATTCTTACAAGCAGCCAAATCGATCTGACTTGGTGGATTATGTTTTTTAATCGAGAAAGCTCGTAGTTGCAATGTATCAATAGCTACCCTTATCAATCCAGTGGAGTCATGAACCTTGACCTCATCAAGTTGTGGAGCACTTGAGATTTCGAGATTTTTGATCCCCAAACAGAACAGTATACTCAACTTTCGAAGTGCATGACAGCTAGCAATCATACTGCGAAGTGTTTGTTCGTCCACATGGACAGACGAAAGAGAAAGCTTTTGCAGGGAGGTCAATTTGATAATCCTGGGATATATTGATACGATCTCACAATTATCTAAATCAAGGGAAGTCAAGGAACAAGTGGTAAGGACACTCTCAGGTAAATCATACAAATAATTCGTAGACGAATTATGAAGTTGGAGCTTCCTTATATCACATTCAACAGCACAAGCAAGCAATAGGTGAATAAGAGAACCTAGTTCCACATTTGACACTACTTCCACACTTACGGTTGGCACAAATAGCGATAGCTTCTGCAATACATTGGACGATGCCTTGTTGGACCGCCTTAAGAGGGTTCTTTCCAGAAAATCGAGGAAGGCCACCCTATTTTGAAAAATTTCTGGTGACAAATCATCCCGTTCCATTCTCAAGTCATACGGTAAATCATGACTCTTAAATGGTAGGCGAGGCAGCCAATTCCACTCATGTCTCCATTTCCTTGACAAAACACTCGTTCTAACAGCCTCCTTTATGCCTAAGAGTGAGAGTATGCATTGCTTAATATGATCTGGCAAGTCAGATATTCGATCTGATCTCGCCTTAACTTGCTTCTTCATCTTCAATTATCAACAACAAGAGTTCTTACACCTGTCAAAAGAGATGAATAAATTGACAATTGTAAGTAGTTGTAACCATGTACAACTAAATTTCTTCTCTTTTTTTTGGCTCATCAGTTGTAACCATGTATAACTAATTTTCTTCTTTTTATTTGGGTCATCAGTTGTAACCATATACCTAAAACAACAAAATCATTCAATATTTTCATCCCACCTGTATTAGCATAAAAAAATTACAGAAAATTTACAGTATACATCATTTTAACTTTTGATGCCAGATTTTATAATATGCGGAGGTATTTTTATAATTGTATTCATGGACCAGATTTTGCAAACACAATTGCAGTCTTTCCATAATGCACTCTGACAGTATATATGCCCCCCCCCCAATCCCCAAGAAAGAGGCTATGTTTTTCTTCAATAACTAGTTAATTACCACAAAAGTGGAACGTTTGATCATCAGCCCAACACTAAAGATGGTTAACCAATACTTAATTTAAAGGAAACAGAATAAAGAAGACAATCTTTAGTTACTTCATGGCATGGAAAGTTGGACATATTGCTACTCTTTACTGTTTACGCCATTCAATGTAATGTACAGTACTAGATAGTAGGAATTAGGAAATGTTACCTGAGAGAGAGAAATGGCTGATGAGAGAGACTGGGAAATTCAATGAAAGCACTTGAAGAGAAAGAAAACGCCAGTACAGTATAAAATAGAAAAGGTCGTTTGCTTTTGGGGTCGCCTCATTAATAAAAGGGTTTTACTGTAGTTGACAAATCAGTAATGACTTACTAGACTAGTAGAGTTGAGACTTGGGGTTAAGTTGAAAAGGAGTAAAACTAGTGACCGCTGGGTCATAGGCTCATAGCCAGTGACCCATAGTAGCTCCTGATTTGAAGGGATTTTGTTTCTTTTGGCCATAATAGTATGGCCAATTCTGTTATCATGCACAGTAGCGTCCTGCGCATTAATTTATTATGTGTAACACACTCGCTTTCTATTTTGAAGGGTAATAGCCGGTTTTGGTAGCTGGAAACAAGAAAAGTGGAAAAAAAAACTTCAATTGGTGCACCAAAAATCAGTTAGTCCACCAAAACAAATGAAATAGTTTTGAAATTGAGACAATTTTGATTGTCTTTGGAAATGGAAATCATATGGTGCCAGTGACCCAGTGGGCTATAGAATGTGTTCTTTTAATCTTCATCATCCAGTTTTGGGTTCAGTTCTTATGCAACTAAGTTTTCATTTCTCAATTAACATGTAAATAAACCTTTGCCATGATAAAATTTTCAAACTATACTCAAGCTCCTGTCTTGCTGATGTTCTTATAACCTGAATTCCTTACCGTTGCTTGTCTGTTGTCTCTGTTCCTGATATCAGCATTCAGCAGCAAGAGAGCCATTCAGTTCTCCGATCAGAATAGAATCAAGGGATGGAAGAATAGATTATCGACTCTCGTGATTGGTGAATGATGTAGTTAATCCATATATCGAGGTTATTTTACTACCACAGATATGAACCCTACATTTCCAACAGCGAAAAAGAATGATCAATATACAC
Organism: Tetragonia tetragonoides; assembly: GCA_038025085.1. NCBI lineage: Eukaryota > Viridiplantae > Streptophyta > Magnoliopsida > Caryophyllales > Aizoaceae > Tetragonia > Tetragonia tetragonoides. The sequence goes on from CM076145.1 coordinate 49,302,420, forward strand.
TATCAAGCACCACAATGAAATATTCCTATCCCAATCTACAAAACCCCAATGGGGTGAAGCACACTTTTCTTTCTAACTCGTCTGTGAATTTTAACTAGCTGCCAAGTTTACATCCATATGAGATATGACCACCAGCCTGGAACATCACCTCATGATTTGATAACTCCTTTTTTTTCCCCCGCTGGCTAATACGACAGAAGTCGATTCCTCCCTACCATTCGAAAGCGCAAAAGTGTGATGTTTTCTTCCAGTTAAAGGAGCCAATGTCCGGGGTGTGGCGCTGATCAAGCATGAATTGATGTAGGCTTCGCCCCTCTATCCATCCAATTTGCAATGCTATAGCAACTACTGGATTAGGACTTTAGGAGACTATTCTGATGCCACTGTACAATGAAAAATAACAAGTATGGCATCAAAGAGATTGGAGATAGAATTAAGGGAGGTTTAGGGGATCCAACAGAGATTACAAACCTTTATGATGAAACTATATTACTGAAGGCCGTCCTCAAGATCTAGTAGGCAAACACACTCAATGTGTGGAGTGTGAGGGAACATGTCTACTGGTTGCACACTCCTCAACTTGTAGCATCCTTTAATGTTATGCTCCCCCTGCAAAATAGCTCAGATGATTCAGCCAGCAGGAAACTGACACTAGAGTGCAAGAATGTTGACAAAAGAATGAAACATACTGCGCCATGGCATAGGTAATCAAGGTCACGGGCACATGTGGCAGGATTGCAAGAAACATAGACAATTCGTGGGGCCTTCAGCTTTAACAGAAACTTGATCAGCTTCATGTGCATCCCAGGACGGTTTGGATCTGTAAGAAAGAATTTGAATGACAGATTTATGAAAACTAGGTAAATTGAGCCCATATTTAGAGGGGGGGGGGGGAATAGAAACTAGCAAGTAACATGCAACCAAGTTCATGCAAATTCAGGAACCAGAAGCCCAGAACTGTGGCTTCATGATTAGTACAATTTATAAATAACTGCAATCTAGGGTATGGATAGCTAACCAAGATATCTCAATCTAAACAGAAAACACTTTGCTATGATGCTCCCTGATCTACAAGTTTCTCATGGCAGTGACAACTGACAAAAGCTATTAGAATAGCTCTTCCACTGTATTCGGATATGTTAAACCAGAAATGTTAATACGACAAATGAGGATATGTCAATGATGGGTCTAGCAGAAACAGCCTCTTTGTGATTGCACGGGTGAAGATGGGTACACCCATCCCCACGCCCACCCACCCACCCCCAGACAGGACCCTGGTGAGAAGCTTGGTGAATGACATGGTATCAACCTCATAGCAGATACCAACCCCTACTCAGGAATTAATTAGCCCTTTAGACTGTTAATCAAGACAAGCCAGTTAAATGATGTTCACACAAGGTCAAAGCTCTTAGATGAGGATAGAGATACCAGATACCCTACCTGATATGACAACATCAGGCCTGGGGAAATTCTTGCCAAAGTTCTCATCAATTTTATTAAGGTCTCCCTGGACAAATGTAGCATTAAATATACCATTAAGATCCGCATTTCGGCGAGCATCTACGATGGCTTGAGCAACTACTTCATAGCCATAGACATGCTTGACTCTGAAAAATACAAGATGACCTCAACATAATAATACAAGAATTATCTGCAGTAGAATAAGCCGAGTAGACATTTGTGAAGCGAAAGAAACTGTGATTCTGCAAAGACACTAAAGAACCTTGTGCAATCAAGTGGACACTACGATATGTACCTTCTGGCAAGCGTCAAACCAATTGTACCAGTCCCACAAAACAAGTCCAAAACAATCTCTGAGCCATCTCCTCTGAGACCAGCAACATCTTCGATTAGTTTATAGAGAACCTCCGCCTGAACACATACAATATTTGCAATTTAAACAAGGATCCCGCTTATGTTTCCCAAAACAAAAATGTAGAATGACGACACTCCAAGCTAGCAATGACATCAATACATACCTGCAGTGTATTTGTCTGGAAGAATGAGTTTGCTGAAATCTGGAAAGTCAACCCTCTCAACACTTCTGTGATTGTAGATTTCCCGTACAATACGTGCTCTGCCTCCCCAATCGATGTGCTCCCCACTGAGGTATTTATGTTGTTTACAATGCTGGCCTAGTCATCATTGTACGGAATTCCAAGTATCACTATGCTTTAATTGCAAGAAGAAGGTGAACAAGAAAATAACATAAAACTATAACTTCCTGGAACACAAAAAGATAAGAGAAGATAATCAACTTCGACAAGTGCACCCACAGAGTCCTACTTGATTAAAACTAACACTCTTTGGCAACATTCAACAAGCAACAAAATTTCCAGATTGAAAACACTCCTGATTTCTTATCCAAAGTGTATTCCACTCTCATGAATAGATGATGGAACCACAAACCATCAATTCATCTCCTACCTTCCCATATGTTCAACGTTCGTATCTGGATGTCATCGCCGTCGTCTGCCACCTTTCCGGCATCGTGTACAACCAATCCCCATGTTGGTAAGGTTATTCGTATTTCTCTTTGCGATTGCTAATAGGCATTTGGTATCTACACCTCCTCTCTTTGCAAGATAACCCCTCCAACTTCATTAAGCCTAGTATCATATACTAACTTGATGTTTAAAACTATTTAATTTAATTTTTAATTAAAAAGTTAGGCTGAAAAATAGAAAAAATATCAAAAAAAAATTAGAAATCGCTTCAAAAAAAATTGGGAAAAATTATGAGGCCTCACTATAATAATAGAGAGGCTTGGGGGTAGGTTTGGTGGCATGGGGTGGTGGAGAGCCATGCTCAGTACCCAAAAACCGTGGAGTAGACATGCACAGTGCATAACTTTCGTAATGGTAGGCACTTCATGTAGCGTCACTTGCCTTACATCGCCCACAAGCCCTCTCTCAACCAACTATCCACTAAAGACTTAAAGATTCTTATAAGGTTTAGTGGATTAACAGGAGTAGACATAACCTATGCACAACTTTCATACTGGGTTTTGAAAGTTTGGAGAATTATTTTCCAAAAGTTCCACCTCAAACTTTTCAAGTATATCATTAAGTTACAGAAAAAAAATTTATTTTTTTTTCACAGATTGTAGCTATTTAATTTAGTTTTTAATTAAAAAAAAATTAAAAATCACTTCAAAAAAATTGGAAAAATTATGATACCTCACTATAATAGTAGACAGGGCTTGGGAGTAGGTTTGGCGGCACTGAGTGGTGGGAGCAATGCTTGGTACCCAAAAACCATGGATTAGCCTCCGATGTCAAGTAAGAGGCCCTTCAAGCCTACTTTTTTTAGATAAGAAAAATTTTATTAATCAAATCAATAAAGAATACAAAAAAGAGGATAAGGTATCCTCATATGCAAACCAAAAAAACCAAAACTATAAGTCTCGCCAATGGCGCTGTACAAAAGTAAGCGGGACACCCTTAAAAGCTCCTGTCGCCTTAGCCCAAAGGGAGGCTAAATAAACCACATGATCCCAAACGTAATTTGTGTTCTTCCCGGGCCCTTCAAGCCTACTAAGAACCCAATAACCTACACCGGGGGCCTCGCATGTCCCATAAGGGTGCCCTGTGCGATGTAGTGTGAAAATATTCACCTACGTTTTGGAGAGTAACTGCTTGATTATTGCTTCGGTCGGTGTGGCGTCTTTGACTCCTAGTGGTAGAGTTAGGGCCAGTCCTCTGGTGAGATCGGGGGCCCGTAGGGGGAGAGTTGAGGCAAGTAGGTTGCGGTTTGGCACATGGAATGTAGGGACACTCACGGGTAGAACCCTAGAGTTAGTGGAGGTTTTAGAAAAATATAAGGTTAATATCGTGTGCGTCCAGGAAACGAGGTGGTCAGGCGCCAAGGCAAAAGAGATCAACGGATTCAAACTTTGGTATTCAGGGTGTAAGAGTCAACGGAATGGGGTCGGGATCTTAGTTGATAAGGAGCTTAAACAACATGTTGTAGAGGTTAAGAGAACCAATGATAGAATTATGTCTATCAAGGTGGTGGTGAAGGAGGAGACCTTTAATGTCATTTGTGCTTATGCACCGCAAGCAGGGTTGGATATACAACTTAGGCGTCGCTTCTGGGAGGAGTTAGATGAGGTTATTCAGCAGGTTCCCCCTGGTGAGAAACTCCTTGTAGGAGGAGACTTCAATGGACACATAGGGGCCACGTCGGATGGGTATTCTGGGGCTCATGGAGGTTTCGGGTATGGAGTTAGGAACGAAGGTGGCACGGCGATCTTAGATTTTTCGACTGCGTATGATCTAATGGTAACTAACTCCTTCTACAACAAAAGAGAGGAGCACCTAGTGACTTTTAAAAACAGCACCGCTAAGACCCAAATCGATTACATTCTTGTTAGGCGTGGCGACCGAGGTGTGTGCATGGATTGCAAGGTCCTACCAGGTGCGTGTGTGTCGACCCAACATAGGATGGTCGTCTTGGACCTTAAGATGAAGGGGTGGAAGAGGAAGAGAAGTATACACAATGGCACCAAAATCAAGTGGTGGAAGCTTAGAGGAATCGGGGGGAGGCAATTTCGGGCAAAGGTTGAGTCGGATAGCATCTGGAGAAGAGAAGGTAACGCGAGTCAAATGTGGACAGGGGTGGCGGACCTCATAAGGAATGCGGCGAAGGAGACTTTAGGAGTTCCAAGAGGGATAGGAAGTAGCAAGAAGGAATCCTGGTGGTGGAGTGAGGACATTCAAAACAGGGTGAAGGCTAAGAAGGTTGCCTTTAAAGCCCTAATGGATAGTACTATAGATGAGGAAAGGGTGGAGAAGCGGGAAGTATACAGAGCGGCAAAAAAGGAGGCGAAGAAATCAGTAGCAAAAGCCAAAAGTAAAGCATATGAGAGCTTGTACCAAAAACTGACAACTAAGGAGGGAGAACAGGACGTGTACAGGTTGGCGAGGGCTAGGGAGAGGAAGACCAGGGACCTGGATCAAGTTCGTTGCATTAAGGATGAGGCGGGAAGAGTTCTTGTGGACGACGCGAACATCAAGAGGAGGTGGCATGGGTACTTCAATGAGCTCTTTAACAACGTTGGAGATGTAGCCATTTCGTTGGGAGACCTCACCACATCCGAGCAACACCGCAACTACAGCTTTTGTCGTCGCGTTTCGAAGGAAGAAATCAAAGGGGCCATGCGGACAATGAAGAGTGGGAAGGCAGTAGGACCAGATGACATACCCATAGAGGTATGGAAGAGTTTGGGGGAAGAAGGTCTATTGTGGTTAGTAAGGCTTTTCAACGAGATCCTCAAATCTGCAAGGATGCCGGAGGAGTGGCGACTCAGCACATTGATTCCGCTATACAAGAACAAAGGAGATATCCAAAGCTGCAACAACTATAGAGGCATTAAGCTACTCAGTCACACCATGAAGCTATGGGAGAGAGTGATTGAGAAGAGACTAAGGAAGAGTACGCTAATATCGGAGAACCAATTCGGTTTCATGCCAGGGAGGTCTACAACGGAAGCGATTCATCTGATTAGACGTTCTATGGAGTATTACAGAGAGAGACAGAGGGACTTGCACATGGTTTTCATTGATTTGGAGAAGGCGTATGACAGGGTACCCAGAGAAGTCTTGTGGAGGTGCTTAGAAGCCAAGGGGGTTCCAGTCGCCTATATCCGAGTGATCAAGGATATGTATGAAGGAGTGAGGACTAAGGTCAGGACTACAGGAGGGGAAACTGAGCAATTTTCTATAGATATTGGGTTACATCAAGGGTCAGCGTTGAGTCCATTTTTATTCGCAACCGTTATGGATGAGCTCACTAAGACTATCCAGGGGGATGTGCCTTGGTGTATGTTGTTTGCCGACGACATTGTCCTGGTAGACGAGACTAGAGAAGGTGTTAACGCCAAATTGGAACTTTGGCGGGATACACTAGAGTCAAAGGGATTCAAGCTAAGTAGGACAAAGACCGAGTACTTGGAAGGCAAATTCACAAGAGATGGGGTTGCCTCGGATATGGAGATTAAGATTGGTACGGAGGTGGTACCGAAGAAGGATTGTTTCAAATATCTCGGTTCAATCATACAGGGCAACGGCGAGATTGACGACGACGTGACGCATCGTATCAGAACAGGGTGGCTAAGGTGGAGGAGTGCAACGGGAGTTCTGTGTGACAGAAAAATCCCACTAAAACTTAAAGGCAAATTTTATTGTACAGCCATCAGGCCAGCTATGCTATATGGGGCGGAGTGTTGGCCGGTAAGGCAGGTGCATGTGCAGAAGATGCGGGTGACCGAGATGAGGATGCTTCGTTGGATGTGCAACTCTACAAGACGAGATAGAATTAGGAACGAAGTGTTGAGAGGCAAGGTGGGAGTGACCGATATCGACAACAAGATGCGAGAAACAAGGCTTAGGTGGCTTGGGCATGTGAGGAGGAGACATCGTGATGCACCGGTGAGAAGGTGTGAGAGAATTACACTTAGAGACTGTAAACGGAGAAGAGGACGCCCAAAGAAGACTTGGGGAGAGGTAATCAGGCAGGATTTGACTCGTCTAGATCTTACCGAGGACTTGGTCCTAGATAGGAGAGTATGGCGGAGCAGGATCCGTGTAGAGGATCCGCGTTAGATTAGGGATGTGCATTGGCTAGTACTAGAGGTGGATTCATTGTGTTTATAGCATGTAGCGTCCCCTTTATTTATGTTGTTCAGTAAGTAGAATCTTGTGCTAGTATGTCTACTGATTTACTTCCCTTGCCCTTTTGGTTATCCTTTACGGTTTTTTTTTTTTTTTTTTTTTTTTTAAAAAAAGGATTTCAAATGCATTTAAAAAAAAAAAAAAAATGTTTTTGTGGGTCTTTCGGAAACAGTCTCTCTTCTAGGCGACTAGTTAGGGGTAAGACTGCGTACATCTGGACCTCCCCAGACCCCGCCCTAGGCGGGACACTTACTGAGCTGTTGTTGTATATACAGATGAGATTCGTTCTTACGCTCTCTTGACTTTCTGATCATATTATCATATCTGGTGGTTGATAATTTTCACACTTGTCAGTATTCAACAATTTACCCGAAAAAACCGTTTTGAAAATGAAAAAAAAAAAAGTTTTCGTGGGTCTTTCGGAAACAGTCTCTCTTCTAGGCGACTAGTTAGGGGTAAGACTGCGTACATCTGGACCTCCCCAGACCCCGCCCTAGGCGGGATACTTACTGGGTTGTTGTTGTTGTTGTTGTTGTTGTTGTTGTTGTTCCGGGGCCTCCCGAAAGCTCCAAAAACGTTGATTATAGCCTTCGTTTTAGGCTTCTCGGGGCTCGGGTGTCATTTTTACCCAAACTTTTTCATAGGAGCTACCATGACCATAAAGGACCCTCGGCGCTCCGGGAGGGTCATCCGATCCCTGAACTTCGATATCACCCATGCCTATAGTGTTTCGGCTCTTACACTAGTGTCCCGTAAAACGCCCTTCCAAGCTATAAGGGGCCGGATAAGCGACCCAAAGGGCCTCCCATGTCCCCCAGAGGTGTTCCATGCGATGTGGTGCGAAAATATACACATTCAATTCGGGGTCTCCCGGAAGCCCAAAAAACGTGGATTATAGCCTTCGTTTTCAGCTTCCCATGGTCCGGGTGTCATTTTTGTCCAAACTTTTTCAGGAGGTCTATCATGATCCTAGAGGACCCTTGGCGCCCGGGGAGGGTCATCCGGATCCCCAAACTTTGATATCACTCATGCCTATGATGTTCCAACTCTTACGCCAGTGTCATGTATAACGCCCTTCCAAGCCTATCAGGGACCGGATAAGCGACCCTGAGGGCCTCCCATGCCCCCTAGGCCCTAGGGGTGTTCCGTGCGATGTGGTGCGAAAATATGCACCTTCGTTTCGGGACTTCCCGGAAGCCCAAGAAACGTAGATTATAGCCTTCGTTTTCGATTTCGGGGACCCGGGTGTTGTTTTTTCCCAAACTTCTCCGGGGGTTCTATCATGAGTTCATGACCCTAGAGGACCCTCGGTGATCCGGGAGGGTCATCCGGATCCTCGAACTTTGATATCACCCATGCATTCGGTGTTCCGGCCCTTACATTGGTGTCCCGTAAAAGCGCCCTTACAAGCCTATCAGAGACCCAATAACGGACCCCGGGGCCCTCTTATGTCCTCCAGGGGTGTTCCGTACGATGTGGTGCGAAATTATACACCTTCACTTTGGGGTCTCCCGGAAGCCCAAAAAACGTGGATTATAGCCTTCGTTTTCGACTTCCCATGGCCCAGGGTGTCATATTTGCCCAAACTATTCCGGAAGGTCTATCAGGATCCTAGAGGACCCTCAGTGCCCGGGAAGGGTCATCCGGATCCCCGAACTTTGATATCACCCATGCCTTTGATGTGCCAACTCTTACACCTAAAACGCCCTTCCAAACCTATCAGGGAGCGGATCCCTGAGGGCCTCCCATGTCTCCTAGGGGTGTTCCGTGCGATGTGGTGCGAAAATATCCACCTTCGTTTCGGGGCCTCCCGGAAGCCCAAAAAACGTGGATTATAGCCTTCGTTTTCCGCTTCCCATGGCCCGGGTGTCATTTTTGCCCAAACTTTTTTGGGAGGTCTATCATGATCCTAGAGGACCCTTGGCGCCCGGGGAGGGTCATCCGGATCCCCAAACTTTGATATCACCCATGCCTTTGATGTTCCAACTCTTACGCCAGCGTCATGTAAAACGCCCTTCCAAGCCTATCAGGGACCGGATAAGCGACCCTGAGGGCCTCCCATGCCCCCTAGTAGGGTTGTTCACAATCCGGTCTAGACCGGAATTTTAGACCGACCCGGACCTGAATAACCCGGAATGACCCGGCCCGGAATCCAACAGGTCTGGGTTCCGGTCTGCATAAAACCCCGATTCCAGTTCAGGTCTAATTCCGGTCTAAACCCGGTAATTTCCAGTCTAGACCGGAATCTTGATTTCACAAAAAAAAGGAAAAAAGGAAAAAAAATAAAATAAAATAAAATAAAAATAAAAAAACTGAGATTTGAGTTTAGGGGCTTAGGTTTAATTTCCATCTCATTCTTCACTCGCCTCTCTCAGTAGTCAATAAATCACACCTCTCTCTCTCCACACCTAGACCCAGTTCTTTCATTCATGATTCAACAATCTGAATTAACATCACTGGCAACTTGCAAGGTGTACTACAAATCTTAAACCTACAATACATATGTGCAACTTAGATATTATGGTTCTACAAGAAAAGAAGAAGCTACTACAGTTACGGCCGTCAACAGCCGACGAACTATAATGTAGGAGACACACCATGGCTTCCCAATTCAATGGTTTCTTTAATGATATTGTTTCGATTGTGAACTTCAATTTCTAGTGTTTGTGTCCTGTGTCCATCCAAACATTTAAAGTATCATTCTATACTTCAAGTTTAGATTCAGTCGTTTAAATCAATGGCCTAAATCATATGAAGTTTTCATCATGATCAGTAATGCAAAATAAGCTACAGGGAAGCTAGAAAAAAAAAAACTAATTAAAAAAAAAAAATAGTCAAACTGAATTCCGGTCTTTCAGGTCTCAGACGGGACCGGACCTGATCCGGTTCAGGTTCAGGTTCAGGTCCTGATTTTTTAATGATTCCGGTTCCGGTCTATTCCGGTTCCGGTTGAGACCGGTGTTCACTCCTACCTCCTAGGGGTGTTCCGTGCGAAGTGGTGCGAAAATATGCACCTTTATTTCGGAACCTCCCGGAAGCCCAAAAAACGTGGATTATAGCCTTCGTTTTCGGTTTCCGGGGACACGGGGTTCGGTTTAGCCCAAACTTCTTCGGGGGGTCTATCATGACCCTAGAGGACCCTTGGTGATCCGGGAGGGTCATCCGGATCCTCGAACTTTGATATCACCCATGCCTTCGGTGTTCCGGCCCTTACATTGGTGTCCCTTAAAAACACCTTTACAAGCCTATCAGAGACCCAATAACGGACTCCGGGACTCTCTCATGTCCCCCAGGGGTGTTCCGTGGGATGTGGTGCGAAAATATACACCTTCACTTTGAGGTCTCCCGGAAGCCCAAAAAAGGTGGATTATAGCCTTCGTTTTCAGCTTCCCATGGCCCGGGTGTCATTTTTGCCCAAACTTTTCCGAGGAGTCTATCATGATCCTAGAGGACCCTCGGTGCCCGGGGAGGGTCATCCGGATCCCCGAACTTTGATATCACCTATGCCTTTGATGTTTCAACTCTTACCCCAGTGGCATGTAAAACGCCCTTCCAAGCCTATCAGGGAGCGGATAAGCTGAGGGCCTCCCATGTCCCCTAGGGGTGTTCAGTGCTATGTGGTGCGAAAATATCCACCTTCGTTTCGGGGCCTCCTGGAAGCCCAAAAAACATGGATTATAGCCTTCGTTTTCGGTTTCCGGGGACCCGGGTGTCGTTTTTGCCCAAACGACTCGGGGGGTCTATCATGACCCTAGAGGACCATCGGTGCTCCGGGATGGTCATTTGGATCCTCGAACTTCGATATCACCCATGCATTCGGTGTTCCGGCCCTTACATTGGTGTCCCGTAAAAACGCCCTTACAAGCCTATCAGAGACCCAATAACGGACTCCGGGGCCCTCTTATGTTCCTTAAGGGTGTCTCGTGCAATGTGGTGCGAAAATATCCACCTTCGTTCCGGGGCCTCCTGGAAGCCCAAAAAGTAGATAGCCTTTGATTTTCGGCTTCCCGGGCCCGGTTTCCATTTTTGCCCAAACTTCTTCGGGGGTCTATCGTCACCCTAGAGGACCTCCAGTGCCTCGGGACAGTCATTCGGGTCCCCGAACTCTAATTTCACCCTTGGGACTTGGGACATAGCGCTTGCTGGGCGCTGGGACATAACGCTTGCTGCGACATGGGACATGAGCCACCAAGATTTTGTTTCAATAAATTTTTTATGTACTTTGTTCATTTTGATCCATTGTCTACTATAATAATCTTTGGTAGAAGAACTTTATAATAGAGTATTCCCAAGTTTGTTAATAAAAGGCTAATAATCGTTTCCTAAGCACTCGGTCAAATATAGATCAAAGTTTACAGTATGACTAAGTAGAACTATAATGCAACAAACAATGTCATTTAGGGGTATTAGATACCTCTAACTTTTATAGAGACACCACAAAGCCACTGAATGACTTTTTTTTTGGTCAAAGGCTAGTGAATGAGTACTTCCATGACTTGAGGGCATCCCTACCCCTCAACATTTTAATATTTGCCCTAAACAAATTAAAAGCCAGGCTGTGAATGAACCTCTCCAAATCCCGCCTTGGTGTTGTTGCAGTTTTATTTACCAATTAATCACAAACTTAGCACCAAATAAGAACAGGAAAATTATTACAACAACATTAGAAGCAAGGCAACCCATCAGGAAACATTAAATTTAAAAATAAAATAATTAAAAAAACAGATGAAACATCACGTGCATCGCACGCCCACACTAGTTACTAACTATCTTAGCTTTAAATATAGCAATACTAGCCAAAAACATGATATCGAGATGTGGGCACTGAAATCTGATACCACATATAACAGGGAGAAGTAATTATAAGGGATAGATCAAATTACCACTTCACCAATAGATGAAACTTTTTCAATGAGAGACTGTAATAGTTCTGGCTTGTATGAAGACGTCACAAAATTGACCATGATTTCTGGTCTACCACTTTGGACATCCCTAAAAAAAGAAATGGTAGTCCTTGTAAGGTTATGCCAGTATGGAGATTTACAATATTAATAAAACCAATCCTTAACAAATACGGAGTATGAGGGAAAAACAATGTTGGAAGAGAAACATTGCTCAAGTGACCAAGAACCCACAGGTTCGAGTCTCAGAAACCTCTAAGGGACAGAAGTGATGTTTAGACGATTCACATGTGACAGTTGCCACCCCTCTCAAGACCCCAGTTTGGAACCAATTATAATCTAAACAAATTCAATACCAGGTTCCAGTAACTTCACCTTCAGATATTTAAGTTAAGTTACATAGACTTGAATTACATTGCCCCACATAGATACATGTCCAACAAGTGCCTAGTTTGATTATTTTCCAAATATTTTGCTAATTTTGGCCTTAGTATCAAACTATTTGTATCTATGTCTGAGTCCCAAGTATTTGACACAAGTTGTTGAGTCCTCTCAGGGCCATCACTGGAGGTTTTCCTGGTCAAGCAAAAGCTTGGATACCCTTGTTATTCAAAAAGAATATTTGTCACAAGTTCTTTAAGTAAAACGAGAATCCCAAATTGCAAAAATTACCATGTGAGTTGCATTTAGAAGTTTGATGAATTAAAATTCAGGTTTGTATGATACTCTTACCACATTCAATGCATGCAGGTGTCTATGCAACACAAGAGTCAACATGAATAATGCCTGTCTTACACGAAAATTTGTGTTGTACCCTAATGCTTTTGCTTTTCTACCTTAAATGTTCTTCCATTGACACATTTTCTAAATGTATTTCTTTTCTCAGCCTTCATAGTTCATTCTATGTGGTTTAGGACCGACACTCTTCAAGACCAAAGCAACATCTATTTCCCAAAAAAACCAAAAGCATTCTCTTTTGTTTTAAATAACATTGGTATCCAAGTTTTGCTTGACTAATCCCATGGGCCCTAAAGTTCACGACCAGGAAAACCTCCAGTGGACCTGAGGGGGCTCAAACATGGGACCTCTAAAATAAATCTTAGAGGTCTTACTAGCTGAGCCACCCCTTCAGGGTTAAAAAAACAAAAGCATTCTTCCACATAGGGATTTCAATGTCATTCATTCAAAATGCAAAGGATTGGATTACAGAGTGAAGCATTTCAAACTCTAGATATTGCACGTTCAAATGGTCCACATTCAACATTTAGAGCATGAGCATCTTCATGTATTTTACAATAACAGACCAGGATGATGTCTTCATCACCTGCAGCTTGTTGTATGCTTAAATATACAAGACTAATGTAATATCAACTTAGAAATCATTTGAATATTTGAGGAGGACATAGAAGTCATTTACCTGCCGCTTCTTAACACCAGATGCTTAAGAAATCCATCATGGGAGTAAACATCATATGCAGAAAGGCCTAAACTCGGATCTCTCCAAGAATCTTGAACTGCCAAGAGAACCTATTATCAGAAATACAAATTAACTCTGAAATCATGAACTAAACCACTATGATCTATTCCTAACACGTGATCATGGGAATGAGAAGAATGACACAAACCTCGGTGACTGATTATAATCAGGTATGACTCTATGAGGCCACAGCCCATAAACGAAAATGCTAACTTGTACTATGACAATTTAGTATTTACTAAATGAGAAATTAGTTCTTAGCATGAAGGTTAGCTTATATTATTTCCCAAAATTACACATAACCAAGTGCATAAAACCTAAGTCAAATCAAGTCCAATTTTAAAAGCAGAGTATATAACAATAGGCATACCGCATTCGCCGGCTCACTTTGTAGCAGGCACTTATTAATATCGAGGACCTTATCAAAAAAGCCCGGAGCATGAAGTCCAAGGGCATCATTGTCCCCAATACCCTGTTCTCCATCCAAAAGTTCTCGAGGGATCCATTTCTTTGTGCTGAAAGAAAACTCCATCTGTAGAACACAAAAGGTAGTTATTCATCAAATTTAAATCATTCGCATATTCAAAACCAGATATAAATATTACAAAAATTGAAATAAAAAGTGCCATCAACTTGATATGAAAAGGTGAACTCACTTGATGACTGTAAGGCCATCAGCGTTTGGAGAGGGGTAGGGGCAGTTGCCTTAATAAATACATTTTTAGGTAAGGAGGGCTCACAGTTTGGGGGGTAATGAGGGGATCCCAAACAGTGAGCAATGAGAATAGAACACACATCTCATGGGTGGAAGTGGTACCACCACTCCACTTCCTGAATTCTAGTTACCTTCAAATATGTTCAAAGATTATGTTCGACCAAAATATTTGTATGAAAAATCTTCATTTTTTACTCCTCTTTGACTATCGTAGACATGGAACTAACTCATCATAAAGAAACAACTGAACACAAAAGGATATGATGTGTATGATTTGTTGGTTGGAGGGGGGTTACCAGGAAGATACAAAGCTAACAATTGAAGTACCTCTATGAAGACATTATAGCAAAAGAATTGTTTCATCCTAACCTTGTTTCTGTAATGAAACTGATTTGCACATGGAACGATGGAGCTCACGACACTGACAACTTCTGGTTGTTTATCAGGAAATTTTCCAACATGAATCATCAATTCCCGAACTTGTTGTTCCTTATACTTTAGTTGGGCCTCATAAGACAGACTCTGTGTTTTACAGCCTCCACAGAATGAAGCATATTCGCAAGGAGCATCAACAGCATCATGATGGGGAGATAGTGTCCTAAGCTTTGCCACCTAAAAGAACAATTTGACCCATCAACAAAGTGATAAACTAACAGAAAAAGGCCATGAAATAAGTGATCCAATTCAATGTTGAACACATGATAAATCACATAAACAGTGAGGGAGCTAAACTAACTGCACTAAATAGTCTAGGTCCTAATAACTTAGCCTTACCTCTCAGGGGACAGGACTGAGACAGATAAAACTTCCTTTAGATGAAGGTTACCAAGCAAATAAAAACACATATATAGGGTTGGAAAAGATGCTCTGTGCTAGTTGAGGACTAGCAACCAAAACAAATAACAGAATAACTTAAGAGTATCTCTCCGCAGCTCGGACACAAAACAAATAACAGAATAACTTAGGAGTATCTCTCCGCAGCTCGGACACACCAGTTTGAAGTGTATTTGGCCAAGATTTTCCACACATACCACTCTCCCTCCTCAATGGCTCTCTTTTCTGTGGTATTTCCATAAAAAGTTTGCAAAATCAAATAGCAGCAATCTTAAGCATATAATACATCAGTTTATCCTCTATGCTAAAAAATTCACAATCTGCTTGCCAAGCAAAAGCCAAACACAAACCCAAAAGAAATACTACAACCAAGCAGATAAGTTCATAGACTCCATAACCGCAGATAATGAAAGGTAATTAACCAAACTATCATCCAACTTGCATAATAGAAGCATGAAATCAACTATCCCAAATCCAAGGAGATTTAAATCACATCAAAAACTACATAACAATTTTAACATACCAATTTCAAAAACCTTACCAATACTAGTAATTAATAAACCAAAAATTAGGCAATATCGTTATTAATACGAGTAGCATTATATATATACCTCAGCATAGCTGTCCTTTCGACGGGTAACCCGACCCACAAAGCGTTCACCAGGAAGAGCACGGTCACACATGAGAACAAAGCCAGTTTCAGGAGCTTTGCAAACCCCTTTGCCTTTAAAACCCAAACTTTCACATTCAAGCTCAATGGTTTGCCCTCTTTTGGGGAAGAATTGAGTCTTTCTATTGGTGGGTTTTGGTGAAGGGGTGTTTGAGATTGATGGGTTTTGTTGTTCTGAATCATCTTCTTCGGTTGAAGGAGTTGGAGGAGAGATAGATGCGAGGGAGGTTGTGGAGAGAGAATGTGAATGAACGGAAATGGGGTGGTATTGATGGCTGAGAGTGCTGAGAAATGGGCGTGGGTTTAAAGTTCTGAGAGTGTTAATGGTGGTGGCCATGGCAGTGGTCACCATGGGTGAGTTTCGGTGTGGTGGGTGTGACTTGTGGGAGGGAGGGGGGAACCCAGTTGAATTGGGGAAGATAGTGTTTTTCTTTTTCCAACTTCCTTTGTACTCTAATCCATGTTGCCATAATCTCATTTCAAAAAAAAAAAAATTAAAATTAAAAAAAAAAAAAAAAAGCACCATTGATCAAAGAAATTTTTTACTATGTTATGTCACAAATCACAATCCAAAAATCTCTTGTTCTCCCTACTATAGAGCTCTAAAAAGTTATTATATGTACCATATCATATTCAAAAATAAAATTTGTCTACCCAAATTAGTTTATGTAATTGTGAAAATTTTAGATATGGCACTATATATAGAGAGAAGGTTTTTTCCCCTACAAACCTTCATAAACTCTTACAGTGAAGATGCTCTAATGTCGACTTAGCAAAGAGTTTGTATTTGTACAACATCACATCTATGAGTAAATGCAACTATAGTTATTTTAAGTAAAATAATACTCACTTTAAAATATTTACAAGGTGTCACAAGAAAGATAGACCATAATGCAAATCCTCGGTAATACTAGTCTTATAAACGCACCACTCAAGATGAGCCATCCACAAATGTTTTTAGGCTTCATGTGCGAAATTGAATGCCATATTGCATGTGTGTTTAACCATTAACTGAATGGTGAAATGGACTCTCAATGCTACTCTTGCAACAAATCTTTCATATTGATCCAGTCATAAAATCCAAATTACCAATTGCAACACAGCAAAGTGCACATCATGGTGATGCTCAATATTCACTTCCAAATTGTCAACATTGTATGCACCATCCCCATACATGGAAAAGTCATAAAGGCTCCACATATAGCATTCTTTCGAAATTAAAGATAGGAATTTCATTGGGTCGAAATAACATTGCTGTGAACTTTTTGATTTTTTTGTCACACAATCCTGTCGATGATGGGAACAAACTTGATTTTTCGAAGTTTTGACTCAGCACTAATGATCAATATATATAGTTTTGTTTTATTTGGTAATTTTTGTTGTTACCATATAATACTATTTGTACTTAAGGGGGTAAACCGGTAATGTTAAAAGAAAGAAAGCCTTAAACAATGCTCAAAGAAATTTATAATGCTATAGTGCTCTTGAAAAGGTTTCCGTCTAGGCATGATAGAGGAAACACATTAACAAAGTATAACTTGTCTTGACTCATTTACTCCTCTATTTGCCATCACATGGAGATACGTCTTACAACTTGATTTGTATGTCGAGAAGCCAATAAAGAGAAAAAAATGTTGATAATAGTCCAAAACAATAAAATAAAGTTAAAAGTTATTTGATAGGCTTGATATGGATGAAAGAAAACTAAAACACCAATTATGAAACATTTGTTCCTAAAAAGTTTTGATAATAGTTAGAGTTGTGCAAATTTCATTATGGAATTGAATTTTAACAAGATTGGAGCGACCCGAAATTATTTCAACTGGTATACTTTTCGGTCCTCACATGTTAAAAATTTGGACTTTTATAGTGAAAATACGGTTCATAATAGGGAAGAAGAACTAATTAAAAAATGCGTTGGATTTGACTATTATGGTTGTGTTTTTGTGTATAAAACATGTATTTATATTTTCTAATTTTGTAACCACTCCAATATAACATTGCAATATTTTTGTAAAGAAACAAAACAAGAAGAAAAATCAAAGAGGGAACACAGAAGTGCATAACTCACAGAAGAGGTCGAGTATGGGCTAGTCTAGTATTCCGAGGCCCAACCAAAACCAATAGGCTGATCCAATCAAACACGAGTAAGAAAAACAGAAAACCCGATAAGAAGCCCACAACCAAAACCCTAGCCGCAACATATCTTTATATCCCTTTTTTTTCTCTCTCTCCTCAGTTTCCTCTTCTGTTTCTGCTCTCTCTAACCCTCCAAAGCCACAGAGAAGAACAAGAGCAGCATCAAACCACACTCAAACCACCAAATCAAATCATGGGTAACCATTAATTTCCCTTTTCAAATCTGGGTTTTATGTAAATCGTTATTGTAATGTTATTAACTATAAAGTTTTGATTTTTTTGATTATGGAAATTGGCAGGTAAGGTTCACGGATCTTTGGCTCGTGCCGGTAAGGTGAGAGGGCAAACCCCAAAGGTGGCTAAGCAAGACAAGAAGAAGAAGCCCAGAGGTCGTGCTCACAAGCGTGAGCAATACAATCGCCGTTTTGTCACTGCTGGTAATGTTTATTTTACACTGTAGCAAATGGGTCATACATAGATTTGGTTATTTGTTTTTTTGTTCTTGGTTCACAGTATGCTTTTTTAGCTAGGTATTTGTCTCTGTGAGCTGGGTTTTTAAGTGCCCATTTGGTGTTTTAATTTTCTTTTTTCATTGTAGCAAATGAGTCATTCATAGATTTTGATTTTTTTTGGTTTTTGGTTGTAAGTTTGCTTGTGTACTTTGTATTTTTCTATGTGAACTGGATTTTCAAGTGTCCATTTGGTGTTTATGTGTGTGTATAGGGAATTGTTGGTCATATTTTTCTTTTTTGGTTAGGGTTTATGAGCATGTTATTTGTCTTTGTCAGCTGACATTTGAAGTGCCTATTTGGTGCTTTTGTTTATGATTGTTTGAAATTGTTTGCTGTGATTTGTGTCTTTCTTGACTATGCCCTTTTATAGGAATTCTAACTCTAGTTAGATATGCTGCTTTGTAGTTTTGTCTGTGTTTTGTTGGTTTGTGTGTGTAAAGCTTAGATTTGAAGCTAATTATTGATACTGAATCCCTGGGATCAATTAGCTATTAGAAATGAAAAATGGGTGATTTTGTTTGGCTTTTTTAGGAGTAGCATTTACTGTGATCTGCCTGGTTGTAGACTGTAGTGCAATCTGATGAATAATGTAGGAAGTTTGTCAAGCTTCTTAGATTTTTGTGAGATCAAAGTTGAGGTGACTGGCTTGGGTTGTGTCTTCCAGTGGGATAGGTGTCTTTTCCTCTGTGTTAGTGTGCTTGGTTATCTCTTAGCTGTTTTTTAAAGCCAATTTGCAGAGCAAGGTCATCAAATTAGAATGATGCTAACCTTGCATTGAAGGTTGGCAATATGAACAACGTGATTCTCCGTGCCTTTCAAATTTCCTGGTTTTGATTGTGGCCTCGAACAAATCGCGACATTTTTCTCATTTTCTCTGCTCAGTTGTAGGTTAGGATGTTTGATGATGTTTTCTGATTCAATCTTAGGTGTCTTTTCCTATCTGTGTTAGTGTGGCTGGTGAGTTCTCAACTGTTCTGTAAAACCCAATTTGCAGAGCAAGGTCATCAAATTTGGATGAACCTTGCATTGAAGTTTGGCGAAACGAACCATGCGATTCTCCATGCCTTTCTAATTGCTTAGTTTTGACTGTGGCCTCAAATAAATTGCTACATTTTTCCAAACTTTTTTATTCTCAGTTCTAGGTTGAGATGTATTATGAATTTTTATTTAATCTTTAGGCTATAGGAATCATGAAGATGGGATTGGGGATTGTGCATGTCAATTGAACAAATTGTGCATATATATGTTGAAAGCTTTGTATATTTGTTGGTATGGGGAGAGATGTTCATGCAATGGTCTTGAAGGAGTAGGTACTTTGTGTGATTTGAAAAAAGGAACTGTGGAGAAGGATGGGGAGCAATAGGGCATCTGGTGACAACCAAAAGCTGTAGGACAAAATGCTGTTGCAACTAAGGAAAATAGTTCAATTGTTCGACAATGGGGTGCACGAGGGTAGACGAGTGTACTTTGCGGAAGCATTGTTTAAGATTCAGCTTTCCTTTCATACTTTTCCTGAATTTCCAACGAGTACATGAGAAATTAGCAATTGTTCAGTCTTCCTAGATGTGCTTTTAAGATCTGTAATTGTTTGATATGTTTATGGAAAATACTATTGCTTGTACCTTTGCCTTCTTTTGGGATGCTCATTGTTTGATTTTTGTTTCCAGTTGTTGGATTCGGGAAGAAGAGGGGCCCCAACTCATCTGAGAAGTAAACCTGAACCGCAAGAGATAGATGGCGTCTGCTTAGGTTGTTAGAAATAGTTCAATATTTTGATATTGCTCTTCTTTGCTTTGCTTTATGAACATGTATTTGGCGATCTTGACAAAAAGTTTGATACTTTGATGGAAGTTGGTAAAAAAGTTTTGCCCTATCAATGTTGCTATCTTAACCGGTTTTCACCAGTCTAAACCAGTTTAACCGTCCTATCAATGTTGCTATCTTAACCGGTTTTCACCACTCTAAACCAGTTTAACCGGCCTAACAAACCGCATGAGCTTAATTGCTAAGAAAAATGAATTTGCATATAGAAAAGAGAAGTGTGATTGATGATAAACTCAAGGTGCACCTTATTTCTTAAGAGTATTATTTTTTATTTATATTTTTCACATAATAAGCGGTCATGATTTTGAGAAGTGGCGAACTCAAAAAAATTCGGTTATTTTCAGAACCAAGAATGCCAATTTTTTCATATACCAGCTAATAATTTGTTGATTGGACAACTAATAATTTTTTAGAATTATCAAAATAAATGTCCTATGGGACAAACATCCCATGTCTCTGACAAAAATAAAAATTAAGTTCAAAGCATTACAAATATAAGTCTCAAAGTAGGAACCAACAAGGCACCGGACCAAAAAATGGCCAAAAGATTTCGTTATATAAATACAAAGCATAAAACATTACATTTACACTTTTTAGGTTCTCTGCCAAAACACATACTGGCAAGTGTCATTCTCTTTCCCATTCTTCCGGACGTTTCTCTAAACTCTGGCAATTCTCACAATCTCTCTCTCTCTCTCTCTCTCAAATCACACTTCTCATTGATGGTTTCAGTTTCACAAACATCCCATATGAACAGCATAATACTAGAATTGAAACCCCCGTAAAAACTTGTCTCATTACAGCCTTATTAAAAGCTCCCATCTTGCCCATTTCAGGCTTCAGCAAATAACAAGTGATCGAAGTTGCGTGGATCCAAATAACTTCATATATTGGTGTTAGTCAAACGTTTCTTTCTCAAAATCTGTAACTTCCTCACGCCTATTAACATATGGTGTGATCTCCACAGAAACCCACATGTCATTTCTGAATGAACTGGTGAATTTGGTCAGATGAGATTGGAAAGTTAGCAAATTTGCTCCTTTTTGGTGGGTTCTTTTTTATTAAGTAGGATTGTGTTAAATGGTGAAGAAATGCAAGAAACGCCAATATTGAGGTGATCTCAGTTTTATTGAAAGAATTAGTCCTTTTAATCCTATGCCCACCTGCCAAAATTCTAACTTTTTTTTTGTTACAATAAATCTTCATCTAAGATGCTATATGAAACTTTTGGTTAAATCCCTGATATTTACAGGAGGGTTTGTTCCTCTGGGTTGTTGTTGTTAGTATTGAATTGATTTGGTGGAAAAAATCAATACCCAGAAGCTGAATTTGATTGAAAATGAAAGCAAGGTTAGTGATGAGTGAGGAGAATGGGAAGGACTTTGTCAGTTCTGGTAGGCCAATCCAGAGCAAACCCTGGTCATTTAGAATCCTACACTTTTTCCTGATATTCTTGGTCCTTGGCCTTGGGCTTTGTATAGTCAGTTTGAATATGATTAGGTATTTCGGGATTTTAAACATGCTCCCACTAGATTCATCTAGGCTTCAACCTTGCTCCCAAGACAATACTCTAGAATGCTGGATAAGGCCACCTTCTATCTTAATGCATAAGATGAATGATACTGAGCTGTTCTGCAGAGCTGCATTCGCTCCTCGAATAAAAGAGTATCCTTATAATAGGGTTCCTAAGGTGGCATTCATGTTTCTTACCAGGGGACCTTTGCCGCTTGCACCTTTATGGGAAAGGTTTTTTAGGGGCAATGAGGGACTCTATTCTATCTACATTCATCCTCTACCTGGATATCAAGCCAGCTATTCACATTCCTCAGTATTCTATGGCAGACAGATTCCTAGCCAGGTATGAAAATTCTGTGTGATATCTTCATTTAGTGTATTGGGTATTGTGCAGGTATTTGATACTTTACAACTAATTATGATTGTTGGCACTGGCAGTATCATATCGAGAACGAGGGTGATTGTTGAATAGCTGACTATGTCCTATTTAACAAACCAACTTGTGGCTAACATTTGGTAGTATCTTAGAACAGGTTGATGCATCTGAAATGTTTCAGAGTAGAATAACAATGAAAGAATGGAAATGAACTAAATTCGATCATGGTAATTGCTGATAGTTTTTATTATTTTTTATTTTTTATGTTGCTATTGATCTTCCATGGCTGTTTTGATATCAGTGCAACGTTAATGGCAGCTTTCAAGCGACTTTAATCTACTTTCAAAATACTCGTCAGTTCTTTTCATTGACGGAATAACCTTACAGGACAATTAGTTCCTTCTAACCCCTTGGTCTGTTTTATACTGCAGCAAGTAGAGAAGCTTATTTTTCATATAGAACACATTGGTGTTTCTTGATCACTTGTATGGATATACTTAACTTGCTAATCTCCGATTGTGGGAACTATTGCAAAACCCGAATTCTAGCCTAGATCTGTCTTAGATCAAGATGTTTCCAGCTCAGATCAAGAGTTTCTTCTCCATGGATAAATGGCATTGGGGCTGACCAGTTTCTTTCATGCACACCAGAGTCTAGATCACAAGGATAAGTGTCAGATAGGGTTTGTCAGCTTAGTATGTGTTTATTTTGGAATAATTATTGCAACTGTATTTTCCTGGAAGCTGTGTGCATGAAACAACTTGTTTCAATTGTTATATAGAAGTAATTGACTTCAGCATAATGACCACGGAACTTTGATGGCTGTTTGAAGTTTCAGGGTGGGAATTGTGCCCATCATTTTAGTTGTACAATATAGAACTCTGTTATCCTAATTTCAGCTCATTCAGGATTGCTTTAGACACAGAATTTCGGTAGCTTCACTATCTGAGCATGGATTAATGATCTCAACTACCTCTGGTTTGGTTGGCGTATGCTTTTAAACAGCAAAATACTGAACTGTCCTGAATTGGTGCAGGAATTCTGGAGACTGTTTTCTAAAACATTTTCCTGTATTTTTTACGCAGGTAACAGAGTGGGGTGAGATGAGCATGTGTGATGCTGAGAGAAGGCTGCTAGCAAATGCAATGCTTGATTTGTCTAATGAACACTTCGTCCTCCTCTCAGAGGCATGCATTCCTCTTCGCAATTTTACCATCGTGTATCGCTATATCACAAAGTCTAGGTACAGCTTCATGGGCTCCTACGACGATCGTGGACCCTATGGGCGGGGAAGGTACGACAAGAATATGGTTCCTGAGGTCACCCTTGAGCAATGGCGAAAGGGATCCCAGTGGTTTGAGATTAACCGTGAACTTGCTATTCGGATTGTTGAGGATGTTACTTACTATCCAAAGTTCAAGGAATTCTGCAAGCCTGCTTGTTATGTGGACGAGCATTACTTCCCTACAATGGTTACCATTGAAACTCCTCATTTGCTTGCTAATCGGAGCCTCACTTACACCGATTGGTCAAGGGGCGGGCCTCACCCGGCAACATTTGGGAAGAATGATATTTCCAA
The DNA here is from genome assembly GCA_038025085.1 of Tetragonia tetragonoides. Classification (NCBI taxonomy): domain Eukaryota; kingdom Viridiplantae; phylum Streptophyta; class Magnoliopsida; order Caryophyllales; family Aizoaceae; genus Tetragonia; species Tetragonia tetragonoides. Next base: position 49,325,636 of record CM076145.1, read on the forward strand.
GGAATTCTTTGATAAGCTTTTAGGAAGGCGGATGTGTTTCTTTAATCATCGTCTAGTCTTTCTTTGCCATCTTTTTGCACGGAAGTTTTCCCCGAGTGCTTTGGGACCCCTCTTGAGATTGTCATCAGAAGTGTTTGGCTATTGAGAACAGAGACATATTTGCAACTGGAAAGTTTTGTATTAATGTACTACTCTCTAGTCATGTTTTACGGTGTTTCGTTTGTTAGAAGGGAGAAAAAGAAACATGTGGGAAGAGATTAATGGTTTAGGAGTAAGCTGAAGTGGTGATCCTATACATAAATTTCCATTGAGGAAGTGTAAATGATATTGTTATGCTCTTCAACCGCATGCTAGCAGGATGGATGATTTGTAATTAGAATCTTTTATGCCTAAATGCGGAAAAGTCTCAAATACAATAAAACAGGTTTTACTTGTTACTGCTTTGTTACTTTTATTTTTTCACTGTCTCAGACACTGCATAAGTTTACAGGTGTGATTCATAATTGTCTGTATCTGGAAACATCTATCAGCATCAGGTAAGCTTATTCCTGGTTTCTGAAGCATACAACTGAATTTGGAGGCTCTAATTTGGAGATGGACAGAGAGACAAGGCTGAGATTAGCATAAAACCATGCAGACTTGTTAGTTGTACTTAGAATCATAGACATATTTCCACTCTTAAAACAACTGCAAGTCCCCTCTGAAAGTTGAAACCCAATTCTATGGACAAGTAGAGTTTATCTTCTGCATGCTGTTATAATTATATACCAAACTAACAGATTATCGATGCCCTGACATGATTTTGAGTGATTTTGAAGGGGTTCCTCATGCCAGTATCAAAGCCAGCATTGTCCTGTCCGTTCTTACTGTAATACCGTTTGAATGGCATTAAGATGTCATACAGTTACGTGTGTAGGAAATCGTGAATATCTAATGTCACAGTTGTATTTGTATAGGCCTTAACGGGGAAAATGAAATTCCATGGAGCACCAGATAATCAATTATTCATGCCGAAATTTACTGAATGATACCCAATGGTAAATATTAGTCATATGCCTAGAGAGAGGAGGCTTTTAGAGCCACTAACTGAATGATTCATATTGACATATATCATATATGCAATGAAAGATCTTCATTGGGTAGATGCTGAACATAAAACTTTCCCATAATTTTTGAAATTTACAACAGAAGCAGTATTCACATGGACCATTTCTAAAGTGTATCTCGCAATGAAGCTGTCAAAGTAGGGAAAGAATGAAACACACTGAGGCTATCTTACAATTCATCATGATGTATCGTTTCTTGCGATGAGGTCTTTGCTTCCTTTTCAAGAAGATACCTCATAGCCAGTGAGGCATGAAGAGATGCTCCGTAGGGAAGCATCTCTTCGTTAACTATAAAATTGGGGTTATGCTCCCCTCCTGCTTTACCACGCGTCTCATTTTTCAAGCCAACAAAGAAAAAGTATCCAGGGACTACCTCTTGATAAAATGCAAAATCCTCGGATCCAGTCAGTGGCATGGCTTCCTTAACAGAGCGAGGACCAAGCATGTCTGTCGCAACTCTGCTGAAGAGTTCATGCAAATTCTCATCATTTATGGTTGGTGGGTAAACTTGCTCAAGGAATTCAACTGTTGCAGTGCACCTCTGCACAGCAGCTTGGCTGGTGATAACCTGCAATATTACAGTAGAACATTAATGTCCACAGATGAGTGACAGAAGAGATTGATTAGCATAAAGGCAAAGCAATAAATGATGTCCATTGCCAATGGAGTTGAAAGACAGTATAGGCACTTTTCAGCTGGGATTATAATAGAACTAAACCTTAATGGTTTATTAAACTGCTCTTTTGTGATTCTTATCTGTTGAAGTAGCAGATAAGCAATGCATTTGCAATAATGGGTCAAAGAAAAACAACATTTCAAAAATACAGGGGCAAAGTATGCATCGATCTCTCCCCTTACCCTGCACCTAGGCGGGAGGCTCGTGAGAGTGATATATTTATTATCCTAGACCTGGATGACACCTATCTACCTATGAGGTCCTTATTTGTGAATACATCCAATTAGTGGGTTCGTCTTTGCCTTTTGATCAAGCAAAAAGAAGTGTTAAGTTCTAAACATAAAAAAAATAATAAAATTTTTTTTGGACCACAGGCTTGATTGCTTGTTATCTATTAGCTTAGTCGGAAGTGCTCGAATGTCCCACAGTGAAGGAGTTCGAGGTCAAAACAGAAAAATAAGTAAGAACCTAATAAAGATATCATTAACAGTAACCATAGGATGAACTTCTCTGTATGTTACCTCCTCAATTCGCTGTTTGAGCCGCAAAAGACTTGATTTTAACAGGGCCCGGAATGTACCACCAATAGTAACAGAATCTGGTATTACATTGAAGGCACCACCTCCTTGGAACTTCCCCACTGTCACAACCTGCAAGTCAGTGCCTTATGTTTAAATATTTGGAAAGGGCATATGACAAAAGGTGATGATACCTTCAGCTCAGTGGATATAACAACAGAAGAACCAAACTGTGTATACTTTTACCGTTTAATACATCCTATGTCAGAGGACCTTGGTTTAATACTCGTAGCATTTAACAGCATATTTGGAGATGCTAGAAGCTAATAAGTGGAAAAGTTCTTGAACATGAGAGCCACCATGAGATCTGATGCTCTGTTATCAGCTTAAGTTCTACAGATTCTAATAGCCACAGTGCCACTTTATAGGCTGTGTATAAGAATGCAACTCATCTCACAGTCAATTGCAGGACTCTAATCATGTATCCTCATTTATTCAAATTAAAGGGTATGTATTCACAAAGGATATAAGATTTTGAGTTTTAACCGACTTCTAAAAATAATCCTAACGCCCTTTTCGTGAACATTCATTGTGCTGAAGGTTAGGCTGCAACTAAATCGATCAAACAGGTCTTTGTCTCAATAATAAAGAGCTTTCAAATATATCCTTGCATGAGGTTGCCGACTAATGCTTACTTGTAACTTGTAGGAAATGGTGCGTGTATCAAATAATCAGGATGTCTACCACTCCAACATCTTGCTCTCTCAAGATTTTCTATCCTTTTCACAATATACTTATACTCAATGCTCATTAGCATATTAATTTCAGATGAATGCTCACTGTAACAATCATTATTAGTGCTAAGTAAGAAAATGGTGTATATAAAATACCTGTGAGTCAAGGGGATCTGCTTCACGCGAAACAATATGTTGTAAGCTAACAACAACATTGGAAGCAGCCAAAATAGGGTCTACCGAGTGATGTGGAATAGCTGCATGACCTCCCTTTCCATTGATCACTGCCTGAAAGAAGCCACTTCCAGCCAAGAGGGGGCCAGCTCTGGAGGACACTTGACCCACAGGTAACGCAGAGTTGACATGCAATGCAAATATGGCTTCAACATTCTCCAGTGCTCCGCCCTCAATCATCTTCTTGGCACCACCATATCCCTCCTCCCCTGGTTGAAAAACCAGCACAACTGTTCCCTATGGGTTTACACCAATGTTTAAAAACCTCATTGCAGAAAGATAAAAAATAAAAAAATAATAAACTTCATTGCAGAGAGAGCTTTCTATGATATTGAAACAATTCCATGAATGATATTTTTTAGGTGATTTCCATCAGGTTGAGTTTGTCATAGGCAACTGATGAACCAGTATGAAAGTGTAAATTTCCTATTGTTTGTCATAAGCACTGATCACCAGTATGAAAATGTAAATTCTGATTTCTGAGACAGTAAGAGTTTCTTCTCACAAAAACATTCCCAGAAATTTTCCTTTTAACACAAAGGTGTGCTTTTAGGCCCTTGGTTTGGGTTTCCCCCTGTATAGCCACTCCAAGTCTTCCAACATGCAAACCTACTCAATGCAATTGTATAATGGCAATTGACTTACATGATGTACCTTGGGTGTGCAACTTCTGCTACATGCTACAAGAAAATGAGAACCACTATTCAAAATACATCAAAATGGGAACAGAATGGCACTGGCCATGTTACTTTTATCAAACATGGCAGCTTGATTAAAAATGCTGTCTGCAGGAGCAGACTTGACATATAACATGGTTAGCTTCATATTGGGGGCTGCGCAATTTCATTTGACAGGTAGAGTATAGATCATAACATGGATAGCTTCCTTTTTGGGGGCTGGTACAATGTTCAGTACAATGTCCTGCATACGGTTAGACGAACCTGAATGTTGTAGTTTAATGCTGAAACTCTTCAGTGACAAATAGATATAACTAGGTGACTAGGTAAATTGATAAATCTAGTGATTTTCCAGTCACAACAGGATCACCATCTAAGACTCTTTAAGACCATGGATAACAAGTTTAGAGGTAATCAAGCTACTTTTCAAGGATGGAAGAAATCTCACAAAAGATAAGTCAACCAGAAACAAACTTGTAACTTGTTCCGATGCTCTTGAAGGATCCTTGCTGCACCAAGCAGCATTGCAACATGAGCATCGTGCCCACAAGCATGCATTTTTCCAGGTACTTTACTCTTGTGTTCCCACTCCACCAGTTCCTACATCATCCACAAGGACCAAAAGTAAGATTTGCCTATCGGGAATGTCTGATGATCTCCACTCCATAAAGTTATAAAGCACATATTTTCTGAATCAAAATACCAAAATGCTTTGAAAATCCACACCGATAAATCAAACCCATGAAACAAATACACATAAGTGCAAAGCATATAATATCTAAAAAGAGTACTGACCACTATATTGAATAAACCACCATCATAGGAACATTAATGTGTATATCATTCTCAAAATCCAGTGACATCCATCGAGAACATCCTCCAATATTCCGTTGCCATAATTCATGAAGCAAACAACTTTAATCAAAATGCTGTCAAATGAAGAATTATCTATCTGATCAAATACTATTCACTAAATGCAATCTAAACAAAAGGTATTTCTCATCACTACATTGAATGGCTATTCAATTATTTGGCTTATATCATTAAGTGGGAAGTCCACATTGGTGAAGAAAGAGAGCCTTGAGGTGTTTATAACTAGAGGAGGTACTCCACCCATTGCCAATTGGTTTCTGGTTGGAACCTTCTTGATGTTATAAACACGCTCTTTAATGGCCCAATTAATAACAACTTTACAAATTAAGGCAAAGAGATCAATACATTTGGGTTTTAAACCCAAGTCTATGCACAAATGTACATCCCCTTGAAAGTGCATTACTAAACTGTTCATGACTGAACTAACATTCGCTATATGTATAAATCATAAAAGAACATTTTTTCTTAACCTCAAAAAAAAAAAAAAAAAAAAATGAAGCAATTAAGAACATTTAGATAAACCAACTAAAAATGCTATCATTCAGACACTGAAAATCTAATATGCACTGCACACATCAATTTTAATAATCCAGCAATACCTGAATAGGAAGAGCATCCATGTCAGCCCTCAGAGCCACAAAGGGAGGCTTCCCAGACCCAATGAACCCAAGAACACCAGTAATTGCAACTGGGTATTTGTAAGAAATACCCAATTTATCCAATTCCTCCCTAATAAGCTTACTGGTCTCAAATTCCTCAAACCCAAGTTCTGGGTTTTCATGTATTTTTCTTCTGATACCCACCATCCAATCAAAAAATTCAGGTTTCTGGGTCTGATTAAGAAAATATTTGGGGATTTCTTCAAGCTCATTTAAGAACAAAGAAGGATCAGAAAGACAAGGTTTTGCAAGGAGGAACTGAAGAAAGAGAAAACCAAATACCCAACTTGAGAAACCCATGGTTGTAAATGTGAGGAACTGATTACTGGGTTTTCACAGTGCAAAGTGATTCATCCTTCACATATATTTATGCATTTATAAAGATTAAGACTTGGTGGGATTTGGGACCAGATACTTTGGCTTGGCGCACTTTGAAAATTTATTAGAAATTTATTTGATATCTTTCTTTTTTTTCGTTATTTATTTAACATAAGTAGAGGTCATCAGTGGGCGGTGACTGCTATTCACTGATTGGTGATTGCCAAGTTCCAACACAACTACAGAAGTCTGTTTTTGGTGGTTTATGGCAAAATATCCCACGTGCTAATTGAAAAGGCATTTTAATGTGCGTTCTTCAATTTCTTTGTGTTCATAACCCCCCAATCATTGGAGTACAATTTGAAAAGGATGACCTCCATAATGCATAGCTCTGTAAAGTGGAACAAGTCAATCCAAACCATCCAAACTACTCTCACTGGGAATATGTGTGATATGACCTTACTGAATTAGTAACAATATGTGGAAGAATTTTACGGAATCAATATAGATTAATAGAAAAGATTACATCTCTACTCACATAATTAGTGACAGGTCTTTACTGAATTAGTGGGAATCAATGGCAAGACAATGTTGATCTAGTGGTAAGACATCAGTGACAATACTTTAGCCAATCAGTGAGAATCAAATACATAACCATACCTAAACAGTGAAAATCAATGAAGAAGAACACATCCAGATAAGTACAACTAAAATGGCTCGTTATTTTGAAGAGATCTTAATTTTAGTACAATAATATTTTCTCAAAATTAAATAATATAAAATAAATTAAGTACAATAATAACTAATAAATATAGCGCTTCATTTGAGGCGGCATTATAAATGAATTTGTGTAAAATTAATCCCCAATTAGAGACCGATGAAATCAGAAAGTGCCCATCAACGTGGCAAAATAATTGATCATCGCCCGAGCTAATTGATTTTCCACTCATTCATTTTCAATGGATAACAGTTTGACAACTTGCTCCATTATCAAAGTACTTCAAGCTAGATATATAGAGAACGTTGATATTTTATAAACAGAGATTCCTGTAGTGCTTTCTCTTCCAAATGTCATACTCCCTTTAATGGTACTGTATTATGCCTTTTATAATTCAAAGATGAAATAATTTCTTAGTAGAAAATTGCAGGAATCACATCCAAGAAGACAAGTATACTACATTATTTTATTCTCTTTTGAGGGGATTGTTTAATTAATCTAACAAAATATCATTTAGGAATCTCAATTTGGCATTTAGTTAGAAAAATAAACAATATACTCAATTATTGAATTAATCGTCAGTTCAATTGCATTTTGTGTATAATACCTGGTTTAATCGAAGTATGTATTTATCTGATTATATGATATGATTGTGGATGTGCATAAATCTGGGATGTATTGTTAAGAAACTTTATTTGTTAAATTAGGGTTTGGTTAAGATGCAAACTTTTTGCAACTTGTGGAATGATTGTGAATTTGTGATGTAGAATTATTTGTATCTTTTAATGTTTGTATGAGATCATATGTTGAATACAGGCCTGCTTTGGATTAGTAGAAATCAGGTTGAGTTGAGATAATTGTTTCTGTAATGAAAGGGAAGATGGCAAAGTTACTACATTATAGCTCTTGGGTTGTGTTGTGTTGTGTATTTTCAGTTGTAGTTTATCCACATTATGCATAAGCTGATAAGCTTGCATAATCCTTTGATGTCGATAGCTAGACAATTTGTAGCTTGTGATCAGTACTGGGTATCAATTGCTTTTGTTTGGGCAGGTTTACGAAATTGATATCCGAGGGCTTATATCGAAAGGAGTTGTGATTAAAAGAGGTTCCTATAAGGGCTTCTTCTACCACTTCGATGGACGTATCTTCAAAGAAGAGCAAGAAAAGAGGCAGGGGCACTTTTGATAAGACGGATGGGAAAAAAAGGGCGAAGAAGAAATTTGGAGTTGACTACATTTCAGAGTTGCCAGAACCTTTGCTTCACCACATCCTTTCTTTCCTCCACCCAAAGGATGCTGCTCGGATGTGCATCCTCCTCTCTAAGAAATGGAGGCAAACATGATAATTGACTTGCGTCGGGTTCACAAGGTGAAGAAAGCTTTGAAGGAAACATACATGAATCTGATTGATAATTGGCTTAAGAGACGCAAAGAGCAATCGCTTAACATCGACAAGTTCAGGCTACGCCTCAACCTATCTTCTGAATTTACGTTTTTTATATATTTTTGGGTTAAAGCCGCTGTTGAGAGAAAAGTTAGAGAAGTTGAAATTCAGGCCAAACCTTCCAAACGTAATGCTCCTTTCCTTTTGCCCCCATGTCTCATGAGTGCGAGTTCAATCACTGCATTGAACCTTTGTGGTTGTAAACTGCCAACTTTAATTGGTATAGATCTTCCAGGACTGCAGAAGCTATCACTTAAAATGATCAATTTACCCCCACTGTTGCTCCAAAGTTTTATCTCTGGGAGCCCTCTGATTGATGACTTCAGATTAGTAAGATGCAGCGGATTGAAAAAACTGGCCATCTGCACCCTTGACAAACTCAAGAGAGTTGATTTACACAAGTGCAATGATCTTCGAAGTGTTTGTGATTGAAGCCCCTAGGCTTGAGGCTTTCTGGTATTACCATAGTAAGAAAAAGCTTTGTGAGATCAACTTATCAGCATGCAGAGCTCTCAAGCAATTGGTGCTGGAATATCCCAGAATGACGGATGGGATGTTTCAAGAACAATTTTGGGATTTTCCTGGTCTCGAGAAGTTGGTCCTCAGCAGATGTGATGGGTTAAAGAGTATTTCTATTTTGGGAGAAAATCTCAGGGACCTTGTGATAAGAAGATGTCGGAAATTGGTTCAGGCTCAGGTTGATGCTCCGCATTTGATGTCACTTGAGTACCGGGGTCAAAGGATGCCATTCACTTTCAATTCTCCTTGTCTAAGTCTGAAGGAAGCTCTGCTTTCGTTTGAACCATCATCAGAATTTGATGGAGACAATGAAAGTAGGCTACGTAACTTCTACAATTGTATCGATCCGTACAAAGGGCTGAGACTGATGACCCAGAACAAACTGGTAAGTATGGGGATGATACGTGCGAAATGAAAAAAGCTTAGTCCAATATATTGTTTTGAAAATGAGCTCTGGGTTTACAAATGAGTTGGGTCTAAGCTAAACCTGATAGTTTAACTTGTTGATTACGCTAAGTTGACACCTTAGTGTATGATACCTTACAGGCTTCCTACAGCACCTAAGTCGCTTTCTTTCTGTGCACTCTTCTATGTTCATGAACTGTGTTGTATATTTGTATTTGCATGTAATGTGTCTTGATTTCACATTGAATTGTTTTGTTTGACATCTTATGCAGGACGTGCTAATATATGAAGATGTAAGGGCTATGATTCTTCCGTTGCGCCAGATATCCAAGCCATATGCAGTTAACATATCAGCCAGCTCTGTGAAGTTGCTTCACACTGCATTAAAGACATCGCCGTACCCATCTACTATATCTGTAATGTCTCACAGAAGCAGTGATTTTCCTGAGGTATTTTCTACCTTTTACTTTCTTGTAAGTTTCATATTTTATTTTTGGAATTTGGATAAAAGAGACATATCTATTTTCTTTTATAATGCTTTTAGTTTGTTTTGGTTAAGTAATTAGTTTAGCATATGTATGAATAACATCTGTATATATTATTTTTTTAGATAATTGCAAAAGAAAAATCACAATTGATTATCAAGTAACACATCAAGCAGTTGTCAAAAAATAACCAATGCAACTAGGTCAGTTTGTACAATATTTATGAGTTGTTAGAGAGTATGGATGTCAGGAGACCGGATCCTCTTCGGTTGAGTGCTGCAGTATAAGACTATAAGTTGCCGTGTACCGTCAAGTTCACAGGCCACATCAGCGTCAAGCATGCCACATCTATGTGGGACTCGGAAACATTTTTTCTTTCTATAGACTTTGTGAGGTACTTTAGGCTTTACTGGAGTGGAGTTGTTCATTGAACAGGAACTTATCTTTAATATCAGTTATTCTTTAATGTTAAAAGATATTTATTGCAGGGTATAGTGCAATTCTGTAGGCCAAGGAAAATAAACAATGTAACGAGTGTTTGTAACAAACTAACATACAGTTCTCTTAAAAAAAAAACTAACATACAGTTAATATAAGATCCTTCTCGGGATAGAGGAGGCTAATTCTGCATTTATTTATCGTTCTTGGTAACTCTCTTGCAGATCATATACGAAGAGTTGAAGAAAGGAAAACAGAACCAAAGTGTTGTGGATGTTTTACAAACAAATGTTGGCGGCACTACTTGAATAACGTCTCTGTCGAGAACTGGATTTTTGAGTCAAGCGACTGGTCTGAGGCTTCCACATCTCTCCAATGGAAGAAAACAACTCTTACCTTGGATTGGAATGTTGACAAACAGGGGTGGTAATGACAGGAAAACTTGGTGCAACTGACAGATTCAGGATAGCAAGATGTTAGTATTGATTAAATTGAAGCTAGTTTCTTACTTGGTGAACTGTAGTGTCCTGATGTTAAATCTGTTGGCTTTTCTTACCCCAGCAATATTTTGGTTAGTGAAGGTTTGATGCCCTAATCCTTCTGCGTACTGTGATACATGTACTGATTTCTGTTTGGGCATAAGTTAGCTATTCTTTAGATCGGTTAATGGTACTGCATGCTTATTTTTCTGCTTACAAGAGTAAGAAATCTGTGCTGCTCGCACAAATAATGAAATGAAGCAAGAAAAAAATCAGAACTTTGGAGTCAAGGATGAGGGAAACGGATGTGTTCTTTGGGGGAGCAACAAGGTCGTATAGAAACAGAAAATCGGATGGGAATTGGGAGGCGGCCTAGGATGTGTTGCGGAGGAGCTTGCTTGCTCCTGTCATTTTGAAGGCCATATGTTCTGAATTGGAATTGATGCTGCTTGCCAAAAATTTACCCTGCTTTCAATACCTTTTGGTGCTCCATCCTCAAATTTGGGCTATCTGATGAATTTGTAGTTTGCAACATTGTTGTTTGTTATTTAGAACAGGGTGCTTCAGGTTCTCAATCATTAAAAAGAAGGGTCTTAAGTTGGGACCATGCATGACATTTCAATTCTTCTGAATGCACAAAATACAATGGAAGTGCCATGTATTCAAATGCTAATTAATGCAATATTGACTTTGGATTTAAATTCAGTCTTCAAATGCATTGCATGCTAATGTGCAACTTGTGCAGGGTCTCAAAAAGACAGATCAGCAAGCCATACTAGATGACTTCAACAAGCATGGGTCAAGCATCAAACAATCAGCTATGGGTCCATCAGCCGTACAAGCTGCCCCAACTCCAGCTGCACCACTCTCTATCGCAAGCCCAGCTACATCTGCCATAATTGCTTCTCGAGAGGATGTGCTTGCAAGAGCTGCTGCTTTGGGCCGAGGAGCAGCCACTACCGGTTTCAAGAGGTTCCTTGCACTAACTGAAGCCGCAAAAGACAGAAAAGGATGGACCTTTCAGGAAACTCTTCAATCCGTGAAAACCTTGCCTAAAGCTGAGTGGATTCGTCACATCTGTTGCCAAGAACAAACAAGATACCATTCATTTATTTTTCTATGCCCATGCCTCTATCACCATGTTTGAGCGTGCTTGAAATTCTCGTTCTATCTCCCATTTTCTCTTTAACGTGGGCTGGGTTGCTTGGGGGTAAGGTTTATCCTGGTGAGCTTTGCAGGCAGATGGGTTGTTGATAATGTGTACGTGGTAGGATAATTTGTTAAAACTATCCAAGTTTTCTATGAGGATTGTTATTTTTGTAAGAAAGAGCTTTGCTGTATATAAGTAATTCTCTTACTCTATTATTCACAAATATAGTTTCTATTGGATAGTTTTTCTTCAGATTATCAGCTTTCACTACTTTAATTAAGCGTCCATCGCCCTCTGTTTATGTAGTACAGTGACACTTCTCCCATTGAATTACTGGTCATGGAAATCTTATGGAACCTTAAAGTTTTGATTATGAAAACTCTGAATACAGTAGAAAGAAAGAAAGAAAAACGATTTGATATATTTATGCCTAAACCAACATGATTTCAGAAATACCTTTTCTCAGCTTCTAAATAATTTTCTGCAACCATTTATTTATTTTATCTTTTTTTTATTGAATTTAAATATATTTTTCCCCATTTTGCATTTTGTTACTTTATTCCCTACTAGTTAATACTCGCTCCGTTTTATAGTATATTTTGACTTTATTTTTGTTTCACAATATAAGGCATATTTTGACTTTTAACACTTTTCATTGAGTATTTATTCCTAATTTATACCCTTTTTTTTTTGTCATTTACCTCATTTGTCTCTCCAATTTGCATTTAATGCTCAATGATAGTTTAGTCTTTTTACCATCTCTTTTTCTTGAATTTACAATTTCTTAATTTATGTGCAAAGCCAACAAATGGCTTATATTATGTAACATGTAGAGTATAATACTGCTCACCTGATATAATAATAACTAATGACATTCTTGATCTTCTCTAGGAGCTCATTTGACCATAATATATTTTGAAAGACTATAAGTTTATAGGGCTACTCTACCATGGGTATTGATCAAGTGGAGTGCACTTTATAGGCGTTGTTAGGAATTAAACTGGTGGTACTGGTAGCGGAATAATTTATGGTATCCTATGACTAAGTGATCACTTTGGTTACGACCAAAATAGGGACAATCCTAAAACAACTTTCTAGGATGCATGGCAACCTACCTTTGAACAGCCCCGATTCGGTTGTTTAAATTTATTTCAGTTTTGAGCACTGATCATACAATTTACAACTATGGTGTAAAGTATCACCAAAACAGTAGCAAAAGCTTTTCAATATAATGGCTAGCTCGCTCTCATTGGTAATGGTAGCTAGCACCAAAATGCTACACGGTTGAGCTATGATTGATATGGAAGAATAGCAATACATAAACACAATAGTTCTTGGCAGATTTAACAGACGTTTGTTCCTAACTCTTACGGGTTGCTTATATTCAAGTGGGGTTTATTCCCTTGTTAGGACAATTCTTAAATATTGTACAAAAAAAAAAAGTTTTATAAATGACTTTTTTTTAAAAAAAATTCCAAGTTGGTTCAAGTGAATACTAAACCTATTGAATAGGTCAGCCACTGCGACCTAACGACGATCGGCTTTCCTTGCAAGTGCATCAATTTTTTTCACTTTGGTTGCAACTCCATCTCAACATGTAAGAATGTTTCTGAGAATTTGTCCGAAATGAAGGTTTGTTTTCGAAATCTAATATGTGAGTTTACCCGCTTAAGATTGATGGAAGATTACGCCCTAGAAAATATAAGGTTGGAACAGTGTCACGTGTTTATTAACAATTTGCCCCAAACCTGGCGTGATGCAATTCACTCGTGGAACTCTAAATCTGCAGAGTTTGTATTTGCGGTTGAGGGTGTGGTTGAGGGTGTAGCGACTCCTAATCCCAATAAAGGGGGTGATACTGACGGCGTTAGTGATGATGATGATCCACGGGTTGAAGTGGACAAACATCATCGAATCAAGGTTAGAATTAGAAACGAAAATGTGTATTGTTTAGGGGTGAGGAGAGACACTCACAGTGACAAGAGGTTGTTTAGAGTTAGGGAAAAACTGTTTTGGTTTCTGATACAATAGATTTGGGATCCTAAGTTATTGGAGATGATTTCACCAATTTAAAGTTCGTTTATCATATTTTGAAAGAAGCGATAAAAAATCACAAGATTTAAGGAATCAAGTGTTAAATCAAGTCTCACGCATTTGCAATATGAATAACACAATGCAACACAACACAACACGATTTTGCATCAGAATCTTGAAATTATTTGGGAGTATTGAAAAATGCATAATAGGCCTAGAAGAACTTAAAACATTGAAATTTGTCTCCATTTCTCACCCCAATTCCATAAGCATCGTGTATTCAACACCGTCCGTTTATCATGGTCTTTCCAGAGCTACTTCCACTCTAAACACTTATAATAGATGCATGAAAGTTTCATTACTCCTAATGTGATTAGAAAACATTTCCAGAAACTACGTGTTATGATATGTGAATCTACACGTTTAATCGAAATTGGTAACGAGGGTTTAGGCTGTATAAAAAAAATATCGATTTGGGGTTTATAACGGCATCGTAGAGAGATTTAATTCATGATTGGAAACTTGACAGAAAAGAATATGTCAAGGTGGTAGGAGACAATGATCAAATTGTCAGGGGTGTCGACATATCTTGGGTTCCAAATGAGTTCACCATAAATGAAATCGATGATGATGGTGATGGTGATGGTGGTGGTGGTGCTGGTGGTGCTACTGGTGATGATAACGGTGATGATGGTGGTGATGGTGATGATGATTGATATTTTATTCACTGTAAAATTTGACGAAAAATCGAATTGAACCGAATTATCCACGTGTGAGAGAAAAAATATGTTCCTGAAGTGATTTAACTTGCACCTAAACTGAGTAATGCTATTACCCCCGAGATGGATATTAATTCAGATTGTTTAAGTGTGATTCGATTCAGTTCAATTTAGTCAAATAGTTTGATGAATTTTTACGAGTTTTAACAGATAAAAGTCAAATAGAAAAAGTAAATCCCCAGTTTAATTTTGTTAAATTCAGCTTAAATCAGTTCGTTTCATTTTAACTTAGTTTGATAAGTTTTATGAAAGAGAAAAGAACAAACTCAATGTGGAAAAATCACTCCCAATGACAATCAATTATTTACAACTCATGAAATGCACGATTTAACTTGGTGGCTTTATTAAAACAAATACTCTCTTAATTTTATGGTGTGTTCTTTATGAACATAGTTGAGGTAACCAGAAAAAATGGAAGTTTACTAACTGAACTTTTTTCTTTTTTTTTGCCGAATTTGCAAAAATAATTGGTAAAACTACACTTCTTTTGACCGATTGGAGTGAAGTTTAAAGTTAACTCATTATCACCGAATAAAACTCGTCTTTATAGACTTGAGCTAATAATTTACTATATTGAACTTACATTTATGAAAGTTTCAAGAAGGAGATGAAGAGAACAAGGGATTATTGAAGATGCGTGATTTTGTAAGAGCAAGAGAGGAAGCAACAAAACCGATTTCAAAGCCTACAACAAAGGAGATTATAGAAGCATAATGGTCGAAGTTTACTCAAGAACTTGTACTATAGAATTTTCTATTAGTGTTGAGTTTTTAAGCGAAGAAGTTTCCATAATCTTCAAACATATTTAAGAAATGCATCATTTGAACTGGATCCACTATTAATTGGATTTGGACTTTTATAATACTATTTGAAAACAGATTTTGTTTAGTCGATTGCGCATTATATTTTTTTTCTTCCAATCGGTTGGCTATGTCTTCTTTATTTACGATTAATATCATTTAAGAGGATGAAAAGTATTTTTGTTTGGTTTTTCCTGTTTAAACTCTATTATATTATTTCCCGTTAAAATTTTATTATATTATTTCCCGTCAAAATTCAATTATATTACTTTATCTAAATGACTATATTTTACTCACTACTTCATTCATTACATCCTAATCTTTACGTTTCTACATAATACAAAAGAAAAGAAAAAAAAAATGCAATTTCACTTTTATTCATTATAAACCTTGGGTGGAAGCCACCACCTTTGTTCTGTATTTTGAATTCAATATTTAGTTCAGCCACTAAACTATAGCTGACAAGTATTTGGTACCAGGAACAAAATCATTATCAAGATAGAAAATGTAGTCAGCCACCAATCTGAACTCTGAACTCTTGACAAAAGTTGCCAGAAGTAACTAAGCGTAAAAGATCATACAAAATTTTGTGAATCAAATGCTAGCTCTAGGAGGGCTATCAGTCTGTATCTATGTGGGTTTGAAAATGAGAGAGGGGAGGTAGAATGATAATATCATTATCCAACATTTGTCACATTAACAAATATAAAGATCAATATTGATCAGATGAATAAGAAAAACGTAAAGATCATTATGAAACAAATGGGGTAACTAATAAGTAGTAAATTTATTTATTTTTAATCAGACTCGAATAATTATTGGTTGAATCTTTGTATTCATTTCCACCGAACTAAATATGAATTGAACTCCGCCATACTGAGGTGTTAGATTAGTGATTGATAATTAATCAACAAAATGACTTGCATTGGTTTTTATTTAGTGCCCCCAAGTCCACCACATTCGGATATTGAAGGCCCTGGGCCGGCCGTGTGGTGATTGATGATGACTCTCGATGACCACATTCATATTTCTATTTTCGAAGCCCAACCCTTATGGAACATGAAAAGGGACCAGAGGCTGAGATTGTACGAGATTCTTTTGCAAACTCGTTGCATAGACATAAGCTGCAGTTACGTTGGTTGATGGGCTCTGCAAAATCCCTCCATGAATCGTATATAAAAAATGAGCCCTTGTGCTGTCATCAGTGACTTTGATTGTACCATAGAGTTGATAGTCCCTACCATCATCAGTGTTGATGATGACGGAAAACAATTCAGCTAAGGGTGTTCCTAAGATGACGGGAGTTTCATCCATGAGCTCCGGGTCGTTTATGATGTCCATGATGCGATCAAGTACACCAAGTATCATCAATCATGACTCCCCAAAGTCTCTCTACTAATCCCAAATCAGCTTTGCTTGTAGGACAAATTTAACGTTTGATTCATAGGTACATGTGTTTTAGTTATGCAACTATATACGATTAACACTGTCGACAATGATGATTGATCAAAGTAAACAAATTAAAGAAAAACAAATTGAAAGTTTCATATTCAAAGGGAAAACAAATTATCAATAAATCTCGTCTACGGCAATTGTAGTTATAAGTAATTGTATCAAATTTTAATAAAAGAAATACTCCAACCACTAAAAAGAAATTTAACAATGCGATTCCAACCAAATAATAAATAAATAATAAAACCTCAATCAAAATTCAATTATTCATCTTCACCCGATTAAAGCTTTATTCAAACTGCTGAAGGCTACTGATTTGGAGGAGAAACACATAAATCTCAATTAGGTTTTTGAAAAAATTCCCCGATTGACGCTTAACTAAGGTTCAATAATTTACCACAACAACTAAAATGCAAGACTAATAAACGGCATTAAAGATGAGAAAAGCAAACCATTGTAAAATGAAAAGGAGAGAAATGTTCTCACACGGAAAGACGGTCTTCAACTCTTCATACTGTGGTCTCTGATCACACAACCAATATGGAGCACTCCTATTATTTTATTTTCTTCTTTCAGAATGGGTTAGTAAGTGAGGCTAGCCTCATTACATTGGAAGAGGAAGTAACCCAAAAGCCCATAACTACGTACCATCCTAAAAAGTTCCAACTTACTCGTCAAAAGATTGTATTTTATTTGTTTTTTTTTTAAGGTAAGGATGAGTGGATGACCACTTCACATGCTGATCCATTTCGAAATAAAGGGTAAGGAAATTTCAAATGTTACTAGTGGGATTCGAACCATGGGGAACACTACAAGGTTGGATACCACTAAGCCAACTCTTGTTGGTTCATTAAAACGCAATCCTAGCGGTGACAGTACTAAGGGGCAGGTGAGGCACCGACGCATACATGAAATCCTCTAAGTTGACGATAGCCCCCCGGGGGAAGTTTGGACAAAAACGACAACAAGGTCTCGGGAAGCCGAAAATCAAAAGCTATAATCCACGATTTTGGGCTTCCAGGAGGCCCCGTAACGAAGGTGGATATTTTTGCACCACATCTCACGGGCCACCCTAGGGAACATGAGAGACCCCTTGGGTCCGGTATCGGGTTTCTAATAGGTTTGTAAGGGCGTTTGTACATATAAGGGCCGGAACACCGAAAATATGGGTGATATCGAATTTCGGGGACCCTGATGCCCCTCCCGGGCACCTAGAGTCCTCTAGGGTGACGATAGGCCTCCCAAAAAAGTTTGAGCAAAAATAACACCCGGGCTCCAGGAAGCCCAAAACGAAGGCTCGTATTTTTGGCCTCCGAGAGGCCCCAAAATGAAAGTAGATATTTTGGCACGACATCGCACCGAACATCCCTAAGAGACATGGGAGACCCTCGGGGTCGCTTATTCGGTCCCTGAACGACTTGGAAGAGCGTTTTACGAGACATTGATGTAAGAGTTGGAACACCAAAGGTATGGGCGATATCAAAGTTCGGGGATCCATATGACCCTCCCGGGGCACCGAGGGTTCTCTAGGGTCATTAAAAACCCCACGGAAAAGTTTGGGTAAAAATGACACTCGGACTCTGGAAAGCCGAAAACGAAAGCTATAATCCACCTCTTTGGGTTTCCGGGAGGCCCCAAAATGAAGGTGTATGTTTTCGCACCACATCGCACCCAACATCCCTAGGGGACATGGGAGACCATTGGGTCGCTTACCTGCCCTATGATACGCTTGGAAGGGTGTAAGGACCCGGGATTTCTACGGCTACGGAGTGCGTCCTCATAGAAAATTTGCAAGCTGGGGGTTTAGATAAGTGCAAGGGACCATCGAGTTAGAAAAGGTTTTGTAAAGACTTGAATTGATTAAAAACCATGAAAGAGGTCACAAATCTGCTATCGACGTTTTATCGAAGGGACAAACCGAAGGGACAAACTGAAGGGACAATCCAAAGGGACAATCCAATAGCGTGATAAGTGAACTGATCATTTTTTAGAAAGACTCCCATGAGTACCCAAGAATAAAAGGGTCGGGGGCGAAGGTACGAGGTGGGAATGTGTTAGGCACCCAACTCGCCCGTTTATGACGGCCTCTACTAACTCAAGTTTGCTTAATAATTTAAAGACATGATTCTCACACAAACAAGATTAACAACATAGACTTAGACTATTAATTGGTTCATCACAAGCATCACAACATTTATTAATGACCCTTATTTAGACATGTATTCGATTGACAAGTTGAGCATTACAACGATTAGACATGATTGGAATTGAAAGACAATATTTAGTAAGCAATAAAAGACATGATTAGCATGATATCTACATTTTGACTACTAGAAAATAAACAGTTAAGCAATTAATTTAATTTGGGCCCTCAGGAGTTAGTACCTGAACTGTAGGCTATTTAGTAATTGAATAATAAAAATAGATCTCAAGTAAAGAAAGAGGGGGAAGCTCGGTGTCAGTACTCCTGAGAATAGAAAAGAATGTTTATGGAAGAAAGAGGGAGAAGCTCAGAGTCAATACTACTGAGAATAGAGGGTGTCAACTGTAGACTGTGTGATTTGAACTGAGAGAGGAGGGTCGTATTTATAGGGAAGGAAATAGGGTTGGAGGGGTGAGAAATGGCCGAAATTCGGAATTGGGCTTGAAAAGAGTCGGTCCTAGAGACTCAGCGAGCGCCGCTAACGGCTGTGAATTTTCAACCACAGCCGCTAGCGGCTCAGGTCACAACCGCTAGCGGCTGTGAGCCTGCCAGTTGAAACTTTACCGGGCCATGTCTCACTCATCTGGGCTTCAAATTAAATGATTCAAGATGCGTTGGAAAGATTATTGGCTCTAGTTTCAAATGGATTTGGTTTCAGGCCCAAATGTTTTGTGGATCTCGAGATATACCAGAAAGAGTAAGGAGAAGTTAATTTTAGAGCACGCACCAATGTTGGGATCGTAACTCCTTGGTTGGAATTGTGGTGTGGCTCATGATATGTCATTGGAAATCTATTTGACTAAGGAATCCAGAAAAATAAGGCTCACAAATTAAATCAACCAAATGGACTCCCAAATGGGGCTGGAAACACGGTCCACGGTATTCGGCTACATCTATTTTGACTCTTAACTTCGTTTGGCCATAACTCTTAGGTGCAGAATCGTATTTTGACACGGAAAGAAGCAATGAAAGCTCTTAAAAGGGGCTTTTAAATGAAGTGGGAATGAAGGAGTGATCGAGAAAAAACCTGAGACCTTATTTTACCTATCAAAGCAAAGATAGCATTCAAGTTTATAAATTACTCCTTTTATCATCGGGCTTTTGCGGAGAAATCTGAAGGCGCTTTTTTGGCGTCTACAAAGGCCGTTTCACGGGATACTGGTGTAAGAGTCGGAACACTAAAGTAGGCATGGGTGATATCGAAGTTAGCGGATCCGGATGACCCTACCAGGGCACTGAGGGTCCTCTAGGATCATGGTAGACCCCCCAGAGAAGTTTGGGCAGACACCCGAGCCCCGGGAACCCAAAAAGGGAGGCTATTATCCACTTTTTTGAGCTTCCGGGAGGCCCATGAACGAAGGTGGATATTTTCCTACCACATAGTATGAGACACCCCTAGAGGAGATGGGAGACCTCTGGAGTAGATTATCGTGTTCTTGGTACGCTTGAAGGGCCTCTTACTGGATATCTATTGCTGATGCTAATCTACATACGGTTTTTGGGTACCCACCATGGCTCCCACCACCCCGTGCCGCCAAACCTACCCCCATGCCTACTCTACTATTATAGTGAGTAATCGTTCCAATTTTTTTTGAAGTGATTTCTATTTTATTTATTTTTTTTGATATTTTTCTATTTTTCAACATATTTTTTAAATTAAAAATTACTTTAAATAACTATAATTTGTGGAAAAAAAGGTTTTCTCGTAACTTAATAACATATTTGAAAATTTTGAATAAAAATTCTCCAAACTTTTAAAACATCAGTGTAAAAATTATGCATTGGGCATTTTTACTCTTGTTAGAACTTAGAACCAGTAAACTTTATAAGACTCTTTAATGGGTAGTTATTTGAGAGAGGGCTTGTGGGCGAAGGAAAAGATAAGCGACGCAACATAAGAGACCAAACTCTCGAAACGTTTAACCACAAGGTTAAAATTTGTACTATATTATCTTTCATGTTACTCTTTCAATCGATCATTTCAAAGTACAAAAAGATGAGAGAAACATTTTCATACATCAGGATATGGCTCGCTCCCATATATTCGAGCCACTGATCAATTACTACTTACAATCCTAAAGATCATCAACAACTAGACAAGTATATATTTCCATTTACTCTACTTTCTATCATATCTATCATTTCAAAGTACAAACTAAATGAGAAAAATCCCAGCCAGCTACTTATACATCATCAGAATCTCGAAACAATCAGTAGCGCGCCATATTATGGTGCCCTTTCGGCCTCAGGATCATCCTCATCCTCGTCCTCATCCTTAGCTGCTCAGCTTCATCCTTACCTTCAACTAATTTAACTTCAATAACAACTTTACCCTTAACCCGAGCAGCGGCTTTTTCCTTGAGTGACCTAAAAATTAATTTTAAAAAATTATCAATTTAAAAACTCCAATAAGTTAGGGCACTAATTAAGTAACTTGAGATATGCACTAAAATGGATCGAACATATATACTTCAACTCAGCTCTCACTGAAGTTCCATTTAGCAATGCAAGTTCCTTCCATACCTCGAGTGTATCTAGTGCAAGTCCGGAAGGCTCGGGAAGATCATGCTCTTCACTACTAGTACTGTCTCCAAAGAATATTGTTGTAAATATTAAGTTAATTTCCATAAAACAATATATAATTAATCTTCGTATTAGATGGTCAAAATTTTGAGGTATTTGTGAAGCCGCAAATAAGTGGTTTTGATATTTATGGAGTTGGAGGGACAAGACGAATAGCAAAGGGGATTGAGATTGGTTTAGAGTTGAATTCGAAAATTTCAAATTTTTGTGTGTGTTACGTTAGGTTAAGTTATACAATATCATATTGCAATAGGTCGTCGAGACTTCTCAAACCAGGTAACCTTAACTTTAATTTTTCCCTGACTGATAGTACTTTATTGAGCAACCCCAGAAGAGTCATAAGGAGTATAGATCGGATTATTCGCTACTGAAATGCAAGACTAATAGGAAAATGAATAGGAGATAAATGTTCTCACACGGAAAGACGGTCTTCAACTCTTCATGTTGTGGCCTCTGATCACACGACCAATATGGAGCACTCCTTTTAATTTATTTTCTTATTTCAGAATGAGCTAGTAAGTAAGGCTAGCCTCATTACATTGGAGGAGGAAGTAACCCAAAGGCCCATAACTACGTACCAACCTAAAAGGTCTCAACTTTATTTTTACTAGTTTAGAAGCCCGTGCAATGTCCGGGTTGTGTGTACATTATAATATGAGTTTCTCTTATAAAATTGTAAATAATTTTTTATTTTTACTTACAGGTACCAACATTTCCGTACATTCCTACCTGTTTCTTATACATATTTTAAATGCATCTCGTTTTAAAGTAATTTTCAGTGCGAACTAATTAAATGACATACAAAATTTAGTTTTTGAGACTTGTAGAAAAAAATAATTTTGATTTTAAATATTTGACGGAGATGTGGTATAAGTGTATAACTCTTATAAAACTCTATAGGTCTATTACAACTCAAATTCTATATTTTATTTTCCTAAATTTTATTTATTTTTGTTTAATTGCTTGTTTACATGACATTACTATGTGGAGCGCTCTATACTATTGAAAAAAGACAACTTTATAGTCAAACTCCTATGATACAAATGCTATAATATGAGTTGATGAACTTTTTTCTTTTTTTTTTTTTTTTTTTTTTGCATTAAACCAATAGTAACGGTAGATCGAGAGTTAGAGGCATTATGTACTGATCACGCGTGTTTTAGATTAGCACACTCCTTTGATGTTTACGTGAATACTTTAGACATGTTAATCTTTGGCCTTCACGAATTCTGATGCCAAGTGTTTTTTCTCAGTGCACATGCTAGTTGTTATTGCAACATATTTGAATGCTACTGTCAATTGTTGGTAATTTGTACTCAACTTTTATTAGTGCCATCAAGTTGGTATCCCAAATTACAAATCCAAGCCACCTAAGTCCTAAATCCAGCCGAACGACGCAAGACACCTAACTCATACATACTAATCTCATTAAGTAGGCCCTTTCAGTAAGGAACTACTTCTCTTCACCTTTTATACAATTATATACTTAACTAGGTTTTATCGCACAGGCTAATAAAATAATTTTATGAATATATATAATAATACAATTCTCATAAGATTTTGTCGTGAAATTATTAATATTTTTGATAAAATACATTTTATTATATTTTTGCAAAGATTTCTATCCAACATTACATGAAAATTCTTTTTTCGCAACGACATTTTTTGGTCGTTGCCATACACATTTTATCGCAACGACATTAATCGATCGTTATGAAAAGTTGTTACCATAAATGTTATTTTTACTTGCCACCTCCCGAAATTTGGGCGGGTGAAGTTGAACTTCAGTCGTTGCAATGTATAAAGGGTATGTTTCGCAACGACAAAAATCGTTGCTCGTGCTTTGAACAATATTTCGCAACAAACACTGGCGTTGCAAATATCCAGCTTCTGTACAGCAACGACCGGTTTCGTTGCAAAAGCTGCCAAAACAAAAAATGAAAAATGAAAATCAACCATGTTTATATTCTTTTTTTCGAGACTTCAAGCACAAACAGATCTACCCTATCATTCGTTTTCTTATCAGAGCCTCCTCTTCAGCTCTCTCCATCTCTCTCATCTAGACCTTCGTTTAACATCCTTCTCCTCTTCCTTTACAACCTTCTCCTCTCTTTCACTTTCCCTCTCTAACTCCTTCTCTTCCTTCGGGTTTCCTCATCTCTCTCATGTAAAGCTATGGCGAAAAGAGACGCAGTGAATCTCGCTTCCTATGTAATTGCATCTTTGACATTATCAAGGATTCAAGGTATTATCTCTCTCTCTCTCAGATTTCCTATTCATTTTATGGGGTCTTTTTGTTTTTTAATTTGGATTTTGTTGTACTTGGGATTTGTTTAGGATTTGTGAGATTTAGGGTTTTCAATTTCTGGGTTCATCTTCATTTTTTGTTTGATGAAATAGGTATGTGAGAATTTGACTAAACTAGGGCTTCATCGCCCATATTTGGTTTCTTTCTCCATGTTGATATCCTCCCTCTCTCTCTTTATATTTATGTTACTTCTAGTTACCCCATATTCAAGACGATGTGCCCGTTTCATTCAAAAATTGAGGAGATTAAGGTGAATGAGGGCTTCTAACCCGTCAAGACCACCATTGTAGACTGTCAACGCACAACACCGGTACTGCCTTGGTCGATTTTGACAGAAGAGGTAACATTAAACCCTAATTTTGTTCTGTAGAGTTTAATTATGTTCAATTTAGAAACTGATAAGCATAAGTTTGGGAATTTGGATTATGATTTTTTCTTCACTGAGAATAACTTTATAGTGACTATTGAGTGATGCTTTTCCGTAAAAAAGCCTATTAATGTAGTGGATTATGGGTTGAGTTTGTTTATTTAAGGCTGTAAGTGTATATTACTAATGATTTGTTGCTAGAATCATGTGTGATTGAGACCCAGACTTCTCCTCATTCCTTTAATAGAAAAGGATCATCAAAATTCATTGCCTAATTAAAGTTTTTGGCCAGAGATAAAAAAAAGTTCTTTAATGAACTAAAATATATCTTGGTATATGTTTTGAAGTTC
Organism: Tetragonia tetragonoides; assembly: GCA_038025085.1. Classification (NCBI taxonomy): domain Eukaryota; kingdom Viridiplantae; phylum Streptophyta; class Magnoliopsida; order Caryophyllales; family Aizoaceae; genus Tetragonia; species Tetragonia tetragonoides. The sequence continues at coordinate 49,349,947 of CM076145.1, forward strand.
GCGAAGGTATCAAGTGCATACTTGGCCTTGCCCAGATTTGGTAGAGTATCAAGTGTAGTTCTAGGTGATAAGAGGAGAATTGGATTTAGGTTCTTGCTTGCTGATTTTGTTATTTAGAGAAAAATAGAAAAAAAAGTTTTGTATTTTTAGGATCATTATGAGTCAGAAGCATACTTAGATTCATTAAGGATGGATATGGGTGTGAGTCTAAGATATTTGTTTTACCCTTTTGGACTGCTTTTGCCTATTTGTTCTCGGCAGATTTGATTGGGTGGATTCAGAGTAGGGTTGTGGCGTCTGGATGTAACTAGTTGGAGCCAGGTAACAATTGATATGCAATTGAGTTCTGCATTGGATGACATTTGTAGTTATGCTCCATTGGATAATGTGGCTAGCCATCATCTTCACTAGCTTCAATATGGATATATGATGCCTAACGCCCCCTTGCACTTGTTGGTCTTTCAGAAACTGGTTCCCTTGGATTCATTAAGGCATGCTTGGCTTGCTTCCTTTCAATCAATTTCAACCCCTGATTGAGGCTCTGTGGGAACCACTATCCAGTTTGCTAGTATCTTCAATGATGACTGGGTATGTTAATTGCTTTATAGCCATAAGAATTCTGTTCATTGGGACTATGTGATATAAATGAGTTACAGGTTTGGCCCTCTAAAAATAAAAAATGTAGTGAATTTAAGATAAGTTAATACATAGGCTATCCCTCAAAGGTCCAATATTGTGATTGCTGACTCCAAAATGTGATTACATTTTGCTGCTAAGTTTTTGAATCTGTGTATGCCTTCAAATATTTTCTGTCCATTTCTCTAATTTTGATCTAATTTCCTAACTTATGCTCAATATAATGGAAAACAGTGTATTAAAAGAGATCATGTTATTTCATAATGCTTGTTTTTGCATTTTGCTACCTAATTTGCTACATATTTCATAGCGCAACTGAATCTGGTCAGAACATGTTCAAAAAATACTACTCTGTAGCATTCTAGAAATCTTAGATTAGATCATGATTAGTTAAGGAAAGAAATAGTATATAAGAGCATGGTATTACTCTTGGCAGTTGGCACCTATGATTTCAGCATGCTTTTCTGGTATTAATGAATCCAAAGGTAAAGCAAATCTAGCTGTACATTTGGTCTCTTTTGGGCATTGATCAAATCCGTTCTACGTTGTATGTGTGACAAGAATACTGTAATTTACAGTCTGTTTTTGAGGACATAATTCTGACCTGATCAGGAGGTGTTTTGCTTGCCAAGAGGCTGGACGTACAATGAACGCAACGGGAAATCAGGTTGAAAAGTGAAATCAATGTACACTACTTAAGATAAGTTTTTACGAGCTTCAATCGAGTTCTTTTTATTGTTCTAATCTGATTCTGTAATCTAATTTGAGACCTGGTTCAAATTTGCAAGTTTGAAATCTGTGAAAGGCTTAGAGTGAAAGAGCATGCCCTTACAGTAGCTAAGACTTTACTTTATGATTCCTGCTTGATTAGTAAACTAACCAAGGTAGCTGAATAGAGGCTCTTCCAAGGTGATATTAGGGGGCAAAATTGGTGATTTCCAGTCTTTTGTAAGGTAGTCGAATTTTGTAGTCGTCTCTGAACTGTTATAGCATGATTTTTGCAGGCAAAATGGGCTTGACAGACAATAAAATCAGTGCACCATGTGGGGATTTGAAGTAACTTAGATAGGATGAGTTTTAAAGCACTTTGGGTGGTAAGTTCCAGATGTTTGTGAAATGTGAACTGATTTTGTGTACTTTTGTTGTTGTCTGGGTTACTTAAATCTGGTTAAAAGAGCTTAGGTGCATACTTTTGCAGTAAAGCAACTCAAAAACCAATCTTAAGGGCCCGTTCGGGGTGGTTGTGAGTTGCAAGTTTCTGGTTTTCAAAATTTTTTATCTACTTATAGAAATTATGTTTGGAGCTGAAATTTTTTCCCATTATAGTTGTCTACTCTATTTTTGAAACTGACAACTGAAAACTGGAAACCAAAAATTGTGGTTTCCAAAATCTGGTTTTTGGTTTTCAAAAAAACTGAAAACTGAAAACTGAAAACCACCCCAAACAGGCCCTAAGATCCTTGAGTTCAGACCTAAGTTTGCTACTTAGGTTGTAGAGTACTTGTGTTCTGTTCTGAACTTTTGAGTGTTCAAGCCTTTGTTTGAATTATCATTTTTTTTTTGGCTAGTTGGTTTGAGCTTTAATGTGGTAAGTCAGGCTTGATTAACTAATAGCAAGTGGAACGAGAGGATTAAGCATCTAGATCATAAATTTCTCCCTGAAACAGATGCTAGAATTGCCTTCCAACTAAAAAGTGCTGAATGTGAAGCACTTTCCTGAGATAAGCTACTGTTTTAAGTAGCTGCTGATTTTTTATTGTTTACATGCATTTTCAGCATGCTCTTTAATTTACAGTAGTTAGATTGGACTTGTATGCACTAAATTGTTCAGTTTCTTATATTTATAAGTTGTTTCATGTTTTGAATTCAAAGACGTCATTAATGGGAGTTTATGAGCTTAAAGCTTATGCTGATGAGATGCCCTTGTAATGGTGATTAAAGCTATATTTGCTTACTGAAATTCTGTAAATGCAAAAGAACGTCAGATTACCACTTAAGAACCAAATCAGGCTCGATATAAGCAAATTTTATGTGCTTCAAACTTTACTTCACATGTTTGACATCTGTTTAGAGAGTTTAATGTTATGCTCAGTCAAGTTGACCTTGTAATGATGAGTAAAGCTTTATTAGCTTACTGAAATATGCTGTATATGCAGATGGTTAATGATCAATTGTTGTTGCAGGCTTGCAGCGCAAGAACGGCCTAGAAGCTACAGAGATTGTGGAGCTCCAATCGACTTTTATGAGTTTTTAACTTGGTTATTTCAAATGTAGTTTTTTTGGACATGGATAGAGATATCTTGTATGTAGTTTATATATTACATAAATAATATTAGATTTTTTTAAAACTTTTATCATTGAGCATTAAGGTCTGCAATAAAGTTCTGCGTATCAATATATTTTTTTTTAATTTATAATATATATAGCAACAACGATTTTTGTTGCAATTTACAATGTGCAATATAACTGGAAATTTTTTCTGCAACGACAAAAAAACATATCTTTTGCAACGACAAATGTCGTTGCAATATATGTCTATCTTCTAGATGCACGAAGTCACGTATCGCAACGACTATGTATAGCAACGATCATTGTCGTTGCAAAAAATGCAACGACTAAAATCGTTGCATTATTTTTTTGTAATGTCATGACACGCAACGACCATGCAACGACAAAAGTCGTTGTGAAAAATATTTTTCGCAACGACTTTCGATTTTTTGCAACGATTTTCGTCGTTGCCAAAAACATGTTTTCTTGTAGTGCAAATGATGCAAGCAAATTCTTGAAAATGATATTTTCATACCACCTTCATTTGTAATGATATTTGGCTAAATTTAAAGAGAGAATAAAAACAGTATATATACACTAATTTTAATAAGTAATTCAAAAAATGAAAAAAATGAGTAAACTCATTCTACATTAACAATATATGTGCACTAAAAGTTGATACCTCATACTCATTTTATACCGCACAACTAAAACTATGTGGACAAGGTTGTCCACATATGGCGTCAACGTGTCATCTTTACACGAACATTCCCTCGTATGTGACCTCCTACATGTAATCACTGCACGGAAAAGACCCAAATTTAATGGGATACATATACATATATATCTCATTTTGAAGCATTTTTCATATCCAATCCAACAGAGTCAGATTTATAATTTTTTGATTTACATAAGTAAAGTTATTTTATTTTGTAATTTGGAAACAGGGGCGGAGCTAGGGGGGACCAGTGGAGGTTGTGGTCCCCCCCATGATTAAGAAATTGTATATATATTATACCTGGTACTTTTATAACATGCGTGACCTCTAGCTTAGTTGGCGTGGATGTAGGGTGAAAGTTACTCATTGTTGGTTGATCATGGTTCGATTCTTTTAACAAGTGCTTTTTTCCTTCTTTTTCCTCTTTCCTTGGTACTTCCATAACATATACATATACTCTATTCTGTTTTCCTTTAGTGTTGTCATTCACTTTCTTTTACCATTGTGTGTGGTTTTATTTTCTATAATAACAAGTAATTAGTTGGGTTGATTTCTTTTTACGCTTTTATTTTCATTTTCCTTCTTTCTTTCACATTCATATATATTTTTGTAACACAAAAATTTGTATAAGGCGGCCTCAAGGTGAGGTCAGCTCTATAATCAAGCATGCGTCATGCTCTTATGAGTGGCCTCACTTTGAGGCCACCTCATAAGAGACTTATTGTAAATTTTTGTATTTTAAGGTTAAGTTTTATATACTTCATGCATGTGCGCGCACAAAAACTTATATATAGATCGTATCATAGTGAAACGAGGGTTACTTTTGATTAAAAAAAAAGTCCTAATTTTGGTCCCCCAATGAAAATTTTCTGGCTCCGCCACTGTTTGAAAATATGCTAATAAATATGTAATTAAGTCAACTAATGATAAGACATTAATGGTGGATGATGTGTTATGCTATGTGGCAAGCTATTGTTTACGTGTCGGCTTACGTGTCATATTCACACGATGTGGCTCGCCTACGTAGCGGCCCACGTGTCGGCACCACACGAATAAGGACCCAATTATAGTTATATATATATATATATATATATATATATGATGATTATGAAGACTCATATAATATACATATATACCGATATACGTACCAATGATACTGTACATATGTTGTGCCAATATGTTCCAATAAAATGGAATGACAATCAACCGTGTCTGAAAACTACTACCATAGTCATTGAATCTGGTACATGACAAACTTCGCGCAACCAATACACACTTAAAAGCACCATACAGATGTGATTCATAAACATAACTTTCCATGGACCTCCATCCTCTACATCATTGGGAAACTTTTTTTTCACCTGGTATTTGAAACTTACAACTCATTCCAAAAAAAAAAGAAAAAGAAACTTATAAAAAAAGTGATACTCTTATCGTCACTATGGTGGGTGAAAAATCTAGTTGGAAATTAAAGATATTATACTTTCCATAAAGATCAATTACTTAATCTGACATAAGAAAGCAATTATGCAAATATATGTCTTACCTCACTATACACTCTATATGATATTTAATATACTTTATACATTAAACTATTATTTTATTAGGTTATATAATTTTTTTAATAAATATTTAATAATTCAACACTTTCAATTCAATATATAAAATAATATAATAACTTTTATTAATATAAATATTAATTATATAAAGTGACACTCAAAATTTTTATATTTTATCCATAACAACATAATGCTCTCAAATATGAGTAAGTAATAATCTTTAAAACTTATTTACTCAAATTTATTTTCAACCTTAATTTTATTGTTAATATCATCTTCTTTCATTTTTGTTATGACGACCAATATATATGTAGACAATCTTACATGCTTCTTAATACATATTGTTAATGGATCTCCTTTTAAGATAATTTCCGATGCGAATGTATAAATAAGTTATTATTTTTTGAGTCACATAGAAAAAGTTATTTTTGATTTTAAATACTTGACGAAAATCTTATAAAACTCTTATAAACTCTAGAGATCTATCATACTATTACAATTGAGACTTTATTTTTTTTATTATCCTAACCTTTATATTGTATATGATCCAAATATGAGGTCGTTGTTTAAAAGTCTTCATTCATAAACTCTAACATGTGAGCGATTTATTCGACGGTTCAATCATCCCAAAACTTGCATAAATAAGCTTTTTGTCCAATAAATAAACTTAAATGATTGAGGTTAGTGAATAACTAATTGAATAGTATAAATCGTGAAGGTAAACCAAAATTGGAGAAGAGAAAAAAAAAAAAAAAAAAAAAAAAAAAAAAAAAAAAAAAAAAAAAAAAGGGGCCGAGGGAAGTTGTGCCTATATAATGTATCAATCAAGAGTCAAACAATAATAGTATACTCTAATATCAATGGAGAAGATGAAACTTACTTTAAGTTGCTTGTTGCTTGGACATTTTTCAAGAGTGATATAATAAACTTAAACCTGCATATTACATGAACATGATTTATTGGTTAGTCAAAGTAGAAATGAATCAAGTAACAATATAAGGACAATGAAAGAGAGGGGAAAAGCAAAAACGTTAATAAGTGGAAAAAGGGGAATAAGAACTGAAACGTGAGACAATTAGTTGGGGCATGGAGTAGTTTATATATGAGCAAGAGAATAAAAGAACGTGAGGGGAGGGGGGAGGGGGGAAGGGGCTAAACGTAAGTTTCTTAGCTTAGATTGCATAGTTTAAGTTCTAATAAAACTCAATTTGCATACTAAAATCTTATCAAGCAATGAGTTGTAACTTGTAACTTAGATTGCAACGTTGTCTTTTATTTATTTATTTTTTATTTTTTTTAGTGTAAGTTTTAAATTTTTTTCGTTTTTATGATAATAGTGTTATTTTTAATTTAATATCTTATTGATTTAAAGTCTTTTAGTTCAGATAGGAAGTCTTTAAATTTTGTTTACTTATGTGACACGCCCTATACTATTTGATGATGTGGTGTGCCTCAATACTCCCGAAAAATGTCTCCTTATATGTTGTAAACATATTGTAAATGCATCTCGTTTTGAAGTATTTTTCGATCCGAATCTGATGGTATAATTTTTGTTATTTATTGAAAAGTATAGAAAACGTTATATATGATTTTTAATATTTGACGAATATTTGTTTTAACGCTCATTAAACTCTAGTGGTTTAGATGCTAAGACTCCTAAATGTTTTACACCTTTTTTTTTTTGTCTTTATTCACGCTTAGGTGGCGCGCTCTTAAAATTCTCGCCTACGTATATATTGATACAAGATTAAGACATCCTTAAAAAGAATCCCTTTGATTAAATATAAAAACGCGGAATTGAATTACCTTATCATCGATGAACTTCCCCCAAACTCGAGACATGACACGATCATAAGAGTTTTGAGGCATAATAGGATGAGTACCTTGCCAAACCTCATCAATGTATTCAAGGATCACTTGAGACCCCACAATAGGTTGCCCATTATGTACAAGCACTGCGATCTTCTGGTGAACTGGTTACTTGAGAAGTTCAGGGCTCTTATTTTGCAAATCTTCTTCAATGAACTCATATTGTACACCTTTCAAATTAAGACCAATTTCTACTCTTCTACTAAATGCGCTTCCCCATGCTCTAAAAAACTTCACCTCTTGATCATACATTTTAATCTCAGAAAATGAAATGGAAATAGTATATATTTGTTTGATTATTATTGAAAATCCTATTGTTTGATTAAAGGAGCAATGAATGATGGGCTTCTTATAGCATGGGATTATTGGGAAGAAGAATGTAGATAGGTTTGACTTAGGCAACCAAGTCAATGTGTACGTACAATTAATTAAGAGGAGGAATAATTAATGTATTGTAATTGTTGAAATTTATTCGGGTCAGATATAAAATCTATATCTAGCAAAATCAAATTATTCAATTTGGAGTGAACATTTAGATCGACATTCAAATTGTAACTTTTTTAATATTTTATTATTATATCATTAACTAGTTAAATTTATGTTAATTAACTATCTAACAATTAATAACCCCTGTAAACTAAAGTAAAATAAGTTTTAATTAATAATTTGGGTATAAGTCAATTGGAGAGTGACACTTATCACCTCACCAACGCTTATACCCAAAAATCTATTAAAATTTAATTAAAAAAAAGGAAATTACTAAACATAAATTGCAAAAACAAGGGAATTGACCCCGTAACAAAGGTGGATATCTTCGCACCACATCTCACGGGACACCCCTAGGGAACATGAGAGGCCCCCGGGGTCCGATATCGTGTCCCTGATAGGCTTGTAAAAGCATTTTTACATATAAGGGTCGGAACACGGAAACATGGGTGATATCAATGTTCGGAGATCCTAGTGACCCTCCCGTAGCACCTAGAATCCTTTAGGGTGACGATAGACCTCTCAAAGAAGTTTTGGCAAAAATGACACTTGGGCCCTGGGAAGCCAAAAACGAAGGCTATAATCCACGTTTTTTGCCTCCGGAAGGCCCCGAAACGAAGGTAGATATTTTCGGACCACATCGCACGGGACATCCCTAGGGTACATGGGGGGGCCCAGGGGTTGCTTATCCGGTCCTTGATAGGCTTGGAAGAGCATTTTATGGGACATTGGCGTAAGAGCCGGAACACCGAAACTATGGGTGATATCGAAGTTCGGGGATCCGAATGACCTTCCTGAGGTATCGAGGGTCCTCTACTGTCATAATAGACCTCCCAGAGAAGTTTGGACAAAAATGACAACCGAGCCCCGCGAAGCCAAAAACAAAGGCTATATAATCCACGTTTTTCGGGCGTTCGAGACGCCCTGAAACGAAAGTTTATATTTTTGCACCAAATGGTACGGGACAACCTCAGGGGACATAGGAGCCTAGGAAGCCCCTGGGGTAGATTATTGGGTCCATGGTAGACTTTGAAGGGACTCTTACGGGACATCAGAGTTTTAACCCACGTTTTTTTAGTAACGAATATAGCTCCCCACCACCCCGCCACCAAATCTACACCCAAACCCTCTCTATACTATAGTGAGGTCCCATAACTACATACAATATTAAAAGGTTCCAATTTTAATTTTATTTTTTGGTAGGTAAGAAGGGCCACTTCACGACCTGAAGTTCTGAACCATCTCAGGATAAAGGACCAAGAACAAGTGACCATACATTTGGGGAAAATGAGATATAGATTGAGAGAAATACCAAATGACTTTAGTGGGAATCGAACCATGGGGAACACTGTAAAATTAAATACCACTAAATCAATCTGGCCACAATCTTAGGATAAGTCCTCGTGGTGAGCAGTCCCAACAAGCAACCTTCCAGGCAGGGGCGAAGCCACGGGAGAGGCTGGCGTAGGCCTGACCCTCGTGGCCCAGCCCAAAACTCCTCCGTTTTTTTTTGTTTTTTTTTTTGTTCTGGTCCCTGTCAAATTGCTATAAATACGAAAATGTTCTGTATAAGCGTTAGTTAGCTTTGCTTCAGTGGTTGGAGACTTCACTTTTATGAAGCAGCGCCTACAACTAAGGGAGAGCTTGTGTTCGGATTTGAGCTTCAACAACTTTGTTTTCTTTTTTTTTTATTACTTATTATTTGGGTCTTTTAGCAGTTCATTCTACTTAGAATAATACTATGAATTTCAATAATTAACGTTATTGACTATTTATTTGAGATTCTTATTCCCACAAAAGTTGTACTATTTTGTAGGGTAAATAATTAGTCATGAACTTTTTATATAAGCAAATTAAATGTGGAAAAGCCTGCACAATAAGTCTTGTATGAGGTCACCTATAAATGAGGATACCTCAATATACAAGTATGACGTCGGCATGATATCATGCTTGTATGAGAGGGCCTCACCGGGCGCCTCATACGAGATTATGTGTACAACAATTAAGATACTTGAGCAACTTGTGGATCAATTCATGACATGGTGTTTTCGCACAGCATCTCCTATCTTTTTTTTAGTTTTTTTTTTTTTTGGCTACAAGGGTGTTTGGAATAGCCTGCAAATCACATGCATCGGACAAGTCATTCCATCTTTGATGGGCTGACGGGTTCAAGTAGATGAGGGGATCCTCCCTACAAAGAAATGTAGAGGAGGTTTTATTCTCCCTACATGAGGATTCGAACCCCTGACCACTGGGTTGTGAGAGTGGGGTACCTACCACATGTGCCTCCACCTCATCCTCGCGTCTCCTGTCAAAGTAACTGAAACATGCCCCCGGTGTATTAGTGATTTTATAGGGATTTGACCCGTTAACCCGACTTAAATTCGCTTGCAGGCCACTCAAGAGGTGTTAGCTCACTGGTAAACAAGTTGTAACTTGTACACCAAATCATGGGTTCAAACTTCATTTCTATCGAGCTACTCAAACCCATTTGTGTTGAGATACTCAAACGGGATATGTTGGCCTTGTCGCCATTTCCTTAAACAATATAGTGAAATTGGCATGAAAAGCTCGAAGTCCAATAGGGCCGGGATAGACATGCGTTTTTGGCCCGAAATTTTGATGACCTTGCATGATGATCACCCCTTAGACTTTATCAATACCACATCCCTAATAAAATATTGACGCCTAAATTAAATGCAGATATGAAAGACATGCACTAAAAAAAAGGCGCAATATTATAACACTTGCGCCCAAACTAGACGGGTGTAATTAATCCAACTAGTTTGAAGCGAATCTCCTGAATGCAAGCTCCTTTGATTTTGTCATTCAATTTAGAATGTGGATCAATTCATGACAGGGCGTTTTCGCACTGCGTCTTCTGTCTTTTTTTTTTTTTTTTTCCCCCTGTAAAGAAAGGTAAAGGAGGCTTTATTCTCCTTACATGAGGATTCGAATTTCTGGCCACAGGATTGTGAGAGTGGGGCACTTACCACATGTGCTCCCACCTCATCCTCGCGTCTCCTATCAAAGTAACTGAAACATACCCCCGGTGTATTAGTGATTTTATAGGGATTTGACCCATTGACCCGGCTTAAATTCGCTTGCAGGCTACCCAAGAGGTGTTAGCTCACTAGTAAACAAGTTGCAACTTGTACACCAAGTCATGGGTTCAAACCTACTGAAGAGCACATACACGAATAATTCGTGGAATACTCAAGGTCGTACATTAGGAGATGTCCTTTAGCCATGCTAGTTCCTCTTTGCTATACCCAAAAAACAAAAACAAAAACAAAAAATCGCCTTGCAGGCCAAATGAATTTGTCAAGCCCGACCCAAATCCAGAAAAGTCGCTATGTATGGTAAATAAGTATTTCCTTTGGGTTATGGGCCAAAAGCCCCAAAACTAGTACCATCCTGAAGTAACCCAAAAGGCCCAAAGGAATGGTCGTAGGAGTGTACGAGGGACTCAGCTGGTAGCCTAAGATTACGACAATTGTCCTATGAAAAATGGAAAAGAAACAAGATTACGAAAGGTGGAAGTGAAAGTGGAAGGGAAGGCAAAAACTGACCCGATTCGATGACCGATTCAAATTCGATCTGATCGAAATCCGATCCGAAAAATTTTCAAACTCGAAATAATCTGATCTATTTTGACCCGAGAGCGAAATGATCAGATTCGAACCCAATCAGAACTCGAAAGTTGTGAGACAATATTTGTCAAACCCGTTAGGTAACCCGAAATCGAACTCGTATTTGACCTGATGTATTCGACCCGTACTTGACACAACCCGTAATTAACAAGACCTATTTTGACCCGACCCATATTTAACCCGAGCTAAACCAGACCTGACCGACCTGTTTATCAGCTCTAACTAGTAACTACTACTCAAAACCTAAATTTGGATAACCCGAAACCGAACACGTATTTGGCCTGATATATTTGACCCGTACTTGACCCCACCAATATTTGACCCGACCAATATTTAATAGGTGCTCAACTCGACCTGACCGACCCGTTTGTCAGCTCTAACTAGTATAAAGAAGAAGGGTGTTACTATTTACCGCCCTAAAATTACTATCTACCGCCCCTAGAAATTACAATTTTGCCCTTCTTCACATTTTCACCCACTCTCCCTCTCCCTCTCTAACTCCCTCTCTAACTCACCCACCCACTCTCACACCCACCCACATTCACCAACATTCTCTCACCGGCAAGTAAGGAACGACCGCAAATGTCTTCCGGCGACGAAGAAGTGCCGTCGACGCCGTCCGAGGTAATTTTTTTTTCGCAGAAACTAGGTCGGGCGTCTGCAATTTCCGCCTGACCCATGGGTCAGGCGGAAATAACAGACGCTCGACCTTTTATTTTCGCAGAAACTGGGTCGGGCGTCTGCAATTTCCGCCTGCCCCATGGGTGAGGCGGAATTTGCAGACGCCTGACCCGGGTCAGGCGAAAATTGCAGACGCCCGACCCATGGGTCAGGCGGAAATTGCAGACGCCCGATACTACGAACTGGAAAAAAAAACGAGTGAAGAGCAAAATCGTAAGTTCTAAGGGCGGTGGTGAGTATTTTTGGGCAGTAAATAGCAATTCACAAGAAATAAAGTAGTAGCAAATTCTCAAAACCCTCAATTCTCGAAACCTAAATTCCGAATCCACAAGTGCAGTGCTTGGCCTTGGAGAAGAAGGTGACGGTGTGGCGGCGATTTGGTACTCTCTCTCTCTCTCTCTCTCTCTCTCTCTCTCTCTACCTCTCTCTCTTTTACAATTGTTGCAGTCTTGCTGATATTAATTCTAATCGAAACACTCGTTTGGTTCCCCAGAAAACTCAGTTTGAATTTTGTCGAATTTCATTTTTGTTTCTTTGTCAATTAGGGCTTTATTGGCATATAAATTCTGGGTTTTCGGGGGCTGCTGGGATTAATTTAGGATCTTGACCATAATTAATGGCTTGAACTGAAAACACATAATTTGCTTTTATTTTTGCCTTTTATTATTTGACTGAGCAGACTAAAATTAAAAGTAGATGCCTTTTGATTTCTTGAGAATCGGAATTACAACTTCAGGAAGAATGATGTTTGATTTAGTTGAGAACTTTGTCTTAAAACTTTTGAATTGCCTGCCGAATTGTTTTTATTTTTCGCAGAATCACATTTTGATATTTTGGACGTTTGCCTCCTTTGTGTAATTTTTGCTTTTTTCTCGTTCTTCCCCTTATGGTCAATTCTTGTTGATGTTGGATGTTGTGATTTTGGAAATTCGTATTGCTCAATGCCTCAATTTGATTTTGAGGTTCCAAGACCTGTCATACTTCTCCAAGCTTCTTTTTATTTCTCTATAGAAATGGATTAATAATTGAAGGGATGAACTCCCAAAATTTTCTCCTGATATAGGGATTGACGTTTTTGATTTTCCAGGAGGCTATCTGAGTCCATAGCATATAAAGACTACTAGTCTTTGATGGGATTTGATACAGTGGAGGTGCACTCTGTGTGCATCTTTAGCGATCAAGCTGGTGGTACGAAATAAAGTTGTGAAACTGAAATCTATGGTTCCATACAGATTGAAGATAGTGTTGGCTCTTTTGATATCTATAAGCAAGAAAAGGACAATCCTAAGTCCACTTTCAAGGATGGTACCTTATGTTTGAAGGCGCCCTCTCGCTTGTTCATAGGGACAAGTTTCCGTTTAACCTTGCAACTCAAGCAGAGACATCAAGATCAGTACCTTGACGTCGGTTATGGGTATTTTGAAATCACATCTATCGATGCTCCGGTTTATCTTGTCAAGCCTGTGAGGGCTATTTTTCGAGGAAAGGATGGCTACTCAGTTGCACATTTCACAATAGTGCGGAATGCAACACTAGCTACTGTTGAGGTTGCGCTTATTACTAATGAAGACCATCTAACTCGGAATGCTATTTATGGAAGTCTTACTGCTCATAGTAGCAAATATGATTTTAGAGACAAGTATGATTGCAAGTATATGAAAACTACATTGTTCAGTGCTCCAAAAGAGAATCCGACAGAGGTACAACCCTTTTGCTTCAGAGAAAAGAAAATTAGTAATACCATTGTCAAGATATGTGGTAGCGGTACCGTTGTACAAGTCACTAATTGTAGAAGCTGATTTGAAATTTTTGGACAAAAATGCTATCTCAGAACAACCGGCTGAAAATGTGAGTGAAATTATCTCCATCCGTGCTCCTTCCGGGTCTCCAGGGGTTGCTCAAGAAGGTACTACCAGTCAGGGTAGAATTGAAGTCAAGGTTATCTGGGTTGAGAAATCTATTGAGGATGTACTTCGCTCGGAAGAGAAGTAGGAGTATCATAATTGTCGAACTGGGAAATTTAAGCAATTCAAAGATCTTCTATAACCATCCTTTTTTCTTTTGTTTTGGAAAGTGAGTCCTAATTTGGGAAATGAACTAGTTGAGCCCAAGGAAAGTCATAAGTATGGTAAAATGTTGTTGGGTTGTTGCTATCAAGAAAGGAAAAGAAATTCCAAGGGTTGTAATGTTTTACTGTTTCCAATTTCTTGGTGGTTGTGGTAAAATGAGGTTCATTTGTGGGGGCATTGATAGGAGGAACATTGATATTTGGTTTAAAGTTTATAATTTGAATGTTTTAAGTTGGTTTAAGCTATGGAGAACAAAAGAATTTACTCCCTGTGAAAGATTAAGATAATACAAAAACACACTCTACTTTCGAAACTCCAATCAAATATCTAAAGGTCATTATATGATTTTCATAAACCTCGAACACAAATGGAGAGGAGCTATTATAGATATAGAGATTTTGATTTTTCACTCCTTTCACTTCCTTATTAGTTTCAAAACATTTTTTTTTTTTCTTTTTTTTTTCTTTTTTTTCATTCAACTACAATTTGAAACAACTACCAAAATACATGATTTACCAATAGCACTCCTCCATGCTTATCTTTTTCACCACTTTACAAAACACACATAATTTCCACAAATACTACAACAACTCCACTAGCTTAGGCTCGGGGTTAAGGGGATGTGTGGAATATATGGGCTTGTAATATGGTTTTCTTGAACAAAAAGGCTCAAAGCTCAAAGGGGGTAAGCAAAAGGTGAAACATGTACAAAGGTGGCTATTTGGCTAAATGTAGTTCTATTTGATACTCAAATGAATATCTTTGTCCTCTCAAAGCAATATGGGTGTCAAAACGCAATTTCAATCAAGAAGCAAGGTAAGTTCTAGAGGAATGCCAACCGATGCGAATCAAAACACACATAAAAGATAATGTAACCAACATAGATGTGTCAGTTTTCAAGGCTCAAGACCTCATCGGTTCAATGTCTATCTAAAATAAACCATTTCACTAGTTAAAAAAGATTATCAAGTGATTGAGATACATGCTCTCATACAAGGTTTCGTAGGAGTAAAAGCCAAGATAGTGACGAACTAATTTGGGATGGTGAACTATAACATTCGGCAGACGCTACTGATAACGAGAAACTTGAGGGAGAGTTTGGTGTTCTTAGCATTGAGGTCCGATGGTTGAATTATTACTCCTGTCATCGTTTTCCGGATTATCCTTGGTTATAATTAAAAGGATTTCTTGCCCTCTGATCTAGAGCAGAGTACACTTCCGGATTAAAAAAAAAAAAAATCGTGTTAGCAGTGGACGGCAGTTTAATTGAGATCTAACACCTTCAGCAGTTTAATTGAGCGAGCGTCTACGGTGATGTCTCTCTCTTTATCTCATCAACTCTCATCAATTCATCATCTCGATGGCTCTTATTTGTTTTTGTTTTTTTTTTTTAAATTGTCAATTGATACTCATTTTTCACGGTAAATTTGCTCTGTCTAATTTATAGTTTGATTTCTTCATATTGTTATGTTACCGTTTGGGTTTTAATATTTCTATAGCAGATCGTGCGTAGTCTTTTTGCTGGCTGGAATCTGAACAATTAGTTACTTCTTTTTCCCTGCATGATAAAGATTCTCTTGACAGTGTTAATTGTAAAACATTGTACAAGATACTCACGTGATGGCATCGGTAGATGCTTTTGGTTACTCAAGTGAGTCATTGTGTTGGAAAATTTTCGCCACGAGTATCAGTACACTACCTGATTGCATTCCTGTCGTGGATTTGTTTCAACTTTGTGGCCTTGTGAACAAATTGCCCATGTTTAATTTTCCTACTGATTCACTATCTATCTTGTGTCTAGCTCCAGAGGAGTTAATGATATTTGGGGAGACTAACTGGGATCATGTTTCTATGTCCATAGACATCTGGTGCAGCTAGCTATGTAGCTACTCTACATTTGTTAACCATGAAGTGAGTCTGGGCATTTCTGTCCTCTTCATGTCGACCGACTCCGACTGTCTCCTATCACATTTTATTTATTTTGCTCTACCTAGTAGACGGCCGAACCCCTGTCAATGCTAGTATGGTGTTCATTAATCTCCACCATCTTTTCTAGCTGTAGATGATGGTAAAAATTAGCTACCATGGTCGTTTTCGTAATAAATGACCACATATAATCTTATTGTCATGAACACATGCCAAGTACAATCTGAGACTGGCCGTAGAGGTAGGGAGTTCTCTCCAGTGATTGAGGTCATTGGTCAAGTCTCATTACTAGAGGGCCTTAGTTGAGGAAGCTTAGTTGAAAGTATAGTATAAGTAAGTTGAGTGGATATTTCTTCCAAACATGATACTTGGCAATATCTGTTTACATGGATTTGTTTCTCATTGAAGTCCTAAATTTCTGTAATTTCCATATTGACGGACATATAATGAAGTGAATCCAGAAAGAATTTTAGATTGAAGAGATGAGGGGCAAGCGACGTATTTTGGCTGTCGGGGTGAGGTAGGTCTTTAAGAGCATTCAGGTTGAAAGACTTAGGGGAAGACAGAAAAAGTTTATGAGAATTGGGAGTTGGGCTAGGATGTGCTACGAATGACCTCGTTCGCATCACTTTTAAGTTTTAATACTTCTCGTGCCCCACAAGCTATCTACTTTGGGACTCAAATATTTGTCTTTTTCAACTCCACATGATAGAATTATGTCCAACGAATTATTCACTACCAAATCTATGAATTTGCTTAGTTCCACAAATTTCAACTAAATGAATATATAAGATATATACATCACTATGGAGTACGAGAGCTAGGGAGAACAGGACGTTTACAGGTTGGCGAGAGCTAGGGAGAGGAAGACTAGAGATCTGGACCAAGTCCGTTGCATTAAGGATGAGGCGGGACGAGTTCTTGTGGACGAAACGAACATCAAGAGGAGGTGGCATGAGTATTTCAATGAGCTTTTTAACAATGTTGGAGACGTAGACATTTCGTTGGGAGATCTTAGCACATCCGAGCAACACCGTAACTACAGCTTTTGTCGTCGTGTTACGAAGGAAGAAATCAGAGGGGCCATGAGGACGATGAAGAGTGGAAAGGCAGTAGGACCAGACGAGATACCCATAGAGGTATGGAAGAGTTTGGGGGAGGTAGGTTTATTGTGGTTAGTTAGGCTTTTCAACATGATCCTCAAATCTGCAAGGATGCCGGAGGAGTGGCGGCTCAGCACATTGATTCCTCTATACAAGAACAAAGGAGATATTCAAAACTGCAACAACTATAGAGGTATTAAGTTACTCAGTCACACCATGAAGCTATGGGAGAGAGTGATTGAGAAGAGACTAAGGAAGAGTACTCTTATCTCGGAGAACCAATTCGGTTTCATGCCAGGGAGGTCAACAACAGAAGCGATTCATCTGATTAGACGTTCTATGGAGTACTACAGAGATAGACAAAGGGACTTGCACATGGTTTTCATTGATTTGGAGAAGGCGTATGATAGGGTACCTAGAGAAGTTATGTGGAGGTGCTTGGAATCCAAGGGGGTTCCAGTCGCCTATATCCGAGTGATTAAGGATATGTATGAAGGAGTGAGGACTAGGGTCAGGACGACAGGAGGGGAAACTGAGCAATTTTCTATAGATATTGGGTTACATCAAGGGTCATCGTTGAGTCCCTTCTTATTCGCAACCGTTATGGATGAGCTCACTAAGACTATTCAGGGGGATGTGCCTTGGTGTATGTTGTTTGCCGACGACATTGTTTTGATAGACGAGACTAGAGAAGGTGTTAACGCCAAACTAGAACTTTGGCGGGATACACTAGAGTCAAAGGGATTTAAGTTAAGTAGGACAAAGACCGAGTACTTGGAAGGCAAATTTACAAGAGATGGGGTTGCCTCGGATAGGGAGATTAAGATTGGTACTGAAGTGGTACCGAAGAGGGATTGTTTCAAATATCTCGGTTCAATCATACAGGGCAACGGCGAGATTGACGATGACGTGACTCATCGTATCAGAACAGGGTGGCTAAAGTGGAGGAGTGCAACGGGAGTTCTATGTGACAGAAAAATTCCACTAAAACTTAAAGGCAAATTTTATTGTACAGCCATCAGGCCAGCTATGCTGTATGGGGCGGAGTGTTGGCCGGTGAGGCAGGTGCATGTGCAGAAGATGCGGGTGACGAGATGAGGATGCTTCGTTGGATGTGCAACTCTACAAGAAGAGATAGAATTAGGAACGAAGTGTTGAGAGGCAAGGTGGGAGTGACCGATATTGACAACAAGATGCGAGAAACAAGGCTTAGGTGGCTTGGGCATGTGAGGAGGAGACATCGAGATGCACCAGTGAGAAGGTGTGAGAGAATTACACTTAGAGATTGTAAACGAAGAAGAGGACGCCCGAAGAAGACGTGGGGAGAGGTAATCAGGCAGGATTTGACCCTTCTAGATCTTACCGAGGGCTTGGTCCTAGATAGGAAATTATGGCGTAGCAGGATTCGTGTAGAGGATCCGCGTTAGATTAGGGTTGAGCATTGGCTAGTACTAGAGGTTGATTCATTTTGTTTATAGCCTGTAGCGTCTCCTTCACTTTATGTTGCTCAATTAGTAGAATCTTGTGTTAGTATGTTTACTGCTTTACTTCCCTTGCCCTTTTGATCATTCGTTATGGCTTTAAAAAAAAAAAAAAAAGGCTTTTTGAAATGCATTTAAAAAAAAAAAAAAAAAAGCTTTTGTGGGTCTTTCGGAAACAGTCTCTCTTCTAGGCGACTAGTTAGGGGTAAGACTGCGTACATCTGGACCTCCCCAGACCCCGCCCTAGGCGGGATACCTACTGGGTTGTTGTTGTTGTTGTTGTTGTTGTTGTTGTTGTTGTTGTATACATCACTATCACGTAGACATCCATCAGATTAGATTGCTTTTGAATTGTGTGCATTATTTTTCGTTTTGGCGACAATCATTACATCCATTACAACTTTTTATTTTTTGAATCAGCTAAATCACCTTTGCAATGATATGTTGGTTATTTTAACTATCAGAAGGACTTTGAAGCGATGCAGCACGTTGACAAAGAAGCAAATATAGTTTAAATTGTTTAAGGTGATACATGACAGTCATTATTGGAGGGTTTCGCTAATCTGCTTCACATATTTGCGCATCTTATGTGTATGTAGTCGTGTGAAAGCAATGGCTGAATAATCATGTCTTACCCTAGGTTGCACGGATACCATTTAAACATCTATCATGGGCGCATCGCTCTTTTTAGGACAAATAATAGATTTGGTATATATAAACTTGTGTAAAGAGTATCAGTCAAATATCCCTAAGTATCCTACAAGTATCGGATATGGAAATATTGCACCTATTAGAAGTATTGGTTGCCTGACGTCCCTTAATCATTATGAAATGGCAAAACTCTGGTGTTCGTCTCTTGAATCTATAGGTCTGCGGCAAGATTGGTTGATTCTTCTAATCTTGGAAGAGATATATTGGCTGGAAACCTGGTTTTGATTTCTTAATATGAACAAAAAACCTTGGTTTACTGTAGAAGATCAAATTATTTTAATAAAATGTGGTATTTTTGATAAAGAGGGTAATCTGTTGTCCTGTTCTTTTAGCACCTTGCTTCATCTGCAGTTCGATATTCCCATTATTTTGTTAGAACTCTATGCTTTTCGTTGGTGCTAATGATAGTATATTTTCCCCATTTGAAGAGGATGATGGTAAGGAATGTCTCAGAGAAGTACAAGAGTGGTACAAACTACTGCTATGTAGTAAATAGGAAATGACATTATTACCTCCAAAAAGTAACTGGCGTTGAAACATAAAAAGAATGGGTTCATTTTCATATTTTGTTCTGCTTATTCTAGGCTTCTAGCTAGTGTTTCAAATAATAGCCTGATGTTGCTCGGACTACCAAGTGGTGGAACGGGAAATGTATCTGCAACTTCTGAAATGGGTGGACAGATTAAGGCTCCGCATACATTGTTGTAAATTCTTTCCCTTTCTTTGTCATTCTTGCCAGGTGTTTCAAAAAGTTCTTAAAGCATATGCAGCAAAGCTGTTTGCCAGACTACCAAATTGTGGAATGGGAATTATAGCTGCAGCTGCTGGAATGGATAGGCAGATTAAGGCTCCACATACATTGTTGTAAGTTATTGCTCGTGTTCGTCTTTGTCGTTCTTGCAATAGGCTGTATTGATCGTTTTCTGTTTTCTTTCTTTCACTTTTCAATCAGACATCTGAAAAAGATGAAAGAATGATCTGCTATATTGTGTATACAGCTAAATGGTCATAAAACGGTGAGTTCAATTCAGCAAACATTCTGGTACTAAGGGCTGATTACTTGAGTTCTATGTTCTACTTGGATGATAGTCTGAAGCGAAATTATTAGGTTCCATATTGCTAGGACTCGGAGAAGTGTTGCACATAGGTACATGTTCAGGTGCCACACTCGGTCATTTCTGAAACCTTGAGAGTTTTTAACCTAAAATGAAGGGTCAAATGTCCACACCAATGTCTTAGTGTTAAGGATCTGACATGGGTACTTGTGGTCAGGGTCAGAGTTACCAAATTCACTCAACCACACAGTGAATTGCCATCTAGGTTTCGTGTATATTGATTATTGAGTACTGATTTGCAGTTTGCTGGCGTACTAAAACTCTTCAGTACACAACCTAGCTCTCTTGAAGTGGTAAACGAGTTTGGAATAGTATATCAAATGAGGCGCAAACATACCAGATAATATACAGTGGATTGCGGTGCAGGCGAGAGTAGTAGGCCACAAAATGGTGGGTGGAAACCATAGATAAGATGTTGTTTTCCATTAATTAGTTGCCAGCAACAATGGCACAAGGCTTACATCATGTTGAAATGGAGGAGATAAAAAGATAAGAAGATTGAGAGAGAAAATATGTGACACAAGTCGCGGGACTATGCTAGCTGCCTCCATGGATGCAGCTGTTAGGGCAACCTAGGACTTCAACGTGCCAGGTATTTGGAAGGAAGTGGGGAGAGAGGGTAAAGGGTAGGAAAGCCCTTCGCCACTAATGCCTCTTGTGGGATTTGAACTTGGCTTACCATTATGTCCAAGTCCCACTTAATTCCTTACCACTAGGCTATCTCTTTGTTAGCTTCCCAAGTCTCAGACATTCAGACTTAGTAAACATCCTTGCTTTTCTTTGTATAAAGATCGATGAGAAGAAGTTGATTTATTTAAATTTCTCTTAAAGAGAAAAGAAGCTTTGTGACGGTGCAGGAGTTCCCTTTATTATCTTCTCTAATCACTCATCAGCCATTCTGTGCAGTTATTGGTGTGGGATGCCTCTTGGCATACATAGCTACAATATAGCAAACTTTCAGACCTGTACCCAAGGTTTAGGAAATTTCAGGTTGCTACCCTGAGTTTTAGGATTGTGGTGTCTGCAGTCTGTATGATTGTATCTTTGATTTTTAGACTGCTATTTGCTGTATCTGTTTTCAGTGGGAGTTTCAAGATTTTCCTTGATGTTGCTTAATTATAGTACTAGCAATGTTTGTCAGAAATGAACTTGTCCTTGTTTTTGGGTAAAGTAAGGCCAACCTTTTGAAGTAAATTATCAAATACACAGGGAAAGGGTACCGGTAGTTTTTGGAGTTTTCTGTTTCACAGATGCTGTCATTGGCTGATCTGTTGATAGCATCTTCATAAACTCCTTATCCTCTTAAGCTGTATTTCTGAGGATGATAATCGAAATACTCAAGGATGATAAATTTGGCTATATTTCCAAACCTTAATATATTGATTGGTAATATTTCCATTATGATCTTATGTGTGGTATTTAATTTGCTGCTTTTCTGCTTGATTGTCTGGTGAATTGGCTGAGAAATTGAGAATATATTAAAAATTATTGATGCTTAGTTTGCGGATAGAGTGGATATGTCAGTAGAGCAGGAAAGTTTATTACACTGCTGCTAATGAGTTGCAGGACTTCTGTTTGTTACGTCTGTTAAAATTTGCACTCACGCAGTATGAATATTCAGCCGTCATAATGAATGCACTTATAACGCTGGTCCATGTTCTGGAAAGTAATTTGATGCTAAAATGCCCACTATGACACACGTTCCTTAGGCAACACTTGAAAGCGTTGGTGACCAATCAGAGTAAAACACAGTTTGTTTTTTTTGGTGTCTGAGCCAGTTTTTGCTATCGATTCAACGCTGAACTTGCATCTCTTTTCACGTTGGTGTGTCAATGGCAAACAGAATCCTTAGATGTAGTATTGTATTCGTGTACTTTGGACTTTGGAGTATTCTGTCCTCAGAAGTAGTATTCTTGTACTTGGGATCCTTCTGTCGTCCATTTACTTCCTGTTTCTCCTGGACAAGGCAGTTGAAAAGGGATGAATTTTGCCTTTGTTTTCTTTCAGCTGTTAGTCTGAAGCTCACTCTTATTGTTTCTTGCAGCTCGCTAGTTGCTTTATCAGTCGGTCTACGCTTCTACCTTAACATTTTCAAATGCAAGCAGATTTCGGAAACAGGGCCCCAGCAGGTTATAGGTCGAATTAAGTATCTCTCAGTTTTGGAGACCCGTGTCTGAGGGATCTGCGAGTGTCTGAGTTAAGTGATGTGGAAAAGGGCTGTTGGGACGAAGAGAGGGTCAAGGGTGTATTCTGTGAGGCGGAAGTTGCTGTTGTTTTGGACATTCAACTGAGTATTAGGCTGCCAAAGGATATTATTCTGGTGGCAAAAAAAATGGGATCTTTTCAGTTCATTCGACATACTGGTCAGGACAAGCACATCATCTCAGGGCGTAGGCCTCAACAAATTAGTCTAAAGACCAGCAGTGGTGTAAACCTGATAAAAAAAAACCGGCCCGCGGGCTTGGCCTGAACCCGCCCATATTTGGGATGAAGGTCAAACCCGCAAACCCGGTCCGAATGACCCGAAATTTTATTTATTTTGAATTTTTTTCCATATATTTCTATTAATTTGCTTGCTGTAATTTAAATTTAAACTTTTTCGAAAATATAATTTTGCAAATCTGAGGTTATGGTTGCGTAGATCTCAAAAAGTTATATGAATTCAAAAAAAAAATCACCTCAAACGCATTTCGGGATCAAAAGTTATGGTTAAAAAAAGAAAATATTACGATATCGCGTTCAGAATTCCGCACCACCCACCCATCGCTGCCCCAAAAACAACCTCGTTCGAGACGCCCCACGGTTCAGACCGCTGCCTCAAAAACACCCCCAGACGCGACCCCCACCCCACCCACCCGGCGTCACCCCCTCCCCCACGCCCTACGTCACCTTCCACCCCACCGCGCATCGAACCCCCCGCCACCCACTTCCATTCAACCCGCATCACCAAGGGAGGCTTGCTCTCTCCTTTGCGCCACTTTTGTCTTTCATCCTCCCACCTCAGCGACTTCCTGCGATTTTCTCTCTCCTTCTACACCATCCAGCCACCAGCTACCACCACATCCCAGCCACTGTCATTTCACCACCCAAGTCCGGCTCAGACGAGAAAGGTAGGGTTTGAGAAACAATGAATGTAGAGAGAAAAGACGGAGAGCAAAAATGGGCGAGAAATTGTTTGGGGTATTTTAGGAAAAAAGATTTATGTTAAGTAATTTCCAATTTACGTTAAACAATCCCCTTTAGATACGGTCATGTTTTTATCTATTTATTGAGTGAAGATCCAGTCATGTTAGTATAGTTCAAATCAAACCACTTCAATTTATATTAGATTAGATGAGACACTTTAGTTTAATCCGGACACTCCATCAGAGATAAAAAAAATAAAAATAAAAAGTAACTAAAGAGTTTATTAGTTTACCCCACCCCCTTATCATTTTATCACCACCCGGGCAAACAAAAATAAAATTGATGCATAACTAAAGCTAGAGTTTCTTGGGCCCGATAAACCCTAAGTATCTCCCATCAATCCAATCATGGTGCCTCCGCCGCGATCTTGGCATCACCGAGCACCTGAGGTAATCCAGCAGCTACCCAGAGCCCAGATCAGAAAGAAGATTAGGTATAGACTGAGTCACAATAATTACGGTCGGTTTTTGAGAAGCGTCCGTACAGCCGTGACTTTCGGTGGCCAGCGTTTCATGGGGATTTCGATGACCGAACTTTCTACCTTACAACCCGTGGAGATCGTTTATGGCACTGAGCTAGAACTTGTAGCAGATGATGATCCTCGAATTGATGAAGCTATGCATCACGGAATTAGGGTTAGGTTGAGAAATGAAAATGTTTACTGTGTAGGGGTTAGGAGGGGAACTCATGCTAACAAAGGTTGGTTTAGGGTGGGTAAGCTAAGTAATCTGGCTCCAAATTCAGTGGATTTGGGGACTGAAAGCTCACCAATGTGAAATTTGGTTATCACGCTTTGAAGGAGGTAATAACTGGAATCGATAAATCTGAAGACGTTAATGAAATCAGAAGGCATTTTAAAAATCTGTGGGTGATGCTATCAGAGACCGCTCGAATAAAGGAAATTGGAGATAAGGCCGAGTCCGAGGTTTCTTATGTTCGTAATTTGGACGAATTTCCTAAAGATTGGCCTGATATGATTCGCTCTTGGCTGGTGATTCTGACAAACTTGTGAAGCTAGTTCTGAATCAGGGTTTGCACATCGTGGATCAACCTCCTGTTGGTATCGATGATGGAGAGGAAACTCACAGTGCTCGCTCAGAAGAAGAACCAGAGTTTGTCATTCCTGGTATAAATCTAACTCGGATTCGAAAATTTGAATATTTGTTTTGTGTTACATTAACATTAACTTCAATTGATTACCGATAATTATGCTCGTGGCTTCACATATCATTACACAAAAAGTTTGGAAATGCTTCCGAATCACGTCAATGTCAGTGGAAGTGTCGATAATGATAATGGCCGACCGAAAAGTTTCATAGCCAAATTGGGTATGCCGCAAGTCATATATGTACGAGTAATTCGGCTTATTGAGAATGTTGTTTAGGTTGTCTGCTTTGGTTCATAATACAGTAGATTTAGGATCGTAAATTCATGGAAATGGTTTCACCAATTTAAATTTCGTTTATCACGTTTTGAAAGAAACGATAAATAAATCACAAGATGTTAATGGATCAAGTGTTAAAACAAGTCTCACGCCTTCGCAATATGAATAACACAACGCAACACAACACAACATAACACGATTTTGGATCAAATTCTTGAAGTTTTTGGAAAGTGTTGAAAAATGCATAATAGAAATTGAATGACTTAAAACATTGAAATTTTCCCTCTCATCCATTTTCTTATATTTGGAGGATTCAAACGCATCATCATGATAGTTCTGGTGACCATTTGTTCTATTGAAATTCACAATAAAACTAATTCTCAAACACGCTCTTAAATATTAGTGATTAACTATTAAATCGAATTAAAATAAGTTCAGGTGATCATATATAGACTCACTCATTTTATGTTCAATTTAATTCAGTTCATGAACATTTATTTTATGTCACTATATGAATATTCACTTTGGTTCAAATCAACTATTACTCCATATTATTCACATCTATCAAGTTCAATACACTTTAGTCTATTATTATTATTATTATTATTATTATTATTATTATTATTATTATTATTATTATTATTATTATTATTATTATTATAACAAACCAATTCTATCAATATTTAATTCGTACCTCGGCGAGTGTGAAAAATATAAAAAAGAAAATATAAGTAGAGTGCTTAAGGGGTGGACTACTGTCAGCTTCGATTGGGATTAGGGTTTCGTTTTCGCAAAATCAATCAAAATAAATCAAACATTCAACTTTTTGATTTTTTTTTCTGATTCGATCTCATGGCCCCTAGAAAAATCTAAAAAACCTAAAGAAACGATCTATTGCACGTTCGCTTTCATTGCAAGGCTCGAATGAGAAGAAAGTTAATAAAATCAAGTTGGAGCATCAAGTTGGGGAGCAGCCGTTTATGAATCTTTTAAAGAGGTTGAGAGGAGCGGTTAGTGCAGGAAAGACGGTCGTTGGGCGTCCGATTTTGGTTGTGAGGCTAAAAGATTTTCCGCAGAACCTTGGGATAGATGTAAGGCTCATCTCGAGAAGCTGGCGAATTATATCATCTTTTCTTTTTTGTTTCCAATTCGGTTGTTTTGTGTGAATTTCAAGCATTTTCACAACATAAAAGTTGAATGCTGCTATAGATGACATTATATGTGTTTCAAATGAGGGGGTTTGATATTTATGGAGTTGGAGCGACAGAAGGAAGGAAAAAGTGCCTACAAATTGGTTTAGAGTTGGATCCGAAAATTCCAATATTTTTTTGTGGGTTCCGTTAGGTTAAGTTTGGTTATCATGATTTTAAAGAAGCAATAACTTCAATTTTTCCCGCAGTTATAGTTTTGACTGTCAACCAACTCCAAAGCGTTAGGAACCAAAACATTATCTTCTCCAACACAAAGCCAATCGCCTTGATCAATTCCTCGACGTACTCCAATGCCGTAATTGTCGTGACCTCGAATCCTGAAAATAATCCCTTTGGTTGATGGATAACTTAGCAAAAGACTCAAATCAACTAATTAAAATAGTATCTTCATCCTTTTCGGGTTTCGACATTGTAGTGGGTAGCCCATTTACTCTCTTACGGGTTTATAATATTTGTCTAAGTCTTCTATGAAGGTTAAATATTGAACGCCCTAAACGAAAACGAATCTTCTTAATCTTCAGTGTTGGGGGAACTTTATCAGCTCCACTCTTCCATTTCTGCTTCTTGCCGGTGCCCTTTCTGCTTTTTACGGGTGCTAGTAGCATCTTGTGCTCTTTTGGGTGCTTAGATCAAGAACATAAACAACAAAAAGAAATGAAACCCAACAAGTATGGTAATAATAAAGAAGCTTCCTTCTAAAAAAATAATAGCTGCAAGTTGCAACGCAACATACCTATATATTCCTATTTTTTAGGGTACCCCACCCCCAGAGTTGAGTTTCCTCTTTTACCCACAAAATGTACTCCTGTTACTTTCAAACAATTAATATTAAGACAGACTGTTTGGTATAATAATTAATTAATAATTTCTTTTATAATCATTAGGATTGCATGTCTTTTATTTACGGGGTACTTATATACGGTCGGGCTAACATATGCACTAGTGCATATGATAAGAATATTAATTAGCTTAAAAGTTTCATCAATGTTAACAAATCACCTCACAATTCCATTGTTATTCACACCATTAATAAATACAGTAATACAAAGTTCTACAATTCCAAAAAAACCCTTATACATTAAAAAGAAAAATTACAGCTAAACAAAAAGAATCGCCCCCTTTTGAGTAATATATCAAATGGTCAGAGACTTCTCTTTTCAATAAAACTTATGCGTTTTAACGGGAAAAAAGATAATAATTTGTTGGACACATAATAATTCGTAATTTGATTGAGTGTGTTAACCTAAATCCTGATAACACTAGCCCAATTCAAACTCGAGATGACTCGATATGCTAGTCACCTAACTCGAAATATCATGTCTAAACCTAATTTGATCAATTTGACAAATCTAGATGCCCATATGTATCTTTCAAAAAGAAAAAGAAAAAAAACTCATTATCGCTTTAGCTATTTATCAATTTATACGGAGTATCTTATGCATCTAAAATCAAAAACATTTGGCATGTTCTTCGAATATCCAATCATTTTGAAAATGGTACCCGAATTTGAAAGTGCCATTTTTAGTATCCAATATTTCAAATAATATCGGATCAGTTTTTCAAACTTAGGACTTTTAAACAACTCCGGGCAGCCCACCATTAACATTGTATTACGTAATTACGTACTCTCTCTGTTCCAAAATGCTACCACTTCCGTTTTTAGTGATGTTTTAGCTGTTAAATGTCACCTACCCTTACATTTTTATGTCGGAGAATGATACATCCACCCCACTGTATTGGCAATCCACCCCTATCTCTCTCTTCTATTTTCATATTCTCTTTCATCTATTCCCAAAAAAAGGGCATTTAAGGTAGGAGAGATATAGATACAAATTGAATATGGGTTGCCCACCCACTGGGTTAACCAGACATTTTCCTTTTTTGTCATTAGTACTTTCCAACCCCCTCTCATGTTAAAGCAATAGCCAATAGCAAAGAAGAGTTTTATGTTCTAAAATCAGCTACCATTAAACTCTATGCCAAAGGAGAAGTGGTAGCTAATTTTGGAACTATGGGAGTACATCCTCCAAGTTATGTGTCTAAAAGGTGACTTACGTACAGGGGAAAAAAAAAAGAAAAAAGAAGAAGGCTTATTAAACAACGGTCCCGTTAATGAGTTACCCGAGTAACTTATTAAGATAACAAAATAGAAATAGATGGTGATTTATTTTGATAACTTTATTAAAGTAATTTTCTATAAGAATGAGAATCAAACAACTTCTTTAATTATATTATATAAAAACAGAAAAATATTAAACCAGTTACGCCATTTCCCAAATATAGTTTTCAGCTCCATACACCACCATCCCCCACCGTCCCTTCCACCATCCACAACTATTACCAACGAGATTTAAGCCCACAAATAATCCCAACACCACCCAAAACAACTTTTCATCCACAAAATCTTGCCTAATCTCATGATTAGGAAGGACCCTAATCTCATCATGTGATGGCATAAAGTGTGCAAGTGGAGGAGGGGGAAGGAAAGAGAGTGGTGAGGAATGAGAGAGAAAGAAAGAGGAAAGAGAGAATGAGTAGGGAGATTCGAACTCTTGAGATCATAATTTAACCATTGCTCACCATCTCCCTCTTTGAGAAAGTGGTGAGGCGACATTAAAGCAGGAATGGTGGTGCTTAGCGTTAATAGTGGAATAGTAAAGGCAAGCACATCTTTTTAGGATCTTCATTTTCAAGAATAATTAATAAATAATATTTAGAAGACGAAATTATCCTTTTTAACAAGTTACCCGGGGTAACCCGTTAACATTACCCATTAAACAATACTCACAGAAGCGGAAACAAAAGATGAAAAAAAATAAATAAATTATGACAACCAAAGTTGTTGGATATCTTTCCTTAAAGATATTTGAAGAGAACAAAAGCATGAAACTATAAGAAATACCGTATATATTTACCACATACTATTTCCACATCTAAATCACCAGCATAGAATGCTTCCAAGTTCACCCAATTAGTTCAACCTCTGGCTTTCAGCTCTGCAAGTCGCTTGGATAAGTCATCTTCATCAACTGTCTCACTTGTTTTCGTAGGAACGGGATG
Source organism: Tetragonia tetragonoides (assembly GCA_038025085.1). Lineage (NCBI taxonomy): Eukaryota > Viridiplantae > Streptophyta > Magnoliopsida > Caryophyllales > Aizoaceae > Tetragonia > Tetragonia tetragonoides. The sequence continues at coordinate 49,379,063 of CM076145.1, forward strand.
GCCAGCAGGCTGTGGCAAACCAACAGATACCTCCAAACCATAATCATCAGCAACTTGGTGCATCAAACTGTTAACATCTGATTCGGGGGTTGAAAGTGAGGTTGATCCTGCCATTGAACTCTCCATAAACTCTGCTTGCACCTCCATGTTGACAAACTGCTTCTCAAACTGGTCCATTGTTTCTGACATCTTCTGCAAGTTACCTGTGCAACACCAGGAAAAAAAATTCAAACAGAGAAACTGGGGAGCGTAACGAGATAAATTCACAAATTCACACAAGCCCTGGAAACCGGAATCTCTTCATCAGAAGAATCACAAAAGCGATGAAACATTTACTGTACTCAGAAATACCAGAGCATCGCCTCACATCACCATGTTTCAGTATACCTAACACAATTACACACACTTGCCATTATGTAAATGAGAGAGCCCACTACTTATATAAGTATAGCTGTTGTTACAGGCTTGTAAATGAGAGAGCCTTCTTAAACTACAAACCGCAGAACTGACACGCAAAAACTAAAACTACGCGCTCATGTCCAACTATATGTATTAAGGGAGCTAATCAGTAATACAGGACATATGGGAGAGCTCAACTGCAAATCCTAGCCCAAAGGGTGGGAGAAGGCATAACCTTATATCAACATATAAACCCCCATCAGCCTTCTATATATCGGTGTGGGACTCAAGTCCCATACTTGCAATAGGACCATAGCAGTAAACAAGCTTAGCTCCTACTTACCCATGTATTTCAGAAAAAACAGAAGTCGAGTCCATCGAGTATATCTGCTCAATAGTCAAGTTGTCACTTAAATTTCAAAATCAAATAAGAAGATAGATCCTAATTCTTTGAGAATCAAGCTGATTCTTAGTATCCACAGTTAAACTGAAGTTAGGTTCAATCAAACAGACAAACTATAATTACCAATCAATTACACCCAAAACAAACAAAAGTCAAGAATTCACAACGCACATACCAAATCAAACATCCTAATTGAACCCTAACCACTAGAATCAAACAAATTCAATCAAATCCCCAAAACCTAATTCTTAGCATTCTCAGTTAAGCTAAAATTAGGTTCAATCACAGTCACACACCCACAAAAAATTGAATAGCGTTAAACTCAAAACAATCAAAACTCAAGAATTCACACTCACATATTCGCAACTAACAAATCAAACATCCAAATTAAACCCTACCCACTAGAATCAAACAAACTCAATAAAATCCCGAAAACCTAAAAACAAAATCGAAATCAGTTAAAATTACCAGTAGCGAGAGACGAATTGAGCGAAGTAACAATAGAACCCATAGATTTTGAAACAGTTTGCATCTTTGCTTGAGTATCAAGACGAGCAACAACAGCATCAAGACGAGAAGAGAGACGAAGATAATTCATCTGCTCAGTTCGTTTACGAATAGCGTTTTCGGCATAAATTCGAGCTCCATCCATGTTTGATTTCTCCATTGCTTTTTTGATTTTCAATTTCTCGGATTTTTCCTCTTTTTCGCACTTTCGAGCTTGTCTTGCTAGGGATTTTGATGTCATCTTGAGCTCCATTACTTGTTTCATTAGCTTCTCCGTGCTTCCTCCCATGGTTGATTGGAGATTTGGAAGTTGATCGAAACCCTAGGAGAGAGAGAGAAAGAGAGGTTGAAGGAAATTTTGATCGTGTTGTGAGTTTCTTCGAGGGGAACTGGGGAAGGAGGTTCAAGAAGTAACGGTTGAATGTTTATATAACTGCTCAGTTGACTTGGTAGTTGTTTATTTTTGTAGTTGTGGCCTTGTCACTTGTGGGCCGGGTTGCCCCAGAAATTACAAACCCAAATTAAATTAAACCCGGGAAAATGAACCAAAACCGAGTATCCGAAGTCCATAATCAAATATTTTGAAGTCAAACCCAATTTTAATCCGAGTATCTATAACTATAAGTCTATAACATTGGAAGTTCAAAGTCAAATACGAGTATCTTTAAAAAAAAGGTTCCAAAATCAAATTTTTAAAGTTATACCAGATTTTAATTTGAGTATCTATAAGACTATAAATATATAATTCATTTCGAATGACATATTTAAAGTTGACTTGATATTAGTTAGATGAGGTGGTCATACCAGTTTAACTCAATTGTAACTGGAACGGAAAACCGTCTGAACTTGAGTTAAACATGAACTACAAGTAAATTTTGATTTGAACTCGACTACGAGTAACTTGTAAGTTAGTTTTTTTGAATTTTTGGGTGGGTTTTTCGAACCGGATAGTTCTCAATTTTGAGAATTATTATGGTTATTTTGTGACAAAGACCTTGAAGTTGCAAAGTGATTTATCAATAATTAGGAGAAAAATAAGAATTGTGATGTCTTCTAGTAGCTAAGACATGGATATTTGACCTCTAATCCGCTTTTGATCTGGATATGACATTGATATTGGACCTAATACTTATGCAAGATGACCAAAAACACTAGTATAAACCACAACTGAACCAATTTTCCCCATCCAAAAATTAAAGTGATCGATTGACTTGTTTGTGTTAAAATCGCCTTAGAAAGTTGCAGAAGCTTAAGGCTTTATTTGATTTACTTGGAAAAAAAAAATGAACTGAATTGAAATATACTGAACTGAATCGAATTTTTTTAACTTGACTGTTAACCATTTAAAATTCTTCCAAATATATTCAATATTAGACTCATTTGAAAGTATGCTTTGAGATACTCCTGATGACATAGTTATCATTATAAATTAATTCAGTAAATAAAAAGTTATTTGAGTGATAAAGTTTTGCATGAACGGAACTAAAATTAAGTTGTGGTAAACAGAGCCGCTAAAACCCCTATGAATCTATTACTCCATATATTCAATCACTCATGGTAAGGAAGGTTGTGCAAGACTATCATCTCACGCGCACGAAGCCACCAAATATTCCACAGAATCAATACATGATCTATTCTGCCTAGAGGTGTCAAACAGGTCGGTCAGGTCGGGTTCGGGTCTGGTTACTTTCGGTCGGGTCATTTAACAGGTCGGGTCGTTTTATTTTCGGGTTGAGAAAAACTTGTTCATGACCCAATGTGTTCGGGTTCGGGTTCGGGTCGACCCAACGGGTTGAACACTTATTTTTTTAATTTGGTTATAATTGCATAATTAATTTTATTTTCAGCTTTAAAATAAAAAATTGCCATACTATATTAATATTAGACATAAAAGATATGGTTCTAATCTACTTGAAAAATATTTCGTAAGGTTTTCACCTGTTATTGGGTTTTTACTAATGCAAAAGAAGTATCAAAATCCATACCAATATGACAATTAGTCAAAATCGTTTCATAAGTAATAGAAAAACTCTTATTTAAGAGAAATATGAAATTATGAATCTCAAAGTTAGTTGATATGTTAGAAATTTTGATATGATAAAGTCAATTGTCATCCATTTTTCTCATGTTGAGGTGTTTTATTTTGAACGTCCCAACCCAACGGGTCGACCCAGAGCGGGTTCGGGTTTGACCCAATAAATATCGGTTTTTCGGGTTCGGTATGCATCGGGTTTTGAGTTGGAATTCTTTGTTCATGACCCAGACTTTTCGGGTCGGTATGGGTCGAGTTTTCGGGTCGGATCAAATTTGGACAGCTCTAATTTCTGCCAAATAATGAATGTGTCATGCACAAGCAAGTAGCGAATAATTAGCATGTATAAATTCATTTCCTTGATTATTGGTCCTTTATCCAGATCAAACATCCACCAAATTTAAGATTAGTTTTCTTTTAGTCACATTAATCATCTACCAAATACTTACCATTTTGCTCATGATCTAGATTAGTTTTTTTTTTTTAGCCAAGAAATGACAATTTACAACTTAGACGTGTTGAAAAATACAAACTTAAATTATCGAAGTTATAATTAGTAAGCTCTAAATAGTAAATCATTTAGAGTCTTATATTATCAAATGACTGTAACTTAAGATTAATATAAACCACTATTTCTTAGGAGTTAGAAATAGTATATAAGGAGATCTAGAAGATTATGTAATGGAGATAACAATGAATTAAGAGAAGATAGCCTGCAGAGCTATCGTGGTTGAGCATAGCAATGCTCACCATCATTGTTCCCCCTCATTTTATATATTCACATGTGTTTGATAAGTGAATATTATTATTGTTATTTTAGATTGGGTCCACTACACATCCGCTGCGCCGAAATTTTAACATGGTATCAAAGCCGATGGTAGATCCTATTTCCTCCAATTCAACAACAAAAGAAATCATGTGCTTCCCTCACGAGAATAGATTGGTTAAGATACCAACTAGAAATCCAGGTTTGGTAGTCAAATATGCTAACCCAAAGGAAATTGAGTGGCCAAAGCATAAGAGCCAACTCAAGACAAATAGGGTAAAAGAAAGAAACCCTATTGAGTCAAGATGGGTAGAAACTCAAGAGAATCTCGGTATGACCGAGATGACGACGACACAGCCGTAAGAAGAATCTCGGTATGACCGAGGTGGCAACGCAGTCGTAAAGAGAATATCGGTATGACCGAGGCAGCCGCAGCTGTAAGAAGAAAGGTTGGGACAAGGAATCCCAATTTTGAAAAGTGAACAGATCCAAGAGTAGGGTCAAGTATTGGGAAGAGTAAATCATGATACGAAGTTCACAGGATGTTCAAGGTGTAGTAGTCATCCTGGAGAGTTGATAAGACATAGAGGATGCAATTATAGGAGGCTTCGGCTAGAAAAGATCATATGGCCACGAACATCAGAAGAATGTGAAGTAATGTGGTCATCGAAGTTATTAGTGGACCAAAAGCGTTTGAATGGATAATTTAAGTTTGAGGGGGTGTGTTGGAAAATACAAACTTAAATTATCGGAGTTATAATTAGTAAGCTCTAAATAGTAAATCATTTAGAGTCTTACATTATCAAATGGCTGTAACTTGATCTAGAAGATTATGTAATGGAGATAACAATGAATTAAGAGAAGATGGCCTGCAGAGCTATCGTGGGTGAGCATAGCAATGCTCACCATCATTGTTCCCCCTCATTTTATATATTCACATATGTTTGATTAGTGAATATTAGTGATTGTTATTTTATATTGGGTCCACTACACATCCGCTGTGCCGAAATTCTAACAAGACGAAACTCCCAATGTATTTATTCGTCCATGTTATTATGATAATAAGTTTGATTATCGAATGGCGGAATTTGATGGGAAGCGAAACAAGAAAGAGATCGGTTCCATAGATTTAAGAAGTGATAAACTCATTATATATGGAGTTGAGGTTCAAGAATCTATGTTACAGAGGTTGTATGAATCTTTAATTTTGAGGTCAAAAGCCGGAGTCGCTTATGTTAATTGCAACGGAGCATGCTGTATCTTTACAAAAGAAGATGAGGGTTATCATATGCCCATTAATAACGTTATCTTTGATTGGTCTCCCTTTGGAATCACAATACCAAATTCCATGAACGATGCATTAAGGAAACAATTAGCTGAAAAAGACAAGGAGATAATCAACATGAACCACCAACTTTCGTCTTCTGAGGCTGATTTGCAAGCCTCAAGGAAAGAGGTAGAAGGGCTTAAGGAGCAACTTTCGACGTCTAAAAAGAACCAACAAGATATGGAAGTGAAGCTTGAAAAGGTATGTACTCAACTTTCTTTGATTGATTTTGAGCTAGAAGTTTACAAGATTGAACTGGAGTCATCTAAGAAAGAGGTCACAAATCTGCACGACGAGCTTTGTACTCGTATGGAAGAAAGTCAAGACATGGAAATGGAATTGAAAAAGGTACGAGCTCAACTTTTTTCAGCTAACTCCGAATTGCAAGCCACTACAATTGAGTTAGAGCTTTCGAAGACGAAGATAATGGAGCTTGAGGAACAAATCTCAACTTGTAAGAAGGAAAATCGAAACATGGAAAATCAACTTTCGTCGATTAATTTGGAATTAACATACACCAAGTCTCAATTAGAATCCTCAAATGAAACCGTAAAGGAGCTTGAAGATCAAGTTTCCTCTTGTAGGAAAGAATATCAAGATACAAAAACAGAACTTTCTTCCAAAAAACTCGAGTTCGAGGAAATTGAGAAGGGAAGGCAAAAAATGGAAGGCGAGCTAGGAAAGATGGAAGAACAAGTTTGTTGGGCGAAAGTTGAGCTACAAATTACCAAAACGCAGTTGGAAAAAGTTAATTCTGAGGCTAAGTATGCAAATCGAAAACTTGATCAAATGCTAACGTCCATGTTATGGGCAAGGTTCGGGCGTAATTGTCACATTATTTCGCCACATAAAAGATTAGAAGAGACAGAATGTGTTGATTTTGATATGTTGCTGTTTAAGGAATCAGACTCTTCAACTGGTACTGATGTCCCAGTTATTAGTAAGGAAGTTTCAGATTGAATAAACAACTTGTGACAAATTCATGTACTACAATTGACGAAGATCATATTTTCATTGATAATTGTGAAATGACATGAGATCGTACTTGAATGATATTTGAGATAAATTATCTTCAATGTAGTGTACTGTGTACATAAGACAATGGCAAATGCGTAAATGATAAGTATATTGTATTAATGTTTCTTTTCCTACTAGAACTATTTACATACTTTTACTTATGTGGTCAAAATTTAAGTCGAGGAACAAATGTCAAACCGAAATCCTAATACAAAGGATTAATATGTTTGAGAGAGGAAACTCTAGAGGAAGAATTACAGAGAATCCATTTCGCGTCTTAATCTTATTCTAATTTACAATCTAACAATGTCCTAATCATGGCAGCTTGAGACATCAAGTTTACATTACTTTTACTTATATGGCCAAAATTTAAGTCGAGGAACAAATTTCAAACCGAAATCCTAATACAGAGGATTAATGTGTTTGAGAGAAGAAACTCTAGAGTAGGTCGGGTCGGGTCTGCCCATTTATTAACTGGGCCAAGCCGGGTCGGGTCTGCCCATTTATTAACTGGGCCAAGCCGGGTTGGGTCAATCAAATTTGTGGGTGGGCCGGGCCATTTAAAGTTTAAAACATGTTTTTTTTTAAATAATAAAATATTTTGTGGGTTGACTCATTTTTTTTTGTGACCCGGTATGAGTCGTCCAACTTTTACATGATCAGTCCATTTTGACCCGCCTATTTATAATTATAAATGGGCTATGACCCATTGGGCACTGGACCAAGCCGGATCAGTTACAAGGTTCCCTCCCACTTGTCTCAAGTTTGAAGTTAAAACAAAGACAATCAACGAGCTAGTACGGGGGGGCGAATACACCTGCATTTTTTGGTCTTTGCCACGGGTATCCCACCGTCGACCACAGTGACTAATCCCCTCGCCCCAACTGTCAGCGCACTAAGCGGTAGGGGGCTGTCAAGGGATTTTTTCCATTCGCAAGAGTTGGGATTCGAACCCTCAACCATTTGCTTAAGGGATGAAGTGCTGAACCACTATATCGACCCTAAATGCTTGAATACACCTGCATTGCTGCATTTAATTTGCCCATTTCTAATGTCATTGACCACCAAGGTGGCGTTACAATGGTATAGATCTAGGCCACAGCATTTACGTCCTTTGTTTTAGTCCCAGCTCATTCCATTACTAGTCAATATTTGATGAATTGGCACTCCAAATAATCATATAACAATAATTTAACAAATAAACCCAATACAGTTTACGTAGATTTACAATATATTACTCCGTATCACAGCAAATTGTTAGACTTTCAGATCAAATTTGAAAATTACTCTTTAGATTCATTTTTCGATAATTTGTTCCAAAAAGCACATTTTTATAAACTTTTAAGCTATAGAATTATAATTATTTATGGTCAACTTTCGTTTTTTTTGAGCACCATAGCGAGTTAAATGGAAAGGAAATAAGGAACGGAGGGAGTACATGCTCCTAGGAGTAGGTAAAAATTTACGTGTGCCCATTGTATGATTGTACGCAATCCAAAAACAGAATAGAGTCTCAACATGGGGTATATGCTCGTGTCCTCCTTACCTTTAATGAATTTTGCAGAAGATTCTTACAAATGCTAACACACCTTTCGTGATACAGTTCTTAGCTTGTCTTGCAAATCACAAGCGTAATATTCGATACTAAGCTTCCCCATTATGTTCAATTTTCCGCACATACAAACCTATTCTTTTCTCTTGCCATATGCATTTGGAAAGAATATACTATATACATTATCTAACTTGTCAAAAAGTGAACAAGTCCAGCACAAGTGAGGAATAAGTACCATCTGGATTAGTTGAAACCTACATAATAAGAGAATCCATCCATTTCATCATTTCCCCTTCACAAAACAACAAAAATCTTCCTCTTTTAGTTCAAATCCTTCCACAAGCAAGTTTGTATAAAATTTGAGCCCTCCATTATTTTCCGTCTATTTTAGTTATTGGAGTCTAGATATATTCATCGATCTATTCCAAAAAAATGGTCGTTTACAATTTAGAAGAATCTCCTGATGTTTACATTACACCACGTTATTTCGTGAATAAGTTTGTCTATAGAATGTCACAGTTTTTTGGAGAGGTGAATAGGATTATTATCCGTAATATAGACCTAAGAAATGATAAATTGATTGTATATGGTACCGAGATAAACCAATCTGCATTACAAAAGTTGCATGAATCTCTTGTCTTGAGGTCAAAAGCCGGGACAATTTATGTTAATTGCATGGGAGCTTGCTATTTTGTTGTACCAGGGAAGGGTTGTTATAGACCTATACATAATGTCATCTTTGATTGGTCTAATTTTGGAGTCATATTACCAAATTCAACCCATGAATCTTTGAGAAAACAGCTAGAGCAAAAGCAGATGGAGATAAATCAGATAGATGTGCTCAAAGAGCAAATTTCAGCTTGTCAAAAGGATAAACAAGACATGGAAATGGAATTGCAAAAGGCACGTGAACAACTTTCTTTGGTCGATTTCGAGCTAGAAACTTACAAAATTGAGTTAGATTCGTCTAAGAAAGACATCAAGGAGCTTCAAGATCAGCTTATGGAAAGGCAAAACATGGAAACAGAATTGCAAAAGGCGCGAGATCAAATTTCTAATGCTGAATTTGAGTTAGATAGTACTAAGAAACTATTGGAGTCATCAAACATGAGCATAAAAGAGCTTGAGCATCAACTTTCATCTACTAAGGATGAAAAACAAGATGTACAAAGAGAGCTACAAATGGTACATAATGAACTTTCTTCGGTTAAACTCGAGTTATGCTCAACAGAATCCCAACTAGAGTCGTCGAATAAATTGGTAAAAGAGCTCGAGGAACAACTTAATGCTTGTGTAAAAGATGGTGAATGCCTGAAAATGGAGCTACAAAAGGTACAAGATCAACTTTCTTTGGCTAAGGATGAATTACAATCCACAAAGAATCAGTTAGACTCATATGAGAAACAAGTGCAAGAGCTTAAGGGTCAATCTTGTACTTGTAAAAGGCAACATCAACATTTAGAAGCAGAATTACAAAATGTTTCAAGTCATGTTTTGTCCATTGATTCTGAGGTGAAGTCTGTCGTTCATAAGTTAGATCAATTGCTAATTTCGACGATGTGGAACGAGCTCGATGGTACAGCAGGATGTGGAGATTCAATGAACAACTTAACAATGTCTGTGACAATTGAAGAAGATGTTCATGAGGAAATTGCGAAATGACATGGGTTTGGATGTTATGTATCTGGAGTTGAATAACTCATTTGCTGATGCTTATTGCAACTCAATCACACTTAATTACTTTGCAGAGTAATATTGATGTATTTAGTGCAATGGGTCGTTAACTCGTTATGAATTGCCTCAAATGTACATATGTTCATTGTTCAATGATGGAATACTACTGTATTTAATCTTTTGGGCCTACGTCCTCTGTTGTAATGTTTGGAGGAGAACACAAGTTACACAATCCATGAAAGAGAGCCTAAGCCCGAGCCCAAAGTGAGAGTTCATCTTATTCTAACCGTTTAGCATTAAAAGGAGAAGCCCACCAGAGTATGCATAATGAGATTACAAAAATGTGATTTTTCGAAAGTAATAATGAAAATGAATCTAACAAAAGTTTTACAACCCTGTAAATATTTTGCATATTAACGATCAAAGTTTGTGAACTTTAACATTGAAAAAATAAATGACAAGATTTTAGTGGGACAGAGGAAGTAATCCCTTCTTATTACATGTGATAGGTCTGTTAACTCATTGAAACGAATCAAAAATATCAAACCCAAACTTATATCCTGTTGTGTTTTTTTTCACTTGTTTTGTAATTGATTAGTTATAAACTTTTTTTTTGTCACACATTATCATTCAATTCAATTCACTTTTGTTTTGCTCATTTTAGCGGAGAAGGAAAGAACACCCCTCTATGTTCATTTATTTCGTGTTCTCGTATCCATAGTCCAAAATTAGTAATCTTCTATATATTAATACTATGCCAGAAAGAGAAGATGGAAAAAGCCACGTGACGAGTTAGGAAATTTTCTCACCTATTAAGTTCACGTGGCAAGTTAGGAAAATTTCTCATCTAAATGTCACTTAAAAAAACGTAAATAATGTTTGAAAATATAAGATTATAAAATAATAAAAAAGAGAGAGAGAGAAAAATAACTGAATGAGTTGAATTTGAAAGTGGTCTATCATTTCCTATTTTCTTGCTTACACTTTTCTTGAATTTAGATTCTTCCTTTGTGGGGTTTGTGTACTTGTGTTTGGTTGCATAAATTTCCAAGGCCACTAAAACTCCAAAACGTGGGTTACTGACTCCTTTTCTTTGTGCTAAAATATTGGCCAGTATTCAATGTGCAACCGTTTTAGAAATTTTGCAGAGAATTTGATTCACAATTCTCCATTATACAACCTGGCCCTTCATATTCTAATTTTTATCTCATCGATTGCTTTATTGAATGGGAAAAGCAAATTTGCTTGGGTTTGTTGAAGGGGGAAAATTGCGTTCAACCGATCACATCTACAAATTATCTCAAATCTCGCTTTTTTTCTAAAACTTGTAATCTTTGTTTTTTTAGTTTTTCTTTTTCCAATGTTTTTTTTTTTTTTTTGGAAAATGGTAAGTAATTTCCATTCACCAAGGGTATACCAATGTGGTACCCCGGGAAAAAAAGAACACAAACGTGTAGGGCATAACACCGTACACAATCCTAAACAACAACCTACATGTTTTGTACCATATATTCAGCCTTGTCCCTATACAACGCTATAAACCTAGAGCAAAGACACATTTTTATTTGCCTAACTATAACATTTACAGTTCTAGATTTGTGCGGGAATATCCTCTGGTTCCTTTCAAACCAGATTTCATAGAGAGTGCAGACAAAGGCAGCTCTTTTGATTCTGGTCCTCAAGCTTTTGCCTTTACAGTACCTACTGAACCACCTCACCTCTCTCCCAAAGCTTAGAGGCGCTCTATCAATCCCAACCCAGTGCAGAATATTCCTCCAAACTGCAGTAGCAAGATCGCATTTAAAAAACAAATGGTGACAATCCTTTCTCCCAGTGCCACAGATACCACAGTTGTCACTAATATTGAGCCCTCTCGCTCTCAGAACGGCTCGAGTCAGTAGGCTTCCTTTGCAAGCCAGCCAAGCGATGATGTTGTGGCGAGGTCTAGCACTGCTCTCCCAAATCACATGATACCACCAGACCTTCATTCGAGGAGCGTCAAAAACATCATATAGATTCTGAGTCTGAAACTTACCCCCTTGTCCCTGTAGGAGAAGTTGGGTCTCCGGGATTGACCCCCCCTTTCCACGCAGCTCATCACGAACTTGCAGTAATCTTCTCCATCCCCAAGAGTTCCCAGGCTTACTATCAACTTGCCAAATGGTCCCCCTATGCAAGAGGTACTTAGAAACCCATCATGCCCAGCACCCCTCTCCTTCTTTATCAAGCCACCAAATATTCCTGCAAATACAGGCCACGTTCCAAATACCAATATCTTGAACATGTAACCCCCCATATTTCTTTAGACAACAAACTTTCTTCCAACTCACAGGTATAAGAGCATGCTTTCTTTCAATATGGCCCCAAATAAATTGTCTGCCCATCCTGTTTATCTCGTAGATAACCTGCTTTGGCAACAAAAAAATAGAACACCAGTAGTTAAGAGAGGAGAAAACCACCGAGTTCCAGAGCTGAATTCTTCCTGCATAGTTGAGTAACCGAGTCACCCAATGATGAATTTGCCTGGAAATTTTGCTGAGCAAAGGGAGGCAAAGGGCGTGTGTAAGTCTAGATGCAGATAATGGCACCCCGAGGTACTTGAAGGGAAGAGATCCTTCTTGAAACCCCGTACTATCAAGTATACTCATCTTGTCACTCTCTGATAACCCGCCAAAGTAAAAACAGCTCTTTGAGTCATTTGCTTGAAGACCAGAGAACCCAGCAAATTTGTGAAAAGTTTCAAGTACAACACCAATGGTACTATTGTCCCCTCGTGAGAACACAAGGAGATCATCCGCGAAGACTAAGTGAGTCAACCCAATGCGCTTGCACTTGGGATGATATTTAAACCTTGGATTTTTATCAAGCTTCCGCATCATTCTAGAGAGACCCTCCATACATAAAACAAAGAGGAAAGGAGACATGGAATCTCCTTCCCCCCCCCCCCCCCCCCCCGCAAAGAAACCCCTAAGGCTCCCATTTATGTTGATAGAGAAGTGTGAGGAGGAGACACAGACCATAATCCTTTTGATGAACCATTGAGGGGACCCCAAAACCCCAAGCATCTTTTCAAGGAAACTCCAGCTAAGAGAATCGTATGCTTTCCTTATGTCAATTTTAAGCATAGACCTCGGGGAGATATGCTTCCTAGCATACTGGTGGACAAGTTCATGGGAGAGGAGGATGTTGTCCTGAATTCTTCTCTTGGGCACAAACGCAGATTGTTCTATGCCCACCAACTCAGTTACCACCTTCTTCAACCTGTCAGTTATCAATTTTGTGATCCCCTTGTAGAGGACATTGCAGCAAGCGATAGGCCTATAGTCCCCTGCAGTGGTAGGGTTCTCACACTTAGGGACAAGTGTAATGGCAGTCGTGTTCACAGCTTTAAGAAGTTTCCCAGTGGTGAAGAAGTCTCTTACAGCTGTACAAACATCCCTTCCCACCACGTTCCAGGCTTGCTTGTAGAAAGCTGAACTAAACCCGTCAGAGCCCGGGGCCTTAAGTCTGGGATGCTAAAATAGGCTTCTTTTATCTCCTGGTCTGTAACTCCTCTCATGATGTCCTGCTACTGGCTATCAGTTAAACAAGGCCCCTCTTGAAAGCAAGTAGAGTCAAAGCAATCCACCTCTTGTCGAGAACCAAAGAGTCCTTTATAAAAGTCAACAAGCAGGTTTGTTATGGAACTAGGGTCAGTATGGCATTGCCCCTCTGCATCATAAAGTATTTTCACTTTATGCCTAGCAGTGTGTTCCTTAACTCGAGTATGGAAGTATTTGTTGTTGCCATCCCCTAACTCCATATCTATCCCTTTGGCTTTTTGCTGTAAGATTTGTTCTTCAATACCTATCCATTTCAAGTACTGCTCCAAGACTTCCTTCTCCTTTGTTATGAGGTCAGCATCTCTCACATGCAATTGCAATTGCATCTGCACTTCTTTCAAGGCTTCCTCCAGGGTATTTACCTTTTCATGAATCTTGCTGAATTTCTTCTTATGAAGAGTCTTCAGCTGCTTCTTAAGCATTTGTAATTTTTTGACCACTTGATACATAACACACCCTCTGACCTCCCTATTCCACACAGACTCGACAATGATTATGAAGCCAGGATCCTCACCCCAACATTTTAAGTATTTAAAGGTTCTGGGACCATGGACATCCTCACTAGCCAATCTGATCAAGCTAGGAGAATGGTCAGAGACCCCTGGGGTTAGGAAATCCACATTAGCATCACCATAAGTATCTAACCATTTACCATTACCCAACACACGATCCAGCTTACACATGACACGAGTGGCTGCTGGCTGTTTATTACACCAAGTGAATTGGCAGCCCACATATGGAAGATCATGTAGGCCACATCCCTCTAAACAATGCACCAGATCCTCAATCTCCCCCATGACAGGATCAGCATAGGAAATCCTTTCATCCGCATTCAAAACAACATTAAAATCTCCGGCAACTAACCAAGGGTCATTGATGCTACTAGCCCACATCTCCAAATCAGCCCATAACCTCAGTCTTTCCTGCCCTTTTTTCATAGCATACACAACAGTAAAGAAGCAATCAACCTTGTCACCTTTTATCTTACAATGCATTGCCTGATCAGTCGTGCAAATAACACTAACCTCCAGGTCCCCCTCCTGCCACATACACCATAGTCTCCCATTGGGGTGGCAGGAGTGGTTGCTAGCCCACTTATACCCCTTAAACTGAGCCCTCATCACAGAATCAATTCTAGATTCCTTTATTTTTGATTCAACTATAATAATCAAAGAAACCTTATTTTTTTTAATACATAAAGCTTTTTACCTCATTTATTTTTTGGGGGTCATTACAACCCCTTATATTCCAGACAGATATAATCATGGATCAGGAGGTTTGTTGAGAGTCACCCCTGCATTTCCATCACCCTCTTGAGCTCCTCTCATCCAGTCATTCAACAAAGCTCCAAATCCATTTGAGATGGCCAGAAAGGGTACTTTCCCAACCATCCTCCCCTCTAATCCTCCTTTTACCTGAAAATGGTCCAACCTTCTTATTGGCCCTGTATGGCGCCTGGAGGTGACCATTGTAAACCCATCAGATTTTAAACCCCCTCCAGGTGTAGCCAAAGTCTGCTGAAGTCCTGGTTGTGGAGCCAACCCTTCATTACTCTTGTCCTGAACCTGGTGATCAGGTTTCTGGACTGGTACCCAGTGCTGTGTAGTTTTTGTGGCAGCTCTAACCTGCACCTCAGTCTGAGCACCCCCCTCCTTCCCCTCTCTAGCTTTTTGACCCTGCAATGCACATCCAAGTGCCCAATCTTGTTACAGGTATTGCAGAATTTGGGCACATTTTCAAAGATAACCTTCTGGTGAAATGTCCTACCAAAGGGAGAAGTGAGTGTAATATGCTTCGATAAATCCTTCTTCAAGTCAATCTCAATAAGCATTCTTGCATACGAAAGTCTAGTCTTCTGGGTAGTGCACTTATCTGCAAATAGTGGCTTGCCCACTTTACTCCCAACCTTGCTAAGCCCCTTCTATCCGGACTTGGAAAGATAGTCCAAACAGGAACCCTAATTTATTCTTCACCCCCAAGCACAAAATCAGGTGTCCAGATTTTCAAGATAAGGAGCTTATTGGCATAATACCATGGCCCCCCTCAGGAACTGCATTTTTGGCTTCCTCAGTGGGGAATTTCAGCAAGAATCATCCCTTCGAGTGCATGTGAATTTGAGGTTTAGCCAGTGTTTTCCAAGAAGAGGCAATAAACCCTTTTAACCCATTCAGAGATACACCACCCCCCAAGAAATAGTCAACAAGGGTAAATTTCCAGTAATCTAGGGTTTCTTGAACATCATCCATATCTAAACAAACATTCTCCGAATCACCAAGATCAACGAAAGAAAGTTTCATACCTTGAGAGGGATCATTGTTCTCCCTGAAAAGTTTTCGCCAAACAGAATTGCCAGTTTGATTTTGTCCCTTCGTTCCTGCATCCCCCTATTTGTTACCCATATCGCCTTTTTCCCCAATTTCGCCATTACCAGAACGCAATTCAATAATCTGATCCTCTACTGGAGCCCTAATTGATTTCGGCTGATCAATTTCATCTTCAACCTCATCAGCCCAGCTCTTTCGCCTCTGAATCAGATCCCCATCAGTCATCATCTCCTCACGATCTTCAATAAACCCAAGGTCCTCAAGTTCCTTTGGAATTTCGTTGTCTCGCATTTCTAGGGTTTCCTCACTCATTGACGGAGGGAGAAAATCCCCAAACACCACTGGCGACTTAGGTTTTGGTGAAATCGTCGCAACTCTCACGACTCCCTTCTTCGCCTTGCCAGCAGATTTAGATTGCTGGGTTTTTTCGGCCTTCCTCTCTTTCCTCCAACCACCATGGCAGCGAAATGGGCACACGAGAGGTGTGCTCCACAGAGTTTCTCTCTCTAGCGCTACCTTCCAATCTTTTCTTTTGATCTTTTCCAGATTTTTTTTTGAGTGTAATGTATCTAATGTTATTTGTTTGGTGAAATAAGGGGTGAAAATTGGCAAATTTGAGACAGACACAAGCTTGATGTTTGAAAGAGAACAATGGTGACGAAGACGGTAATGAAAGACTATAATGCATGTTATGGTTTTATCTCTTCTTTTTTTTCTTGAAACTTTATCTGAAATCTGTTGAATTTGTTTCCTTTTGCTAATCGAATTGCTCTGTATAGACTCTTTTTTTTGTAAAGATAAGACGAATTGCTCTACATACACTGATCTCAAAGGGTTCTCGCTGATCGATTTTGATCGGTAGCTCCAACATGAACTTCTCAAGCGGCTCCGAGGTAGTGTTGTATCTCTCTTTTCTTTTCACGCTTGAATATGAGTGATTATTGTGCTAATGAATGAATGGAAAGATAATAGTAGAGAATGGGAGAGGAGGCTTGGCTGAAAATAAAAAAGTGCGTTCAAATTTTGTTACATCTTCAAGTAGTGCGCACTTTTCTTTTGGGAGCATTTTGTCTTATCGACCAGTTAATTTAAAATTAGATTAGTAACTTGAAAGGATTGATATCAGATTTGAGAGAGAGAGAGAGAGAGAGAGAGAGAGAGAGAGAGAGAGAGAGAGAGAGAGAGAGAGAGAGAGAGAGAGAGAGAGAGAGAGAGAGAATGTGAGTTAGAAATTGATGGGTGTATTTTTTATCTTTTTCTTTTCCATTGAATCTTATTCAATTTGAATGATGTTCTAACTGGCCAATATGTGATCAATATTTTTTTAGGTGCTAAATTGTGATCAATATGTGAGAGTATTGATTTATGATTGTGAGTACGCATCTTATTTGCTAAACTTTTGGAATCTGGTGTATTGTTTTTAACATTGGTGAATGTGGTATGAATTTCTTTTTTTTTTTTTTAGGGAAAAATAGAAATGTTTTTTTATCCGTTTATTGTTGAGTTTGATATCATTTGTCAATGTCGTATGGCCTATTATTTATGAATTTCTTTTCTTATTTATTCAATTACTTGAGTTAAATTTATGCATTATTGATTATTGCTTATTACGGAGTATTGATTAGTTGTTTTTCTTTGCAATGATGTACAAAGGACGTTGCTTGAAGAAATGTTATACTACTAACTCCACTGATTAAATCCATTGATGCATAATCATACAAGTGAGTGCTTCAATATATCAAGACAAAGTGTGTTGAATATATATAAGTCTTGTGCTTGTGTGGAACGGTACGACATATTGAGTTGAGTCTACTTGGGGAAGGAAGCTAAATTACTTTTTGCTAGCATGTTTTAGGAGTAGCTCATGGTGCATGTTTTTACCTTGGTGCATGTTTTTCACGAGTAGCCCATGGTTTAGCATGTTTGGTTTGTTTTCTGTTTTGGGTGCGTGGCTGTTTCTGTGAAAATTTAAATTTATCTATAATTGATTGGATATACTCTCTTTTTTCCCTTTGACAAGAAAGTTTGTGCTACTTTTGCTATATATGGTGCTTTGGATGCTCAGGTTTAATAGGAACCAGGCTTTACAAGAAATAAAAGATGAGATTTAAATGTCGTTGTTTGATGAGCATAATTTTTAGGAATTGCATGCACCGTAAGAGCTTAAATAGGAGAATTTATAGGAGAAATTCCAAACAAGAAGCCAAGGCATGTTGGAAAGAGATATAATGGAAGCCTATCCTATGGAGAGTTTGGAGATAGTATTCTTTGAAACTAATATAACGAGTTGGTTCATTCTTAGGAGGTCTGATCAAAAGAAGTTGCTCTCTTACTGAAAGATTGCAAGCATAGTTCGTACGGTTTGAAGGAGTGAATGTTCCGTATGTTATAAGATAATTTATATTTCAATAGTGTTGCACATAGAGCTAGAATTTCAATTTCTGTTAACAATTATGGTGAGTGAGAAGATACTCCACTATCTTTTATTTGTTGTTGACTTATACAGGATTCTGTTCTTATTATTTCTTTTTTCAAGAATATCTATTTTTTCAACAAGGCACAAAGTTGGAGAAGCTAAATTTCGGGATTTTAAATAAACTTAATTTCAAAAACTCTAAAATTCAAGGTTTAATACGTAAGTCGTTGATATGTCCTTTAAGGTGTTATAGGTAAAGTTCATTTTTCATAATTAATTTTTTTATTTAATATATTATTTTTAATTAAACACTAGTTCCATACAATAGTAGAGTTTTAGTGACTTCACTAATCGAACTACCTAGATTTCATTCAACTAACTAATTTCAAAGTTCAAACCTTGAAATCCACAAGTACGAAGTATGCCCATTCCCATTTCCATTCCCATTCCCATTCCCCAATTCTCCAACATCCCAAGGAAAGAGTAAAAAAAAGGAATAAAGTGTGTTATCAAATCAGCCAATGGGCACCGTTCATTTTGCAGATCGTCAATGATGCTCACTAACATTATTTTTTTTGTTTAACTACAAGTTCATCTAAGCCCGAATCAAAATTAATCTTATTTGCACTGATAAGTTTACAAATGGGTCATGCTCACTAACGTTGTGATTCTCGTCTTTTGACTTGGAATTAGACTATGATGCCCAGTGCTCACTTCACTTCACTACTATAAAAACGGTCATTGCACCTTCAAAAGCTGAGTCCCACCACGTGTCTTTTCGCCCTTACCACCCTATTTCGATGTGTCATTCAAAAAGATGTTCCAATTCAAACGTTCCCATCTCTTAATACCCGAATTTGTATGTTTCCGACATTTTTCTTGCTTATCTTGACACAAGTGACATAACCCATATCGCCAATTTTTCGAACAAATCTTTGAATTTGCTTTAAATTGATCCCAGATTTCAACAACCCCTTTTTGCCTCTTTACCGCTTTTCTCTTTTTCTTCCTTTTTTGGATGATACCCACATTGTCATTTCATCGAACACTTATGGTTTCTCTTGATCTAATCTTGGGTCTTGGAACATTTTAGGCAAATTTGTGTTTTGGATTTTGGGTTTCTTGCAATTTCCTATCTGGGTTTTTGTTCTTCAAAGGGGTTAAAAATGAATGCAAATGAAGATGAAATGCCTGTGTTTGAGATTGCCTTAGTGGTTCCAAATAAAGAAGGGAAAAATTGTGATGAAGGTTGGAGTAATGCTGTGGAGGTTTTGGTTGATGAATTGAAGAAAACTGGGTTGGTTGTTGAGAGAGTTCCTGGACTTGCTGATGAGTTTATAAAGGTTAGGTTTTGCTCATACCTCTTTTATGTTTCTTTATTTATAGGTAATTTTGTTTCCCTTTCTGGGTTTCATTTGTAATTGTTCAGTTTATTTTCAAAATTTCTAAATTTGTGAACTTTACTCTTTATTGGTATCTTGCAATATTTTTTGTTGAAATGGGCAATATTGTTTGTTGAAATGGGCACATTGGGGGTGAGTTTGTCAAGTTCCAGAGTGATGTAAATTCATAAGTTCCAGAACGATTTAAATTCAAAAAACGTTCTTGGTTAAATTGGGCTATGTTTATCAATCCATTATTAGCAGAGTTGAAGTTTCATGATTGAGTTGAACGGTTGAACCCCAGCAGGGATGTCATTTGATTTCTTGACCCCAATTTGTAATTGACACTTCTTTTGTACTACAAAGCTACATTGCTTCTTGCAGCCAAAAGAGGCCCTTGTGGATAAGCGACTTCTAATTTTGGTTTGGCCAAGTATTTAGAACGTAATTGCAGTAAACATTAACCTTTTCTGAACTTGAAAATCTTCTTAGTACTTCCTTAATATTATGTTAATTCCAGGAATGTGATGTCACATGCAAAATACCATTGATCCTATAAATCGAATCTTATGAATTAAGAACTATGAACTATCATATGAATAAGCTAATAGTGTCATTATCAACAACTGTGATCTTAAGAAGAGTGATAGCTTCTGTATGGTAAGTATTGTAGTAGGTTTCGGGCAGTTGTACATATGTTTGTTCTCCGAGCTATTTGCTCAATCAGTTGTTGTTCAGTGATTCCATATGGCATAGAGTAGGAATCACTAGGGCACCTGATAATGTTTAATCTAACATGGACTACTTAATCTATATGAGATGAGCTAATACTATCTAATTTCTTATGGATATTTTGTTAGTTGTTATTGACTTTACTATTTATAAGCTCAAAGTAACTTATGGTGTTTACATACCGGGTGAATTTATCCTGTGGGCTCACACAATAGCTTAAGTCTTGAATGTGGTGTAAGTTTTTTCACATTTGGTCAATAATATTGTGGCCCCAATTACTGCCTGGACACAAATTCATTTGGCCACTTTCTTGTGTTGTCTCTGCATCCACACTTGGGAATTGTTTGCAGATATTATTTTAGCAGTATGTTCAATTAAGATTTTTTTTATAGAAAGGAAAACTTCTACTATAGATTGCCTCCTTAACCATTGGAGACACCTATGGTGCATGTGTGTAACAGATAATAATATTTCTATATGTCAGTTGGCAGCATCTTCGGAGGCTTTGGGAAAGGCTGCAGCAGAATTGCAGATAAGGAAAAGAACCAATATTGGTATTTACTTGTTTTGGTTCCCTATCATTTCCCTATAATACGTAGTTGTGTTGTTGCCAATAATAGTGCTTCATTTTTATTGTTTTTTGCTCCTCATGCCATGTAGCACAATGCATGGCTTATTTAGTATGTTTCTTTTATTGTTTGTTTTCCAGGAATGGACCTTGCTTTTGAATGGGATCAGGTTAAAGCTTTTGTGAGACAGGCTGATGGCTCATTGTTCAGTTGGTGTGAGCGTTATCATTGCTACTATCACTTGATTCGTGGAATAGTAAGCTTTGTTGTGGTTTTATATTTAAAGTGTTTGTTTTATTCTTTCTGGGAGATTGTAGCAGAAATTTACTTTAGTGCCTAGTCGGTTCTTTTGTTTATGTTCTTGTATGTAGCATTGCACACACCAGAGTGCCCCCTACTAAGCAGTTTTCATTCTTGGGGTTAAAGGCATCTGTACCTGGAACTGGAGATGGTGATTGAACCTGTAACGTCAGTGATGCCCTGATTTTGTCATGATTACTTTCATTGCTTATCATATCAATCTGCCAGATTTTCTTTCATTTGACATTAAAACCACTACAGGGTATTATGTGGGATTTTGTTTTTTTTGATAATTTACCATGTGTGAGTTAATGTTTTATGTTGACTAATTGGATGATTACTCATACATCTAACCTGATTTCTGTATCTTACTTTGTGCATGCATTTGCACTTGGGTGTGTATGAAGTAGAAACTCGTACACTGCTGTTTGATTTTCATGGCTTTGTAGGTTATTCCAGACTAAATGTGTGGAAGTTACTCCTTCATTATGGTACTGAAAACAGACAATTGCAGGTGAACAAAAGTAAGGATGCAATAGCACTACAATATGACGGCAAAAAGTTCTATTGGCAACCTTGGGAGCCTCTCCTTCAGAGACTAGAAAAAGAGGGGATTCTTAAGCAAATCTTCCCTTTGCATGGTATAGGAACTTCCTATCATTTTTTAGTTATTATGAATTTGTTGTGACTGGTGAGTGAGCGATATATGAATTGTGTTTTGTGGGGGCAGATGAAAGGAAAAGGAAGAACATGTTGAGGAGCTGGGCACTTAACTGGTGGGACTTGACAACTCAGCCAATTGATGATATATACCTGTATTTTGGGACCAAGGTGAGTTCACATGACATTTGACCTTAACTTGAGTTTGTCATTGCGTGATCTTCAGCCAGATAATTCACACTTTGCAGATTGCGATATATTTTGCTTTTCTTGGTATGTACACTCGATGGTTGCTCTTTCCAGCTGGATTAGCGATTGCCCTTCAACTGGTTGACTTAGGGTAGGCTATACAACCTCAAAGATTATGAGGTCTTTTCTGCAGTATTCTTCGTCACTTAAAGTTTTCTTATTCAATTCCCAATCTTTTCTCAGATCCTGGCAGTTTATGGTTCTCCCATTGTTTTTCGTGACTATAATATCTTGGGCTGTGTTCTTCTTCCAGTTCTGGAAGCGGAAAAATTATGCCCTTTTAACCAGGTAGTTGTTGTTGTTGTTGTTGTAACCAGGTAGTTCTTTTCAGTACCCATGCATCAGGAGCATTTGTTACTTTCTCTACCCTTCAATTGGCATATATCAGAAGCATCTTATTTTTAACTTTTTTGGCTCTAAATCCAGATGGAAAATCAGTTACACAGTTGGAACAGGACCTGGATATAAAGTTTTTGGTATGGATGTAAACTCCCGACAGAATCCTGATGAATTTGCCAAGAAGTTGGAGGTGGACAATGTTAAAGAGAAAGAAGCATATCAAAGGGATGAGTGGTTAGGACGTCTAAAGAGGATCAGAAATGATGCTATGATTATACTGAGCATTATCTGTCTCCAGTTGCCTTTTGAACTTGCATATGCTCATCTTTATGAAGTTATTGGATCAGACATTTTAAAGTAAGTTCCTTGCAGTGGATGATTACCAAACATATGAATGAAAGAGTTAATCTTAGCTGTCCTTGCATTGGGCTTTAAGTAAAAATTGCCGACCTAAATCTTGAACTGCTGCTTCCTATGTTATATCTAGGAACTTCCATTTGCTCATGAGTCATTAGAATATGAATGAAATTAAATAACTGGTGCATTGTACATGGATTGTTTTCTGTTAGCAAGAGATTCACATAGGTTTGCACTTTTGCAAGTCTTCCTTCGAGTGACATTAATATTACCATGGTAACATTTACATCAATTGAAAGCCTCACTATAACATCTATTGGCAGCAGTTACTGATATCATTCAATCCAGAAATGTATTCTCCTTCACTGCCCTCCCCACCCCAATTCCTTTACAGGAGGAAGAAATTGCTAGTTGGAATCCATTAGTTACCCCATGTTATCTTGAGTATACTGTACTTCTGGTAAGGCTTCTGAGATTTATTCCAGAGGTCCCATGTTAGAGTCCCCTCAGGGCCACTGGAGGTTTTCCTGATCGTAACTTCAGGGCCCATTGTATTCACTGAACCGTTTTTACTGTTTTATATCCTTTGTTTATACAATGAAACTCCCTTGAAGTTAGATGAAACTCCCTTTATTTAAGTGCTTCTGAGAGTTCAGGGTCTGCAGTTGATGATTTTTTTTTTTTTTTTTTGGGGGGGGGGGGGGGGTAGTGGGGTGGTTCTCAAAAGCTGTCCCGTGTCTACTGTTTCATACTCCTTTGTTTATTCACTAAAGTTAAGAATAAAAAGAAGAGGAGAAGAAAGGGATAAAGTCAGTCGTAGCAACCCCGTGTCTACATTCTGAACATATTGGTATGCATATATTTGTATGCTAGATGCTCCAACTAAAGATGGAAATGAAGTCCTATGGGAATGGGATATATGGAATAGTGTCCAATTTTTTATTACTGGGAGCTGTATTTTATTTGTTTTGCTTCAAGCCTTCAATTGTGTCTACATGCTTCATTGTCTACACTAAGGGTATTATGCTACTTCAAAACTTTATTATTTTAGTTTTTGTTCAAAGACAAATCTATGAGTGTTTGCTGCCCTCAACTGGAGCCCTATGTGGTGTTTCTTCTTCCTTCTCTCTTAAGTGAATTCCTGTTCCCTTGGTTTGCTGTCCTCAAATGTTCAAGGAAGTACCTAAGCCACTGGAAAGTAACTTGAGGGCTATGTAGCACTACGTCTTTCCTGTTCTTATCAGTGATCATTCTCTCCCTCATAGGCTCTCTCCAGTTGCGTTCTTATGTTGCACTGCCAATATTAATAAAAATATGGAAAATTCTACACTTGCCTACCATGACAGTAGAACATATCTTTTGATAGAAGAACACATCTAATTCTTTAGTCTCGAAACACATATTCATTTTTAGCAGCATCACAAAAGCAGTGACAATAGCAGCAGTGGTATCAATAATAATGATAAACTTGATTTTATTATTTCACAGGTTTGGGTTGACTGCTGCATATCTACTAGTCATTCAATATTTTGCAAGGATTGGGGGGAAAATATCAGCTGATCTCATTAAACATGAAAACATTGACAGCAAAGAGTATCGAGCTGACAGCTTGGTTTACAAGGTGAGGAATTGAATGGGTGCATGGTCTGTCCTTTTTTTGGTTTCATTTTATGATTATTGCAAATCATACCTAACAAAGCCCTTTTAATATGCTCTTTGTAGTTGTTCGGCCTTTACTTTATGCAGACATATATTGGAGTTTTCTATCATGCCCTACTGCATCGCAACATTATGACACTTCGAAAAGTATTGATTCAGCGGCTAATTGTTTCAGAGGTTGGTATACAATTTAAGCACGAAACATAAAATTTTGCTTTGGATGAAACTATAGATGAGAATTTGACTGGAAACATGTGTCTAGGTTTTCGAGAATGTGATTCAAAATTCCCTGCCTTACATCAAATACAGCTATAAAAAATATAGCGCTGTTCGGTGAGCTTCTTTATCCATCTGCAAATTTTTCACATTTAGATAAGGAGTATAAAAGCTAATTTGCCACTGTGACACCTTTGTATTTGATGAAACCTATATATCCATTATCAAAGGTACAAGAAAAAGCATGAGAAAGGATCAACAGGCAAGATTAGGGTCACCTCAAGAGTGGAGAAAGAGTATCTCAAATCTGCGTACTCTGCAAGCATTGGAGGAGAACTTGAAGATGGACTTTTTGATGGTAATATTGCCTATTGGTGGATCATTCTTTGCTTTCCCGTGACCATTGGCTGTCAATTATTTCACTCGTTATTCTCCCATTTTACCCCTCATCAAACTTGTTTTTGGGTGATTCGGTTGTACTTAACCTTGTAATTGGATTTTTTTACTTCATGTAATGGGTACTAGCTGAAATAGCAGGCTTCGTGTGGGGAATTTTATTATCTTTTTTTGCTTATTCATATGGATGTAAGGTTTTGAAACGAAAAAAAGTTCATTTGTGAAAGTTAACTTATTTAGATTGTAAACTATGTGCAGATTTCCTAGAATTGGCTCTGCAGTTTGGAATGATTATGATGTTTGCATGTGCGTTTCCGCTCACATTTGCTTTTGCAGTGGTGGTAAGTTTTAGTAGTAAGTATATTGACTCTTTGTCCAGTCTTTGACTTGTTTAGATGTGTATATTTAAGTTGGAAATATAACCTCTACAGAACAACATGATGGAGATCAGGACAGATGCTCTAAAGCTGCTTGTCATGCATAAAAGGCCAGTTCCTCGTGCTGCTTGCACCATAGGGGCATGGCTAAACATATTTCAGGCAAGTAATCCAGATTTGAAGCCCTTAGTGTGCAAATTAAAAAGTGTGAAATTTGGTTTTACTTTTTACGATGTTGGTCCGAGTATTTCTGTAGTGTAGACTCTCAGATTCTGTAGCCATATACGACTATACATGATACTGTCTCACACTAGGCGTCATGGCCAATGATAGGTTTTGAGTATTTTTATTGGGATGCTCAAACAGTTAGCTTTTATGATGCCTGAATTAGCAGGATTAGAACTACTGAATATGCAAGAGAACTTACTTTCAGCTAAAGAATGTTACCATAGCCTTGTTTTATTGCTTTTTTTTGCTTCGTTTTTCCATGGTTTTTGTTCGAGAGGTGGGATGTGGAGATCTGAAATTAGAAACGATTAGATACGCAAACAGCTTGCTGAACTAGAAATTAAGGCTTTCCAAGTGGTGGTTAAAGCTTATGTTGAACTTCCTATGCTCTTATATTGATATAAACCACCTCACTAACTGGATCTGGTTTGTTCTTTGAATTTCAGTTTTTAATAGTGATGTCGATTTGCACAAACTGTGCACTTTTGGTCTGCTTATATGACGTGGAAGGGAAGTGGAAATTAGAGCCAGGACTTGCAGCCATTCTTGTCATCGAGCATATCCTTCTTCTGATTAAGTTTGGTTTCTCTAGATTTGTCCCAGAGGTGACTTATTCTCATCCCTTAGCTGATCTTGTACTACTTTTGAACAAAGCTTGATAGAAATTCAATAATTAAGCGAAAACATTGGTCATTGAATATTTCAGGAGCCTGCATGGGTTAGAGCGAATCGTGTGAAGAATGCAACACATGCTCAGGATGTATCTAGAGAACTTTTGAGGACCATCTCCGGTGGAGAAAAGATGCTCAACCCAACAGATGCAAATGAAGTGAGATGAGGATGTGTTTTCTATGGTGCTTCATCATGGCCTGTCCTGTAGATTGGTACATATGTTTTGTTTTGAGTAGGTTTCCTTGTAGATCAGTGCATAGTTCTCCGAAAGTTTTGTAGCTCTCTCTATAGGTCTCTCTCTTCCTTTTTGGTGTTCTGGAGATTTCAAGAACTGAGATTTGTAGGACGACACTGAAATAACCCGTGGCTTTGATGAATGTTTAGCTCAATTCACGCTTGTTAACAAATCAATCGAGGTTGAGTTCAAGTTCATAATCTTTAGGCGTCTTTCTTAAATTCAAAAGATGATCAGAAGTTCAAAACTGGGCAAATTGACGCTGTTATATAGGAAGGGGACATTCCGAGAATCGAACTCTTGACCTCTCAAACCCAAAGCGAGAAACATACCACTAGACCAAATGCCCTGTATTTGGAACATAAGATCCCTTATTGTATATCATCTCTTTAGCTTCATGACTAGCAAAAAAATTTATCCTTATCGTAATGGCCCTGTATCACATTCTTAGTTAATAAACTCAATTTCTTTTTTTTTTTAATCACTACACCAAGAAACACCTACGACAATTTACAACGGTTCTAGTTGTGCTTGTCTCGAGTATAGTCGTATGTTAAACACCCTTAGCAATATAGGAAATAACCATTTTTTACTCTAAAATGGAAAATCATTAACCACCTAATATGATCCAGCATAGCAATTTGAAAATAGCCATCCAAATCTGAACTTTTAACAATTTGCTAATAACTTAAAATTTTGCAAATTTCAATTTACTCGCTGGGTGCTGCTCACCGCCTTTCGCAAGGATCAACTGTGTGACTGCACAATTATTTTGTTTTGGGATTTATTTTTTTGTTACCGTGTTGTAATTGTGTATGCATAATCGTGACTTGTGTTGATTTTATAGTTGTTGATTGTAATAGGGATACTAACATTTCCATGCAGACAATAAAGATGTAAGGGGAGAGGGCCAAGTTTTTGGGTGCTTGAAGTTGTATCCATATCTGTTAAAATTAACATTCATCAACACTGAGGCATTAGTGCCTGTGCTACTACAAAACATGATCAGTTCGAATAACATTCTCATCTCCATTTTCTTTTTCATGGCTCTGTTTAGTTGGGGGAAAATCGTTTTCAACCGAAAATTATTTTCGGCTGAAAATCATTTTCAGTGCAAAATGTATTTCCGTTCACATTTTTCGTTGTTTGGTTACAACAGAAAATAATTTTCCTAAAAAATTATTTTTTATAAAAAAAAAAATCTACTAACATAGTTGCGTGGATCTCGAAAAGTTTGGTGGATTCAAAAAAAAAATCATCTCAAACGCATATCAGAGTAAAAAAATTATACTTACTTGAAGAAAAAATACAATATTGAGAAAGTGACCCGAAAGTCGGCCCGAGGCCCAATCAAGTCGGGTGCGTGTTTTTTTTATGACCCGAAGTCCCGACAACCAAACCCGATGATCAAGTCCACTATTAGTGCTTCGGGGACTTAGTGTCCCACTAACGGAAAACCGTTTTCCCTTTATTTTGAAGGGAAAACATTTACACCTATATAGGTGAAAATGATTTTCCTCCTGAAAACCATTTTTCTTCTCATTGTAAACCAAACAACGGAAAACGAGAAAACTGTTTTCCAGAAAAACTGTTTTCACCCCAACCAAACGGAGCCGAAGTGCTGGATCTCGTTAGCTATACAATCACACTAGTTTTAAAGCCCGTGCGTTGCACGGGTTGAGTGAAATGTCTGTATATTAATATTCATTTGGTAAAATACGCACACTAACATGCCTATTTAAAAAAAGAAATCATAAATAATTTCTAATTGATTATAATTATGCATGCCATATAGTGATGCTAGTTTCATGCTATCCTTAGTGATTTAGATCGATCTCTCTATTATTTTTCACGCCCCTTGGATCATCAAAATTTGCTAAAATAAATAAGAAAACTTTAAAGTAAAGAGATATATGGAGAATAAAGGGTGAGAAGATGATCAAAAATAAATAAATGGAGAAGTGATTATGTGAGACGTTTAATAAAAAGAGATATTAGTTATTATAATCCTCCTAAAATACAATTAGGGTTCTTACCAAATTGTACCTCCGAAAATGGTTACTTTAAAATCGTTGTTAGATCGATGTTCAAACACAATATATCATATCGCAGGAGCCTTAAATCAATAAAAGGTGAAATGTGAACATGAGGAGAGGCATATATATCACATTCTCCACTTTTTTTTCTTTCAAAATTCTAAAATATATTTCTCGCTTATGTGGCTTGCTTTTAATTTTTTTTGTTGAGACTAATTGCTTAGGTGATGCAACTTAATAATCAAACTTGTGCTATGCACGGACTTAAAATATATTTGCTCAAATTTATTTTCAAGCCAATCTTACATGTTTCTTATACATATTGTAAATGAATGTTTTAAGGCACTTTTCGAGGCGAATCTGATAATTTAAAAGATTTTTTTTTCAGACATGTAGATAAGTTACATTTGATTTTATAAATATTTGACAAATATCTAATATAGCTCCTATAAAACTTTAGAGGTCTATAACAACTCAAGCTCTATACATATTTTATTTTCTCATTTATTTATTATTTTTATAATTGCTTGCTTAGATGACATTCCTATGTGGCACGATGCCCATAGGATGCACGCGTTCAAATTTATATGTTTTGTTGTTTTTATTTTTCTTTTATTAGTAAATATCATATTTTAAAATTTATTTACTGAAATTAAGATTGTAACACAATCTTACAAGTTTATTGTAAACATATTATAAATGCATCTCATTTCGAAGTATTTCTCGATACGAATATGATGGTGTAAATATTATTATTTTTAAAGATGTGTAGGATAGTTATATTCGAGTTTGAATATTAGACAAAGATAATGGTAACACAATCTTACAAGTTTATTGTAAACATATTATAAATGCATCTCATTTCGAAGTATTTCTCAATACGAATATGATGGTGTAAATATTATTATTTTTAAAGATGTGTAGGATAGTTATATTCGAGTTTGAATATTAGACAAAGATAAAATAGTTATGACGCCAATCAAACTTTAAATATTTAGCACAATTCAATCTCTCTTTTCATTATCCGAAACTTTATTATTATGAAATTTTTTTATATCATATATTGATTGATATGTTAAAAGTAGTTTTGTTTGGCAATTTATTTGAGTATACTAATTACTAAGTTAATAAAGTGTGAAAAATATTCTTTTTTTCTTTTCTTATTTCTATTTCTATTTATTTTTATTTATTTTGTTCAAAGTATGTGTTATGAGTATGTGTTACCTTAATTTTATTATTTAATATTCTCTCTTATTTGGCATGCTCTTAAAAATATTGCTTAGGTGGCTAAAGATATTTGCTCATTTTTTATTTTCAGCCTTAATTTATTGTTATTATTATTATTATTATTTTTATTTATTTTTGGGAACCAATATATACTTGTGATCTTACATGTTTTTAGAGTATATACATCTCATTTTAAAGTATTTTTCGTTGCGAATTTGATGGTATAAAAGTTATTATTTTTTGAGATGTGTAGAAAAAGTTATATTTGATTTCAAATATTTAACAGAGTTCTAGTATAACTCTAATAAAACTCTAGAGGTGTATCACAACTCAAGAATCCTAAACAGTAGGATATCTAAGAATGCTAAACGTTTTACACCAGTTAATTTTTGTCTTTATCTTCGCTTAAATGGCGCGCTCTTAAAATTTCCGCCTACGTGGCATGTCTCATTGCTCCCGGAAAATACCATGTGCATAATAATAATAATAATAATAATAATAATAATAATAATAATAATAATAATAATAATAATAATAATAATAATAATAATAATAATAATAATAATAATAATAATAATAATAATAATAATAATAATAATCACTACGACTAAGGATAAATTTTTTATGATTTGGTGATATCTTTCTCCTGAAACTGAAAGGCCCACTTTACCGGAAAACCAAATCCTGAATAAGTTCTTGGCGGTTATCCTATGAATAAAAACATCACAAATTAACTTTAAACTAGTTTTAAAGTCCGTACGATACACTCTTATATGATACTACCTCCGACCGTATTATTATGTGACGCACTCTATACTCCCAGGAAAATGTATCCTTTAGATATATATAAAGGAGTAACAAAGCCCGTGCATACCAATAATTATTTTTTAAATTAATTTAGGTATTTTATTTATTATATTCTTTACCTATTAGCATAATCATCACTCCCATGTGCATGATTAGTAGTTACATTTTTATTGGAGTATGGTAAAATTTTGTAAGTATGAGTTGATAACATATTTAATTTCAGATGTTAACTTTTTCAATGTCCAATGATGTAAGTCTATGAAAATTTTGAAGTAGATGTCATCCGATCTCAATGAACTAATAAGTAATGCCTATATATATATATATATATATATATATATATATATATATATATATATATATATATATAATTTTAATTTAAAATGACATCCTTCCTCCAAATATATTTGCATTATAATAATTATAATATTATTGCTCACTTCCAATTTACGTTATATTGTTGCTCACTTCCATCCTAGTTAAATAAAAACTACCATATTTATTGTTGAACAGTGTAAACTTGAAAATGAACCAAAAATTGAACAAAGCTATGAACAACTAAAACCACGTTAAAAAACTAAAAACCCCGATACAGAGAAATTAAAACCAGAAACTATATAGAGAGAGAACAAAAAACAGGTTACATACCTAGCTAATTCAGTAATTAAGTGATTCGATAACCTGCAAAAGTGGTGGAGGTTAGTGTAAAGTTTAATTTAGATTATCAAAATTGGGAGAGAGAAGAAAAAAAAACAAAAAAAGAAACGTATATATATAAAGGATGATATGAGAGTATGAGTTTTTGAATCTTCCTTTTTTTTTGTCTTCCTAAATACTAATTTCTCAATTATTTCTATCTTTTTAGAGAAAATCTATTCCTAAGCATAAACCATTTTTGACAATTCAGAACGCATTAAAACCAACAACCAAAATCATTTTTGACAATTATTTCTATCTTTTAAGCACTTTACTTAATTCCAAAATCTGCAAAAAATGAATTGAAAGTCAACAATGAAGCTAATGTAAATATAAACTAAATTAGTAGTACAAACTAATGAAAAACAGTAAACATGGAGGAGGGGAGGGAAAAACGTGTTGTGCTGGGAGGAGGGGGTTGGGTTGACGACTTCACGTCACATGGTTTGGAGTTTTTTGTTTTTTGATGAGAGTTTAGAAATTATTTAGTATATATAACAATTAATAAGGTTTCCTATTAATAATTTAACACTCTAATTCTAATTCTAACTCTAACTCTAATTTGTTGAGTTTTCTATTGACACTGTAATTTGTATACTTTTAACTTTATCTCAATTTTTCAACTTTTTTATTTTAAAACACAAAATAATTAAAAATTAAAATTTATTTGATGGTGTGGGATGCCTAAAAACTCCCGAAAAATGCTTAATTATATATTCAAAACATATTATAAATGCATCTTGTTCTAAACTATTTTTCGATCCGAATCTGATGGTGTAATTTTTGTTATTTTTTGAGATGTATAGAAACCGTTATATATAATTTTGAATATTTGACGAAAATATGTTATAACCCTTATAAAATTGTATTCGTTTATCAATATCTAATTTTATACATGTGTAAGGATGTTAAGACTCCTAAACGCTTTATACCAATAATTTTTTGTCTTTATTCTCGCTTAGGTGGCGCGCTATTAAAATTCTCGCCTACATGGCGTGCCTCATTGCGCCCGAAATATGCCTCCTTTATATATATACTAGTTATCAAGCCCGTGCGATGCACGAGTTCATGTCAATAAACTCGTATAATAAAAAAAATTTAGTCAGTACACTATTATCCAACTATCTAAAAGATTGTTATCAAAATCTTAACTATTATTTTCTTAAAAAAATAAAATAAAAAAATTTAACTTTTCTCATTTATAATTGCAATCAAATACATCCATAAACAAATCCTCATGTTCTTCAAACACACAAAAAAAAAAAAAAAAAAAGAAAAAAGAATATTAGTCACAAGGATACTCTCTAGTTTACCCATTGACTTTGTATTTAGCCAAAATGTGAGTAATTAATGAGGTAATGTGAAAGAAGGGTAAAATAGGCAAACAATAATAGATACATTGTTGGAACTCCAAAATGACTTATAATATGGAAAAAATCAATCTTCGGGAACGACTTATATTGTGGGACGGAGGGAGTATTAGGTTTATTTTCTATTTTGTCTCTTCTTATTTCTCACACTATGTGCTTATATTCCCTTAGTCTCACTCTTTTCTCCTCCCTTCCCCCACTAAAATCCACCCACTTTTTAATTGTCCCCACCACAAATTGTGCCTTAATGCTTTTTTTTTTTGGGTTTTTATGTCATTCTCAAGTGTAAAGATTTTCATAAATAGGAGGGAGTAGTTGCTAATCTGTGTTACTGTGGTAGCCTGTTTTAGAGCCTGTTTGGGAGTTGGAGAATGGAGGGGAATGAGGGAAAAATTTGTTCCCCCAAATTTGTGTGGGTGGGTAGTAACTGGGCATCTATATGTGGTTTTTTTTATGTGTGCACATAATAAATTCGAATTGATGCACTGCAAATATAACATATGTTTTATTCTTACTATTATTAGGCGTTGTCCACTTGATTTATATATTGCTATTTCTCTGTCCTCACTATTCTTTTTTCTTTTTTTTGGTTTGGCAAATGGGCTTTTTATTAACAATGTGTATTCAAACTTTCACTCTTCAGTTTTGCATCTTTTTTACACAATAATACAAACTCCTTTTTCTCGAAAGGTATTTTACATCAATTGGGATATCTAATTTAAATTTCTATGAATAAAAATATACTAATTTTACATGCAACTTTGCAAGTAGTCCTTTCTCCTCGCTCATGCTTTTTTATATATCTTGTTTATGATAAAATTTTCGTCTACGTGGCATGTCTCATTACTCCTGAATAATCTCTCTTTTATAAAATTTTTTAGTCTTATTTATTTTAAACAACTTGGTTTTGTTTGGAATTTTTCATTCTAGTATCATGATGAGTATCATCATCGTTAATTATACTCGAACTTTATTTATTTAGGCTAATATTATTCAAACTCTAGTTATTGTAATCATAATAGATCTCAAATACATTTATAATGGTTAAACATTATCTTGATTGAATTCAAATCCATTTAGTCAACTGTAATATTTATCAATCTCTAACTATATTATTTTGGATTTATATTTTTTAGTGAAACATAGAAAATAAGATGTTGTTTTAAGATATTTAAGCTAAGCGCCTGTTTTCCTCAACTTTCTCCTGAAGTATTCAATAAAATTCAGCTTAGTAAAATTCAGTACAATTCAGTTCCGTAAAAAGAAGTACAGTTCAGAAAAATTCAGTAGAGTTCGATGAACGAAAGAACAAATTTACTCTTTGTAATTGTAGATTCAGTAAAAATAAGTTCAGTTCAGTAAATTTCAGTTCAATATTGTGCAGATAAGTTCAGTAAAAAAAAGATAAAGAGAACCGGCCCTAAATGTTATCATTCAATTTACCACAAAGGCTTGCATGATATAGTTATGCGACTAATTATACACAAAAATCCCTTAAAAAGGCTAAATGCCCTAAATTTCATTAACTTTAAGATTTTCCATGTCCCCGGGCCGATGACAATGGACACTAAAAGGTCTATTGCCCAAAAGTTCATATTCCGTGTAATTTGTTCACAACCCAAATTTATCAGCCATTGCCCTAAAAGTTCATATTAAACTCAGTTTTTCCCATATAAAGACAGAGAATAAATTACTAGAAGGATGTTGTATCAGTGCCCAATTTCTCATACGACATAGCTACGTCATTTAGCCAATTGACAACAATCAAACAATTCCATATTAAAACAAAATTGTAAGTAAATTTACTACAATCCTCCTATTATATACATGATGTAAGGAGCGCAACTTATCAAGTTATCAGGCCAAGCATTATCGTTCCTTCCCTTTGAATTTCAAGCTTTGCCAATGTATCAACAATTCTATTGAATTATCATTCTCGTGAGTACTATCTTGACTACTTGTAATCTCTTTACAATGCACTATAAGTATATAAAGAGGGGGCAAAAATCTACACTTTAAAATCTTCAATAAATATAATTTTTTGGTTCACAACCAAGGGTATCCACCGTTGACGATAGTGATTATTTTCCCGTGCTGGTTTGTAGCTAGGCACCTCAAAGAGTGGGACAATTAGCCAAGGACTTCATCTTTTATAGTCGAAGAATTCCATTAGTTTATGCTATCCTAAATAGTAGTAATTTGCAACATAAGTATGATAGTATTTCTCTACTTGAAGTTGTATGGTAGGTACTACTTCTATTAATATTCTTTATATTTCTTTATGTACTGATTTGGGGAGGGGGTGAGGTTAACTAACCAAAGGTATTCACCGTCGATCACAGTGACTATTTCCCCGCGCTGGCTTGTAGGCACCTCGAAGGGTGGGACAGCTGGCCAAGGATTTTAAAATTGCTCCATGCCTAAGGCGAGATTCGAACCCTCGACCTTGGTTAAGGATGAATGAGTCCCTACCACTCAATCACACCTCCTTGGTTAGGAAGCAAACTTCTTTAATGATATACTTGAAGTCTTAGAGAATTGGAGTTGCAATAAAGCTCTACTTTGTCACAAAAAGGATTGATTAGCCGTTTATTTTCACAAGTTTAATAGGATTCTTGTACCTTTGTTCAGCCGTTTATTTTCGCAAGTTTAATAGGATTCTTGTACCTTTTTTTTCTTCACAATTTTAATATTTTCTGTAATAATACATTTACTACACTCGTAATAAAAAGTGTGTGGGTCTAAGTTATTTAGACCAAGCATTAAAAGTTGATAGAGAGTACATGCTCCAAAAATAGTTAGAAATTTGCGATTGTATTCTAAGATCTAATTCGGCCAGCATTTTTTTTTTTGGTGCGGCCAGCATTATAAGATAATGTAGAAATGAGTTTTTTTTTTTTTTTGATAGGATACTTGTAATTCAATATCGTAACGTTGTTAATAGATTATCTAACTATCTATTAGCTCTATATTATTTTTATTATCACTTATCTACAAATATAAACACTTATTATCTATATTTTATTAGTTTAATATTCTCACTCTCCTTGCCTATTACGATTGTATCATCCTTCATCAGCCATATTTTAGTTTTCTATTTTTCTTTGTTCTACTTTTGCTTAACGTGTATATGAGGATATGCTAGATAGCTTTTTTTTTTTTTTTTTTTATCCAAACTCTTCTAATGGTTTATTGGAGTCCAAACTCATATTTAATTTTTTTTGTCACAAATTTATTTTCACATATTAATTGTTTGCCTATGTGGCGTGCCTTAAAATTATTGTAAATGTATCTTGTTCTGAAGTATATTTCGATCCAAATGTGATGGTGCAATTTTTGTTATTTTTTGAGAAGTATAGAAAACGTTACATATAATTTTGAATATATGACGAAGATGTGCTATAAGCCTAAAAAAATTCTAGTGCTTTATCAATATCTAATTTTACATCCGTAAGAATGCTAAAACGCCTAAATGTTTTACACCGATTATTTTTTGTCTTTATCTTCGCTTGGGTGAGACTCCCTTAAAATTCTCGCTTAGGTGGTGCTCTCTTTAAATTCTTACTTAGGTGACACGTCTCAATGCTCTTGTTAACATGAGAGTTTATAAACTGCTACTTGGTGAGCATCTTAGGACTACTATAAATACGTACATGTTTGAAATAACAATTTAATATTTAAAATCCTTTTAGAAAAAAAAAAAGAAGGAGTGGTAATACAGTATTTTTATTCATGGTTAAAACTCATGGCCTATAAAAATTCTACTTCTAATGCATTACTCCTAAAACTACTTCTGCAAAAATTCTTCTGCTTATGCGCAAGTTGTATTGTATCGATCAGATATAATTATATACAATATGTCACCACTTGAAAAAGTGCTTTACTTGATCATTCCAAGTACTTAATGATCCCAAAACCTACACAAATAAACATATTTTTAGAGTATTTTTTGATTGCCAAAGAAATGAAGTTCACAAATTAAAGAATAAAAGTTAATGGAAGATGAAGTATTTATATGCCCAAAACAAAGCAAAGAAGCGATAAAATCTCGATAAAATTATTTTTTTTGGTTCACATCAAGGTATCTCATTGTCGTTCACAATTATCTTTTCGCGTTGGCTTATAGTTCGGCAATGGGATAACTGGCCAAAAAATTTAAGACTGCTTCATACCTAAGGCGAGATTCGAATCCTCGACCTTAGATAAATGAGTCCCTACCACTCAACTTGAACTAAATGAACTTGGAATTTCTGCAGTTGCATGTTATCCAAAAATTATAAGTTTATAACCATGAATGTCAGACTGTCAATAACACAATTATAAGTTTATAACCATAATATAAGATTACAAAAATAATAAATATTGTTGGAAACATGCATATATACACATCAAATTGTTAGTATGCACACCAATTAAGTGATTCACATAAGAACGCATACTATCAATATCCAAAAGGAAAAAGAGTATGATATAGCAACCTGCAAAAATTAAAATGCTTGTTGTACCATCTTTGAAAATTCTTCAAAAAAACACCTGCATATATGAAAAAGACTAATTCATTAGTAAACTTTAAAAAATCTAAGATAACACAATGCAAAGAAATTAAGCACAACAATGCAGAATATTAGGTAGGGAGGCGCTCAGTATTAAACGGGGAGGGGAGGGGAGGGGAGGGGAGGGGAGGATGTGTTTTGTTCAACCAAAATGGAGGTATATAAGCACCTATTAATCAGTATCCTATCACTATTCTACAACTAACAAACCATTAAAAAAATAAAAAAAAAATCTTCAAGATAAGGAGGAGGGACACGTTGAGAATGAAAAGGGAGTTGGAGGAAGCTAAGGTACAATATTTTAAAGTATCCTATTACTCTTCTACCACTAATATTATTATCTTTTAAGTTTCAATCATAATTAACATAATCTATTAAAATTTAATTTTAAAAATATTTTGTTGACTACGTGGCATGCCTTAGAAGCCTCAAAAAATGCTATATATATATATATATATATATATATATATATATATATATATATATATATATATATAATATTGATGATTGATTGATTAAGGGAAGATTTAGTGCATGTTTGGCCTACTTTCTAGAGCAACTTCTCCACTCTAGAAGTTGATTTGGGCCAAACACCATTTTTCAAGAAGTTATTTTCTAACTTTTAAAAAGTCAAAACCATGTTTTAGGGCCCAAAAGGAGAAGTTACAAATTCTGACTTCTCCTTTTAACTTCCCGGTCTATTTCAACTTCTTTTAATGGAAATTAGCCCATTTCCATAAATACCCTCGATCTTTAAAAGAATTCCAGACGTGTCCCTATAAAAGCCTATATAATTATTACCTCTAAAAATCTTAAGTTCTTCAGTTCCAAAACAGACCGTTATTTTTTCTTGATAGTCACTCGCTCTCCCTTCTTCTCTCTCTCTCCATTTTTCTTCACAGCCATGGTGACATAAATTTTAGGGTTTCTTCAGGGCCATGGTGACATCAAGTTACAGCTTTTGTTAACTCCATTGAATTTCGTCCCATTCTACTCTTCTATTTTCTCTCTCATTGACGAATTGAAGATCATTACAAACCCTAAAAACGAAAATCATCATTGATGAATCGAAACACGACACCTCGTCGGCAACCACCGGCGGCCTTCCGTCCACCGCAAAATTCTTCAGAATCTTCTATTAACAAGGTAACTCAATGTTTTTTGATCTATAATTGATTTGTGATTTGGGCAAACGGAATTTTCTAATTTTGCCCCAAATTTGTGGATTAGGGCAAACGACAAATGCAATATCCTCCACCACCACCACCACCTCCTCCTCCTCCTCCTCCTCCTACTACTTCGTCACAAACCCATGGATCCATTAATCAGGTATTAGTTTTGGTGATTTCTTTGATTGATTTTTTTTATGCTTTTTCTATTGGTTATATATATCATACAACTGGTCAATTATTTATGTGATTTGTGAATTAACCAGAAAATGTTTGGGCTGAGTTTGTAGCTTTATGATTACTATTTTTAGATTCATTAATGATTGCATATGATAATTGGGTGAGTTATTATGGATGAAATACAAGATGAAAAGACCAATAAAACTGATCTTGTCCAAAAAGTGAAGATTATAGAGTTGTTTTTTCTGAAGTGTCTTGAGCAACAAGGACCTGGGCTTGGGTATTGGTGGAGAGTGGCAGAGATTGCTGCGGAGTTCATTATGAGTTTCCACAGGAGGAGAGAAGGGGGGGGGGGGATATTGGTTGCCTGGTTGGTGAGATGGGATTTTGCTGACTGGGCATAGAGCTCAGATAAACCAATCACATTAACAGTCACATTCACTTGTCATTTAGGCTTGCTAAAACCTTGTGTCAATGTTGTCACACATGAGCTTCTTTACTGGAGTAGAAGATATTGTACATTCGACCATGATACATTCCTTTTGAACTGATGTGCTCGTCTTTAATGCTTTCTTTTAGCTTGTATCAAATTAATATGTACTTACCCCGAGCATAATGGTTGGTCTGGTGTGGTATAGACATTGGAGAAGGATTTTAATTACTTTCACTACTGATTTATGGCAATGTCCACGGTTGATCTTTTAGCCAAATTAAGATTTTTTTCCATCTTTATATATATTTATTTACCCCCTTGTGTTTATCAGTTTCAGTTATCATCTTGTCTTGCTGATACATTAATATCCCAGGAGGAGGAGGTGGTGGTGGTGGTGGAGGATATTGCATTTGTCGTTTGCCCTAATCCACAAATTTGGGGCAAAATTAGAAAATTCCGTTTGCCCAAATCACAAATCAATTATAGATCAAAAAACATTGAGTTACCTTGTTAATAGAAGATTCTGAAGAATTTTGCGGTGGACGGAAGGCCGCCGGTGGTTGCCGACGAGGTGTCGTGTTTCGATTCATCAATGATGATTTTCGTTTTTAGGGTTTGTAATGATCTTCAATTCGTCAATGAGAGAGAAAATAGAAGAGTAGAATGGGACGAAATTCAATGGAGTTAACAAAAGCTGTAACTTGATGTCACCATGGCCCTGAAGAAACCCTAAAATTTATGTCACCATGGCTGTGAAGAAAAATGGAGAGAGAGAGAGAAGAAGGGAGAGCGAGTGACTGTCAAGAAAAAATAACGTCTGTTTTGGAACTGAAGAACATAAGATTTTTAGAGGTAATAATTATATGGGCTTTTATAGGGACACGTCTGGAATTCTTTTAAAGATCAAGGGTATTTATGGAAATGGGCTAATTTTCATTAAAAGAAGTTGAAATTGGACCGGGAAGTTAAAAGGAGAGGTCAGAATTTGTAACTTCTCCTTTTGGGCCCTAAAACATGGTTTTGACTTTTTAAAAGTTAGAAAATAACTTCTTGAAAAATGGTGTTTGGCCCAAATCAACTTCTAGAGTGGAGAAGTTGCTCTAGAAGGTAGGCCAAACATGCACTAAGTCTCGGCAGCTTATGCAGACCAGCGCGCCCAGCTCTTGTTCTTCTCAAACATTTAGCTGTTTATTTGTCTATCGATCACTCCATCGATCTGCAAGAAAATTCATTATAAGAACTCCATTCACTTTAAGAACTACACACGGAAGTAACTTATTGAGAGAAGAGAATATACAAGCAAGATAAGAGAAACTCTGACACACAAACAACTCAAGCAACAATGCTTGATTCCATCCCATTAGATGTCCAGAAGAGAACATGAAATCTTGCAAGAAACAGATGCAAAATTTAAGTTTCTTTACTACACATGTGGGCAGCCCAACCTCCTAATAGGTATACAAAAACAACACCCAATTGCTGATACTACCCTAGCGGGTCTAAGGAAGTGGCCTGGCAATGTATGTCCTATACCTCTGAACAGCCGAGACTAGGTAACCTCGAGATGTGTGCTATAACCTCAGGACTTTCAATCTGAGGTCAAGGCAACCCAACCTTCTAACAAGGATACAAAAACAACACCAAGTGCAGATGCTACATAACCCCAGTGGGTCTAAGTAAGTGGCGATGTACATCCTATACTCCTATATATACCTCTGAACAGCCGAGACTAGGCATCCTCAATGTGTGCTACAACCTCAAGACTTTCAATTTGAGGTCAAGGACTACAATTGTTTCAACAATGTAACAATAAGCAACCTGATAGATATGTTTTTCAAGGAACATTCGTCACCAAAAACAGAACATGAAAGCAGAAGGTACGAAATAAACTAAATACAAGCACTCAATTCATCTCATACAATGAACTTACAAAATACAAAGCATAGCCGTCTAGGGCAAGTCCTCAGTCCATAGACTGCAATGTATCTGTGGTGGTGCTCCTACTGTTTAGAGAGTAGAGACGGGTTAACTATATTGCAAATTCCAATTGCGTCTACTGGATGTCCTCTGCTCAGATCAGATTGCTTAATCTATAGGACATTTGTACAAGTAGTTTCAACAGTTGTTTATCTTCTTAGGTTTTATCCAAGAATGTGGCTGCAGAAGCGTCTATGCGCAGTTGAATACAGTAGGTGACCTAAATGATAAATGACAAGGAAGAGAGCTAAGGCAAGCACATCTAGCTTGTGGTCTATGCAGTGGCACTTCAACAGTTGCAACATATGCAATGCGCGCAACAAGATATTGCAACTGCAGTCAACTATTCCCAATGATGTTGTAGAGCAAATCGGATGTACACTAAGATTTTGAATTAATTTTGTTTTACCCAAGAAAAGTGTTTGTAATAGACACATAAGACACTCTTTAGTAGGCTATGCAACTGAGATGTTAAGTCTTGTTGTTGCTGATTACTAGATCCTTCCTAGAAGAGAGTAGTACTTAGTAGCAGATCCTTCCTTTGTATTTTGTAATGAGCATATTGTTGCCCTATTTTTTTATATAAAAAACAACAAAAACCATGTAGCTCATTTAGGTGTACTCTGTTATTATACTATGAGATCATAACAAGTAGAAGTTAGTAGTTTCAAGATTATTTGGGTTACTTATTATTTGAACCTTTGTTTATCTTTTGGGCAAAGTCGCCATGAACTTAGTTGAATCTATTTATTTGTTGATAGAATGCTAAAATTAAACAATTTTTATCTTACCCTACAAGTGGATTATTTCACCAATAATTTCTCTCTATGAAAATATTTAAGCGAAGTGCCTAAAACAAAAATAAATGTTAAAAATTACATAATAACAAAAAATAAAATGAATAGGGAATATTTGTTTTTAATGTGAAACATATTTGATTTTTTAGAAATTATTGATAATTTTAGTAACAATTGCGATTACTAACCTAGTTTCTAATATTGTTGTAAGAAAGTGTCACTTTTCTTATGTGGTGTTACCCAATCAATAGAAACTCTTTTATTTTTTTTTATTTTATTCCAAATATCCCAAAATGATCACCTTGTGAGAAAGTAACCAATACACTTGATTATCGTAACATCGGAATTCTTCTACAAGTTCCATTGCACCATCCTCAACCACCTCTACCTTCCGCTTTTAACCTTAAATTACCCAATTACCAATGCATTACCCTCATTCCAAACATGTCCTTTATTTGAATCATACAGGGGCAACCACAATCCCTCTTCTCTCACTATATAGCTTATTTCTTTCCTTGCATTGGAAAAGAAGAGGTTGCTTTTTTTTTTATCCGATTAAAGTCAGGCACTATAAAACCATCGTATGTAAATACAAGGCATCAATTGGCTGATCTACTGACTAAAGTTATTCCTGTTGATCAACATCATAAATTATTACACAAGTTGGGAGTTACAGCACCCTTACACCCCTGACTTGAGGGGGAGTGTGAAACAGAGTTAGTTCACTCTGATGAGTTGGCAGGTTGTTACAAAGTCTGTTAGTAGAATAAGAGTTTGTTAGTTAGTGATGTACAGCTGTAAGAGAGAGTACTGTATATATATCTCTGTAATAATTGTAACACTCAGACAATTTAATTCAGTAAAAGCTCAGCTATTAAGCTTCTCTCTCATCGTTTACATTTCTCTCAGCTAAATCACCTTTGATAAACTTCACACTAATCAATATGCAAATCGTTGCCTTTGTAGAGTTTTATTTGGGGAGCAATTTCAAGAAGTTTCTAAACACACTTAGAAAGAAGGTGGGAGGGTCACATAGAAGGGCTGGGCGACGCGTTACAGAGGCTATGCTGAACGGAAGTTTGAAGAATAAAGTACCTATTGTGAGTTACAATGCAATTATTGCAGCCATAAAAACTAGAGCTGTCAATGTTTGACACGACACGAACACGACCCGAAGTAGAGAAATACGAAAACGACACAACACGAACACAAATTACCCGAATGTGACACACGATTACACCAAATTGTCTTAAAATGTAATTATCATCAATATCATATCAAATTTGTGCATTTTGAGACCGACAGGAAATAAAACACGACAAGACCCAACACGACCCAACACGACCTGTTTGACAGCTCTAATAAAAACCCTTGACTGTACTGACAAGGAAAATGACACGATGAAAAAACCACCAGCCACCCAATTAAACAATTAACAATTAAAAAGTTGTTGTTTCACTTATATGCTTCTTCTTTGCGGATTAAAATAATAATAATAAT
This sequence comes from Tetragonia tetragonoides, assembly GCA_038025085.1. NCBI lineage: Eukaryota > Viridiplantae > Streptophyta > Magnoliopsida > Caryophyllales > Aizoaceae > Tetragonia > Tetragonia tetragonoides. The sequence goes on from CM076145.1 coordinate 49,422,198, forward strand.
AATAATAATAATAATAATAATAATAATAATAATAATAATAATAATAATAATAATAATAATAATAAATAATAAATAAATAAAAAAAACAACAGACCAAGAAAGCCGCTCATGTAAATATAGCACAAACAAGAGGTATATCAGAAACAAATAAAAAAATCCGGAAATTCAAACCCATAAAACCCTAGTCACAAAATTTAGAAAAACCCAATTCCAACAAACCCTAACAGAGATTAACAATGATAATGGCAACCCAGACCTTGAAAGTAACCTTCAATCCCCCAAAAAAGGAGAGAGAACAACCAAATTTTGCTTGACGAGCTTGATTTTCCAAATAGTTGGAGGTGGAATTTTGTTACATAAGGAGAGAGAGAATTACCCTGAAAGTAACCTTCCAAGGACGATGAACTTTCATTGATACTCCCCCAAACAATCACTCAATTCCTTCAGTTCAGCATCAAAAAAAAAAAAAAACTCACTTTTGAAATTGCAAGAAATTAGGGCAAGAGCGGGTGACAGGGTGAGCGACGTTCAGATCGAGCGAGGTTGACTGACTCTGATGACTGTTGGAGACTCCGATGAAAAGCGAGCGTGCCGTGGTCTGGTATTCTGGTATTCAGGCATAACATATCTCGCGCTCTTTTGTCTTTTTTTTTTGCAACCTACAACCTCGGGTTTCACTAGAAAACCGACTTGTTCTGTATAGTTTGAAATAAACATATATATATATATATATGTGCACCCTTGCTATATTGACACCTAAGCATTGCCATGTAAGCATCAATATTTTACTTATGTGACACATATGCATTACACTAATTAACACTCAACTCATCTTCTATTAATGATGAAGCATTAATACTAAAATAGTCAAATTAAATAGTCCATGCAATGAATGTTGCTCTAAAATGAATCACACAAAGAATCAATGCATTTATTAAAACTTCAGATGCAATGTGATGTATATGCGGAAAATAATCAACAAGAATAGGATAAAGAACAATAAAGATAGAATCTTGACTCAAATAACCAGCTAAACCACCTAGGCTTGAAACTAATAATCTGAATACAAGTTTGAACCACCAAGGCTCGGGTTGTACCACCAAGGCACGAAAGCAATTAAACTCACAAAGAATTCAAAGCAAACAAAATGTTTATTAATCAATATAATCTGTCTATGTTACAATAAGAACGTGTGCCATATATATAGGCAAGATAATAAGTAAACTTAATCCTAATCTGAGTAGGAAAACCAACCCTATTACAAGTAGGAATCCTATTACAATTAGGAAACTAAACCAACTGAAATTAGGAAATAAATAACAATCTAATCTAACTGAATTTAACACACAAAAAGGTAATCAAATCATCTATTGACCCACCTAAATTAAGTAGAAACTAACTAAGAAAGAATAACTAATGTATACTCGTTTCCTTGGAGCCCAAGGTAATGTTGTCCAACTCTATGCCGTAACTTCAAACACACATTCGACCACGTTACGTTCTGAATCTAGAAATACTCAAAACATAAAAAATTTATATCTCTCTGTTAGCTTTCCACAGCACTTTGAATCACGATGATCCGATGTTTTATAATGTAGTTATGCCCAAAATACGAACAGATGTAAACTTGTCAAAATACGGGATTGTTCATAATGAATGTGATCATATAATAGGAGTTTTAATCCCGATATTTTGTGCATACACCATGTAATCATCATCTCTATAATATACTCAATGAAGGAACATAATAGAATCAAGATAGAATGTTCTCTTAATTCACCTTGAAACGTACCTTTGTTGCTCTTCAAAAGCCATGAATTAGGAGTTGGATCATTCAAACAGTTTAGGTTATATGTAGCAAAGTTTGATCCTTTCTCTCCTTCATCACAATGTATTATCAAAATTAAACTTAGTCTATATCTATACAAGTAAGAAGCCGCAATTTTATTAAGAGCAAGACAAGATGGGGAAAAAAATTAATGGTCGCAAAGGGAAAATGATTAGAAAAGACAAATAAAAGCTAATTAGAAGTTTGTTGGAAAAGTTAATAAAACTAAATTTGAAACATCACATGGCAAGAGTGAATTACGTGGCAACTAAATAAATTAGAGACCTTATAAAAGTGTCACATAGCAAGGTTAAACTGTGTTGTAATATTAAGTATAGACAATAATAGTATCTATATCCATATAAAAAAAATAGGTATCTATATTATTTCATAAGTATTTTAATGTTTGTCTTTTAGTACAAATACATTATATTAACAATGAATGAGATCGATATTATGTTACTGTATTTTATCATATAGTTGATGCAATGTGAGAGATCTATATATAGAACAATGCTTTGTATCAAGATGTGACATATGAAAAATATTTGTTGTATGTTTGTACGAATGGAAATAGCTTAGTGTTAATAATACACAAACCGTGCATCGACACCGGAATATAAGTGAATGTGCACCCTTTCTAGATTGACACGTAGGCTTTGAGGCTTTGACACATAAGCAAAAATTGGCATGTCATCAAATAATATAGGTGCATGTATCTTCCATTATATTAATACTATTTAATTCTTAATCTTAATGTGATAGTATAGATGCATGTATCTTTAATATGTCTATTAGCAAGGAATTTTTTACTATTTGGAACTAAATATATTTATATAAAATCGTGCATCACGCGGGACATGCAACAAGAATTAAACATGAAAGGAACAAAGTTGATTTGCGTATAGAAAGGGAGATGTCCATATATTAGAAATTTCGTAGCAAGATGTGACATAGGCGAAAAATTTGTTTCAAGTTTGTACCAATGAAAATGTTTTAATTATTATCAACACAGAAACCGTGCATCACACGGGAATGTAACTAGTTTACATAATAACATAATCTAATTGTCTACCCACTGCACTACTACCAAGTCGAGTTTTTTTTTTTTAAAAATACGACCGCTTAATTATGTTTTTTTTATTGGCCGACAATGAATTGACATTTCAGGTCAATTTTGGGTTAGGGTCGTTTTTTATTAAAGAAATGGTAATGTCTAATTTAGAGAGTTCAAATGGTTCAATTTGGTTAGCACCACATTTGAGATTTTTTCTTAGTCCATAAGTATTTAATATCTTGTGTCGGATTAAACCTCACACACAGAAACCTCACACAACATCTTGTTCGGATGAGATCTCACACATAAAAACCTTACACAACATCTTCAAAGAATGAGACTTGATGAAAAGCGAGGGTGCCGTGGTGCGGTATACACATAATATTTTACTACTTAGTTTTAACTTATGACTTATAAGAAAACAATTTAATTTGGGGATTGCTAAATGTAAATATCAAATTACTAAATACAAATTTCTTTTTCCTAAAATGCCCCCCTCATAATACATACCTAATTTCCTTGAAGTAAATTTCTCTCTCCTACTCTTTCGTTTGTTCATGTTTCACGGCATCGACTTTGTGAAATTGGATCAGTGATTTGCACCCATATGAATCCAACTTATTTTCCCATCACCATTCTCATCGATCCTACTTGTAATTCCCAAAAAATTCAGGCAGTCGCACACGTTCCTCGGTCTGTGGCTCAGCCAGGATGTCTACAGGCGGTGAGAACGTGGTGGTGAAGGTAAGACTTTGCTACCACGGACAAGGTGGCAGGAGGAGGTCGGGGATAGATTTCATGTCCCAGAAATTGTATCAATGGCTTATGCTCATTTTTGAAATTTAATTTGCCATTATTAGCCCTAATTAGTGGCTTGTGCCTTGGTCGCATGTTATTCAGATCATGGAGTTTGGAATTTATGCAAATTGAGACTTTGAAATTTAGTTGCCGCCAGACATTGAAGTTTGAAGCAATAAGGGCTTCTTTTAACTTAAAAGCATATTTGTTAATAAGGTAGTAATCATTATCATTCATCCTGAAATATCCATCGTCCATGATGAAGTCTACACCGAAGAACAAGAAAGACAATGGAGAGATTGGAGAGAGAAAAAAAAAAGGGAGATTGAGTTGTGTTTCAGATTAAAGGGTGTTTTGGGTAATAGTAGGACAAAAATATTTGCGTTTAGTAATTTCGGATTTACATTAAGCAGTTCCGTTTAAGTTCTTTGTGCTTGTACACATAATAAAGGTAAAGTATTAGTTTTACATTGAATGTACACCATTAGCGGGCTAATAAATTTGATCATATTCCACATTTATATGAAATGAACTTTTAATCGAAGAGGTAAAAACGATCACACTCTTCAGTTCAGTTTCAATCATTAGGCTAGTAATTATGTTATATTAGAGTGGTACTAATAATATGGGTCCCTTAATCCAAATTTTTTTGTCCAAATAATTAGCAAGGAAAGGTAAACAAAAAAGAAAACAGAGAAAAATAAAGGAAAGAAAAGAGAGAGAAAAGAGTCAACTTTTATCCGTGGGTAATAAAACGCACAGTTTTAAATAGGACAATCCTAACATACGCAGCACAACACAACTCACTCCACAACAACAAAAACAAATAGGAAAGAAAATTAAGTCGGCCAAGTAGGAAAGCTAGCTATTACGGGTGCCCTTTTTTTTTCTTCTTCAAGGCTCGCTCCAACGGCGTGTCTGCACATGCAGTACAGTTCATCAACAAAATGCAGGTTTTATATAGATTAACAATCGATCTTGATAAGAAACCGAAGGTGTTTTTGAAAGAATTTAGGGCGCGAGTAAGGGATGGTAACGGTAGTAGAGGAGGTTTAGGGTGTACATGTGTTAAGCCTTCAGATGAGAGAAATTTCAGATATTTTGATGTTAGGATGAGTACAAATGGAAATGGGATAACTTTAAGGATTAGGGACCATGATATTTAGTTAGTTGAGTTTTTCAAGAAAGTCGGAAAGAGGATTATAGGTTCTTAGATGTTGAGTTAACCAACAATGGTGATGAGATAATCATAAGAATCAGATGTCATGATGTTTATTTAGTTGGGTTTCGAAAGTCAGACGAAACTTGGTGGTTTTCCAGAGATGAAATCTAGCTTGTTGCTCATCCAGGGGCAAGGATTTTGAGTTATGGAATCTCTTATGCTGAAATGGTAAACGGAGGCATACAAAATTTACCTAAAATTAGCTATGATGCATTGGTAGCAGCAATAGCAACCCTAAACAAGACCCAGAATGAGAACAACATGAAAAAACATCTAACTGTACAAATAAGAGAGATTTCAAGTATTTTGATGTTAAGGTGCGTGCAAATGGATATGACATAACTTTAAGGATTAGAGCCATGATCTTTTACTTTAGTTGGTTTTTTCAAGAACAGTACCAAGACTTGGTGGTATTTCAGTGATATAGATATCAACTTCCTTTCAGACGACGGAGCAAGAAAGTAGCTTCATTTTAAGAGTTCGTACGGGGCTATGCTGAACGGAAGTTTGAAAAATAAAGTACCTATTGTGAGCCGCAATGCAATTATTGCAGCCATAAAAACGAGAGATGTCAATGTTTGACACGACCCGAAGAAACCGAGAGAAACACGAAAACGACACAACACGAACACAAATTACCCGAATATGACACACGATTACACCAAATTATCTTAAAATGTAATTATCACATTAAATTTGTGCGTTTTGAGACTGACACGAAATAAAATACGACACGACCTAACACGACCCAACACGACCGGTTTGACAGCTCTAATAAAAAAACCATTGACTGTACTGACAAGGAAAATGACATGATGAAAAAACCTCGCTTTGTTGTGCGTGGTTTTCTTGGAATCGTCACGGTTCCGGAAAATGGGTCGAATTCTGAGCAAAAGAATTGAAAATGGGGATGACACTAAACTGCAATTTAAATAGTGTGAGGACATAAATGATTGGTCTAACAAATGCAGTGAGTTTGTAGAACTAATGGATGAGAAGAAGAGACTCAAGAGGGATGTTGAGGCTGAGGGTTCAAGTATTGGTGCAGTAGTAAGAGAAGCAGGGGCTGATGGGGGTTCAAGTACTGGTGCAGTAGTAGGAGAACCAGGGGTTGCTGAGGAGTTCAAGATAGTATCTGAGGCTGGTAGTTCAAGTAGTAGTAGTGGTGCATGCGTAGGAGGAGCGACTGCTGGCGGTTCTAGTGATCTTGTAGATGATGATGATGATAGCAGTGATAGCGACGTGAGTGTCGACTGGGGCAATGATAGAGAACTCTCTGACGATTCCGATGTCAAGGCGAAGAGAGATGATTTGGCCTTGTTGTTGGTCAGTTAAATGGTAACCTTTCATAATTCGTTGCCTTCAATTATATATGAATGTGATCTGGAGTGTTCTCCGAAATTACTTCGATAAACGATAGATTTGTTGTTTGTTTTTGCAGCCGTTGGATGAACCACAACAACCAAAACATAAGAAAGTCCATTGCAAATAGTGTTTCATCACTAACTAACAGAGGTACGAGTAAGTTTTAATTGCTTGGTCTGATTTGAAGTGTCTGATTCAATTTCATCCATGTGTATGTTTTGGTCTAATTTGATGAATTAGGTGATAATTTGAGTAACATGGTTACTTTGCCGTTCAAAAAAAATAAAAATTTAGTATTAAACAAACCAAAAATGCATCAAAACTTGATGAACAGAGCATTTACCCTGTTTTCTCTTCTTTACTGACCATATATTGCAAGTTATCAATTAGTGCTTCTTCACAAATCACAATACATCTCTTCTTTCCTTTCATTACTTTCACTATTTAATCAATAAACATTGCCTAGCCCTACTGAGATGATATTCCATCCTAGCTTCCAAATATTTGTATGTTGGTTATGGTGCATATCAATTCTATAGTATATATTTGTATTTCTAGCAACAACAAAAAAAAGAAAAGCAACTTCTATACATATATTATATATAGATTGTTATTATCTAGATTGTTATTTGGTGTAAAAATCCAGTGTATAGTGGTAAAAAGTAAGATCCTCAAAAGTTATACTCTGAGAAAGCCTTGTAACCACCCTTGTGGTCTTTAGGGCAATAGCATAGCTAACAACTGCTTTTGCCCAACACTTGACATCTTCCTTGAACCTCGTCGAATCGATCAGCTTCAATGGCTTTCCTTCTAAGTAATACGCTTAGTAGAAAGAGCTTCCATAGCTTCTCTTGTGGCCTGTGGGATCAACGCCGGGATCAATGGCTTCTTTGACAGCCATGATCACTTGATAAGAAGGCACTTGGTTGGAACTTTGGAAGGAATTCTATTTGCTTATGCTTTCTCTATATATGTACAAGGTTGGTATCAACAGCATGTTGAAGTTTCTACCACCAAAACCCAAAAAAAAAAAAAAAGTTGTGCTTCTTTCTAATTGTTTATTGACTTTGACTTTATGAGGAGTGTTGATCACTCCTGAACTTGGGAACCAGATAATTTGGGGGCAATTCTTATTTTTGGTTCTGTACCAATTCTTATTCTTGAATTTTCAATTATTACTATATGTATGATGGATGTAACATGCATGACTTGAGACCGATTTTAAATACTTATCTATTGTTACACGTAAAAAAATAAAATAAAATAAAATAAAATAAAAATTAATTAAGATAACAAGGAAAAGAAAATGAACCTCACTCGCACTATTATAATATGTGTACAATTATGAATTTGAATTAGTCCAACAGAATAACAGTAGTGGAATGCATCATATTAGTGAGTATTATTTTAGTAAATACTTGCATCCGAAGGTATTTGATCGATCATCTGATTTATTTAGTCTAACTAAATGAAAATGCGTTGTCAAATACTACATCAGTCTATCAATTAGTATGTGCTAAGCATATAATAATAATAATCAGTGGAATGTCCTGATGAGAAAATAGATAGTTATTTACATGGATGTCTTATTCATTATTCATAACTCTATGGATAAAGTTCGTCAGCACTCAACACAAATGTAACAGCATAGGCCGCCCAATTGTTATAGTATGCTGGCCTGGGTACATTAGATTTTAGGTTCGGACTTTCTCCTCTTCTCTATGTATATGTATATTGTATTGGTCTTTATATATAATTTGAACCCGAAAAAAAAGTGTATCATAAGTAAATGAAAATATCATTTTGGGATGGAGGGGTACATAGCGCTGATTTCTAGTGCAATGACAACTGTTTATAATTAATCATATCTTTCAGAAAGGAAACAAAGTGGCAGATCGATGTGCATTCGAATTTTGGACATGCATGTCATAGAAAATATGTTCCTAGAAATAAAGTAACATATTGATAACCAATATCATTGTATTCTACTTGAACATCAACTAGTACGAGCCACCCTCAAAAAGAGAGCCACCTAATAACATTTTCTTTTTTTTTTTTTGGTAGGAATGAACATGACATTAATAGACGAAATTAAACAACAATAGTTCTGGGCCTGAGGCATCCCACACAATCTGAAGAGTAAACTTGCCTACAACTATTAGGTACATCATTAAAAATAGTTAGCTTGTTAAACAGTTGCTCTTCCTCCATTACTCCACGCGCAACAGCATCTGCACATTCATTTGCTTCCCTATATACATGGCGGATCGTCTGCTGCGTAAGGTCAACATTTTCTCCTTACCACATACTTGGCCAATCAGCCCGACGACTTTTATTAGGAGACCCTACCAAGCATGTTAAGGATCTGATAACCTATTTTGGGTTTTTTTTTATATTCCCTAGGGCTGTCCCATTCCATGTGGTGCAAAAATATAAACCTTTGTTCCAGGGCCTCTCGGAAGCCCGAAAAACATGGATTATAACCTTCGTTTTCGGCTTCCCGGGGTCAGATTGTCGTTTTTGTCCAAACTTCTTCGGTAGGTCTATCATGACCCTAGAGGACCCTAGGTGCCCCGAAAGGGTCATCCGGATCACCGAAATTCGATATCACCCATGGCTTCGGTGTTCAAGATCTTACACCAGTGTCCAATGAAACGCCCTTCCAAGCCTATCAAGGACCGGATAAGCGACCCTGGGGGCCTCCCGTGTCCCCTAGGTGTGTCCCATGCCATGTGGTGCGAAAATATCCACCTTTGTTCCAGGATCTCCCGGGAGCCAAAAAACGTGGATTATAGCCTACGTTTTCGGCCTCCCGGGGCCCGGGTGTCGTTTTTGCCCAAACTTCTCCGAGGGGTCTATCACAACCTTAGACAACCCTTGGTGCCCCGAAAGGATCATCAGAATCCTCGAACTTCGATATCACATATAACCTTTGATATTCGGGCCCTTACATTGGTGTTCCATAAAACAACATGTCTTGTGTGGACTTAGTCCACCGTGGACCAAGTAATTTTGAGGGGTGGCTCCAGGTGAAGTAGGGGGTGGCTCCAGGTGAAGTAGGGGGTGGCTCCTGGTAAAGTAGGGGGATGGCTCCAGGTGAAGTAATTTTGAGTAATTTTGAGGGGTGACTCCAGGTGAAGTAAGGGGTGGCTCCAGGTAAAGTAGGGGGTGACTTCAGGTGGAGTAGAGGTGGTGCCAAGTATAAATTTGAGTGGTGGCTCTAGGTAAATTAGGGGTGGCTTCACTTTTAGAGGAGGTGAATCCAAGTATTGGTCCACCAGAGACTAAGTCAACACAAGTTTTTATATCCATAAAAACGTCATTTCTAATAAAAGTCGTTGGGCTGACAGGCCAAGTATGTGGGTTAGCAAAAGGCATAGGCCCAAGCAAATTATCATGGGAAGTTGGGAACTAAACTAATCAGTCCGCTAGTAAAATATGTGGTGTACCAGTACCTGATTACCTGTCAACTGAATTAAGAAAGATAAAACTGGTACTCGTCGCTTTACTCTTCTGTAATCATTTCAGAGTCCATTTCGAATTGCCAAAATTCTAAACCTAATTTCCGTGTTTCAGCAATGAATCCCGAATAGTAAGTTTTCTGATACCCTTTTGGTTCTAGAATTAATAACTGGTTAATTTGTATCTTCAATTGAATGATTGATTGCGTGTAGTTTGTTAGGTTTTGATTTATTTGTCTGATTAAGCGTTTATTCTCTAGACCAAGTAATTTTAAGGGTATTAAACTTGAATGTTTCGATTTATGTATGAATTATTTAGGAAGTTTTGATTTTGACGTGACTGGAGATGAATAATTATTCTTGACTGAACTTCAATTTTAGGGGTAGAAAATTGAGAAGAAGAATTGTTTTTTGCTTCCTCTCAGAAATTATCAATTTTTATTGGAAAATTTTTGCACCAAAGGTGAAATAACTGAATGGCATCTGGGCTTGACTTATTTTTGGCAAAAAGAAAACCAAAGAAAAGAATTACTATTAGCTAGCCAAGTACTGCAATTTTGTTAAGTCTGCATTTATTCTTTTGGTGGGATATGGGATTTGGTAATGGAGAAATGTGAAGTTAGAGTGAAGAGGGAAAGGATAAGAAAGGGAAATTGACAGTTATATTTAGGACGATGATAGGTAAGAAGTGAGATTTTTATTGATTTGGGATGGAGGGAACATATTTGTCATTTGTGTGGTATCAAGATTCAAGAATTGCAAAAGAGTCTTGAAAGTCTTGGTGAATTGGCAACTGAACAACTTTTACGGTTTCCTCAAGATTGTGTTGTGGTTCTTTGACATGAGCAGCTAGGTTTAGTTTCAAATGTTGGCTTGTTGTGATAGCTGAAATGATTCGACCCATCAATAGGCTTACTACTGATTCCTGAAGTTCTTCGGCTACTCTGCATATGTAGGATAGTAGCTAAGAAACTCTTTCTTCTGTCTGTATGATTTTATTTGTTTGTCATTGCTTCATCTTGATTCAGCTCATAGAATGTTCAAACCATGCATGTGTTTGCATTCACATAGTTGTGTATTCATATTTATTGTGTTCATGGGAAACCCTTATTGGCACCCATCATGCACCTTCCCTTTTGGGTTTCTCCTCTTCTAATGTTGAGGGTAGGGGTTGTGGTGGAGGAGGAGGAGGAGGGAGGTCTCATGTTATGTGTACCAAGTACATAATTTAGATGGCTTTACCATTATGCAATCCTTTTGATAATCTGGCAAGTTATGCATGTAGGAACTAAGATATATGGGATGCTTCTGTATGAAAATATTGATGTTGTATTGACGAATTGCCTTTTCAATCATTAATAGGACTCAAGGGTATGTGAGCCACATTCAACAATTTGGAAGTCTAATTATTATAATGTTTACATCCGGGAGCAATTTCTAGAAAATCTTAACTATCTTCTCATATTTGCAGTGACTACCTCTTTAAGCTGTTGCTAATTGGTGATTCCGGTGTGGGCAAGTCATGCCTTCTACTCAGATTTGCGGTATGGTTTTTATTTTTATTGTTTTTTTAATGATAAAGAAGCAATCATCAGATTTGTGGTGTGGTTATTCCATCTATATTGAGATAAAGTTCAATTCTATGTTTAGGAATCACTTTTTCTGGGGAAGTGAATGAATCTTTCTGGTTAAGTATTAAAAGTTGCAAAATTGAGTTTTGGATGACTGAATCTATGGATGGTGCATGGGTGCAGTTTCTTTGAAATTTTATCAAACTAAGATTTTGATGCAGAGATATGTGTTGTCTTCAGTGAGACTGCAGAATCCTCCAGTGCCCACTTGGTCTAAGCACATCATATGTACAATGTGGCAATGCCAAAGGTTCTCATGTTGTTTTGAGTCTGGGGGCTGGGATGGTATTTGAACCTGTACTGTGCTGTTGACTGAACAATGAACATGGCTTTTCTTTTTTCTGAAGAGCAACCTGTACAGAACTGTGCTTCAATTCTTTTGGATATGACGTTGTGGTCTTAGTGAAACAGAACAGCAGACTACAATGTCCTAGTGTCACTTTTTCATGGGCAGTAAGCAATACAGTACTTTTCTTCACAGTTTCTGTGCTTTATCCAACCTCCATTGCACTGGATTAAGAAAATCTACCCGTAGGTTGAATGAATGGCTTCTTTAGAAGTGTGGCGCCCAATTTCAGGCTAAGCCCTAGGGATGCTGCTGATGTATCTAATGTATTTTTAAGGTGGTGTTTCTTCATTAAACTGACTTGTATTTTGGTAACTCAGATAGCTTTCAATGCGAGTGGTTTCTCTTCTGTTCCTCTTATAAACAATTGGGTTGAGTAAGAGACAGGAATGCTGAATTTCAAAATTCAGTAGGGGTGTGAATGGGGGAGAGGGGTGAGCAACCGGTAAGCTAGAGGGCCTCGTCAGGGCAGGAGTGTCTCGTATTTTCCCTCTTATAATTTTGATCCATTTTACATTTTCAAGGTTAATAGACGAAAGACTCATGTCGGTGCTTACAGAACTTAGAGACATCTTACCTTAATTATGGAGGAGTTGTGCATTCCAACCAAGATACCATGGGTTTACCTTTGTCAAAACTTCCTAGTGTAAGATTTTGTAGCAATGCTTTCTAACGTAAAGCTGATGCTTACCTCTTCCCTGTGAGAAACATATCAGATAATATTTTGTGGACTATTATGCAGACATTTTTCTCCCTTATAATTTTAGTCTTGGTGCCATATACTTTGCACTGCATTTGGTCGTATTCCCTTTTTCTTCCCAACTGAATTTGGGTACATGTAAACTGAAGTATCATTATCCTGTCTTTTGGGATTCTTTCCGCCCACAACTGTATCTGCTTCATATTTGTTCTTTAGGATGGTGAATCTCCTTATGGATAAGTCTTATCTTGAGTGTTTCTCGCTATATTTAATGTGTTTTCACACTGTACATGTTGAATGATAATGTAGGATGATTCTTACCTGGAGAGCTATATAAGCACCATTGGAGTTGATTTTGTGAGTAACTAAATCTCATTCTGCAAATTTATGCGGGAAATTCCTCAGTAAATTAGTGTTTAACATATGACATCCTGTTCTCCTTAGAAAATCCGCACTGTGGAGCAAGATGGGAAGACCATAAAGTTGCAAATTGTAAGTAGTCCTTAGTCCACTTGTTTATGGCATATTGTGAGTCTGTTGTCATTACTCAATGCTTCTCTTTTTTTGTTCTAGTGGGACACTGCTGGCCAAGAACGATTTCGTACAATTACAAGTAGCTACTACCGTGGTGCACATGGAATCATTGTAAGTTTTATGATAACTGTGAAGGCTTTGTTTCTATGAATTACACCTGTGCTTTTTTTTTTTTTGATAATTTGGATTACACCTGTGCTTTACCTTGTGTATATCTTTGGTTTCTCGCTAGGTTGTATATGACATCACAGACCAAGAAAGCTTCAACAATGTGAAACAATGGCTCAGTGAAATTGATCGTTATGCTAGTGATAACGTCAACAAGCTTTTGATTGGAAACAAAAGTGACTTAACAGCGAATAGGGCTGTTCCATATGAAACTGCTGAGGTAGCAGCCTTTATATACTCCAATTTGTAGTTTGTACCACTCAAAGTACATTGAATGTCATAAGCTCTGAATCAATAAGCATGCCTGACTTCTTTGTCGCGAAATTTTCAAGGCATTTGCGGATGAGATTGGGATTCCCTTCTTGGAAACCAGTGCCAAAGATGCCACCAATGTGGAGCAGGCATTTATGACCATGGCAGCAGAGATAAAAACCAGGTATACTTCACAATATTACAATTGCCTCAATGCTCACCTTTATCAGGATGCCTGATAAAGCTGGTACTGTGAGCCAATAAAACAGACAACCATCAAATTTCGGCTGATCATCCATACTTGGTTTTATCATACTAATGCAGAATGGCTAGCCAACCGGGAATGGACGTGAACAAGCCTGCCACTGTGCGAATAAGCGGGCAGCCAGTTGCTCAGAACTCAAGCTGCTGCTCGTAATTGTGTCCTAGAGCACTAGCTGAAGCTAAAAATGTACCACCCTTTATGGAAGGATATTTGTAAATAGCCAAAAAATATAAATAAATATAAAAGTGCTGTGTGAAGGACGGTTGAAACATGGGTCTGTGACTGATGTGATGGAGTAAAACCCTTTAATTCGTTATTTGTAAATATTGTTGGTAAAAGGTAATGCACAGCATTATGGATTATTTACGTTGAGTAAGAATGAATAAAATATAGTCTAATTTTAATCCATGTTTTTTCCACGGAGTATCTAAATGAACCAAAAAAAAATGAACTAAAAAATATTGAAAACTGCACAATATCGTACTCCAAAGTCTCCAATGCATTTCCCATAGGCCAAATTCTCACTTACTCACTAATATTAAAAAGAAACATTTTAGTAGGTTTCCACAATATTTGAAGAAAAGTTACTAAGAAAAAAAAGGTCGTCCTAGCCTAACAGAGACCAGATAATCGATCTCGAGGCCTTCCTATATCTGGGATATCCTCGAGGTGTGTCCCTTGCGATAGTTGTGAAAATGACAATTTTCGTTTTAATACCTTTCAGAAGCCTAAAAAAGTGGATTATAACCTTCAATTTTCATCTTCCCGGGACCCGAATGCGATTTTGCCCAAATTTCTTCGGGAGTCTAATCTGACCTAAAAGTAAGTCATACAGGCCTCCAAACATGTTCATTTGTGATTTCAATTTTCGACCCTTGAATATCTAGCTTAACGATTTTCCAGACCTAACATGAACCCAATAACCAACCTCGTTATCTTCCCATGTCCCCTAAAGCCTAAGGGTTTTCCGTATGATATGGTGCAAAGATGACAATTTTTGTTCCAAAACCTTTCAACAACCCAAAAAAAGTGAATCATAGACTTCAACTTTAGGCTTCCCGGGCCTCATATGTAATTTTTCCACAAACTTTTTCAAGGGTGTATTAGGAATCAAGAGGACCTCTGGTGCACCCAAAGGGTCATACAGCCTTCCAAACTTGGTATTCACCCATTATTTCAGTGTCGTATATCCAGGTTAAATTGCATGAGATTTTTATGATTTGAGTCGAAAGAAACAGGAAATATCGAGGGTGAATTTCATAATGAAAAATTCCAACTATATGTCCCAGGTATAAAATATTCCAAGTCTTTGCCACTATATTGAAAATTGAAGCCACTCACATCAACACACAGTAGAAGCCAGTTGCACCATTTCTCACAAGCTGAACTTAATACTTGTCCAAAAACCAACAAAAAACTACATTGAGCAAAACAAAAGTTATAATTTCGGAACAAAGGTCGCATTCATAAGATTCTACTACTGGTATGACAAAATTTCATCTCCTAATTCACTTCCTGCCACGGTACTTGGATGGCTGCCTGTTCCTCTTCTTGACACCAGACTTGGAAACTTGAAGGCTCCTGTTCACAGCACTCAATCTAGCAAGAGCTGCTTTCTTCAAGTCAGGCCTGTAGTAATTGTCACCAACCTGCACAGAAAATACACAATAGGGGTAAGAAAGATTGAGCTCAGTATCAGTTACACTTGTAACTTAGTAGCTTTCAGAGATAAAATTGAAGAAAATAATATCATAAGACATTTCCCACTAAATTGTCATATTTCGCTAAAATATTATCAAGTAAATGGCATCCCTTGCTATCTACTGACATTCCACCAGCAAATACCAAAAATCAGCAACCTCATAAAGTTCCAACTACCACCCTTTATGTCTTTCCAAGAACATCTGTTACAGAATTATGCCCTCCAATTATCAATTTCCTCAACAAATAATAATTACCACATTGGTTAGAGTTCATAAAGAAAAAGGTTATATTCCTTTCAAAATGAGGATGAAAATTAACTAGTATGTTTGAGAGTATGGGTTTAAAGTCCTAAGTCTCAATAACCTACAATCTTTCTAGGGCTTTGTCAACTTTCAATCATAATCGCCTTTTTAGCCAATACAGAAGACCAGATGCAACTAGACTGCTATACACACCTAGGAACGCAAAAGCCAGTGCCTACAAACTCTCAAGAGCTCACCCACATTCAATCATCATCAACAAAACCTCGAGACCCCATTGACTCCAAACAGCCACACTATGATGTGGACACATTCTCATAAGTATATAAACGCATAGTGCAAAATAAACACAACCATACTGTGCCGTAGACCATATGACATTCCCCCACGTTTCAGTAAAAGACAGTCACACACATTTAGCCCATGCAGAAAACTAGATAAACCAGAATTGAACCTCACAGGTACAGGACCAAACATTGCTAACAGACACCTGATGAAATAGCAACAGAACAAACCAACCAAAAATATCATACAAATCTTTACCTGGTTCTCAACAGCCTTGGTCATCCTGCGGAAGTCTTTCTTCATCGCAGATTTGTGAGCAAGACTTGCGGGCTTGTTTTGCTTCCTAGTTTTGGTTGTAGCGAGGACAACTGAGTCTTTGCCTCCTGCCTGGACAGAAACAGTCTTGGTGTTTGCCAATCCTGTAACAAAACATCAATGAGTAAACTCTTACTAATGTATACTAACATCACTGCATGACTTCGTAGTTTCTTATGTGCACAGCTGTCACAGACCAAATAAACTTCCAACTCAGGTTTTCCGCAACCCGACCCCCAATATAACACGTTATAGTCTGTATAGAACGGATCATCCAACTTTATTCAGCTTCAAGTATTTCCAACTCAGTAATACAGCTAATTCAGACACTAGAAAGTCTAAATGCAACACTAAACACAAAGCAGGTTCATACATTTTGATACCAATGGTAGATACTAATTTCTATGTACCTAATAGGAAAGAAAAAAAACCCAACTTTCCTGGTAAATTCCTCGTCGAGTCGAAAAGAGAACCCAACCACAAAAATATGCAACTTCGTACAAATTCAAAGAATTCCAATTTATACAACATATTTATGAACACAAATTTTAACACCAAATCATAAAAATGTTCATTTTTCCTATATTCATCATCATCTTGTTCAATACACAAGCAGATCTACTCATCTCAAACAAGCAATATAATCCATCCACCATCAAAAGTAACTGTAAAGCAACATTCTTCCATACAATTAACCCAGACCCAGATAAAATCCAAATGACCAGCAGAAAAAACATGAACAAAAACAAAAAAGAACAATAGTTTAAGAAGTAAAGAAAATTGATTGAATTTACCAGAGTACTTGTAGGAGTGAGTGTTGTAAAGGTTGTTGCTCTCCTTACTGAACTGAACCTTGGCATTTCCGTTACCAAACTCCTTAACAAGGAAACAGTTGTTCTTCTTCACTATCTCCCATATCAAAGCTCCTGGTACTGTTGCCATTTTCTCTCTCCTGTAATTTTACATAAACATTCATTAAACTTGATCAATTTAAAAATGAAATAGATATCCATCTGGAGAGAGAAATAGAGGAGAGAGAAATACCTTAAGGTCCCGAAGAGGGTTTCTGGGGTGTGAGAATTTGGGCGTCTAAAGGGAGATCACAGAAGAGAAAAATGGGGGAGACGATTAATTAGGGTTTTATATCGTCGATCTTGACAAAACCCTAGCTTTTGTTTTGGTACGGCTTGTGTTGGGCTTTGGTTTCTGAACTAGTTGTACATGGGCTTACCTTAAACCTGTGTTGTCCAGGTTTGAATAAATCTTTTATTTTCCCATTTTCCCCTATGCTTGTTTTGTTAATCATACACCCTTTAAAAAGCCAAGAGCTTTACTATCCATCAATGAATGGTACCCAAGCTAATGAATAAGGAATTCAAAAAACTCTCCTATGAGGCGGCCTTATACATGATAGATCACTTTTTTGTCTTGATATATTACTTTTTATATATATTAGTATCACTGTTTTTGTTCATGGGTATCATTTTTTTTGTATAAAATCATCTTATTTGAGTTTTTGTGTAAATCATACACCCTTTAAAAAGCCAATAAGAGCTTTACTCTTCATCAATGAATAGTACCCCAAGCTAATGAATAGTTCCTTTACCCCCTTATTTTCTTTCTCCTTTTCATTTATCCTCTAAATGAACAGCACCCATTGATATTCAGTTTTAGTTTTGTTTTCCTGTTTAATTTTTTCCCATTTAATATGCATTCTCTTTCTTTTCTAGCTGCTACCCCGTACACTACACGGCTAGACAGTACCTTCCCTTTTTCCTCTTTCCCGGTTTTTGATGCGTTCTCCATACCCTCCCCCATACCTTGCAGATTTCTCAGCCTCAACTGTCTGTCTCATCTTTCTCTCTCCAGACTTCCATGTTCTCCTTGCCTCTACTTGATAAATTTATGTTCCTTAGCTAATCGCAAGGCTAATTTCTATAATTTGATCTATATGTATAATTTCATAAATAGATGTAGAACAGGTGAAGCCAGAATATTCTTGTTCTGTTCTTCAGGATTTTGCCTTGTCGCCAAGGTGCTATATCTCTCTCAATCAAGGGCTGTCGAGTCTCATATGAAAGAGCAATGGCTTAGAAAGTACTAAATAAATGAGAGATTACTTATTCTATCTGCTATAAATTCATCAAGTTATGAAAGAGCAATATGTGAGCAATATCTATAATATGAGCTTTTCGATTAGGGTTTCAGTATCTCAGAATTTGTTACTTCCGCCCTTCTCAATGTTCAGTAGTTAGCTTTTTTTTTTTTCTTTTTTTTTTTGGTTTAGAGAAATTTGAAGTTTGTTTCAGTTTTTTTAAGTTGGCATTTAATTATGTTACTGAATCTTTTTTTATTATCAGTAATTAGTTTACTGAATCTAATTGTAATTTTTAAAGATAAAAATTTCAGGGATTTTGATATTTAACAGAGAGCAAGACAGAAGATCTCACAAAAATATCAGGTATTTGGAATGTATTTCTTGTTCTTGCTATTGTGATGTTAGGCTTGTGTTTGCTTCTGATATGTCTCTAAAAACATGTATTAATTGAAAATTTAGAGTTAATGGGCTGCTTCAAACCATTGTTGGCTGAATTTGTGGTTACAATGAAACCAGCAGGTGTTTAAGAAAAAACCTCAGTTTGCTTCTCTGTTGGTACAACAGGTGAAATACAATATGTTATATGAGAGGGCTTGACCTGTGAGGGTCCACTCTTGTATTTTATCTTTGGTTGTTTATTACAGTTAATTGCACAAGATAGAAGGGTATGTGAATGCTGAATATAATCCGAAAAAAGGTGGTTCAGTCACTTCCTGTGATGTAGAATATCAATTCATGACCAATAAACAGTACAAGTTTTTGCTCAACAAAAAGCTCTTGAAATTGTTGTTTATCATGGCTTACTTGACATCATGTACACTTTCATCAATAACATTCTGCATATAATAGGCCACTAAAGTTAGCAGACATAATGAATATACTATGTTTATGCAATTATGCTGAGAAAACAAACTACTACAATTATGCTTGTCATTTAGTTTACTTGGACATTTCATCAATAGGTGGCAATGGACTAATGGTATGCAGGACACTGATCTTCAAGTTCCAGGATAAGCAAAGTAAGAGTCTAAGACCATGGATAGGGCTAGATATAACAAATGTTTTGCTTGGAGGCTGGGATATTAAAATTGGTGCTAGGTAGGCGGCTTTGACAACTCATGATGATTAGTTAAAAGATGGGTTCTTTTATTAAGTTAGACACCATTTTGCAAAAAATAAATAAATAAATGAATAAATAAATTGGTGTATATATAGCTTGAAGTTTGCATCTGTGTATAAATATTGAAGTGTGCAAGTAGTAAAATGTTCGGATTATAGCGGTGAAGCTTATTGGTGTTGCTTTGTAATGGGTGTGATCTTTAGCTATGAATATCTATGATTAAGGTGGGTGGGAGGGGACTTACACTATTATGATCATCTAAATAAAACTTATGACGGTTCATTAAGAATGAGCAATTTAGTGTATACATTCTGGAGGCTCGCTAGAGGGTACTTCCTGATCAGTGAATACATATACTCATTCTTAATTTCTTAGAGGAATATGTTTGCCAGACCTTAATAACTCATTCACACTTTATTAAAAAAATTTGTTAGTGGCCAGAGTCTGCAGCGTCATTATGGCTACACATTATCGTGGCTACTATGGATAACCTATGTAAAAGAGGGATGTATCTGGTTAACAGATGTGCACTTTGTGAGTAGGATGTTGAATGATGCCAGCATATATTTTTGCAATGCCCTGTTAGTAAAGTAGATTTGGGTTGGGATAGAGAGAAGAGAGTGGAGACTCCTCATGAGCTTAGGTGATTTGAGAAGATGAACAAAGGCTTTCGAGACTGTACTAGGGATACAACTCAGAGTGTGAATAGAGTTAAGTATGATGTCTTATGTCTGTGTTAGAATGTTTAAAAGGCGTAGCAATGTTATAGAGGATAATATACTTTTAAGGTAGAAGCTTTCTTTTTGAGAGTTGGTGGACTATTGTGACTTGTGAGTGTTCTAAGGGTTGCGCGGGCTACTATTACATGTGTTGTACATTGCTTACTTATTTTTGCCCCAAGTCGAGGAATAAAATTCCTCTGATTGATTTTTGCATTTGAAACACTCGATGTCTTCTAGAGTTTTTTGGAATAAAATTTGCCTGATTTTTGGTGGTGAGATGGTTTATTAGTCAGGGTTGGAACTTCTGAGTATATGCTAACACAAAGATTTTGAAATCTGCAGAGCAAGGAGAGGGGGAAATAAGAAAAAGAAAGAAAATAATTGGAGATATTGCTATCATAAGATAAGGTGCCAAAGTTGCTTTGTTGAGGGGGTTGTGTGTTGGGGGCTCAGTTATGTTTGGAGTTGAGGTATTCCATTGTACATAGATGAGCTTTAACGTGTGTTTATCTAGCACACGCTAAAAATTTGCATTGGTGTTTTCGTATTCGTGCTTGTCACTTATGACTGATATCTTTCTTTCAGGTTGCATTTTGCAGATTGTCTTATCCATTGAAAGTTCTAACAGGCACTATTCTATAAATTAGTCACCCTTTTTTTTGGTTGCATTTTTTGAAAAGCTAGAGGAATATTTGTCAAAAAAGTCTCCCCTTTCGCAGTTGCCTTTTTTTTTTCCATTGCAAATTCTGTTGGTTTTGATTTAGTTAGGCTCTACAGGTCATTCAATCCTATCTTCACTATTCTGCAATTCTCAAAATTAGAACCTTCAAAAAAATAGAAGTTTAGGTTTTATGAAGCTCACTCTTTGTGCTCTTTCTCTCTGATTGGTGCTATGGTTCGGATTTGTTTTGGTTGATATGTTTCTCCGTGGTGATTCATGAGGCTTTCTTGATGATTTTGTATATATTTTGGATAGTTGCATGTCCTATTTGACCTTTTTAATGAATTTTCTTTGATGATTTTGTAAGTGTGGTTTCAAGGTCATTTTTTACTTCAGTTTTTGAAAAGTGAGACTTGCCTTTGGAGCTCCCAAGTTTTATAAAATACAAGGTTAACTCATAGTCTTGTAATGCTCAATAATGGGCACCATAGAGCAAAGCATGCCAAGATATGAATGGATAGTGCAGTGGTTGTCCTACTTCTCAACAAATATTTTACAATGAGAAATCACCTCGCTAACCTTATTGATTGTTGCCCTGCTGCAGGGACTGTGGAAACCACATTCTCACAGACAGAGGAATCATGTTGCGGACAGACTTCACAATGAAGCTGCTAATGATTTAAAAACATTATAGTATTTTGTATTAGGCCTAAGCGTAGCTCTTAAGGCCTTGGAGGCTTATGTAGACAGAGGAATCTTCCTTTTACTATGAGAAATCCCACATAGACAGAGGAGTCCCTCGACTTTGTAACGCATCTTCGTTATCTCATACGACCATCCAACCATTAGCTACATACCATCTTTGGGAATTGGAACTAAATATGAGGATGTGGGTGACAAAAAAAATACAAGAATTTGAAGGTTTTGTTGGGAAAATATAGGTTAAAAAGTATTCTTTGTGCAAAACTCTATTTTTATTTTGCCAGAAACTTTCGTTAGACTTGATACATTAGCTTTGTATTGTGCTAATAAAAAACTATTAGCATTTGGGAATGTCAACTCATTGTTATCAAAGAATTTAAAGATTATACTCCAACTATTAAAGCACAAATAATATGATAGCTTAATATATATTCTCTAGGGGGCTGCATGTGTAGCACGCGGACCAATAACTAGTACATAAAAAATGTTGGAAGTGTTAGGGTCTGTTCTCCCCAACTGAAAAACGTTTATATTTATTACTGAAAATTTATTTTGCTAAACTTTGTTGAACTTTATTTAACTTCGTTGAAATTTGTTTATTTTTGTTGAATCTTGTTGATTCAAGTGTTTTTTATAACTAGTTTGTATATTGGTTTGTTTAACTTTGTTGAACTTTGTTTAACTTTATTTAACTTTGTTGAAGTTTGCTGAAGTTTGTTGAAGTTTGTTTAAGTTTGCTGAAGTTTGCTTAAGTTTGCTGAAGTTTGTTGAAGTTTGTTGAAATTTGCTGAAATAATAAAAAATAAAACAAAAATAAGCTGGGGAGAACATACCCTTATTTCGTGTGAACTTCCATGATAAATTGGGTTCGAAACTTAAAAAATGAATTATTAAACCCAAAGGACCTCAACTCATAAAGAATATGAAATGTAGAGATAAGTTGTTTAACCGATAATGTTGAATGAGTGTATTAGTACATCATAATAAGTACATGTTCATCAATATTATAGGAAAGTGGTAAAAATATAATGATCACAAGAAAAGCAACAAATAACAATACTTAAGGAATATGCATTACTAGATGTATTATTAATCGCCAACAAGTTTCTAACAAGGATTAGCAAATTCTAACAAGTCGCCAATGAAACTTAATCGTTAAGGGAGGTTACTATACTGGGGTTTGGACGGAGGAGAAGAGAATAATGGCGATCAAGAATGTGAATTTTGAATATATTGTCACTTGTTTTTTTAAAGCAATTTTTTTGTTATTCTTATTTAGTAAGAAGTTTTTTAGAAATGAGGATCTACCTTCGATCTCCACATGCATATAAAATTATCTTGTAGTATAAATGTGCATTGAGAAAAAAAAAAAAAAAAATCCTAGTTTTTTCCCCCATAAAATGAAGAACTAAAGTATTTCGAAAAAAAAAAAAAACAAAACTACTCTAGCATACCACATCACTACAAACAATATGGAATAATAAATAACAGAAACTGTGGAAGTGATCCAAATTATTATTGTCTACATTCATCATCAACATTATCAACATTACCCCAATGCCTTTAAAAAGGCTCCCGCCTAGGCAGGATAAGGGAGAATTGGTTATACGCAGCCTTACCCCTGTGAGAGTCTTGCAGAGAGGCTATTTCCGTTTGACCCGAGATCCTATTGTTTACATTCCAAGGGTCTAAATAGTATCGTGGATATAATGAAACTATGCCTCTATGTAAAATGAATTTGTGACTACAAGAAAAAATGAAATTTAGATAAATTTATTTTCTTAGTCAGAACTTCATTTTGAGTTTTATTTTTCTTAGTGATAATTTCATTTTTCTTATTAATAAACTCTCCCGTACATCGAGGATGACGTGGGAGCACAAAATAGGTGTCCAATTCTCATAACCCAATAATCAACAATTTAAATCCTCATCTATCGAGGGAAAATAAAATCTCCTCTACCTTTTATTCTGTAGGGAGGATAACCTCCTCTAATTGAGCTTGTCAACCCATAAAAAATAGGGTGACTTGCTCGATGCGTGTGATTTGTGGGCTAATGCATGCGCTGTAGCGAAAAATAACCCTCTCCCGTACATCAACAACCCCATCTAATCATCTATCGACCCGACCCAAACCTAGCTTTAAACAACATCAACATTACACTCCCTTGAGGCATTAGCATAGTCAGTAAGAGGCGGTTGGTTGACACAACCTTACCTAAGCTAGAACAAAAAGATTGTTTACGTTTGACCCTTGATTCGAAGTGCGATGACCATTGACAACTACACAATATATAAGATATGCCGACAATTTTATGAACAATTAGTACACCATTGAGTAGTGTAACTTTTGGCTCCATTGAAAATATTTTGAACAGTTTTAGAGCTGAGATAGAGCAAACCAGCTCTAAGCCTGTTTCAAAAAGCCTAACGGGTTGCAGCAGGTGGCATCCTACATGAGATTTCAACTCCCAACCAATCAACCATGAGGGGTAGGCTGTTCTCAGTTCTCAATCCCGCCCCAAGTGAAAATGGAAACTAATAATCAACCTGGGAACTGTAGAACAACTTCCATAAACTCACTATCTGACAGTGGGAAACAGAAAAATCACTCACTAAAAAGCACATAGAAGAAAAAGTTGAAGCAGTTAAATAAGGAACTACAAAATTGTCATTAACAAAGAACAAGCTGGTATCATAAAATCAGTAAGCTTTAAACCTCAAGAACTTGCTACATTATATACAAAGCCAGACCAATCCAGCCTTGACTGTACTGCTACTTCCTAAAACTCTAATATCATCAACAAAATGTGAAAATCCTACTGATCAGAATTAAGAGCGAATGTACAAAATTGAGCATATCTGTTGCAAACTTGCAAGTTAAAAGGCTGAAAAATTAGACTGCCTAACAGAATCTGAAATCTCTAAAAAAAATTAAACCCGGGAAAAAAAAATTGGCCCCAGCTTACCACAATAAAATCCGGGGGTCACTTTCATGTGTTATTCAATGTTGCAGCACAGTGAGCTGAACGTGTCAAACTATTTAGGGCCTCGTTTATCCTACTGAAAACTACCTTTAGGGGAACACAGGCGAGGGTTGGACCCTTGGGATTCTGAACTATTGGTTTTCGCTTTTCCAGGTTCTTGTGAGGGCCAGTCAGGGAAGACAGTTTCCTTGTCTTCTTTGAGGAGGATCCATGCCTCTTTGACCTGGACGATTTTTTGCGAGGACGATGTGTGCGGAGTCTGATGTGCTTGGTTCGACGTGCTTTGGGCTCAACTGCCAAGCGAATTCCTGTATCTTCATCATCCAATTCACAACTGCCACTTGCTGGGTAATAGGAGATCTGGAGATCACAAAAACCATCGTCTAAAACCTCGACTGCCACTGGATGACCAGTAATAGGTTTCCCATTCAACTTGCTCATCAGAGAGATGTATGGAACTTGTTGGGCCTGAGGCCTAGTAGCTTCTACTGTGACTTCAACCTCATATAACGATGTATCTGTGTAAATACCCCGGGGAGAAACATCAGGCATCTCAAAGCTAGAGTGAACTAAAAAACGTGGCTGATGATATGAGAATGATCTCGGGGAAGAAGTGAGGGCCATGTGTTTTCTCCGATCCGTGAACCCATTTATCAATCCATTGGAAGTTGGAGAGAACCGGCCTGGACTCTCTAGACCTATCGCATAAGCGTCTGACCTGTCGGGATCAAAGTCTGCTTTCTTTCTGGAGTATGGTTCGTCAGTTTTGTTTAAATGTCTAGCTTTCCTTTTCCCTTTCGATTGCCACTTGGAAGCACCTTTCTCCATCTTTTGGTTGACACCAGCAACTGAAGAATAGTTAGGAGCAGACCCATTAAGTGTCTCATGCCCGAAAGGTGAAGTTTGAACCTTCAAATTCCGACTAGAACTGCTTCTGAGAAAACCAGCATGAGGCTTCAAGGGAGAAGAGGGTTGCCAGACTGGAGACAGACCTGAGAAAGACAAGCGCATTGAGATCATTCCTTAATGAACACTAAAAAAAAATTGGAATTCAGCAAAAGGTGGCATAGAAGTACTACTTAATATATCATAATGATTAAGGAAAGAAAGCATAATGCTTTGGTATGCATATGCAAACATACCAGATGGATGTAGATCCTCATCGACAAATGGGACATCAAATAACATGTCTGAAGAATCGTCCTCAGGAAATTGCCCATTGAACAGTTCAGCAACCCTCAACTTGTTACCGTTTTCACATTCATAGCTAGGAGATATTGCATCTGATCTCTCAAAAGGAGTTGTATATTCGTCACAAATTATCCGAACAGGAACCATAGTTGTATTCTCCAAAACCTTTGTCAATGGACGGCGGCGATACTTCCTTTTCAAAAGCTCATGAAGATGTACCACCTGAGATCTCTTTCTCTTCAACGTCGGCATAGACCCTCCATTTGACAGACTTCCCAATGACGTACCATTTGTGGCATGAGTGTTACTGAGCAATGTACTGCTTTGTACAAGTGGGTTGGCCAATGCTAAAACTTGAACCTTCCTGCCAGCACCTACGCCCAAGTCATCTAGTCCTTTCATACGCTTGGTTCCTTCATTTCCATCATCTTCTGAATCATTTGGGGTCTTCCTCCTCCTCCCTCTAGATGGATGCCCCCTAAGGTATGTGGATCCATTTGTCCCTTCATATGATATACCTGAGTGAGACAACTCTTGTGTAGAATTTGAGTTCTCTTGAGAAGTGCTTGTTTCCTCAGATGAATAGTCACCATCTTTGGAACGATGAGACATGGATGCAGATCCATTAACACCATTGCTAGGTGGTTCAGCGTCAGAATCATTCCCAGAAGGGTGGAGGTTTGAAGATCTGGTTCTTTCAATTTCAAGAGCACAAATAATAGCATTTTCCCTCTTAGGATACTTCGCTGATCTCTTCGAAGAATTAGCTGCAACCTTCGCTTTCTCAATGCAAGTATCATAATCTCCACAACGAAATGCTTTCACCCCTTTAGTTGTCTCAAGATCAAACCAATCCCTGGTGCATCCAAAACCCAAAACAAACATGTGAATAAACCTACATGATTTCAAAGATTCAAACAACCTACTTTCAAACAACACAAGACAGCTACAACTCAGCAGAAAGCACCACATACACAGAAAGGAGCCACAGCAGAAAGGTGCATCGAATGTTTGTCTAAGGGAAAAAAAAGAAGGTCAAATACACATACATTCACTAAATGCAGAAACAGCTCTTCATCTGAAAGGGGACACCCAACGAAGCCATTCCAGGGTTAAGGCAATGTAAGAAAGTAAGAGGCTAGGAGCTACAGAGATCATCCAATGGAATTCCAAATATCACCAAAGCTTGAAATGACACCCAAAATCAAAATCCTAAAAGTGCAAGCATAGGCCAATTCTTGTACGAACTAAAAAGTTCCAATATCATTCCCTTTTCTTCTCTGAAGTCTGAACCACAACCTACAAGAGCACAATACACTCAGCCCTCCATAATTTTCCTACATTTAGAGATAAATCAAAGCCCTAAGATCACACTTTGTCAGGGCCTCAAGCCAACTCGCAACCTAAAAATTAACATTCACCAAATAGTCCAATATTATTACTTTGCACCATAAAAATGGCATTTTAATAATGTTCATCCCTCTTTTCTCCCAAATTTTTTTATCTAAAAATAAGTGCCTGTTCACATAAGTGCTTCCCCAATTCCACTATAAAGATTAAAAATATGCAGAAGAAACACGCTTCTTCCTTTTCCCTTTGGCTAGGGTTGAGGCCTGACTGCCTGAGAAGGGGGCGTGGAGGAGGTTTAGGGAAGGCAAGGGATAGCTACCAGTCATTTCCCTTCTGGCCAGCTTAGATAGGATCTACTCTTCATTGGTTTCATTGGCCTACTATTTACAAAAACTGAGGGATACAACTTTTGACATCAGAATATTTGATATCACTTAGCCGGTCGTAACTTACATTCATCATACCATAACCTTCAGCACCAAACATTTACCTATGATTGTCCTAACAGACTACTTAGCCCACTGTTTACAGAAGCTAAAAAATTATAAACGACATTTGATAATTTGATCTCACTTAAACGGCATGAAACATTTTTCACTTTCACAAAACCTTAAGCATTGAAAATTCACCAATGATTACCAATATAGGTGCAACATAGCATTCCGCATATGGACTATCATGGAGACAGAAAGGGATGAAGCATTATTTCTCACTTGCAAGAGTTCTGATAGGTGATAGCTACTTTGCCTATTAATAAGGTTTGTCAACCAGCTCATAAAAAAGGCCATGAAATAGTTCCCAATAACAGATGCTCAAAAATATTTCAGTAATACAAAAAACCCATATATAGATCCTATGACATCGGAAGCATTTGCTAAACTTCGTCAACAACTTAACCAACTAGTCAATCTCACTTTCATTACAAGCTGAGAAAAGCATTATATAACAAATGTAGAGCTCACTATTAATCCTGCTTTCCTAACAGGTGGCGTGGCAGATTTTGTTTCCAAGATCAGATTCTTTCAAGACATGTCAATACATAACTTACAGTGACATGTCATGGAACCCTCAATGATACTGGGTTAAATGTTAAGTATTTCCAT
Organism: Tetragonia tetragonoides; assembly: GCA_038025085.1. NCBI lineage: Eukaryota > Viridiplantae > Streptophyta > Magnoliopsida > Caryophyllales > Aizoaceae > Tetragonia > Tetragonia tetragonoides. The sequence goes on from CM076145.1 coordinate 49,450,320, forward strand.
GTACCACACTAAACAGCACACAGTACACAGATAGTTTTTGACCAATCTCCAATCTGTGCTGTGGTAGTGGGTACCAGTGCAGAGAAGTGTCAAAGAGAATGAACATAGAGGGACACTTCATGGAGGTCTAACCAAGGTCAATTCTTCCCAGTGAACAATGAAAATTTACCCCAAAAGGTTGCAATGTACTGAATATTGATGGTGAAAACTACATTCATACTTCAATCCCAAGGACAATTCTTACAACATAAGACCCGAAAAAGCAAAGAAACACATTCCATTCCAGTCACAACCGAAGAATTATTAAGAACACCATTCGGTTTGAAGGCTATAAGTCCCCATGACAGACAAACTAAACATTGAGAATCCATACATACATTTCATGCTTACTAGTGAATATCAAGGATTATAAATTATAAACTTCATAACTAAAGTGCTAGAATACAAGTTTCAGCCAAGAAATCAAATGAAACACATTCATTAAAAATAAGGATAATGCATAAAAGAGGGGACTCACACACTTGCGTCATCTCTTGCCAGTAGCTTGATGGGAGTGCCAGATCTTGGAGGAACCAAATCACTCTCAGATAACTCATCCAACCCCACAATCTGACCCGGCCACCACGACCCGTTTCGCCTCCGAACCCAAACCAACCCACCAACTGACCCATCTATTCTCTTTCTAATATCTGACCCATTTGAACTAGTACCCACCATTTCTCCTCAACCAAAACCCAAACTCAGCCTCTCCTCAAAACAAAACCACCACCAATGAGTAAAACTAAAGGCAAAAAAAGGGGCAAAAAAGGACCTTGACCAAGTTTGTTACTAATTCAAAACCCCAGAAAAACCCATGCCACCAAAGTCAGTAATCTCCCATGTAATGAATTGCAGATTCCCCCCATTTTACCTAAAAACCACAAAAGAAAACCAAAACATAATCAGTAAATTCCCAGTATGCACCACAAAACCCAGATGTTCAAAACCCCAAAACAAGATAAATGGAGAGGGAAATAAACCCAGGTGGGAAAAAAAGAAGAAGAGAAAAACCCTATAGGCAGAGCATGGGATGGGTTTATGCAGGAGGTTAAAAAAAGGATCTGGTAGAGGGATAAAAAAACCCAAACAAACAGCCTCAAGAAACAAACAAGAAAATTAGATGGGTCGGTGAAATATCACTTCAAAATCGTTTCTTTTTTCCTTGTTTCTCTTATTTCCCTCAAAACCCAAATATCCCACAAAGGATTTGATGATGTTTTTTGATTATCTTCAGTTTTTAGTAAGGATTTTGTCCAAAAACCCCATCTCCTCGAGAAAGAGAGAGAGAGTGGCTTCAGTGTACGACTACAAGTGTTGAACACCAAAAGTTTGGGCTTCTGTTTGGATCGAAACGTACCTTATTTTCTTTTGGGTATCTCCAAAATCAAAACTCCCTTTGTTGCCACAAGAGAGAGAGAAATAGATACAGATAGAGAGAGAGTGTGTTGGTTTCTTTTTTTCTTTTTTTCTTCTCTTTTTCCCTTTTCACAAGTGAGGAGAGAGAAAATCAAAAAAGTTAGGGGGGTGATTAGGGGTGACAGGTTAAGGGGGGCATTTATATATCTAACACATGTTGCTCATGCATGTTGGGACCCACATGGGTCCCACTTCATCTACGGTCATTAATAGGCTATGGGGCTATTTAAATGAGAAGGTTTCTCTAATGAACGGTTCAGATTGGCTATGTGTCTCTTGTACCATAAGCTATCTTATGAGTGAATTTATCGTACTAAAACGTAGCGTTTTGTGTTCCAATCTTTGAGCTTTGCCCTTTTAGGTTTTTATTACTTTGGCGTTTTGGGTCTTTTTGCCCAGATAGAAGAAGAGAGAGTGTTGGAGTCTTGGAGATATACAACGAGCAGCCATGACTGGTAAATTTTTGAGCTTTTTTGTGATGGGTTTAGTGGGAATTTGGTTTTTGATTCGTATTTTCTGCACCTACTAGTACTTGTTTTCTTTGTTATTTCATTTTATTAATGCTTGATGAGAGGATATTTGATGGGTCATTTTTGGGATTTGATTGAAGTATTTTACAATATTGAGTAATGGTGATTGATTGTTTTGCAATTTTGGTTAATGGGAACACATTCTTTCTCTCCTTCCCAATTCTCTCAAAGGGAAGGCTTTTGATGAAATTAAGTAGACTCAGATTGTGCAATGGCTGTTTGTGCTGGCAGCTTAATTGGGTCATTTTATTTTCTTGTTGAGTTGTTGGAAAAGGAAGTTGGCTAGTGATGGTACTTCCACTTACAACATAAAACCATCCAGATGATTAAACCAATCGTTTGAACTCCATAATTGGTTGTTTCAAACTGCTTAAGTAAAGATAGACCTTACATTGGTGATGGGTTTATGATAGTTCAGTTGATTACGCAGGAATTTGTTTCCAGTTACACCTGGACTATGCTCAATTGGGTGGGATATAGGCTCATGCAGCTAGGAAATCGTCGTGTCTTTGTACGTTCAAGGTCTAGACTGGTTAAATTCTTGTAGTCTTGCCTGTTGCCATAGAACTTGCCTATTAGTAGATGTTATTGTGGACATGATTGTTGGAAATTTATTTCATAATGGTTTTTCCTGGAGGTATGAGTTTGTCTTCAACCACAATTCTTGGCCCTGTACGCACATGAAAGTTTTCAAAGTTCTGTAATAATTTCGTTGAAATACTTAGTATCAATCACCCAAAGAAGATAATATTATCAGCCTCTATTTGCATTACTTTATGTGCAAATCCACTTTTTTAACATATGAATTCGTTTTGGTAACAGACTATTTACAGGAACAGGAGATGGAAATTGAAGCACTAGAAGCCATCCTTATGGATGAATTTAAAGGTCTGTGCTACTAATGTCACATTTTTTTGTATGTATGCTTTTAGTTATCACTGTGCTTACGCTATCATAAGTACTTGTTTTTCTTTTTGATGTTTAACACAGAAATTCACTCTGGGGAGAGTGGGCTTAGCACTTCGAACCCTTGCTATCAAATCACGATATCTCCCGAGGTATTTTGAGTATGTTGCTTTTTACATTTTATCCCGATAATACTGGTGAAGCTTTTTCTACCTTTCATTTCTATGGGTACTGGCCAAACCTTCATAGTGATTAATGTTGGTGATATTTGTTCTGTTTTCAATGGGATAGTAGGTTTGCTGAAATTTCCTTTTATTTCTATACTCAATATGCACTTCTACCTTTCAACTCACAGCTTTACCTCTAGAATTTTTATTTTTTTTAAAAGTTCAAAAACTTTGAAGAAGATAGGCTGTGAGTGAACATGATTCAATGACCATTCCCTTAGCTATAGATGAGCAACAACTTAGACAGTTCTTAAGAGTAATTTCTTGATTTCTCTGGGACAGTGTGAAAGAAAAATATATTTGTTCTTCTAGAGTGGTTTTGGATGCATATTTTTATCAGGTATATTCAAATGTTTAGTACAGTAACCTAGCGGGTTTTGTCATCACTCCTATTATGTAGTCTAGTGTCCCATGAGGAACAAGTTTAGGAAGGGACCGTGGAAATTTTGGAGTGATAGAAGGCTGTTCATTTTTAGATAAAGAGAAAGTATATATTGATGTAGTAAGAAATACAGTACAAGAGGACAAGTTGTCCTCTAAAACAGTATTTGTTTACAGATTTGTCCTACTGGATCTCAGTGATAGAATAATTCCTGAATGCTCCTGCAGCTCTAGCCCATAAGGTTGCTAGATAAGTGACCCTATCCCATATTAAGTTAACCGACAAGGCCACCCCGTTGAAAACACGGGCATTCCTCTCCAACCAAAGACACCAAAAGATCGCGAAGACCGCATTCCGCTACAATAAGGTCTTCTCTTTTCGTCCTCGAAATCCTGAAACCCGCACCTGAAGGAACTCCACTACATTAGAAGGATCATCCCATTCCACCCCAAACACACCAAACAACCTACCCCAAATACAGCGAGCAAAATCACATGTAAGGAACAAATGTAATGCAGTCTCAGTACTCGCCCAACAGAAGGCTGTTCATAATCATCAAAAATTTAAAGGGCATATTTGTTGAACGGAAGCACTCTTGCAAGGAGTGAACCTTTGTCTTGAGAGTGTTTGAAAGATGACATGTAAATCAATATTTTCTAGACTATGTTCAGAAAGTTGAAGGACTAATTTGTTGAAAGGAGGCACACACAAGAAGTGAGCTTTTGTCTAAGAATTTCTTAGAGAAGGCAAGAATATCACTATTATCTAGCCTATGTTTGTTTTCTGGACCCCTGGTGAGAATTTGTAGATGATTTAAATGACATTGTGTAAAGTAATGGGGGATGTGCTCAGAGTCAGACATCATCTTTTAAGTACTTAAGAAGCTACTTTAAAATAAAACGTCCCATGCTGGTGTTCTCTTTACTCTAGCGTCTTCGTCTTGGAGCAGTTTAAAGATAGATGCTTAGAGGAGATTAAGCAAAAATTGTGCTTGCTTATACGTATTTCTGCTGATTCGCCTGCTAGCTTTTGATAGGAAGTCCCTTTGCTTTATTACTATCTTGTTCTGAAGTGGTGTAGTATTGTAAGAGATTACAATTCCCGGTGAGCTTGGAACGCCGCGTCATGTTTGACCATATAGGATATATTCTTTTGGTGCTATGACCATATAGGATATTAGTTTGCTGATCTTCCAGTCAACAAACTTGAAAATTGACATGGAGTGCATCACCCACTTGGAGTCAGCCCAAAAAGAAGGAGGGGGTGGGTGGAGGGAGAATTTGATGTAAGAGGAAGTTGAATGTCAAAGGTTGCTTTGCACCCCCTTCCTTTCTCCTTATATTTCATTCCTTCATGTTGTTGGTCCTGTGATGCAAATTTGCTTGGTCTTGTGTGTTGGAAGTTTGAGGAATAATATTCAAAGCTAGGCATCAGTCTCCGAGATTTTACTTGTTTGGTGGGCATGTAATGAAACGTTCTTGCATTGCTTTATTGTTTCTCTTGGAGGTTTCTATGTATAAGAGTGTTACTTCATTGGTTCATTTATAAGTTAGAAACTTATCATCTTTTCACTGCATTAACTATAGCCTGTTACAGGATGATGGGGTAGAAGACTCACCCTCTATGCCAGGTTTTCATCTTATCACAATTGCATTCATCTGTTTTACTTTATTTGCTGAGAGTTTAGATGTTAATTTTTTTTTGGATTGCAGTTCAGTTGGCATTGATTTTCTCGCACACAGAAAAATATCCGGATGAGCCTCCTCTTCTTAATGTCCAAAGGTCAGTGTAGTGCACATCACCTTGCTATGATAACTTCATTCTTATTTCTACATAGGAAGCTTTAAAATTTGTTATTGAGTTGGTTAGAGATTTGCTTCCATGTGTAATCTAATGATAGCATCAGATGCTCACAACATCTGAATTTTGTTGCAAGTCCAAGCAGATTCACATTGCTATACTGATCAAATAAGTAGCATCACTGTTTCTAGATTTCACCCTCAGTTTGAACCTGTTGAAGGAGGCCCAATGTTTGAACCTGTTGGATGTTCTCCTATTCAGCGTGTAATAACGGGCCTAATTTAAGCCCTAAACCCATTTTTATGAAGTTTCTGACAATGTATTCTGCTTTGCATCCTCACGAGCTGTCATCTGTGTCTGATATGAAAAAAATTTAGGTGTTAATTGTTGAGAACTTACAAGGAACAAGCAAATAATCCCAGTAAATTATCTTGACAGCTTACTTTTATGTTTCCTACGTTTTAGGGTCTAATCGCTATTTGATTATATAGTCTAAGCAAATGATATGCTGGGTTTTCTTTGACATGACCTTCAACTATTCTTAACTGCTTTTAGCTGGAATTGGATACGTCGTGTAGTACCATGACTCATCATGTGACTGTGTCAATATTGTGATGTTGAAAAGAGCTTAGAGCTAGACTGCAAGAGTAGATCGTTATGTACTGTGTAATCAGTTGTATTCTTTGATGCCAATCATGCCTATACTTTGGTTGTGCAAAATTTACAGCATACGAGGAATAGGAACTGAGGATCTCAGAACCTTGAAAGCAAAGCTTGAAGAAGAGGTGTGCTTTTGTACAGTTATGCTTTACATATGGTGTTTTGTCTTAATAGCGAATAGGGTTTGTGATATTGATGTATCTTGACTGAATTCTGGAGAGCGCTTGAGAGTTTTTATTTTTGTTTTTGTGCAAATTCTTGAGAGATTCGAAAGATAAAAGAAAATGAGAAAATAATCAACTTCATATAAGATGATATTTAGAAATGTAAAATTTCTCTGGAATCCTTGCACCTACCTTAATATCATTAGTGGTTAAGTCATGTCGAGCTGAATCATTCAGTAAATGAGGGCAGGATATATGAGCATTATCAGAAGCGCACTAAGAAGGTTATGGGGCCTTTGTTTCATATTTGAATGTGGAAGGAATCACCAGAGTGGCTTAGAGTAGAACTTGCGAAATTCTATAATGCAACCAGTTAATTTCTAGTGAATAAGAAACTAAGCCAATCTATAATTAGCTTGTGTTTGGAGGACATCCTGTTCTATGGTGCTGTACTCTTGAGTCTTGATGCTACATTAAAATATTGTTTCTCTTTATTTTGAAAACAATCTGATGAATACTTATGAATTGTTAACATTATTGATCTTCTTTTTTTTCAATATTACAATAGGCATCTGAGAACCTTGGAATGGCTATGGTGTACACACTTGTTTCATCTGCGAAAGAATGGCTGAGTGAAAGATTTGGTCAGGATGCTGCCGACGAGGGCATGGCAGAAGATGAGGCAGCAAAAGATGAAGTATGATACTCTATCGTATTTCCGAAATTTTAAGTTGTCTTCATGTTGCTTATTACTTTTAAGAGCTTTTGTGGAGAACTTTAATGCTTTGAAAAACAGAAACTAAATATAATTAGGAAGAACATGGAATCAAAGGAAACAAAATCTTAAACATTCAACTTTCTGTGATTGTGTTTGTCATGAAGGGTTTACAATGAACATATAGAATCTTACGGGTTTGCAGTAGAGTTGTCCATCATGGTGTAGAATACATGTAGGTCACATTGTTGGGTTCCCTTTGTGTCTTCTATCAATTGTCCGTCATTATATGGGTTCCCTGTGTCTTCTATCAATTGTCCGTCATTATATGGAATGCACTATTGAGTGGCCTTGATGTCTTCCCCTATGAACATCATTGGCTTATCACCCACTTCTTTCCTTGTGTTTATTTGACAGTCGGGCACAGGCTGGACATCCTTGCTATCAAACAAAATAGTAATAATAATAATAAATAGAAAAACAAAATTGAAATATAAACTAAATGCTGTTCTTGCTGGCTAGAATTGGCTGCAACTATTAATTTGCATTGAAGAACAATTATGATAGCACCCTAAAGATGTTGTCCTGCTAAAAATTTGGGATGATTAATAGTAGTAACCTAGACCATAAGTATCAGTATAAACTACAGATTATTTGGAAACTTGCAGCTGTTATCGTATTGGAAGTTTTCAACTGAAGCAACATGTACTTTTGGCTATATTCACCAAAAGGCCACATTTTCAAACTTCTTCTATGTTTTCCGAGATCTATGGGCATTCTTTAGGCTTAACTTTTGCCTGTCGTCTTTCTGAACTTTTTTTGTACAACTAGAAAGATAATAAAAAAAACCTATAATTGAAACAACCTTATATGTATGGTATTTTTAGGTCATGACAATTGCTTTCCGTTACAGTATTACACATGAAAATTGGTATTAGTGATGCAACAACAACAACAACAACAACCCAGTAAATATCCCGCCTAGGGCGGGTTCTGGGGAGGTCCAGATGTACGCAGTCTTACCCCTAACTAGTTGTCTAGAAGAGAGATTGTTTCCGAAAGACCCACAAAAACCTTTTTTTTATTATTTTTTTTAAAAAAAACATTTGCAATAAAGTTAGGGCAAGAGAAATAAGGCAGTAAACAAACTAACGAAAATTGGTATTAGTGAAGGAGTTGGATTATTATACAAGTCATGTCTGTTAACACTTTGATACTGTGGTTGTTGTGGAAGTTCAAATATTTATGCTTTTTGGGTGCAAATTAAGCAAGATTATTTATGCTATCTCACAATTCCAAAGTTAATGGAGCAAGATGGAAATCTGGCATTGGAGTGTAGGGGCGTTGTACCCAAAAAAGGTGATGGTTTGGCTACTACATGGTACTAAACTAGTACGTTATGTGGCCTTGCTGATTGTGAAGGCTTCATTGTCCATCTCCACTTTTGTTGTCTGTTTAATCCATTCTGCATTGGGTTTGAGATGAGTGTCATGGAGCATGCATCTCTGCACTTCAATTTTGTTTTTTGGAGCACCATTCACATGGACTTGCTTAATACTTTCTGACTTCCGTGCATGCAAGTGCTGCTTTTGCTAGTTTCACATCATTTAAAGCATTAGGTTGTGTACATGCTAATCTATTGTGACTGCGCTACTGGCAGAATTCGTACTTTGTGGTGGTGCTGGTGGTGTTGCTAGGCATGCTTTTGTTTACTCATTTTAGTCCCCATGATAAGCTCCGTATATCTTGTTGTTAGGTAATAGTACCACATGGAGAACCAGTTACAGTTGAAACATTTCTAGCATGGAGAGAGAGATTTGAAGCAGAGTTGGCACTGCAGCGAGCCAAGTGAGTTCCATTGGGTATTTTGTCTTTGTATTTTCCTTATCAGTGAGAATTTCGTTACTCATAAGCTTCTCGTGTACAATCTCTACGGGCAATTTTTTTAAAGTGAATCAATGAGTTTAGCTTTTCTTAGATTAGAGAAAGTTTTAATAATCATATTGAAGAAAGAATACAAATCAATGAGTTTATCTTCCAAGTGAAAAGCTTTCAAGAGTTAAACCTTAAGCAGTTTGTAGGTAGCATTCATCCTCAAACTTGTTCCCACCGTCACCCGTGCTCCCCGTTTTCAACCCCGAAATGATTTTTCTAAAGCTAAGGTGACTGAATAGATAATTAGATACCTTTGCGTACAATCTTCATCAATGAACATGGTAATTGAGATCTCTAGATGAGTGAGTTCTTGTGCAGTCCTTTTATTCATCTCTTAGTTCTTTTTTTGTTTACTTATACTTTGGACTCTAGATCCATGTAAGATGTGGATGTGGATGTGGGAATAGTGTGAATACTTCTGTTGTGAGTAAACTTAGCTGAGAGAGAAGGGATGAAGAAAGCAACTTGTAATCACATAATTCATCATGGTGAAGAAGTGGTCTTAATTAAAAAATAAAGAAGAAGAAGAGGAAGAAGTGTCTAATAATGAATCCCGAGCCTGGTGTCATTCGATCTGCCGCTCCCTTTTTTTAGCTTTTTCTATAAAAGCTAAAATATTTGCTGTTACTTTCAGGTTAATGCCAGACTCTGCACTTACAGTATCCAAGGAAAAGAAGCTCTCAGGAAGGCAATGGTTTGAAAGTGGACGAGCAGTTGCAGCAGCGGTACTCTTTTCGTCTGACTGCACTTCTCTCTATATTGTTGTAATGAGTAGGCACGACCTAAAGTTTGCTGATGGATATCAGCAAGATAATGTCTTGGAGATGCTCATTTGTTTCGAATAACAATTTATCTTTACAAACCAAACCAAACCAAACCCTGCCATCAGCCTGTGCATGAGGGTCCACCCTATGTGGATTTGGGCTTGGGGGAGGGATGTTTGGAAGGATTAGATATGCAGCTTTACACCTGCAATAGTGTTCCTATTAGCCCACATATAAGGTCTATTTGTGTGACTTTCGGTCTGCAGTAATCGAAAACTGAATATGGGACTATATCAACATCAATATTACACTAGTGTCTCGAAAGGAACCTGTCCAGGCCCCTGCTCCTGGCCTATGTGAAAACATAGGGGGTGGGGTCAAGTGTACGCAGCCTTACCTGTGTGAAAACACACATAGGCTGCTTCCGTTTGACCCTTGATCCAATGCCTGACGTCCATAGCAACTCACAATAAATAACTTGTGCAGACAGTTTGGTCAGCCAATTTGATTCATTTCAATATGTTCCAAAGCTATAGAGTAGTAAATCTTTTGGCTCAATAAAAATGGACAGAAAGTGGTAAAAATGGGACTGTCTAAATTTGACTATGAAAATAAACTTCAGTTTAAGTTTTCATTTATGACAGAAAAAGTGTTCTTCACAAATGTGATTTTCTTATGTTATGTCATACTTACCACCAGTCGGTTTTATTTGGTAGGTACCAAGAGTATATTCAATAATAAGGTCCAGTTGGTGAAATTTTAGTCCCAAACCTGTTTGATATCTGTGATGATTTAGTTGAACCACAAAGTCAGTATCCTCCTAAAGGGGTCGAGGGGAAGAAGTAGCATTGGAGTTCCAAACATTTACATTTGGTAATTCTGGAGTTCTAATAAGTTGTTATCTTGCAGAGAGGTGCATTGACAAACAAGGAAGATTCTGAAGAAGAAGATGATGAGGAGATAGACTTTGATGACGATGATGACTTTGAAGGTGAGATTTTCTCCCCCACCCCCAAAAAAAAAATGAATGATGAATCTTTTTTTTTTTGAAACCTTAACCTCTTTTGCAAAAAGCATGTCAGTTTTTTATCTACTTTGAATTTTGAAACAACATGGATTTCTGAAGATACTTCACTTGCAAGGGGCTATAGAGATAAGTTGGATTATTTGTGGCAATTTGTAACCAAGGGTAGTATGGGAAAGCCAAATATCTTTACTAAAAGAGAAGTAACACTCATAATCTGGGATTGCATAGACATAGAAATAGTGACCTTTCTCCAGAGCAGAGGGACTGAGGGAGTATGGAGTGTGTTTAGCATCATGGCTCACCATTTTTTTTGTTGATGAAAATATCCTTTGGTGCATTTCCAGTTGATGAAGAAGATATGCTTGAGCACTATCTGGCGGACAAATGAGATTCATCTTCACATTCTTTGAAAAGAGCTGATAAAACAAGTTGTGAGCATCATGTTACTCTCTCCTAATCTCCTTCAGCCAATATACGACACAGAGCAGAGCACATTGGAGATGTTATTCTGACGGCCTTAGTTCATTTACGAAGAACTGGCCACTGGGATCCACATAGGAGGTTATCAAGACGGCTTCCATTCCTCCATTCGTGCCTCGTGTTTTGATTTACGTAACTTGCATCTAAGATGGGTCACTATTGTTCCAGTTGGTTTGTAATAGTAAAATTCTACACAAGTAGACCAAGATTTGGAATTGGGAGCTGAGTTCCTTTGGGACTTTTGCTCATTTGCTATACAGATTACAGAGCTTTGGGTTCATCTCTGCCCCCACCCCCTCTCCCCACTCCTTTCGTCCAGTTTTTTTTGGAGAAATCAAGGGAAAATGAATTAGTTAACAAAAGGTATGTGCACAATCAACAATATCAGATGATTTTAGGACAACAGATAATAATCTTGTGACTACAAATGACTACTTTCCTATAAACATATCCGTCTGATAACGGACAGAGATACTGTGATACTGAAAATGAAGGACTATTGGTGTGCATCACATGGTTTATGCCTTTGTTGGTGCTATGTTTGTTCAAACTCCAAAGTGTAAAAACAACTCAAATAATAAATAGAGGGTATGGGCTACCGTTTGACTTTTCAGCGGTGGTGCCAGTAAGGGATAGTATTACAACTTCGGTAGTGAGGTTAGTTGTGAGGTTGAATTTCAAGATAATAGTCATGGGTTTAATTTTCAATAGGCCTCTTTGTTGAGCTTGATAGGTATGGTTTGCAGGTTATTGCATACACTCGGAGTAGGGGCGTATTTAGTACGGGGTCTCGGGGTCCCGGACACCCAGTTTTTTCAAAAAATTTTGCTAAAATACCCTACTTTTTGGATTTTTTTTGGACATTATTGCTAAAATACCCTGATTATTTATTTAGTTTTGACATCCATATTATTTAATCATTTAGTTTTGGCACCCATATTATTAATTTTCTAGATCCGCCACTGACTCGGAGTTTATCCTTCGGTACACACTCAAATAATAGGTAGTGGCTCAGAGTTTCTTGTAAAAAATAAATAAAAATAAATAAATAAATAAATTGAAAAAAAAGAAGTAAAAACCCACCAACCATTTTCTTTACTGTTTTAACTTAAACTTGTTCGAACGCGACAGAAAAAAAGATTTAAGTAAAAGAAAAAAAACAGCTAAGAGAGAGTGAGAATTAGAAAGAAGACAAAACAAAACAAAAAGAAGAAATGGAAAGGGCTAAACTAAACTCAAACTAAAGAGCCGAAAATGTCTTCTTTGTGTCTCGCCGGAGTAAAAGTAAACTACGCCCTTTGCCGGACCTTTCTGGTACGTTTCTCTCTCTCTCTCTCCTCTTTTCCGTTTTTCTTTCCGGCGTTAACGTTTTCCGTTGACATCAATCTCCGGCGAGGTCACCCTTTTCGATAAACCCCCTTTTGTTTTCCCTTTTTTTTTTTTTAATCGTTAATTGAAATTGATGCTTCAATTTCGTATATCTTGGCCAATTTAGTGTTGTTTCATCGAAAAATTAAGGTGTCTTAGGTTGGTATACCCTAATCACTGTTTTGAATTTTAATTGAAAGTTTGAGTTTTGGGAGTTCAAAATTATGGATAGTCCAATTATTTAGATGAATTGAATGACTTTATTTTATTTTCCTTTTTTGTTTTGTTATGATGTTGTACATTGGGCCTGTGTTACATTTGACTTCACTATGTATTTTGCATTTTTGTTTTAAGGGATTTGGAACTTGGAAAGTATGATAATTCAATTATTTCAGATAAAGTGAATGGGTTTGGTAATGTTGCATATTGGAACCGTGTTATTTATTAAGTATTCGCTATTTTGCATTCAGTATTAATGTTTGGGTCTTGGAGTTCAAATAAACATGAATTGGAGAAATATTCAAATGAATTGAATGAGTCTTGTAATTTTGCATTTAGGGACCGTGTTGTGTTTTATTCACTATTTTGAATTTAGATATAAAGTTTGAGTCTTGGGGGTTAAAGGCCATGATAATGCAATTATTCGGATGAAATGAATGAGTTTTGAAATGTTGCACATTGGCAGTGTGGAAAAATAAAAGAGAGTACTGGAGAGTGTATAAGATTGACATGCTGAATGTTGCTTCCAGTAAGTGGGTTAAGGATGAATTCCACAATGGATGACATGAATTTGATCCAACAGAGACATCACTTGGTAGTTAGGGAACTTGGTGAAGAAATTGATTTGGAAATTGGACCTGGGGATGATGATCCATCGTTTGCGAATGCCACTCTTATAAGTGCACCTCCTCCTCCTCCACGCGAGCCATCTGCTGAGGTGGAGCACGATGACACTAAGCAAATGGCGTTGGTGGAACCTCTCCAAAGTGAAGATCAGGAATTGTCGTCGAAAAGTCAACCATTGAAGAAGAAAAAGAAGGTTGTGAAACGGTGGAGAGAGGAGTGGGCTGATACCTATAAATGGGCATATGTTGACGTAAAGGATGGAACTGCAAGGATCTTTTGCTCTGTTTGTCGAGAGTATGGGAGGAAGCATAGAAGGAACCCCTATGGGAATGAAGGCAGTAGAAACATGCAGATGAGTGCTTTGGAAGAACATAATAATAGCTTATTACACAAAGAAGCTGTTCGGCTACAGATGGCTTCCAAGGATAAGATTGTTGTGGAAAAGCCTGTATATGTAAAAGGTTAGCTTTCTTTTGTCTATACTTCCTTTTGATGTTTTGGATGATCATCAGCTGTAATTTGCGTCTTTGTGCATTTACTTCACTGAAATGAAGTTTTTACCTGAAAATGTTCCATATTTCGCGTCAGTACCATTGAGTCTTTCTGAAGACGTGGAAGGCTATGAATACCATTACCTTGCGCTAAGGATCTTATGAGTTGCGCGACAGGTCTCCTGACCTTGTGCATGTCTTTTGCTGTATTGCTGAGTCAGTTAGTCTAACGAAAATTGACAACTACGGCCTCTTGTTTTCTATTTTAGTAGTGTCACATTAGCATGATTTTGGATATATACAAATGGGAGTTTGTAAGTGTAATGTTGACGTTTCTGTTCCTTAAAATTTTCCTGTATCAGCTTAACCATGTAAATCAGAATTTCCTTATTAATATTTCCTTTTGGTTTCTGTGTAACACTTTCTACAACATAAGCTTTGATGTCAAAAACAGCTGGATCAATTGTCGAAATTGCGTTGAAAAGAGATCCAAATGAGGTTGAGTTTATTCAATCAGTGCAAGAAGCAGTGCATTCTATTGAAAGAGTGATTGCGAAAAACTCTCAGTGAGTCACTATGCCAATCTTATTCTTTTAATTGTAAATTTTGTGATTGTAAGTTCAATGATACTTGAGTTAGTCATGAGCTTTCAACTTTGTGTGCTGATCTTCATTTCAGTTATGTTAATATTATGGAACGTATGCTTGAACCTGAACGTACAATAATTTTCCGAGTTCCATGGGTTGATGACCGGGGTGAGACACATGTTAATCGAGGCTTTCGGGTGCAGTTTAATCAGGCTTTAGGTCCGTGTAGGGGAGGTATTCGATTCCATCCATCGATGAATCTAAGTATTGCGAAGTTTCTTGCTTTTGAGCAGGTATAATTTATCTTTCTGGGGTTCATTCTTTTTATCTCTCTACCATTCATCCTTCTCATAAACGGGAAATATGAAAACGAAAAGAAAATTAGCCTCCACTGTCTGCAGCTTGTTATCCATTCATTGTCCGAAGGTATAACATCGTTGTTGATGTGATTTTCGTAATACAAATCTCTTACTACTGTCATTACTTATTCCCCATTCCCCACAGTAAGGCAATGATGGTTGGTGTTTGCTGTAATTTTTATGGAACTTAAGAGCTGTTTGCCATACCCCATACCTAGGGAGTTTGTGATAGAGCTCAATATTTGTTTGACAATTGCTGATCAGATGGTGTAGGATAATGCATTTTAATATAGTGTTTTTAAAAGTTAAAGAAGACGATGAAGAATTGGCAGTTACTTTTGCCTTGCTTTCCTATCAAGATAACTGACAGAAAATACAGTTGTGTTTCAAAAATGATGTAGTGAACTGCTGATGCAAACTACCAATGTTCTATTTTATATAGTGCAGACTCTAAAGAATGCTTTATCACCATACAAACTCGGAGGGGCAGCTGGTGGAAGTGATTTTGATCCAAAAGGAAAAAGCGATAATGAGGTTTTGTATTCATCTCCCTGTATTCTAGTTGTATGAAATCTATTCTTTAACTCCTTTTTCCCTAAGAAGCTCGTCGCTATGATGACTTGTGTTGGCAGATCATGCGCTTTTGCCAAAGCTTTATGAATGAGCTGTATCGATACTTAGGACCCGATCAGGTATTGTTAGACCTTTTTTCTGTACCTTTCTGTGGTTTGATGGTGGGAAGGTGTTTCTTCATTTCTGCTGTATTTCAATGTTGTCTGGTAAATATTTGTATGTCGTAGGATCTTCCTTCAGAGGAAGCTGGTGTTGGTGCTAGGGAGATGGGTTATCTTTTTGGTCAGTACAGGCGCCTTGCTGGTCACTTTCAGGTAATTGAAGAATATGATAGGGTTCAGTGATCAGTCACTTCGATCTTGTTGTATGCACCTTACTTTGACGTCCATACAGGAGTTGAATGAATAGTGTTCTTTGTCTTCCCCTCGTTTTAATTCAGTATGTCAGTTTCACTATTCTTACGTGTCTTGTATTCCTTTCTTATCGTAGTGGTACTTCATTCATAAGAGTCCTTTTTCTGAGTACTTTCTTTAGCTAGAAATGACAATGATGGAAGCTAGCAGAGACTATAATGGTGGAAAATAGCTTTCAATTAGAAGAAAATTTCAAACAGATTTTCTTGGTGTTTGGTTAGATAATCTACAACTCGAATACTCAAAAGCTAACTCCATCTTTAATAGTTTTACCCTAATCCTTCCTCATTCAATCTCTCTGAATCCACGTTTATGGGAGGAGAAAGATCGCCTGAAATGAAAGGACAATTGAGTTATGAGGAAAATTGATCAGATCCATCTCTAGAAACTGCAAGCATGAACTGATTTTACATTCAAGGATCCGTTATCATTAGAGGAACAGAGCTCTACCCTTCTTAGGGATTTGAGGAGAATGAAAGAGGATAGAGTGGACAAGGAAAGAAAAAAAGTGGAGGGAGAGATAGGAGCATATTTTAGGCTTGAGAAAGAAGAGAAGAGAGATTTGGAGGAAAGAAAATCAGAGTAGATGTGCTAACTTATTGTCCTGAAACTCACTCTGGCAGAAGCAACTAATCTCCTACTTGTTTATAATTCCTTTCTTGTGCAGGGAAGTTTTACAGGACCACGAATTTTCTGGACTGGATCTAGCCTACGAACGGAAGCTACTGGCTATGGACTGGTAATGTCATATATTATTACCATGCTGCACACATTTTTTTTTTTTGGGGGGTTGGGGGGGCGGGTCAGATAGCTGTTTTATGCATCTCTGGCATATTTCCTACTGATTGCATGTCTGAACCTGCTATCTCATTGTTCCGTTCTTAGTTTGACGTTCCTTCAACTTTATGTTATCTTCAATGGATCTCGGAATTCATGAATGTTTCCAAATCTGCAGGTTTTTTTCGCCCACCTCATTCTGGGAGACTCTAACAGAGAATTGAAAGGGCTAAGGTGCTCCATTCATCTTTGCAATTCCTTGATGAGATTACAATTATTATATCTATTATCTATGTCTCTATGATACATTCAGATATAAGGCTCCTAAATCTATAAAGGTCCCTTGCTTTTTCATCTTCTTCTGTTGCTTATGAAAGATCCTCCATGGAAGAAAGGAGGAAGGAGAAGAAAAGAAAAGAACAAACCCCCCATCTTTTTATTAGAAATGTGCCTCTGTTGTTTGTGTACATTTAGGATAAGTTAACTTTTACAACCCTTGGCAACTCGCCCTTCCCTGCCTTCTATGACCACCTTTTCTGGACACATTATCTGGAGATCTTTTGTCTTTTCCTCTCTCATTTTTTTTTTTTGTTTTTCTGGGTATTATTTTCTCTCTTTAGCCTTGCCTTTGTCTAAGTATAGGGGCTAATCTATAGGTAGTAAGACTTCTGTAAATGAATGCATCCTGATATATTACTTACTAATTTGTATCTGTTTCCGAATCTTCCAGGTGTGTGGTTAGTGGCTGTGGAAAAATCGCATTCCATGTCATAGAGAAGCTGCTTGCTTATGGTGCCATTCCTATCACAGTATCAGGTAAACCACAGGTTCCTGCGGGATAATCTTAAGCCATTTGATTGAGGCAGTGTCTTGAACTTTCTTCTACATTCCATATTCATAGTATTCTTAGAGGTATATGATTTAGAACTTTGCTAAAGACATATCAAATGAATACTTGTGCTTTTAGTGTGGAGGTATATCTCAGCTTGAGCCATTGATGAATATTTTTGTGCTTCATGGATAAACTTCTCCATACTTGGAAGATGCGTCATGTCTCAAAGTGGCTGTTAGGTTTATGGATATCATAATATCTGAGGGTCTCTGATGCCTTACTATAACTAACATGAGCTTAATTGTGGACCTGAAGGTTCTGAGTCCTGACATGTGCATTTGTCACTTCCTCAGCTAAAACTGATCTGCATGCAACTGTACAGAGCATCATATAAGATTTCTACTCGTGTTATCTGCACTTGGTCTTTCAGCCAAACATCCAGGTGTATGGGATGTATATTGTTGTTAAGGTGCTCAAATGAACTAGTAAGAAGTCAGAAGTGGCCAAGTTCGAGCCCCTGAGTGGGTAGTTCAGTATGACCTCTGAGATCTATCCCAGAGGTCCCAAGTATGAGCCCCCCCACCAGCTCAGGGCCACTGAAGGTATTCCTGGTGGTTAACTTCAGGGTGCATGGGATTAGTTGGGCAAAGCCCGGATACCCATGAGATTAGTTGGGCAAAGCCCCTTAGGTAGCTAGTTTTGAGACCAGGCTTTCTGTAGTAATCATAAGTAATATCCTACTGATTAATTTTACTCTGCTTGTTTCTTCAACTCTTTGTGGCTTCTATTTGGATTACATGACCTGGTGTTTGAACACATGTTTTAGATTCGAAGGGTTACTTGGTGGATGAAGATGGGTTTGACTACATGAAGATACAGTTCCTCCGAGATATTAAAGCTCAGCAAAGAGGCTTGAGGTGGTGCTTCCATTTTTCTGTTTGATTCTCTTACAGAAAATGTTCTGTGATGGTATCTATGGTTCTGAAGTACCTTGTGTCGTATAAACAGGGATTATTCAAAAACTTATGCTCGATCAAAGTATTATGATGAAGCAAAACCTTGGAATGAGCGGTGTGATGTTGCATTTCCTTGTGCTACACACAACGAAATAGATCAATCTGATGCCATTAATTTGGTGAATTCTGGCTGTCGTCTACTAGTTGAAGGTATACTACATCTTATTTCACTATTGTGTCGTTGCTCTATTTTACCTTGCTATAAGAACTTGTACTACTATTTTATCCAACTCTTCCTCAGGTTCTGTCATGCCATGTACCCCGGAAGCTGTTGATGTTCTCAGAAAAGCCAATGTTGTAGTTGCTCCAGCAATGGCTGCTGGTGCTGGAGGGGTAATATCTGCTTTTTCATCTTGTTTGCATGACCGTGGTTAAATGAAAGATATGACAGGAGACTAAACTAAGAAAGAGTTTCTCAATTTAAATTGAAAATATTATGTAGTAAAGGTGACTTCTGATTTCGGCCATTATATAAATCTAGGTAGATGAAATTTCATGAATCGTAGCTTTAACAAAACCGTCTCCTTTACTTGTATGGGACTCCTGAAAGTGGAAGATGAGACTACCACAGAAATGAACTTTCTTAGCATTGTCTTTAACTTAAGGTTTGTCAAAATTTATTATTGTCACCACACTTGTGTGCTAAAGTAATATAATCTCTGGTGCAGGTTGCGGCAGGAGAACTTGAACTAAACCATGAGTTCAATCTTATGCAGTGGTCCCCTGAGGACTTTGAATCTAAGTTGCAGGTCAGCCATTTAGAATTGTCGTAGATCTTTTTGACATGGTCCAATAGGGCATCACAGTATCACACAACACCTTTTTAGAGTCAATTTTTAACTATGTTATATACAAAGTATGACATTCATGAGTTGATAAATATGCTGCTGAAATTTTTTGACCCATGCAATTCTTTGTGCAAGGAACTTTCTGTTAACTTGAATTTTGCTGGTAGTCGTAACTTGTCGTGAGATGTAATGTAGACTAGCTGGCAAGATGCAGAGAACAATCCACAGATTATCTTTCTATTATGCATCAAGATGACATGTTACAAGGTTCTTATCAATATAAGTTGAGAACATCAACATGACGTGTTACGAGGTTATTATCAATATAAGTTGATTGCTATTAGTCAATATTGATGTGAGGAGGGATCTCTATTGTGGCCCTATAAGCTGGGTAAGGTCACTAAATGGGGTGAAGAAGAGGTGCATGTAAAGTGAGCCTTGTGCTTTATATGCAGGGTTTGGGTGTAGTCCAAATGTTGTGATGTTTTTGGCTGGCTGACCTTCAATGTGGGATGAGCACGTATCTCCTAGCTGTTTGACTGTTGGCTGGCTGACCTGCAATATTGGATGAGCACATATCTCGTAGCTGTTTTAACTTACAGGACAGTCATGTTAAACTAAGACCTCACCTTGGCAGGATACTCCCTGGGTTGTTACTTCTTGTTGTTGTGTCATGTTAAACTGCCAGAAAACACAAATTACTTTCTGCATGTTCTTGTCTAAACTGATCTCATGTATTAATTCCAGATTTCCAGCTCTATGCATAACATTGTAGAGCTCGCAGATGATGGCACAGGAACTTTGGTACCTATTCTATCGTTGTAGTTTGTTATTGCAATTCTCAGAAGTAATTGCATACAAGCTCAGTGAACTCAAGCAATCTGAGTAAAAATTTATTTGCAACTACAGAAAAGATATCAGTGCTCGATCCTCAGACCAAGTAGATAGAGGTTGATGCCTGAACCACCAGTCCCCTAAGGGCACCTGTGGTCGAAAGTACATCGCATTTCCTTTGCGCGATGAACATTATCGTCATTTATATTAAAATTTGATCGTAATCTCTCTGTTCTACATGGAATTATGAGCTGGTGGACTTAACTTACTTTCTATGGTTGAACTCAGCCAATTAAGTACTTTTATCTATATGTGCGTTTAGTCAAACACACAAAAATAAGCGGAAGAATATTTTACTTTTTGTTCTATATCCTGTTGCTTTCTGTTGTGTGATTGAAATTCTCTGTGAGATGCTAAAACCTTTTCTTGTCGCATTGTTCCTCTTGGCAGGATGCTATGAAACAGACATATCAGAGAGCTTTGAAAGCAGCAACGGACTTTGGTTATCAAAAAGAGAGTCCTGAGTAAGATGCACCTCCCTTACATTAGCCTTTGTTCAGCTTTTCTAGGATATGACCATGGTGCGTATGTATAGTGTAAGATGATCTGAGAGTAGCACATAGCAAAATATGCTTCGTCAAGGTAAATGTACTTCACTCCCAGGAGAGGCGGGAAGATATAAGAAGTGGTGAAAAATGTCTCTTTACTCAACCGTGAATTTAAGTGTAATTCACAAGACCTAGAAGCTTGAGATGATCTTGAATGTTGTGTTGCTAATTTGGATAATTCACCCTCCTACTTGTGCATCCTCTTCAGTTTGCTGCCATTCAAGCTGCTTCTAATGAGAGAAGGAGAGAGGGAGGAATTGTTCACGAAATTTTGTTTCTTTTTTCTTTTGGTTTTTGTTCTCAATTTTCTTTATTTTTCTTCTCTCGCAGAGTACTGGTCAGTTTCTTTGATCTAGTTGAGTTCGAAAGATGCTATATGAATGTGACAAACATTCCTGGTGTCTGTGCAAGCATAACACACTGTTGTCCCTTCTGAATATCATAAATACGAAGAATGTTGAAAGAGTTTTATCATAGAGTCAGGAGTTCACTGTTTCTTCAAGTGTAAAGTGGCATAGTTTAAACCTATACCACTAGTTACCTGTTATATACTGTTGGATCTAGTAATATGTAGCCTGAAGTTCAATTGATAATACAGATGTTTAATTTTGTTTAATCTAAGTCTTCCGTTCCTGGTTGGCAGGGTTTTGGTGCATGGAGCTGCCATTGCTGCATTTCTGACAATTGCTCAAGGTATGACTGATCAGGGATGTGTGTGAAAAATAAATGTTGAGCAACTCAGCTCAAGTTGCCGTGATGAGTCTATCATCACAGTGCATCTCCTACTCAGTACACATCCTTTGATGTGCTAGAGCCTAGAAGGTCCAAAGGAGTGTTTCTATCTCCAACCAAGCGCAAAACATATTAACATCTGATGCTGCTGAAATTCTTGGGGCGCGACGGACCAAACATTGTAAAAAAACGTGTACGATCATCATAATTAGGAGCTGTAGGTAGAATATAGTGTGCTGAAGATTGATCAGGGGATTGTTTGGCCATTGAGTTTGTAAAAGCAATTGAACTCCTGGCCAACTTGACGTGTAAATGCTGTACTGTGATGTTAGTCACAGTAGTACATGAAATGTATATGTATTAAATGGATGGACGTTAATGAATGGGAAAAAGTTCGCATTTTTTAAATCTTTGTCACTGCAATATTTCAGTCATAAGATAACATCTGTTCAGAGAGTTTCTTCAGTTTCTATGATTTACTCTAATATGATTTGTTTGGTGCAATGTACTGCTTGATAGTTGATGGAGGTTGTTCTAAAATCAATATTCGAAATTCGAAAACTTACGTACAAGGCAGGTTTTAAATCACTTCGGTTTTCGATGTTGCATCACTATTGTTTGATTGTTATGTAAGTTGGGTATAGATCTGATGTTTATCTCTCGATCTTTTCACATACGATTGTCCTTGGCATTTAGCATCCTCGCCCCCTTTGTATGCCGGTGTTACTTCCTTCTTCAATTCCTGAGCTCGCCGTCGTCATGAATATCATCCTCTGTACTAGTATCAACAACATACACTTTGCAAAACCCCCCCCCCCAAATAAATAAATAAAAATAAACATTATTATATGTTGGGACCTAAAATATTCATTTTTAATGTCCTTGACCGACAAGTCATCAAGAAAGTCAACAAGTGAATCAACCAATCAAAAGGTTACACGTGGCAGTCAAGGAGCCAACCAAGGCCCCCGAGAAATCCGGAAATATTCTCTGATGCGTCAGATGATCCAATAAGGACCAAAAATCTATACATGGCAGGCCCAAAAAGGAAAGGCGGAAAGCTGACGTCTGACATCTAACATGGTGGAAAATTACACCCCTTACCACTGGAGCTCCTATAAATAGACGGTCAGTCATTTATTTCAGGTAATTAATTTCTCTTTCTAGCACACTTTCCCGGATATGCCGGTGTTACCAGGATCAACAACATAACTATAGTAGCACTTTGCACGCCCCACTCTAAAAATAAATAAATAAAAATAAACATTATCATAGTAGCACTATGTTTTTGCTAGCCTCGTCCTCTTTTCTCTTCAATTAATTTGATTGTCTTCCTAGACCAACTTTTAAAGTCAGAGATTCATTGTGACACCTAACTTGTTGATTTATTTAGAAGATAACTTATTTCACATTTCAAGGACGAAACTTGTTTTAAGGGAAATAAAATGTAATAATCATCATTTTAAAATATTATAGGAAAGTTTTGGAGGTGCTACATACAGAGAACTTTTTTTTATGAGTGGATATGCATAATAAACCCATTGGGAGTGAAGCTGTTGTAGCACAAGTTTGAATTTAAACTTCATTCTAAGGATATTTTTGTAATTTAACTGATCACATTATTATTGCTAATATAGTGTTTGACAGTATGTGTATCTTTATCAAACACATGGTTTTATGAATCCTCAAAGTTGAAGATTTTGGTTACGAAAATGGGATGAAAAGGAGTAGTGAACTATGTTCAGCATAATATGAGTGTGTGTTCGAGTGTTTAGGAGTATATCCAAAACGTATATTTTGTACTTTGTGCACCTAACATTATTTTGAAGAGAGTTGTGGGGAATGTGGCTTGAATGGTAGAGCAAATGCGAGTTCCTAAACTTTAGTCGTGTTTGACTTGAGTGAGACCTATTTTTATCTGTTAAAATCATAATAATAAAATAAATTGTGTTATTTAGTTTTTCCCTGATTTTGGCAAGAAAAAACTACATTACTCACGAACATGCCTAGAAAACACCTCGCAACATGTTACAATTACATATAAAATCTCTAAATTTTTAAACATATACATCAACGTAAGATTATAATTTATTTATCCGTCAACCAAATACCTCTTGAAAATAACTTGCTACCATTTGTCCTTACTAGGCAATGATCACATACATTTTTCTGCCCATAATTCGTAGAGGGAATTTCCTTGGCTATTCTCAAATCAAATCACCATGTTCAACTGAAAATGACAATGGGTAAAAGTATAAACAAAAAGAATCACACCCAGAACCGGGAAGCTTTTGGCAATTACACGTAAAGAAGGGAAAGAAGAAAAAAAAAAAAAAGCAATATGAAAAAGGTTAAAAATCAATAAAAAGAAAAATAAAAAAGAAAAAGGTTGTGGGAAAAGGACAAGATAGACAATAAGAAGTGAGAAAAAAAAAAAAGAAAAAAGAGAAAAAGAGGAATTCCCTGGAACTCACAAAAGCATTTGTTTATTCATATTTTGTTCTTGCCCTGTAATGCTCCATATTAATAAGTTGGAACACCCAGTTTGGCTTAATTTCTCCGAAGTCACTTTGATCCCAAAAATTCCCATTTCTATCCTCTGAAAATCGAGGACAGAGAGAGACATAGGAGAGAGAAAGTAAAAGAGAAAAAAAAGAGAGAGAGAAATCGAAATCTGATGTTGTTCGAATGTTGGAAATTAAAAAGCTGTCATTTTTGGTAGAAAATCAAAATCAATCTCCTAATTAGAATACCATACCCATACCCATACCCATATCCTTTTCTTTTTTTGATCTTTCTCAGAATTTCCATCACAAAATTATTATTATTATTATTAATAACCTCAATCCATTTATCTATTAATCAATCGATCGATCTTCTCTCTCTTTCTCTCTCTAATGGAGTCACTCTAATTTTGACCTTCCTGAAACAAAAATCTCCGATTCATAGGAAGAACAAAAAAAACCTAGAGAGAAAGTTGGAGAGAGAGGAGAGAGAAAATCGCGGCGATGAACGGCGGCGATGGTGGCGGAGGTAGTGGTGGTGGTGGTGGAGAAGCGTCAACTGTCGCAAGCGGTTCAGCACCGGCGTCGCTGGAGTGGAAATTCTCTCAGGTCTTCGGCGAAAGAGCAGCCGGTGAAGAAGTTCAGGAAGGTGAGATCCATTATTCTCTCTCCTCTTAATTCGTTTTCGTTTAGTTAGGGTTTTGATATTTTTGTGGTATTCGATCTGATGATGTTGTTGATGTTGGTTTGATTGGTTTGAGGGTTATTGGAGAAATGTTGAAATTAGGATTGTGGACCTGAGCTAAGAAATGTTGCTTTAGTTTAGTGGAGTGTTTTTGGGGTGGATATTGATATGAGCAGTGAAGTTGATTGATGGTGATATTGTTAAATTGCATGGGA
Source organism: Tetragonia tetragonoides (assembly GCA_038025085.1). NCBI lineage: Eukaryota > Viridiplantae > Streptophyta > Magnoliopsida > Caryophyllales > Aizoaceae > Tetragonia > Tetragonia tetragonoides. Next base: position 49,474,993 of record CM076145.1, read on the forward strand.
ATTATATAGATGTTGTAGGGTGATTTTGCTGGTTTTGAGTTAATTCAGCCATTGATTGTTAATGAAAATGAAAATGATTAGATTGTGTTTCCATATATATTGGTTATGCATAGTTATAGTTCAGTTGTCATAGACCTTTCCCCCTATCTTGGAGCTAAGAGCTTTAAAAATGGTGGGTTTTGCATTGTCTTGTACCTAGTGAGCTTTCTGTGTCTTTGCATTCTAACGGAGGGATTAGATGTCTTGCAAGTGTGTCTGATATTCAACAAGCACTCCTATTTTGATATTCACTTTTAGGTTCCACATGGTTCAGTACTGACAAGGGAGGTCAACTACTTTATTCATTTTGGCTGGTAGCCAGGGGTTCTGTAGGCTTTGCCATTCTCTAACTTTGCAAAGGGTTTTGTTGATTGAAGACAACCTAAAATAGTTATTTGGTTTACTACCTGCTCTGTGGTGAGGAAGACATTGCTAACTAATGTGTATTGATACTTGTTCCTGAGTAACAATATGTTGCTACTAGATTGAAGTCTGTATATCTTTATAATTTAGGTGACAAAGATAACAGGATTTATAAGAGAGCTGTATCCTGCCATTTCTCATGATCTATATTCTGTGTCCTAAATCATCATTAGCTTTTCTATTGCCCAAAAAAAAAAAAGAAAAAAGAAGCTAATGATAAGATGTCTCACATGTCTGCTCAATGGTATTGTTCGAAGAAAAATAATACTCCTAATGAAGGTTAAACGTCATTCTGGGGAAGTAGAAGCACTACAACCCTATTCAAAAGTAAAGTGTTTGTTAGAAAGATGATGATCTCCATGCTTGTTTTGGGTTTAAAAACAAAACAATGCTATTAGCAGTGGGGTAAAGTTGCTATGTTCTATGTGATGTGTTGTAATATTAGCTGGTAATACCTATTCGGCTATTCCCTCTAGTTGCAATAAAGTACTTTGTTCTATATATCACTTAGTGCTCCCCCCTGCCAATGTAATTTTAAAAGTAGCCATCACTGATTATCCTAGTGGTTGGAATTTTTGTGTGTTTCCACGCCATCATGTTCATTTTCCACTAGAAGCATTTGGTGCTTCCCCCCCCACCCAAGTGTTGGGCTGTTTATTATTGGGTTGGACCTGAGAATAGGATAGTCCAAGCTCAGGGTCCAACCCAAGATGGTCCTCCTTCCCTTACAAAAAGAAAAAACAGTACACTTGATTGTAACAAGCGGTGCAAAATTGTGAGTTTCTTAGCAATGTGTTAATGATTTTGCATCCATTGCTGCAGTTGATATCATTTCCGCAATCGAATTTGATAAAACTGGAGACCATCTAGCTACTGGTGATCGTGGGGGCCGTGTGGTATTATTTGAGAGGACAGACACAAAGGATGTAGGTCCTTTAACTTCCAACATTTCCCCCTTTTAACTGTAAGTGCATAGTAATGTTCATACATCTTACGTGTCATTGTGCAGAATGGTATTAATAGAAGGGATCTGGAGAGGATGGATTACTCAATCAGTAGGCATCCTGAGTTTCGTTACAAAACTGAGTTTCAGAGTCACGAGCCTGAGGTAACGTCAGAATACTGTTTGCAGTGTTGTTTACCATTAGTATGTGACTCTAATAATGTAATATAGACTTTATTACTATGTGAATGACGAGCTGGGTTTCCTCTTTGATCAGTTTGACTACCTCAAGAGTTTGGAAATAGAGGAGAAAATCAACAAAATCAGATGGTGCCAAACTGCTAACAGTGCATTGTTTCTTTTGTCAACTAATGATAAGACGATCAAGTTTTGGAAGGTAGGCATTTCTAGTGATGGTATAGCCTCACATTCTCTTTTCAGTGTGGATCTCTACTAGATTTTGTTATCTTTTCAGCTTGGCTGGGTCGAATAATCCTTTTTTTGGTGGGTGGAGGGGGAGGGGCTTAATTTAATGTTGATTGATTAATTTTCAATAGATGGAGTTACTTTATGTCTGTATATTATTTTACTCCTATCCTTGGGAGGCTTGGCAGTATGTAAGGAAACAAGTCAGTAAAAATGTGTAATTGCCTTTAAAAAGCTTTGTTAGTGAATTGAATGCAGAGCTGCTGGACCAGTCTCAATTAATTTTAATTTAACATTTAGTGGTATAATGGAATCTTAGTGAAGTGTTGAAATTTTTTTTCTTACATCATCTCAGCCTCCCCTCACTTAATCCCCCTTTTCCTTTACCCAATTTCATTTGGAAGTCGAAGGCTCCCTTGAAGGTTTGGGCTTTTGTGCGGACTATGGCAACTGGGGTTTAGGTGAACACACATGATATGATACAGAGGTGGAGGCCAGGATGGTCTCTTTTGCCGGGTGTGTACTTTGTAACCAGGCTAGCGAAACTTGTTTGCACCTTTTTCTGCATTTCCAGGGTACGCGCTCTTTGTGGGGTCGACCGTTTAGAATTGGGGGGGAGTGCTTCCCCATCACCATTACTCATCTTTTACAGACCCAGTATTCTGGCCTTGGGAGAGGAAAGGAGAAGAGGATGTTGTGGCAGTGTGCGTTCTTCGCTATCTTTTGCTGAGTTGTGGAACTCCCGAATTTTTAATGGGGTGACTAGGCCTTTTTGTTTTGTTTGCCATCGGGCATGTGCTTGGCTTCTTTATTGGCCAAGGCCTCAGGAGCTTTTACGGGGGTGCCTCTCACTGACATGCAATGTCACTGGGGCAATTTTTAATCTAGTTATCTTGTTTGAGGACTCCTTGTCCTCCTAGCTTGTCATTGTTCCACTTTCACTTAATGAAATTTTCTTTTATCTAATTTTTTTTGTTCCCCGCATTTTGTATAGCCTGTGGGTCTAGGTCAAAACCCTATGGCGTGTATGGAATATACAAACATCCTGTGTATTTCTTGTCCTTGCTAGTTATCATTTGAACCCCGTGATCTTCTTAATCATTCTTCTCTGTTTTCACCATACCATTACATGATAAAGAAGCTGTTTATTTTTTTTGCTATGTCAAGAAGCTGCTGCTCAGGGGGAAGATTAATGAGGTTGCCTTGTTACTGTGCTGACCAGATTGCACTAAAGAGGAATTTATTCCATGGTGATTAAGTTGCCAAGTCGTTGTGTGAAGTGGTCATCATATCATTGTTCTGGCTTTGTTTTGTATTTCACAAATCTCAGCAGAAAATTATTAATTTTTGTGATTGATTATATGTTGTGTCATCAAATGGCTTCTCCTTTTGTTGTTCATTTGGGTGCTTATTGATTCAAAATTTTAATAGGTCCAAGAAAAGAAGGTCAAGAAGATTACTGAAATGAATGTAGACGCTTCCAAAGCTCCAGGAAATAGCTCTGCTGGCTCAAGTGTTACAAGTAGCCCTAAACCGCATCTTGCTAACGGTGCATACCCAGATAGACTATTCAATTCCTTGGACAATGACTTGTCAATCCCACCAGGAGGAATTGCATCACTCCGTTTACCTGTGGTAGTTGTACCCTATCTAATATACTGCTTTGTCATACAGTTTTATGGTACTTGCTGCTCCACCCATAATGAAAATAAAGTTTCTTTCAACTTTGTTTCTGAATCTATAGTTGAGACTTGTGTTTTCACACTTAAAACAAGAGTTTGATTATCCAAGACATGTATGTGGCAAAGTGAAGAATGTATGTAGGCCTGTAGGCATGGCTTAGCTTATCTTGGTATCTTTTTGACTGAAAATTTTATTTGAAGTGTGTTTGTGTTGCATCTGATGCGTGTGAGTGAGAATTAAGTTATTTGGTTGTGCTGGACAGTATAGCTTCAGGGAGGCTGTCTATATTTTATAACTATCGAGATGTTCATTCAAAACGATTCTGTGATCATTTTTTTTTAAAAAAAAAGCCTGTTCTACTTCCACAAAATATATGTTAATCCAGTCTCTTGCATGATTGAGGTCAATATTGGCATATCACATATGTTTTTGGTTGTTCAATGTGCATGGCAGATCTTTCTTTGACAATGTCATGGGGTGATATAGTGCCACCACAATATTGAGATTGCCCTGCTTGCGCAAACTGTGCACCCCTATTGGTGTATTCCTATTATCTGTTTGGTCTTATGTGCCTGTCCTTGTCTTTGTCTCATTTTCCTGTAGGTCATTAAATAGTAGAGGTAATAGTAACATTGAGTGCGTTGGATTTGCAGGTCACTAGCCCAGAGACTAGCCTTGTTGCTAGATGTAGAAGAGTATATGCTCATGCTCACGACTATCACATCAATTCTATTTCAAATAACAGGTCAATATTCCTTTATATTGCATCATTAGTTTTAGCTATACTGATTAGTACTTTTCTTGCTTGACTCATGTGTTGGTTCTAACTTCTAAGCAAATTGCTTTCATGATTTCTTTTTATCTAACTTGTTGAGGCTGAAAGTCTCTCTCAGTGAACTCAATTATCTATACTTCCATTAATTCCTGTTCATGTTTGAACGCTACCTATTCTCTTACCCTGGTGTAGACCACAGTTATTTTCTATTTCTGTTACTTTATCCGAGCTTTATAAGAGGACCATCCGAAGTCCATGATGTGCACTACCGCTCAAAATAGGATATCTCGCTTTCTATAGCTCAGTGAGAAGTACATTGACAGACCACATAGCCATCTGTTCCATTCACTTTTCTTTTCATCCTCGTGCTGGGATTAGGGTTGGATAGGAATGCTTGTTTGCCTGATGAATATGGTGAATTTGTGCTGCTGACCTTCCATCCCTTGTTTGACTTGTAGTCTATCTTATTTGGAACTTAGCTAAGTGTACAAATCAGATATGTGTCCAAGTGTTCGACCCCACCATTTACTGGAAATTTTGCATGTTTTTCTTGAAAATGAAGTATCAAGTTCCCATACCTGTCTGAATGTTCTTATATCTGACATGGGTACCTGAGGTGATTTTCTAGGCTGCTTGATTAATTGTAAGTTGTAATGCTGGAGTTTGCTATTGTTGCTCACATTCATTTTTGTCTGTCTGTTGCAGTGATGGAGAGACCTTTATATCAGCTGATGATCTGCGAATTAACCTTTGGAACTTGGAGATCAGCAATCAAAGTTTCAATATCGTTGATGTAAAGCCCCAAAATATGGAAGATCTAACAGGTATGCTATGCTTAGATTTTGCATTTTCCCATCAGTATTGTTTCACGGCTTCAAAACTTTTTTATTTATGTCAAAATGGTTGTTCTGACAATGAGAATGCGTAACTTATTTGGAAACTCAAGAATACATGTGAGCCATGTTTCACGATGCAAGTTTGTTAACCTTTAAGGGCGGTGAGAGGAAACTACTGATTTATATTCTGCTTAGACATGTGAAAGTTGCTTATCAAGAATGAGCTTATCATTTTGTCTTTGTGTATTCATGACATATCTTGGTTTTTTGTGTTTGTCCATGGACCTGACACAGCTTTTCTTTTGGCAGAGGTTATCACATCAGCTGAGTTTCACCCTACCCATTGTAACATGTTGGGGTACAGTAGCTCAAAGGGATCAATCCGCCTCATTGATTTGAGGCAATCGGCATTATGTGATTCTCATGCAAAATTGTGAGTGATTTGTTATTCTCTGTTACTTCTTATATGTGGTAGGTTGTGTATTTATTATGAAGACGAGGAAAGTAGTGAGGATGTGGAAAGGCTTAATAAATTGAGCTATAGGTAGTATCTTGTAGCTTGATGAGATGAGCCTATGATATCATATGTGTGCAGATTTGAGGAACAAGAAGCACCTGGTTCAAGATCCTTTTTTACAGAGATTATTGCGTCAATTTCAGATATTAAATTTGCAAAAGATGGAAGATACATACTTAGTCGTGACTACATGACTCTTAAGGTGTGGATTCCCCTTTTGTCCTCTCATCTCATATTACTGATGTTTGTATTTCCTTTTCACTTGCAATGCTTATTCAGTGACTCAGGTCATCTTTAGTTTTGTCTCATGGCATTGGCATAAAGGCTGGTTGCTATGTTTAAGTTTCATGGCATATTTTATTATCCATGCTGAAGAGTCTCTTTCATCTTGGTTCTGGAGGCATTTAATTTCCGTTGGAATTTATCTTCTTTCTTTTTTTCTTTTTTTTTTCCTTTTAACGGTCTATCAACCCGTTAATCTTTATCCTTTTTTGTTACCTGTTGAAATAGAAAGATTTATAACCCACAGTTTTCATATTGATCAAACTTCTGGAACAATATGTAATTATCATGGTACTTCCAAGTTCTAACCGTTGTCTAAAAAAATCATTGGTACGTCCAACCTCTCCTTCAAAATTGGATCACTTAGTGATTAAAGCGAGGACATGTTAGAGCAAGACAGATATGCGTGTTGCCTATTTAGTGCTTTTGTTGGTCCCACTTGGAATTCAAAAGAAATATTGGGTTAACTCTGATGTTGCCTGTGGCTACATTTAGAAAGAGTTTTCTTCTAGGATCAATGTAGCTTTGTCACTAATCTAAATAGGACATTCTCTGGTGAACAAGAGACCCAGTATATGATCTTGAAATTTACATATGCCTCATAGATATCAAAAGTGTGTATTGTGGTTGTGTTTGAAAAAAGCTAGATGCTTTTATCGTATATTGAATGCAGTAATTGGCTCATGAAACTCCACAGACTAATTGGCTATCACAGACTAAGATAACATGAAGTAGATAAGCAGTTTTGTTCAGTGTTTGCCAAAGCTTATTTTGGTTTCTGTCTTTTACTGCAAAAAGTGCTAAGAGTTCCGTGCATTAGGAAATATTCCCCTTTTCATGTAAAACACTCAGCTTTGAAAAGATACAGTGATGCTAGGATTGGGACTTCTTGTTGCGACTTATCATGGCCTACATAATCCTAAATTGAACTGCTCCCGGTATATGTTGCATAGTCGTTGGCCCTGCATTGCTTATCAATTTTGAAGTCTTAGACCCACATGAACAGACTGTAAACTTAAGACTTTAACAAGGGCTGAAGATGCGTCTATCTTTAAGGGCGTTCTGGACAATATAACAGTGATAGTGGGACACGTCGGCTCCTCTACTGCTATCTGTCATCTGCCACAGTAGACGAGAGGGGGTCACCTATTGCTTCCTAGGCTTTGTTTAGTGGTCTGAAAGTATGCTCTGAATCTGAAAGGAATTTGTATCTTTTTAGTTTGGCCAGTAAAAATAAGTTTGTGGTCATAAAAGTAAGCAGATCTGATAGAGTGATTTACATTATTGTATGGCTCACCAATGCGAGTCCTTTCAGGGCCACGGGAGGTTTTCATCATCATTAGCTTCAAGGCCCATGGGATTAGTCAGGCAAAGCTTGGATACCGATGATAATTTTAAAAAAATAAATAAATAAATGTCTGAAAATAAGCTCTCTTGAAGACTGTAAGCTATGAATAAGCTATACTAGAAACCAATTATCAAAATTTTACATCATGTCTAAATTAAGTTGCGCCAAACAGACCTGCTTTCTCCCAACTCTCCCCCGCCCCCCGAGATCCCCCTTGTCTTAAAAGATGCAGATAGGCTATATGTAGACAGGTTTCAAACACCCCTTCCCGACTCCCATGAGGGATCTGCACCAAAACAGAGCTACGTCATTGTAATGGGAATAAATACTGGGCTTGGCCTGTAAAACAAGCGGCAAAAATTTATACTCCCTCTGTCCTGGATTCATGTCTATGTTAGCAAATGGCACAAGAGCCAAGGTAAAAGTAATAGAGGCAAAAGGTGATCAATGCTGCTTCTTTATTTGTTGAAAAAGCATAAAAGCAAGCACATAGAAAACTAAATACGGAAATGTAAACATCATTGTGGGACGTCCCAAAAAGGTAAATGAATACATGAATGCAGGACGGATGGAGTAGCTATTCTGTTACAGAAACTGCAGCATCATGTAGGCTTCAGGATATGGCAAGATACGAGATTCGGAACTGTCCTGGAATCTGTCTGTTGATCTAACTAGAAATGTTCAAATGTCTGAACTTATTAGAATTTACTGGTCTCCTGGACATGGGTACCTCCTCTTTGAATGAAGAGTGCGATACGTAACTTCTGCTTATCTATGTATTGTAGTATTGTACATTCAAATTTCTAGCTGCCCCGTGATTGCTAATGCTGTTATGGGTTACCCTTTGAGGTGGTTGTAACTAATCCATTTTCATATTCAATTGCCAATCTACAGAACTTATCACTTAAGGCAGGATATAGGTGTCTTATGTTGGTTAAGATTTGAGACTTAAGGCCTATATCTTCTGTTGTATTGCCAGACTCAATAAACTTTTTTCTGACAGAATGCATGTTCTTATTCTGATTTCAGTTATGGGATATCAATATGGATTCAGGTCCCGTTGCAACCTTTCAGGTCCATGAACATTTAAGACCTAAGGTGATCTACATACCCCTATTGGAGGCTACTGCTTTTTTCATAATCTTTGGACCTAATTTGTTTTAAACAGAACAATTTTCGTCAAACTTAATGATGTTTTTCATTGTTACAGTTATGTGATTTATATGAAAATGATTCAATATTCGATAAGTTTGAGTGTTGTTTGAGTGGCGATGGGCAGAGGCTCGCAACAGGCTCTTATAGGTTAGGGTATACATTTGATTCAGTTATCCCTGTGTATCATTATTTTAATGCTGCCCTTGATGTTGAAGCAAGTGTTTTGTGTTCGCAGCAATCTATTTCGTGTGTTTGGTTGTGCACCTGGCAGTACAGAGGCCACAACCTTGGAGGCCAGCAAAAATCCCATGAGGTATTCTTGAACATTTTAGGAGAATAGAAGTAATTATCATTTACACGGCAAAAGTGGCTGTTAACATTATTTCTGGTAACTACAGGAGACAAGTTCAAACCCCGTCAAGACCTTCTAGGTCGTTGAGCAGCAGCATAACTCGCGTTGTCAGACGAGGTTACTTCTTTTATCTTTGCTTCCTAAATCACACTGCAAAGTTTGGTGTTAAGGATTTCTTATCTAAAAAAATAGGTTTGGAGTTATGATATTCATCCAACAACCCAACACATTCTAAGTAAATCAAAATTGCCAAGGACTCTTAAGGCTGTGTTGTTTAACCCAGTTTTTAGATTTTATTCAATTTTCACTGCCAAAAAAAATCAGCTATTGAAAAGATTTGGAATGTCTATCACAGGATCGGAGAGTCCTGGTGTTGATTCAAACGGAAATTCTTTCGACTTCACAACAAAATTGCTTCACCTGGCATGGCATCCGTCAGAAAACTCAATTGCTTGTGCTGCAGCAAACAGCTTGTACATGTATTATGCATAGAGATGACCCGGAAAGAAATCACATTGTTGCTTGGTTAACTTTTTGGGGGGTTGATATCTGAGAAGGGGAAAGACCATTTTCCCTTCACAGCACCAACAGTAGACTTGTACACGGCCCGTTTCGCCTGTGGTAACTCGAAAGTGCCTCTTAAATCTGTAGCTGCTGTCATAGAAGCCGTTGGAGAAGCAAACTTGTCATATTTTTTGAGGTCGCAGCTCTGATTATTTGTCAGTTGCCCACAAAATTCCTTTTTGTTAATTATTTTTAGCCTTGATCTGCTGCTGAAAAGAAAGATGCAGCTCTGTTTACTATATGTGTTGGTATGGAGCGTGGGAAAAATGTGTTTGTAGCTCTCCTACAACCGAAACCTGAAGGGTGTTTCATATTGCCACTAGATTAAGATGAATGTAGCCTCTTTTTTTTTTTCTTTTTTTGACCTCATATTTCAGTGGGAAGGAGCTGTTTAAAACATCTAGCGCATTGATTTATTAATTTCTTTTTAAGTATGATTAGCTCATTTTTTTTCTTCCTATTTTCCTTTCTTTCTTTTCCCTTTTTTTCTGGGGGTTACTGTAATCATACCTTTTTGAGAGGATACTTTTGTTCGATACTGTTGTAATATTCAGATTTAGTAATTATTATTTCTCCTTATCAGGGATCATTGATGTTGTCTAATTTTCTTCATCAAATTATCTTGTAGTTGTACATGGTTTTGCGATGTTGCTAAAATCTGCAGAGCTTATGGCAGTTTATTTTCATTGCCAAGGACTTAGGAAAATTTTAAGTTCACTCACTTCAATGGCTACAATTTACAAACATATTATCACGTGGATATAGATATCTTATATAAACCTTTCGCTTCCCTTGACAACCAGAGTTACCAGACCCATGCGTAGATTAAGATTTGTAATCCATTGATACCGGGTGTCTTTTCCTTGAACCCGAACACGAAAGAAAAGGAAAGAATAATACATTGCACCCTGTTTGATTCTGTGTCCGAGACTAGTGATCCTCTCATATTGCCTAGGAATAATACATTGCACCCTGTTTTTCATTTCCCGGGTCGTAAACGGGTTCACATCACAACTTCAATGAAGTGAAAAGGGGTAAGGGGTCCGGTGGACGACCCGACCCAGTAAAAGGTCGCCCCGCCGTGTACAAGTGACCCGCCCATTTGCGCAGGTGTCTGATTCTTGAGTCAGTAGCAGTGTAGCACTGGGTGAGCATAAGCGGATTATCCGCTCCGGTTTTGAAAAGCGGAGCGGATATCCACTTTTCCGGATCAGCAAAATGTCGATCCGTATCCGCTCCGCTTTAAAGCGGATATCCGCAAGCGGATATCCGCTGTTCCGGATATCCGGTTTAAACAGAGCGGATCAGCAGATATCCGTATCCGTTTTGAGTTTTTTTTGTCTTTTCTCCTGTATGATAGGCCAAGCATAATCTAGCTGTTGTTTTTTTTGATAATTAGGGACTCATTTTATTAATGAATTAGCTTATAAAGCTTATAAGCAATACAAAGACACGCCTAGAAATAACCGCTAATACAGAGAATTCGCACTCCAGTTTACAACCATGCCACAAGGTCAGTGTCTCTCCCTAATCCTTGCTTCGCCAAACCGTCAGCCACTGCATTAGAACTACGTGGCTTATGGGTTATTCTCACCTTCGGCCACCACTCCTTGAACTGGCTGTTGTTATTTGGACTGGGGACACAGATGAGGTATGGCCATGGTCTGTGGATATGAGGATCAGATACTGAATTCAGAGAGGTTCATGTGTTTTGGTCTATTTTGAATCTGGGTTATATATACGAATTGGGTGCTTTGGGTAACATACATTGTGGGCTAGGAAAGATCCCAACTTTGTTTGGTCTGATTTATGAGTATGATAATGGATTCGTCTTTAGCTCCTCGTAGTAAATGGAGAAAAGTAGCCTATGGAGGTATGCAACCTGGCTTTGATGACAACCACACTGATGAGTCCTTCCTTGACGATATGGTCACAAATGCTAATGTTGTGAAGAGAGACTTGTTTCAAGTGATGTTGAATTCAGTGTCTATCTCTCAGTATCTCTGCACGGTTGCCCCTTGTGTTATTGGTTTGGACTTACACTCTTGCCTCAACTATTAGTTGCAACTCCCTCTTGCTTCTTGATGTAAGCCTGCTCGGTTCGGGTTTCTTTGTTCTCCTTTTAACTAGAGAGATGAATTCTATCAGATTCCTATTCAAATATGCCCTTAATATTACGTATTTCATAATTGGGTTATATGCTTTGTCTCCCATTTACCATACCCTTACTAGGTCCATCAGCTCGGATTCCATCTTGGCGTTAACAGCTATGCTTATTGTACTCCATTTTGTTTTTACATGACTACACTGGTTGCACGATGAAAGCTCCTGGATCTCCAAATAATCCTGCTTTGAGTTGCAATATATCATTGAACACTTCAATTATCGCCTCAGTCGCTTGATTGCTTCCCGCCTCCCATCCAGGCAACATGTTTTCGCTATCATGTTCTTTTCCTTGCAGATTTTCCTATTTGCTCCTCTCGTCATGTATTGTATCAAAAAATACTCATTCCGGCTACATCTGTGGTTTTCAATCGGACTGGTGGGTCTATTTGGGGTGCTGTTATGTTTGCTGGTTTTCATCACAGTAATTTGTCCTTGTTGGCTTATTAGAATTCAGAAATACAAGTTTGAAATTAATGGTCCATGGGATGAGGCCAAGCTTTGTTTCAACATAACTGAGTGATATTGAGGACACACTTTGGTATTGCACAATGTTGTGCCACATACTTACCCTGTAGTCAGTCTACTTGGTGTGATCATCACTGCAAGCTGCTCTAAGCAGAACCCAGAGTCTATTCTCTTTGGTGTTCAACATTTCATGGACCATTAATGTCAAAAGTCTTGAAGAAGAAGAAGAAGAAATCAAACTGAATCATCCCTATTCTTATTTATCTTGGGGATCTGGAGAAAGCGCAGAGCCATGCATGCCGCATGCACCACGTCACTCAGCTATCTTAATGTAAGATCCTGCCTCCACCTCCAACTGCGAGGACTCTGCAATTCTGCTATGAAATGGTGGACATCCTTGACGATTTGGTTATCAGGGTTAAGCAGGCCACTCTATGTTGTCTCTCTTCGCTTCCTTTTTTCTTTTTTTCTTTTTTTTTGGATTTTTTTATTGGATACTACTTTCTTTGATCAACATTTTGTAACACAAAAATTGAATTTTTTTATTTATTATTTTTTTTTTTGGGTGAGGAACTACCTTATAAGACAATTTCCTTTGTTGACCACTACCACGACTAAATTATCGTGGGTTTTCTTGAAAAATGGCCAAAATGCCCCTCATTTGTTCAATTAAAATTAAGTAATCGCCAAACTCATACAAAACCCTAATTTTCGGACCTATTAACATAATGTGATCCAAATATCGGGTGAGATGAATTCGGTTGAATTCTGCAACCAAAAGACAACCATGAGCCCTCTTTCCCATTCTATACCATTCTACTTTCTTCCTCACTGCCGTCTTGCAATACCTTTTGCCTCATGTCCACATTTACTAGAATGATGATAGTTGATAGGTAGATTTTTATTACTAGCTAGTACTAATTGTCTGAAATTCAATGTCTAGCTACAATTGTTGGAAGCTAATTTTCAAAAATTGTTCATATCATAAGTTCATAACTAGCATAGAAAAGCTTCTTCTAATTCATGGAATTGAAGCAGCAAGTGGTTATGTTGTTGCTCTTTGAAACAGAAGAAAAGGAAACAACCATTCAAGAAAGCAATGGTTGAACCAATTGTTCGTAACAAATCATCATCAACCCAATATGTCCTGCTTCAAAGCCCTATCAAAGAGAAAATAACGCTCTTATGATTCAGGTGAAACAAAAAGCATATTATAGAATTAAGATAATTAGCTCAATCATATGGAAGCACAACCGTGCACGCAGAGAGAATTAAAGACTCAAAAGATTATGCTACAACTCGATAGGACAGGCAATAAGGTGAAGGACATTGTTGTTAGTTTCCTATAAAGAGATTGATGTGCCTATACTGGAACTTTTGTGAAAAAAGCTCAACTGTTCGCATTAAGGTGGTGTTTACTTGGTTGCAATCAAATGCAATGCAATGCAATCATTTTATAGGGTAAATGGGAAGTGGAAAAGGAAAAAGGGAAGGAAGGAGATGGAAAAAGTAAGATTGATTACACCATCCAAAGTAATGATCATCACATGGGAAAAGTTGAGCAATTGTGATTACAATGGATAATGCAATCAACCCCACTTTTCCTATCCCTCTCCTCCCACTCCTTCACTTTTCACCTCCCATTTACCCTATAAAATGATTGCATTGCATTGCATTTGATTGCAACCTAGTAAACGAGGCCTAAGTCTACTTGTTACAGCGAGCCAGCGATGGCACAAACTGAGCCTGCTCTGCTGCAGCTGAGTTCTGATGCTTGGCACTGAATATCAGTTTGGTGCAGGACATCCATTGGCAGCAGAAGGCATCTGATATAGGACATCCGATAGCTATTGGAAGGCTATGCTGATCTGATATGGATAAAGATATCTTCAGATGGATTCAGACCTGAAGCACTAGCATTATGTTTTGAACCTGCTCAGATTGTGGATTGTGTATGCAGACTTGCCTGCTCTTGGACAGTTGGATTACTCTGGAATTGGTGGCAGGAAGTTATGATTATGTGCAGATATGACCCAGAAGATGATGTAGGATTCTTTAGTTTCCTTTCGTAGAGGGTATGCCTAAATTTCTTTGATGCTGTACATAGGTTAGTTTTTTTTGGCATCGAACTGAATCATATTCTTATCGATCTGACTATCTTTGGGATCTGGAGAAAGCGCAGAGGCATGCCGCATGCACAACGTCACTGAGCTCTCCTAATGTAAGATCCTGCCTCCACCTCCAACTGCAAGGACTCTGCAATTCTGCTATGAAATGGTGGACATCGTTGACGAATTGGTTATCAGAAAGAAGTTTGCAATGACTAGACCATAAGATTCTGATCAAGGACCAACCCAACTTCTTTGTGAAATTAAGGTCCATGGACCGTATCTATAAACCGCTGAAAGCGAGGAGCAGGTGGAGAGGGTAACCAAAATGATAAAACCTAAAACACAGTGCATACATGCATATCACATACAGAATAAAGAAATGGAAAAACTGAATATGCAGCATTCTTACTCTAACCACAATTCTAGCTAGGTGAATCACAATTGATTGGTAAATTGTTTTAAGATAACCTTATCATTACAACTAAGTTACAATTTTGCTTTTAATAGCTTTGAATCTTTTGGCAAGTTTTGGACCTAAACTTTAAGTTCTGCTCATAATGATGAGGACCTTCCATGTCTAGAATAAAACTAATGAAAATCACAATTTGATTAAACTAATGAAAATCACATATGCTGTATAACATTCACAATTTGATTGATGTTTGATTTACCTTTATGGAATTGAAGCAACAAGTCGTTATGCTGTTCCCTTTTTGATGAAAGCAGTTGTTGAACCAATTATTCACACACTATCATGATTCACATGCTCACAGCCATATCAGAGAGAAAATGACAATATTATGATTCTGGTGAAACAGAAAGCATATTATAGAAGTACCATAGAGCTTTTAACAGATCCTACTAGATGAAAACACTATTGTCTCTAGAACATACACCACATGTACTTGCCTTATCTATTCAGTGACTAGAGCAACCATGTCAAGAGCTAAGCTAGCATATGCAACCTAATTTTCCCAAGCCATTACTAATCCTAGGGTAGTAGTAATTAGGTGGGCGTTTTGGAATAGTTGCTCAGGGGTTATGAGGGCTCGGGGAGTGGCTTGTGAGTAATAGAGTGCACCAAAGTTCGGCAGCGGAAATCGAAGGTTATCGGCTGTCAGTATTTCCACCAAACCATTAACCATCATATCGATCTCTTGTTGGGGATTACCAAGACCTCTCATTACATGAACCAAGATAGACAATACCAAGCTCCGTAGTGTTGTTTCAATGAGCATCATCATATCAAAAATTGGTGGCTCCAGACGAGGAAGAACAACCAACTCTATGTACCTCTCCACTCCGCTGCAATCTCTGAGTCTTGGCTTCAAGCGTTTATGGATCTCCCTTGAAGATTGCTGTTATTTACAGGAAAAAAACCTTATCAGAGTTGGTTTGTTTACCAATATAAAAGCTAGGAGTATTTATTTATATATACAGTATAATGGTTGTTTTCTTTAGTCAATAAAACAATGTTTCAAGGCAAGTAAGATGTTCCAGCTAATTATTTTAGAAATAGATCTTAATAAATTAAAACAGAAGCCAAGGTCTCCCACCAAATCTAATAGTAAAAGCAATAACATTTTCAAAAAATGAATCAAGATTATTTTATAATCAAGAGATTCTGTGAACTTGACCATTATTGTCTTGTTTTCTCCCACAAATGCTACCAGCCTCAACATATTCCTCCCTCACCTTTCTAGCTAATCCCATCAATACCCGGCCATAGATCAACCTTGGAATCACAAGCAGAAGCACAAAGGGAAAACCAAACAATTGCATGGTTGTGACATATATATCTATCATATTAAGCAATTTGTTTTTGCAAGATGGCCATGAGTCACTAATATACCTTGAATTTGAAAGTCCTCAAGCTCAACACAGCCTTGGTTGCTTCATGCATCCATGACAATGGCTCGTTCGACAGAGTCTTCTTGCATAAAAAGCAAAACACGTCGTGTTTCTTGATTTCTAGAACCGCAACACTCGAACATAACTGCTTTGGAACGCAGACGTAAAGAGAATCGACGCTCTTGAATAGCTCTTCGATCACATAACTCCGTTGCAAGGCCAAAGCCCCAAGATGCCTGTACATTATTCAATGAGTAAGTAAATAAACAAATGAACACAAAACAGAAACAAATATGCAACATTGTGAATTCAATTGAACCTCAATTCGGAGAGCTGCGTTGCTGTCAGGGCTGTTGCAGAACATTTGATGATGGATGCTGAATCCAATAGCACAGAATTGACAGTGATGGCATCATCTCAGGACTTCCGCTGCTCTCGATCTCACTCGCTAGAGGACTTGATCTCCATATTAGCAATGCCGACATTCCCTCGCTGTCACCGAGGTTGGAGAATGGAGCTGGAGTTACCTGAACAAATTATTTACATCAGTACATCACCTAATACTAATCAGTGATAGAGAGGATTATATGCCACATAACAACTAACACCAAAACCGAAAAACAATCAACAATTAGATAATAGGAGTATCAAGTAATACATGATAGATAAACAAATCAAAATAGGCTTCTAATAGGCTTATTTACACCTAATGATAAAGAGGATTATATGCCACAGAACAACTAACACCAAAATCGAAAAACAATCAACAATTAGATAATATCAAGCAATACATGATAGATAAACAAACCAAAATAGGCTTCTAATAGGCTTATTTACATCTAATACTACTCAGTGATAAAGAGGATTATATGCCACATAACAACTAACATCAACACCGAAAAACAATCAACAATTAGATGATAATATCAAGCAATACATGATAGATAAACAAATCAAAATAGGCTTCTAATAAACAGAAAATTTACAGAATAACAGTACAACTAACTCTTAACAATTTTATCAAACCATTAGCAAAATAGAGCTTCAATAATGAGTTGTGACGATGAGCAAATCGAAAAT
Source organism: Tetragonia tetragonoides (assembly GCA_038025085.1). Lineage (NCBI taxonomy): Eukaryota > Viridiplantae > Streptophyta > Magnoliopsida > Caryophyllales > Aizoaceae > Tetragonia > Tetragonia tetragonoides. Next base: position 49,492,009 of record CM076145.1, read on the forward strand.
TTACCTTAAGTTTGATCATCTGACGACATTTAGCAGCAGCTACTGCCATAAGATTGGTATCGTACTTCATGTTGCAAATGAAAATTCGAATTTCTTCTCTTCTCTTCTCTTCTCTCTCTAGTTCTCTCTCTTTCCCTCTTTAGTTCTCTCTCCAGAAATTGGTGTGAGCGTTTCTCTGTATATATATAAGTGAAATGGCGGGGCACTCAAATTTTTTGAATTTTCATTTCAACCGTATTCTGTTGACAACGCCAACTAAATGTAGTGACGGTGGTTTCTTTTTTTTTTTCCTTCTTTTCTAACTTATTTTCTATCTCCAATGTTGTATTTAATAATTAAAGATAGTTTAGTCATTCGACAATCTCTTTTTCTTGAAGTCATAATTTACTTATTTGTAAATTTTTTGTGAGATCAACTCACACTAACCGGGATCACTTTTTACTAACGGTGACTTTTGTTTCACTTAAGTGTAACCTTTCTCTCACCAAAAATGAAAAGAACGTCTTATATAAGTTTTTATGTTTCTTAATTTGTGTACAGGGTCAAAAAAAATGACTTATATTATAAAACGGGTGACGCAATTTATTCCATGTTAATCAACATTAAATGAGGGTCAATTGCTCTCTCCCCACGCTTAGATGATATTTTTTAAAATTTTAATTATTCCGTATCTTTTTTTTTAGTGATTAATTATTCCATTTCTAATTTGGTTTTATGATCATCATATTAATGAATATTCAATGCTAAATCTGATTATAAGCTACGTAGTTATTATGTTTATCCTTGGCATGTTTGGATAAGCAAAGGAGCAAAAACACACGCCTGCTAGTTTTGACAGGACAAATTACACCGGTCAAGCACCATGCATATATGATCCAAGAAGGCTTTTATACCTTATCTTCTCCGAGACAAGCATCCCCCAAAGTGATCTTCCATACACATCAGAAGCTTACTAGGGCCCTACAGCATTGCCTCTTTCACATCCAAGAAGATCTGCGCAATTTGCTGACGACGTCTTATAAAATGATATTGACATGAACAAAACTCTGAGCTGAGTAGTGGTCTTCAATCCCTCACATACTCACAACGAAGTCCTTGATCCTTTGAGGTGCTGCAGCAGCAGTGATATAGCAGATCAGAATATGAGGCGAAAAATTTGAGCAAGCACTTCTTCATAGCTTCAATTCTTCATGAAGCACGACAACAATAAGAAAGTAGTGTGGCAAGATTACCAAAATATAGAGAATCATAAATTCATAATTATGAAGGCGGCTGATAGTATATTAGCTTTATCTATAGAAGAGAATGTCCAATGCAACTCTTAGTCAGTTCCTGCAAGGCTTCTGCTTCTCCTTTGGCTTCCACTGTTTATACTGTCACTGTCACTAGAGCTGGCTGCTTGGCCTTGCCCTATTGAAAGGAGGTTCATCATCACCAAACATATCTGAGAAATGCTTCGAGGCATCAACTTGTCAACCAAAATAAGTTGTTCTTCAAACATATTCTTTACCGGCATGTGCTGCATTTTACTGCAAACCCCAAGTCTGCAGCTGGTTCACGGTTGTCTTCTGGAACATACTGCTTCTGGGGATTCCTGAGAACCGAAAACCAGAAATATCAGAAAGGAAGACACCTTGCCCAAACATAACATCTGAGCAAAAACAATGATCACCATAATTTCACAGCCAGTAAGCAGTAGAATGAATGAATGATATGCATGTCATAGCATCCTAAATATTGCACATCAAATCAACTGTTTACGATTCCGAGTCAAAACAATCCAACAACAACAATTAATATGAAGTGACATGCAAGAAGATGTTTAGAAGTACATCATAAGGAGACAAATCTAAATACCTGCATCATTCCAAATAAGATACCACCAGGACAACGACAACTCAAATTACAGAAACTAAAATTTTAACACCTAATCGTTCTTTGCTGAGGGAAAAGTGAAAATCTCCCATGGATCAGACTATAGGTTTTCAACCCACTGTAAAACAGTAATAGAATAGGAAAATAAAGATATTTTTCCGTTTCTACAACATCAGCAGCAAGGTCCAACAGGAAAAGAAACTGAAGCTACCTTACACGACCTGTATGCTTCAAGCATTCCAACTCCGCTCCTGGCTTCAAAAAAAATTTCCTTTGAGGTTCATAGGTTGCAATCTAAGGAAACAGATATCATGAGAATACATTAGATCTATGGTAATAAGCCTTGCAAGATAATGAGACAGTATACATATAGGCTGCTAAAATAGGGGCTTACACTGACCCTATTTGCCGCTTATGTGGAATTTCTCCTGCCCCTTGGTACATTGGTGCAACAACTGTGCACTCTATCTGCGCAGAGAGAAACAAAAGACTCAAAAGAATATGCTAGAACTGGATAGGATAAGCAATAATGCAAAGGACATTGTTGTTAGTGTCCTAAAAAGGAGATTGATGTGCCTATACTGGAACTCTTGTGAAAAAGGCTCAACAATATACCTCTAAAGTTTTTTGTATGCAGCAAGCCAGCGACGGCACAAACTGAGCCTGCTCTGCTGCAGCTGAGTTCTGATGCTTGGCGCTGAATAGCAGTTTGGTGCAGGACATCCATTGGCTGCAGAAGGCATCAGATATAGGACATCCTATAGTTGTAGGAAGCCTATGCTGATCTGATATGGATAAAGATATCTTCAGATGTATTCAGACCTGAAGCACATTATGTTTTCAACCTGCTCAGATTGTGGATTGTGTATGCAGATTTGCCTGATCTTCCATAGTTGGACTACTCTGAACCTGGTGGCAGGAAGTTATATATCTGTGCAGATATGACCTAGCAGATGATGTAGGAGTCTTTAGTTTCCTACTTTCCTTTCGTAGAGGGTATGCCTAACTTCATTTGATGCTGTACAGAGGTTAGTTTATTTGGAGTTTGTACTCATTTAGAAACATAGGTTTTGTGTCATTTACAGTCTGGGTCTGTACATATTGCATTTGGTGATTAATGAAATTTGCTTTCATTACCTACCTTCCCCCCCCCCCCCCCACCCACCCACACAAACGAAAGAGCAACAGAAAAGACGACTTCTATAGTACATCTGTACCAATACAAGGAAATCCTGCCAAAACGGTCTTGAAGAAGAAGAAATAACTGAGATCTTATTTATCTTTGGGGTCTGGGGAAATTGTAGAGGCATGCCGCATGCACCTCTTCACTCAGCTACTTTAATGTAAGATCCTGCCTCCACCAAGACACAGTTCCTTCACCTCCATCTGGGGAAACTGCGAGGACTCTGCTATTCTCCTATATGAAATGGTGGACATTCTTTCAGTGTGTATGTGTGCTGACAAACTGAACAAGAATAAAGTAGGTCCGAGATGTGGCAAGTTATAAACTCAAATTCAATGGCGCACAACAGGATTTTTTTGCATTTGTCTTCGATACAAACTGAATTTTCTATGTTTGATAAACTAAACCTATTACCGCAAGCTATGTTCTACTCTACAGTTCCTTAAATTGTCTTCAGGATTGCAATTACTAGAACCATATGATTCTGGTCAAGAATCAACCAAACTTCTTTGTGAAATTAAGTTCCATGTACTATATCTATAAACCGCTGAAAGCAAGGTGGAGGTGGAGAGGGTAACCAAAATGTAAAACGCAGTGCATACATGCATAACACATACAGAATAGAGAAATGGAAAAACTGAATATGCAACATTCTTACTATAACCACAATTCTAGGTGAATCACAATTGATTGGTAAATTGTTTAAGATACCCTTATTATTACAACTAAGTTACAATTTTGCATTACATAGCTTTGAATCTTTTGGAAATTGGAAAGGAAAATTTGAACCAGAACTTTAAGTTCTGCTCATAAGGATGAGGATCTTCCATGTGTATTGGGAATAAACTAACGATATACTGTATAACATTCAGAATTCAGTTATGCTGTTGCTCTATGAAACAGAAGAAAAGGAAACAACCATTCAACCATTCAAAACATAGTAACCCAACCAGCCAACCTTCCCTGCTACACAGGCTCACAGCCATTAAGGTCAAACACAAAGCATATTTTATCGAATATATTTAGCTAAATCATATGATGCACAATACCATAGAGCTTTAATTTTTTTATACTACCATAGAGCTTTAATAAATATTACTAGATGAAAACACTCATCAACTGTCTCTAAAACGTCTTGCCTCATCAATTTAAGTACTCAAAACTAGTTCTTAAACATAAACTTATTGTAAAGCATCTCAGCATAATTAAAGTAATACTACTGTCATCTACAATCTTCTTTCTGCTATCAATGACCAAGAGCAAGTACGAACGCATAGGCTAACTTACTACTCCAGATGTTACCTCACCACTAACACTAACACTAACACTACGAGTATACTCCGAGATGGCAGGAGTGCCTCAGGATGTTGTTGATGAGATGTAAAAGAAAAGGGTAGATGGACTCGTAGTGTTAGTGTTGGCTTCATCATCGTCCATCCACCCTTTTCTTTTCCATCTCATCAACAACATCCTGAGGCACCCCGTCCTTACCACCACCAGCTCTTGACGATGATGAAGCCGCCACCTCAAAAGCAATAATCTTTTTACCCTCTTCTTCCTCAAACTCCTTCTTCAACCGCTTATTAGTGCTTTGTCCCTCTGAATTGTCACCATTATTATTATCATCATTATAAGCAATCATCCAACCATCGGGAGTACCCTTTGTGATACACTTCCCTGTCAAACCCAAATCCACAACAAACTCAGACAAAGTTCTCCACTTAGTCAAACTCAAAAGAGTACCGTGCTTAGCAAAATCAGATACAAACTCATCGTAAACGACGATAGCAAATACAGGACCACCCTCCTTCTTAGATGCTCTCTTTTTCATATGATCCAAAAAAGCTTTCTCAAAGTCCTTTGAAGAAAGCTCTGTCAATAAACCTGGATTTTCAGAATCAATTTGAATCATACGTTGATGGCTATCGGTCATACAATGGCGCTTATATTGATTCAAATCTTTACATTGTTTCTGACAAAACCAACAACGCCAATCAAAATTTGGTAAACCTAGTGCTTTGCGTTTATCGGATAATTCGGATAATACTCTCCTAATATTAAGGTATTTCAAATCCATTACTAATAATTGATGATGATGAAAATTGAAGCAGAGTGTTTACCTTGATTGAGGATTGTATCGATGATCTTTTGTGTTGGTGTTTGTGACGATCCCTTGATTCAATTAGGTTTTGCGACTTTTTATTTAAACCCGTGTAAACTAGTTTTTAAGTTTTTTTTTTTTTTTTTAATAATATACCTGAAACATGTATCCTAATCCTAATCCTAATAATATATCCTAATAGTACCAGTTTCTTAATTACATAAGATCTCTATAATATCTTAACCATCCAATATCTTAATTATATAATCTAATATATATTATTTCTTAAATAGATGGGGAAAATACATTCTCATAATATTTTCTCGATATCTTATCTTTAACAGGTTCGTTCGTCATTCACTTGCACCCTCTTTTTGAGGAGCCAAAAAAATGTTTGCGGTTCAACACAGAAGTCCAAACATGATTTAGTAAGAGTGTTTCAGCCATCATTTCGCCATTCACTTGCACCCTCTTTTTGACGAGAAAAAAAAAAGTGCATACAAGATGATTGAAAAAAAAAAAAGTCCATCCAAGATGATTAAAAGCCAAAATTTAATTTTTTTTTCTTATAAATTAAAAGCCAAATTATATCACGCAAAGCGTAAACAAAAATTGATATAGAGAGGATCATAACTCTAAAATGTATGTTTCACAATATAAGGCTTGTTTTTGTTTCGCAATATAAGACACGCAACAATTTCCAATGAGTATTTATTAGGCTTTTTTTTTCTTCTTTGAGATAATCGATTTTTAAGAAGGTAAGAATGGGACTCCACCCAACCCAAGCCCATCTCGGAAATCCCTTGTGGAATGTCCATTTCGAACCACAGTCGTTTATATCAAATGAAATTATCTGATGTAATTCAATTGGCACAGTTTTGCTGCCCATCCATCCATCACAAATTCTTGCCTACTCTCATGATTAGGAAGGACCCTAATTTCATTATGAGGTGATATTAAATGTGTAAGTGGGGGAGGGGGAAGGAGAGAGAGTGATGAGGAAGGAGAGAGAAAGGAAAAGGAAGGAGAGAAAGAGTAGGGAGGTTCCAACTCTTGAGATCATGATTTAACCATTGTCCATCCATCGTTCATTGTCACAGTTTTTTTTTTTGGTGGAAGGGGGGTTCATTGTCACAGTTTTGCTTACTAGTTGACAACTTTGTTCGCTAATAAAACATTAATGTATACAGCCCCTAGTTAACTTGTATATTGAAAAGCTGTACGTGCCTAGTAGAAGTTACTGCTCTTTGCCATGAAGTCTACAAATGGTGACAATTGTTTGTCAACAAAGTGCAAAAACCTGAAAACTTGAATAACTTTGCCAGAGTTTTGAGAACAGGAAGTTAGGAGAATTATTCGCTCTAGAAGAAGTGATTTCTTCAATGATTTTCTTCAATGATTTTGTGTCAAAACTTTTCCTTGAATGCCTATGGTTTTACTTGAACACATCGTACTGGTTTTCTTTTCTAGACTGGTCAGCACCTATCAGCAACATGTAGTCTTGTTCTGTCTTCATGGACATATCCTAGTCCTGTTTACCACCAGCCCCAGGCTTAGAATGCTTTAAGCTTGACTTAGCCTTGGCAACGAACTTAGGATCTGGCTCATGCTTTCCAGATGGCTCTTTCATTGCCATCCAAATGTAGAATGCTAGCATCACGTTGACCGATATGACAGCAAATAATCCACTCAACAATGTCTGAGAAGAAGGTGATATGTGCGAGAAACCTGTAAATTACACATGAATAAGCATCATCAGCAGATCAAAAAAAAAAAAACAAGAGTCGAAACAGAACTAAGGTTGTTTCTCTAACAATTTGAGAAACAAAATTTAACCAAATCACATCTAAATCCCTCACGTGGAAGTATTGTAATTCCCAACCCTAACTCCTGTAGACTTTGAATGTAGTGGAATTAGGAGAATGGTAAGCAATACAAGTGGCAAAAGCGGTTGTCTCAAATTGTATTGGACAAGTAAAAAAGGAAGCCAAATTGATAGCAGAATGCACGGATTTTTCTCAACAGAAGGAAGAAGGGGAATTAGTAATCCACTTTTAACAGTCCTAAGCAAAAGGTAGTTTCTTGATCAATTATCACACAAGGGTACTACTAGGTGCCAAGTTCTTGGTACGATTTCATGAATTGGTGTTGGAAAAACAGATCATCCCTGCTTTAGGCTTGTTCTGAAATGATTCCTGCTGTGGTGTCCACATAGGCACGGAGCTACTTAATCACCATGGAGTCCCATGATAATTTAAAAAGAGGCCATCTAAACCTATTAATTAATATCTACCACCTTACCTGCTCAAACAATATTCCAGCTCATGTCAAATCTACTTAACTTTTAGGGCCATCAACCCCATATTGCCAAGACCCGAAGAATTTTCCATTTTCCCTTGCAAATTGAGATGAGAGTGCATAACAGGAGAGCCCCCTTATCCAAGCTGACTTTCAACCATGTGCGGACTGATGACAATTGCGTAAATTACAAGGGAGGACGGAGGGCAAGAAGCAGCATTATTTCCAAGCTGAAAACATATATTTCTATTTGGCAGTTTCAGGCAGGAGGAAAACAAGACCATGAATCCTTCGATCTCTATCTGTTAGTTCTAATTTGATAATTTATTTGAAATTGACTAGTTTAGACTTTAGACCATGTGCCTGGCAAGAACTCACCCGTTTGGCTTATGAGTCTAATACGTAATTGTAGTTCAGCTTCTAGTCATATCTTATGTTGGATGCCTTGCTCCAGAGAGGGAATGATTGATCAAAATAATCAATACTCACCACCGGAACAAAAATTTCCATGAAGGTCTTATGTGCCATGCTTCAACTCCTCATAGAAGAGATCAAATAAACTACTGTTATGTTCCACTCTAATCAAGTCCGCAGGCAGATACCACAGAATGGATAGGCCGTTCACTGAACCCATGACTAATAAGTCTTTAATTAGAGATGCAACAAGAGACACATAATTCAACAGAAGAAGCCTGAATAGATATGTTTCCTTTTAGATACACTATGTAGGACTTTACATATAAAAGAGAAGGCACAATTAAGACTTAAGACTTCTAGTGGTGCGTGGTCCACTTGCCACACCCACCAGTCTGCCACAAAAGTATGAAATTTAGTGACTTTGTTTCTGCTATAGTGTGGAGTGACCAATTGGGTTTGCTTTGCCCATGTCCGCACTCCTAGCTTGACTGTTCAGCCTTGCTCTAACATTGTGAACTACTGCCACTTTTTAGTTCCTAACTACCAAAAAAGAGAGAGGAGAGATCATTTTTCTCTCAATTTCCCATTTCACACTGCCCTGTACCGCTATCTCCTTTGCTCACTACTATCTCCACTTCTTACCCTCATCTGATTCATGCTAACTCAATTAACAGAGGCCTTACCTCGGGAATTTTTCCCGCTCATCCACTTTCTGATATAAAGGACCTACTCACTAAGTCTAAATTTAGCAAGGACTCAACACAAGTGACATGACATAGGAAGGGTCACCGTAAGATAAAACAACAGACAGTCAGAATCTTGGTATCATTCTTATCAATCTTGCTCAGCTAACATCACCATGTACATCAAACTGGGGAAACTTAATTCCAAAAAGCTCACACTCTTGCCTAGCACAAAGCCACAAACCTAATACCTCTCAGACGGAATTGACAGATATAACTATATAAGGACTGCTCCATCTTCTAAATTTGCCTATCAGTTTTGCTAATGTCTACTAAGTGCTTATCACCTCATTAACACAATGGCGGGTACGCACGCATATGCAGCAAAAAAGCTGATGGTAACGAATCCCTCTTCCACAAGCACACCCAAAAGTCTCTTTCCATACCGCGCAAAACACATATAACCAGCGTATAAGAAATTTCTGTACTACTATTAGAAGTTTGATCATGTGAACATGTAAAGAAATCAGAAACCCTTACCAGGGAACCAGTTATGGTTAAAACCATATAAGATTGCTATAGGAAGTATACACATAAACATCGATGTAACGAAGAACTTCCTGCTCACTTCACCCATTGTTGCCATAACCTGAGATCAAAAGGCCATCATCAGCCACCATATAATGGAACCCCAAATTGAAATTATAAAAGAAAAAAAAAACATAAAAATTGGAAAAACACCTTCGTCCACACAAGCAATGTAGGAAGTTAAGAAAGCTCCAAACTTTTCTTAGAACTACCCTTAATTTAGGTTTTTCCCAGATTAAAAATTTAGCTCAAAATTCACAAAAGGGGCAAAAAGTAACATTATGATTATGTTATCCATATCTAATGAAGAATGAGAAACTGAATACATACATGAAGATCTTATTAGCAGTTTGGTTTCCTTGAAAGGGAAATTGCAAAATTGACAAAATTGAAGCTAAGTAATAACTGAAATAACAATCAAGCAAGAAAATGAACGAAATCCAAAATAAATATCGAGTAATTTCATTTGATTATTTAGATCAATTTATTCGTGTGATTTTCAACCAAACTATAAAAGAGAGGAGGAGATTAGATTGAGTTAGAAATTACCCTTTCGAAAAGAGCAAAGAAAAAACTGAGGTCTTTCACTGTCTCTGATCCTTTCACTTATAATTTGGCAATAAAACCTTCATTGTTTGACAAATCTAATCCAGCTCATAATTCATGACCTCTTTTTTCCTCTTTTCTTTTCTTCTTTTTATTTTTTTGAGGAGTAAATCTGTGAATTCTGATTTCTGATCTTCTTCTTCTTCCCACGGCGACGAATGTAAATTTCTCGACCAGAAGAAAAAAATAATAATAATGGATTTTTTGTCACAAACTAGCTATATCACATTTTGTCAAATAGTATCTTATAGTTTTATTTTTTTTGAAGAAGTACCTTATAACCCAAAAAATGTATTAAATCGGTACTTTTTGACGGAAAACTCACTAACGGACCATTTTAGAGTTAGACTCCCACACAAGATTACCATTTTACCCTCCTCACTTGTTCCTTCTCTCTTTTACCCCATACTTAAGTCCCCCATTAAAATTAGAGCTGTCAAAAGCTAACACGGCACGACAACACGACACGAATCGGATACGAATGTAGCGGGTTAGTGTTGAGAGGTTTCGTCCCGTTTAATTAAATGGATTGACACGAGTAACACGTTTAGTTAAATGGGTTAGGTTAAGGTTGAGATTTCCAACACGAAAGCAACCTGCTTACGACCCGTTTAATTATAATTGTCAAATTTAAGTTCAAATAATTTGTAACAAGTAAATAATATAATAGAATCTCACCTATCTTGAGCATTTTAATACTTTTAGGTTATTGAATGTACACTATATATGGTTAGAACTTTTTCTCACCAATCACCATCCCACATTCACACCTCTTTCTCTCTCCTCAATCCTCATCCTCCTTCAAACTGACAAAGAGACAGTTCAATTCTGATAAATTTAACTCCAAAAAACACACTCTTACCCAATGTAGCCAATTTAATCTAATCTTTTTGTTTGTTACTTGTATACTGTATGAATAATGGTTGTTATTAGGGATGTAAATGGATCGGATTCGGATCGGGTGGAGCATCATCCGTCTCATCCGCGAAATCCATCTGATCAATCCGCTTCATCCGTCATCCGCGAACCATCCAATCCATATCCAATCCGTCCGTCATCCGCGGATTAGTGGATGGATCGGTTGCTTAACGGTTTATGGAGTAAAAACAATAAATAGACCCAACTATAATAAAACTGTTCGTAGTCAAACAAAACTTCAACTCATATACGATTGTTTTACCTTGTAACAATAAAAATAACACAATTTAGTTTAAATAATAACAATACAAAGTGGAAAACAAGTAAAATTAAACTAAGATGTAAATATAACATAGGTTTGATATTTTTTTTTATAATTTTTTTTCACTTTTATATCTAAATGGGTGACGGATGGATTCGCGGATCGGGTTAGCGGATGAGAAATCTCATCCGTCATCCGCTCCATCCGCCATCCAATCCATCCGTCATCCGCTCCATCATCCATTTAATCGGGTTTTAATCCATATATTCGATTCGGATGGAGCGGATATCCGCGAATCATGAATCCATTTACATCCCTAGTTGTTATTGAACGGAGTAGTAGCAAATACACGCCATTGCCCATTGCATCTGATTTTCTTTCCCCATTGTTATGCTTTATGAAGCTTTTTGACTCCTCAAAAAAAAAAAAAAAAATCAATTGCCACTATCATCTACAGCTACTCGCTATTGTCCTTTACTAACAAATCAAAGTTGTTTTTGTTCCACGTACCATTGTTATGAAGCTTTGACTCCTCAAAAAAAAAAAAAAAATCTGATTTGTTATCCAAAACTTGTCAACCATTGTTATCAATCTTAATTGTGTGAGAAAAAACTCTGATTATTTTTTCTCTCAAATCTTTGTACAATTTTCTGTTATGTCCATTGTAAAGACCTAAGGTAAACCACTCACCATGGATGAATGAGGATACCTTGAACAGCATTTTCTGGGTTGGGAGCAGGTGGTTGTTGGGCATGTTTTCTGGGTTAGGAGAGAGGGTAACAGGGGGTTATTTCCCTTCAATGGTTTGCTTGTTTTGCCTTGAACCAATGATATTTATATAAATTGAAATAATGAATTAATTGAACTAATGACTCTTATATTGAATCAATTGATCATTGACTCTTTTGTTTTACGGTGGAGGAGAGAGAGGAAAAGGAGGGAGGGAGTTGGTTCAAGGCAATATATTTGTTTCTTTTTTCTTATTTGACAATGAATATCTTGCACCATTTTTAAGCTCTTTGCATAGTAAATTGGACCTTTATCTACCTTGTATTGACTATAATTGTCTCTGCAATAAGTATTTTAATCATAGTAAAATGAAATTTCATCCACTTATATTATCTAAAGCTTACATAAGCATTTATTTAATTTTATTTTTTATTCCACGTCACCCGGGTGGTCTACCCACCGGGTAGATATAGCACTCTGAGAAGCAAATGATCAAGTTCCAGAATGGATCGGAAATTGAGAGTACCAAATTAAATTAAGGCGAGTGAAGTTGAACTATTGTATTGAACCTTTCAATAATCTTCTTTTCTATTCAGATACAATTTGAAACTCCGTAGTCATAAACATTGCCCGAAATGGGGTTACACTGATTATTATTGTTGTTGATGTTGGGGTACTGAAACCTTTCTCATACTGCCATCAAATGCAGAATGCAAATATTGACTTCCCAGCAGTGAAGTATCCATTTCCAGCATAGGCACATCCGTTGCCGACGAATACACCCCCATACATAACGGATCCAGTTTGATATGACCACAACACAACACCAGTCTCTGCATCAATTGCATATATGGTTCCTTGAATATCGAATGACCCAGCAAAAACAACACCGTTAGCGACTGTTACAGGGCCAAAGGCGGGTGCATTGCTAGGATTCCCCGTGGACCACAAGATTTTCCCAGTTTGAGGCTCCATTGCCACCCATCCTCCAGCTGTTGTGGTCTCGTTAGAGGGCTTGAGAGTGAAATTCTTCGCTTCACTATTGGCTATGTTGGTGTAGATCCTCCTTCCATCTGTGGCCGCTCCCCAAATGCCACCTCCCTTAAGTCCCCCCGGTCCAGCCTCCTGCATATTCATCAGTTAAACAGGCATTCAGAAAGATCAGACTCGTGTATAAAGATGCATGGTACATACAGTCTATACCATTTCGTGTGTACCTACGTAGATGTATGATTACTTAGTTGCATGTACCTCATCCAAGATTATCTATGCTAGTAGTAAAGCATACTATATAATATATATACTTAGAAAATAGAATGAAATGGTTTTGAATAAAAGATGAAAGAACACACCGTGGACCAGACAAGGTCACCTGTATCACGATCCAAAGCCCATGTAAAACCACTCTTTTGAACAGCAACAGCAAGATCCCTTCTAGCTCCATTGATGTCCACACTGAGCAACATTGGTGCTGCCCCAAAGTCAGCATCCGGGTTGGGGCCAGGCGGGCAATTTGGGGTGGAAAGATTCATGCATTTAACAAACCAAACATCGTATCCTCCTAGCTGATGGTACCACTTGATTTTGCCCGTGTCCAAGTCCAAGGCCAAAATCGATTCTGAGTGGTTATCAGGCTCAACACACTCGTCGGGGTGGGCCGGGGTAGTTTGATTATTCTCTTTCTCCTGGCATTCCTCGATTTCTTTCGGGACTGAGTACAGATTTCCAGTAGCTATGTAAACAAGATTTCTATGTTCGTCGATGGAAGGGCTGCTCCCCCATATTGCAGCACCAGCATACCCACCAAGCTCACCTTGGTTGTCTGGGAGCATGTAGGTTTGCCATAGGATTTTGCCACTGTAAGCATCTAGTTTGGCAAGGCTACCACGAAAGGTACAGCATTTCTCTATGCTAACTAACTCTTCAAGAGAGGATACTCCTACATAAAACGCCCTGTACTATAAACATGTTAAAAATATTTCATTTGTTATTCATGGGTGCTATTTCAATTCTTAAATCTAATATTGCCTAATCTTTTGGCCTTTTTTAAAAAAAATTCTTTCTCTGCTTTTCACCTTATAATTTTCGATAATGAGACTTCAACTTATTCGCATCAAACTACAAGGGTGCTAAACCAAACAACAATTCGTTGCAGTATTAATTGCCTAAGAACTGATATTCAAAACCTTTAAAAGATGGATTCCTACAAGTTAGATAGGATCTCATAACTTTAATAACGCATGTATTCATCTCACATATCTCCATAAAGTCACTCATAAATTAAAGTCTATCATGATGACATGAGAAATTTTGTAAGAATATGCTACAGAAAATGTCGGATGAACGAAGAGTTTTAAAGGAATTCGGCAAGAAGAAGAAAAAGTTGTTAACGGCAGTGACTAGTATGTTTCAAGTCAGTGTAATACAATTAGGGTGTTGCTAAATGCAACAGCTGATTTACCAGAGGCAACATTTTTATGATATGGGACTTCTTATCTAAGTAACTAACTCAGTCAACAAAATTGCCAGAAATGTAGTCATGTCTCTTTATATTCAATACTAAAAACTGCAAGAACTAGTACTTTATCTAGCTATCCTAGTATTCATATGTAGAAGTAGGTAAGGTACCTGTTGTAGTAAGTCCCTGACATCGTAATGAGGCTGTTAGGATGGCTATCAAGTTGAGTCATCCACACAAGCTTCCCAGTATCTCTTCTAAACCCAAGAACAGCAGAAGGTCCATACATTCCAACAATCACCAAGTCACCAGCTATTGTCGGAGTTGTTCTTGACAACACCAAAGTGCCACGAAAAAGGGGCCCGGTCGCATTGAACCCTGTTAATTAGTGCAAGTTCTGCTTCCACACAAGAGATCCATTGGATTCCTTAATGGCATAAACGTTACCATCAAAGCTGGAGAAGTAGACAGTCCCCTCATAAATGGCTGGCGTTGCTGTTGTGTAACTTTCAGCTTCAAATTTCCACTTCAAATGCAGGTTCGGAGCAGTCTTGGGACTGATCTTCGTCTCTTTTGAGGCATATCTCCGATTTCCCAAATCTCCCCCGTGGTTTAGCCACTTATCTTGATCTTGTCTAGGCCACTAAGAAACCAAACCGAATAAACAGATCCAAATGACACATAATGAATTAATTAAGATTAACTCCATAACGGAAATAATCATTGTAGAGGAGAAAACAAGGGAATATATAAAATGGGGGTAATAAACTAAGCTGATGTTTGTTTGGTGCATTATGCATCATGTACACAATAACAAGTTAACAACTAATCCGCTACAGACATGGCTGGAGAGGCCAAGACTTTACACAGAACCAGATGCTCACCCGAACTGTTGATAATCATTGTACAAAGGGAAAAAGAGGAAGGACTTACTTGACATGATTGTGTTGAAGCTAAAACCAGAGAAGTTGCTAACAATGTAAGCACATAATTAGAACCTATGCTGCCTCCTCTCAACGCCATGAAAATAGAGATTGTGAAGATTTAGTGACAGCTCCTCCCGGATCCTAGCTATTTAAATAATGATTAGACTGCTCCATTATGTTATAATAAGTACTAGTCATTGACTTTACCAAGTCGTAACTAATCCCAAACCTGTCCTAATTTTGGGCACAGACAGCTACTTTATTATATGATAGGAGTACTAATCTATTATAAATGAAAAGTGCCTCATCTGCTTGTCAGACTTATCTTCCATGCTATTTAGTATTAAAAAAATTCCCGTGCATCTAGCAATTCTAATAGTCCCACTTAAGCTTGGATCTAAATGTGCATATAAAAAACTTCTATATTATTCAAAATCCTCATTGTCATGTTGTCAACTTGCCACGATAGGTTACAAATTTAACATTTCGTGAAGGGTAGGCGCGCTTGAGTTTAGAACTTTGTACAGAGAAGCTAGAGGAGGAAATAAGCTAAGATTTCACTTTTGTACCGTCACAGGCCAAAGGCAGAGGCATTGCTAGGATTCGTCGTGGTCCACAACATTTAATCGATCCAATGCTCCATCGCGAACCATCCTCCAGCTGTCGTGGTTTTGTTAGAGGGCTTGGGAGTGGAACTCTTTGCATCGCTATTGGTTATGTTGGTGAAGAATCTCCTTCCATCCATGCCTGCTCCCCAAATGCCACCTCATCAAACGCCCTCGCTTCACCCTCCTGCATATTTATCAGTGAAACATAAAATGAAGGAAGATTAGATTCCACATATTAACATGCGTGGTGCATAGTACATGTATGATTACTTACTTGCATGTATTTTGTTTAAAGGCACCTATAACATATTATACAACCTTAAAATGAGAAATGCTTTCGTATCTGAAAACTACTGAAATGAGAAAGAACGGACTACATATTCCATGACAAACAATCAAAATGCTTCATCATTATCAGAAAGGGGCATGGCTGAAATAGCATCCATTTCATTCTCAATCCTGCAAACAACAAACAAAAAAGAATAAAAGAAATCATTAGTACCGATTAGTAAGTCCTGATGCGGCAAAGTTCAAGTACCAGAAAATCCTTCAAAATCTAATACAAATTGCAGAGCGAAGTTGCCTGATTAGAGGAAAACCTGAAGATAGGTTATAAAACGTACGAAACAAGAAATCTATATGCCCTACAAACAAGGATTTTTAAACTAGTATTTGGCTTTAATACTAAAACACTGACACTAAAAGCCTAACCACTACACAATGCGTTTTTGGATTTTGCTCTATATGCAAATCATTAAAAGCCTTAATCAATATATACTGAATTACTGATAACAAAACACTCATCAAACAGTCAACACCAATTTTCAGGCTAATTAAAGTCTATAATATATACTTACTTTTGTTGTTCAACCATGTCAATCAGACCTTTTGTTGGCAAAAGAGCAATTTCCCCAGTCTATGTAAGGTTTGGATTCCTGCAAAGAGTAAACAGGGTAATTAGGCAATAGACAGCTGAAAAACATGACAAGAAACAACAAAATGAGAGAAACAGAGAATGCTCCAGGATTGCTCCCAGCAAGCTTTGGCTTTATTATCGCTCATCAAACACCAATTCTTAGGCTCAATAAAGTCTATGATATAGCTACTTTTGTTGTTCAGCTAAGTCAATCAGATCTCCTCAAGGCAAAAGAAGAATCTCCCCAGTAAATGTAAGGTTTGGATTCCTGCAAAGAGTACAACAAGGTGATTAGGCACTAAGCAGCTGAGAAACAACACAAGTAAGAGAAATACAGAATGATCCAGGATTGTTACCCAACAATCTTTCTGCCAAGGTACAGAGCTTCAGAAAGTTATAAGTGCTCTTGGTAGATATCTCAAAGTACTGAAGGCTCTTGTTCCTGTGAAATGCTAGCTGTTTTGCCTCATCTGACTGTTCATGACATCAATGATCGACCATGTTTCCACAGAGAACGATATGGATATTCTCGCACATCCTATGCATTCATTAGATTATATGAGCTACACAGATAGCCATAAGAGTCTGGGCTTGGTCTTGTATGTCATCCGCACTGTGACATCAAACAAATACAAATAGCACATTGCCCATGAATGCTGCAATGAAACAGATCCTATCAATATATAGGTCGCCTTAACTCTTCCACAAAGAAATCTGTTCATTGTAGGGGGTGTACTCATAAGTAACCATCCAAAAAGGGAAAATGATAAGAATAGACAACAAACAGTTATTTACATTGTTTCCTTTGGGCAAATGGGCGTATGAAATCAGCAGCAGAACACCAATCAACAATAATGGGAGCGAATGATAGACTATACAAATCATGAAAAGGTAATTTTGAATCTTTTTCATTTAGCAACTTGGAATTATGAAATAAACGACAAGACATGAACCAGAGTATTAACATATATATAACATGTTCAACATGGCTGACTTACCAATAACCATTAAATCCTTCAAATCTCTCTTGTCCAACAGTATCAAAGAAGTTGAATCGAATATTGTCATAGTTAGTGTAAATACAAAGGATAAACCTCTACAAATTACAAACATACTAATCAATGACAAAACATTAATCAGGGTATTAAGAAACATATAACCAAGCTCATGATGGCTTACCTACAAATCTCCCTTGCCCAGCGGTATCCCAGCAGTTCAATGTTGCCTTAGGTAGTGTAAAAGTCCAGGATGAACCTCTACAAAAACTAAAAAAACATTTACAGAGATTACAAAACATATACTAATAAAAAGACCAACTAAAAAGGCATATATGTAAAATATAAATCGAACTTACTATCATATATCCTCACTTTTCCAGTCAGAAGCCCCTTAACAAACAGAGATTAAATCAATCACAGCATCTGAAATCAAACCATACTGCTATCCTTGAAAAGCCCAATCGTTCATTTCTTCTAAAGCGTCAAAAACAAGTAAATAATGGGAAAACAAAATTAAGAGCACCATAACATTTATAATCTTTGAGAACATAATAAAACGGATTGAAGCATTAATTAAGGCAAAATGATTCTCAATTTAAACTACCAATGTCACTAACGCAAAAACGAGAAGAAACTAAATATTCGGGTAATTACGGTTTCTGATGGTAGTGACTACCAAGATTCAAAAGAAAAACAAAATCAACATAAAAAAAATGGGATAATTATCACGATTATGAATAATCTTGATTAATTTCAAAATAGAAAATCAGAAATCAACAAATGTGAACCACAACCCTAAACCCTAACATGAATATTTTTCGAAAATAGATTAACTAATTCATGAGAGAGAGAAATGAATAATCTTGATTATATTCGAAATAGAAAATCAGAAAATCAACAAATGTGAACCACAACCCTAAACCCTAACATGAATGTTTTTCGAAAACAGATTAACTAAAACATGAGAGAGAGAGAGAGAGAGAGAGAGAGAGAGAGAGAGAGAGAGAGAGAGGTGTTAACCTTGCCATTTTGAGAGTTAAATGATCGTCGAAGGAGATAGAGATAGCGCGAGAATATGAATTGCGGGAAAATTCTGACAATCTGGGTGAGTATTTAAAGGAGAGATTAGCAGTAATATTTCGCCGACTTTAAAATTACGCGTTGACTGTAGAGTCAAATTGACGCGGTAATAATACGCCGTGTTGGGCTGGATCTGGGCCTGGGCCTAATAAAAGCGTGACTAAGTTGGGCTAGTGTTTATTTGCGGATTATGGTATGGATCTCCCCGAAATCATTTTTTAAAGTATTTCATAAAAAACTCAATGATTAAATCAGAGCTCATCACATCAGCGGTTGCTAAATGATGTATCAATTTACTAATAACGTGTCAAGTGACTCATGACCAGTAAAAAAGGAAAAAAAAAAAAAAAGGAGAAAGTAGCAACAATAGACGTTGGTATCAAATCAAAAAAAAAAATGGGAAAAATTAAGAGACCTCACTATAATAGTAGAAAGGGCTTGGGGTAGGTTAATGTGGTACGGGGTGGTGGGGAGCCATGCTCGTTACCCAAAAATCGTGGAGTAGACATGCCCATTGCATAACTTTCATAATGGTAGATGCTTCATGTCGCGTCGCTTGCCTTCCTTCGCCCAAACTTCTCTGGGGGGCGTCTATCATGACCCTAGATTACCCTCGGTGCCCCTGGAGGGGCATTCGAATCACCGAACTTCGATATCACCCATGTCTTTGGTGTTTTTAATCTTACAAAAGTGTCCCGTAAAAAGCCCTTCCAAGCCTATCAAGGACTGGATAAGCGACCCCGATGGTCTCCTATGTGTTTTATGGGTGTTTCGTGCGATATGGTGCGAAAATATCTACCTTCGTTCCGTGGCCTCTCTGAAGCTCAAAATACGTGTATTAGCCTTCGTTTTCGGCTTCCCGTGCCCCAAGTGTCAGTTTTGCCCAAACTTCTCCGGGGGGTCTATCATGACCCTAGACTACTCTCGGTGTCCCGGGAGGGACATCCGGGTCCCCGAATTTTGATATCACTTATGCCTTTCGTGTTCCGGCGCTTCACCATTGTCCCGTAAAACGCCATTCCAAGCCTAACAGGGACCAGATAAGCTACCCCAAGGGCCTCTCATGTCCCTAGGGGCGTCCCTAGTGTGAAAATATCTACCTTCGTTTCGGGGCCTCCCGCAAGCCCAAAAAACGTGGATTATAGCCTTCGTTTTCGGCTTCCCGGACCCGCTTCTCTGGGGGGTTTATCATGACCCTAGACAACCCGCGGTGCCACGGGAGGGACATTGAGATCCCTGAACTTCAATATCACACATGCCTTTGGTGTTCGGCTAGTACACCAGTGTCCCGTAAAATGCATTTCCAAGCCCATCATGTACAGTATAAACGACCATGAGGGTCTCCCATGTCTCTTAGGGGTGTTCTGTGCGATGTGGTTTGATAATATCCACCTTCACTTTGGGGCCTCCCAGAAGCCCAAAAAACGTGGATTATTATAGCCTTCGTTTTCGGCATCCTGGGGTCCGAGTGTCATTTTTGCCCAAACTTTTCCGGGAGGTCTATCATACCCTAGATTACCCTCGTTGCCTGGTGAGAGACATATGGATCCCCGAACTTTTATATCACCGATGCCTTTGGTGTTCTGACTTTTACACTAGTATCTTGTAAAACTCCCTTCCAAGCTTATCAGTGACCGAATAAGCGACCACGAGGGCCTCCCATGTCTCCTGGGGTGTTCCCTGCGATGTGGTGTGAAAATATCCACTTTCGTTTCGGGGTCTCCCAGAAGCCCAAAAAACGTGGATTATAGCCTTCGTTTTCGGCGTCTTGGGGCCCGGATGTCATTTTTTCCCAAACTTATTCGGGGACCTATCATGACCCTAGATTACCCTTAGTGCCCCGGGAGAGACATCCGGATCCCCGAACTTTGATGTCACCCATGCCTTTGGTGTTACGGCTCTTACACAAGTGTCTTGTAAAACGCCCTTCCACATCTATCAGGGACCGGCTAAGCGACCTCGAGGGCCTCCATGCCCCCTAGGGGTGTTCTGTGCGATATGGTGTGAAAATATCTACCTTCATTTTGGGGCCTCCCGAAAGCCCAAAAAACATGGATTATAACATTCGTTTTCGGCTTCCAGGGGCCCTGGTGTCATTTTTGCCCAATCTTTTTCGGGGAGTCTATCATGACCCTAGAGTACCCTAGGTGCCTCAGGAGGGACATCCGTACCCCCGAACTTCGATATCACTCATGCATTTGTTGTTCAGACTCTTACACTGGTATCACGTAAAACGCCATTCCAAGCCTATCAGGGACCGAATAGGCGACCCCGAGGGCCTCCCATGTTCTCTAAGGGTGTTCCGTGTGATATAGTGCGAAAATATTCACCTTTGTTCCAGGGCCTCCCGTAAGCCCAATCAAACATGGATGATAGCCTTTCGTTTCGGCTTCCCGGGCTCCAAGTGTCATTTTTGCCCAAACTTCTCCGTGGGGTCTATCATGACCCTAAATTGATCTTGGAGCCCCGGGAGGGACATCCGGATCCCCGAACTTTGATATCCCCATGCTTTTGGTGTTCCGACTCTTACACATAAGTGTCCCGTAAAATGCCTTTCCTAGCCTATTAGGGACCGGATAAGCGACCCCGAGGGCCTCTCATGTTCCCTAAGAGTGTTCCGTGTGATGTGGTGTGAAATAATCCACCTTTGTTCCAGGGCCTCTCGGAAGCCCAAAAAATGTGGTTTATAGCCTTCGTTTTCGGCTTCTCCGGGCCCGGGTGTCATTTATGCCCAAACTTCTCCGAGGGGTTTATCATGACCCTAGAGTACCCTCAGTGCCCCGTAGAGAAATCCGGATCCATGAACTTCAATATCACCCATGCCTTTGGTGTTTTGGCTCACACTAGTGTCTCGTAAAACGCCCTTCCAACCCTATCAGGGAGTGGATAAGCGACCCCGAGGGCCTCCCATGTCCCCCAGGGGTGTTCCGTGCGATGTGGTGCGAAAATATCCACCTTCGTTCCGTGGCCTCCTGGAAGCCCAAAAAACGTGGATAGCCTTTGCTTTCGACTTCCGGGGGCCCGATGTCATTTTTGCCCAAACTTTTCCAAGGGGTCTATCTTGATCTTATAGGACCCTCGATGCCCTGGGAGGGTCATCCGGATCTCCGAACTTTGATATCACCATGCCTTCGGTGTTCAAGCCCTTACATTGGTATCCCGTAAAAACGCCCGTACAAGCCTATCATGGACCCGGTAACGAACCCCGGGGGCCTCTTACGTTCCCGAAGATGTCCCGTGCGATGTAGTGCAAAAATATCCACCTTCATTCTGGACCTCCCGAAAGCCCAAAATGCATGCAAATCTAGCTTAGGGACGCATGTCGCCAAAAGGGGTGAGAGTTAATTTATTTTGCAAAATATCAATTTTTTTTTCTTTTTTGATAAGAGCAAAATATCAATTACAATCAAAGACTTCAAATTACTAATACAATTACAGATTTTTCGCTAAAACTTGCTACACTACTCCTAGGCCCCTAGCATGTTAACATTTGTTTTTTTTTTTCCTGCTCATCCATGTTAACATTTGTTAAGCAAGCAAACTCAAGACAAAAAAAGCTCCTCAAATTGAAACCCCTTCTCTGATCTTCCCCTCCCCCACTAATTTGACTCTCTCTCCTCAACCAAGCCGGTCGTGATCGGACCATTCACCGGCTAACCCACCGGCAACATAAAGCTCCGGTTGAAATCTGAAACCCCATTTCACGGATCCAGATTTCAATCACCACTTTTGACAATTATACCGCACACCCTGATCTCAAACTAATTAGTGAACTTAATCTCATTTCCAGTTTATTGCCACATTGTAAAAACAACAATAATAAGTGATATATCTTCTATAGATCAAGTATCATATCTGAATTCTAGCAGCTCCCGAAAATGGCGGGTGCTGCTGGTGGTTTTGTTACACGGGCATTTGATACCATGCTCAAGGAGTGCGCTGGGAAAAAGTACCCTTCTCTTCAAACAGCCATTCAATCTTATCAAGGTTTGTCATTTTTGAATTTACTCATCTGGGTTTTGTTTAATTTTTTGTGATTTTGATGGGTTTTGGTGTATTGATTAATGGGTTTGTGTGTTTTTAGATGGGATTAAAGAGGGTAATCAGAAAACGAATGTGGAAGTGAAGCCTGAAGCAGCTGCTGAAGTGACAGAGAAAAGGTGAGATCTCTTGTGGGGTTTATGTTCTTATTTTGATTGGTTTATGGTGAATATTTGGGTCATTAAGAGTGTTTTTTAATTATTTTTCGTAGAATGCTTTTCGAAGAATTTTGGTTAATGAGTAGTGAAATGTGTTATACATGTTTGAAAAGGGTTATTATTATCATAGGGGATTGCTGCTGTTATGATACATGGGATGGGATAGAAGTATGGGTTTCAGGAATTTGAGGTGCTTTGTGGTTTAACATAGAGACATGCCATGGTCAGTCACCAGTGAGTCATGGCTGATTGGTTTGATAAGTGTTGGAATAACTGATTTATTAACTGGGCTGTTTGACTCATACTTGACAATTGACATGGGAGGTTGTACTATGGTATTAAATATCCGCAACGCATCGGTTTTTGAGGTTGCCTATACGCGATATCCCGTCATGTAACGGTGTTATTTATATAGCCGATACTCAACCAATACGCGACCGATATGGCCAGTACATACATGACCGATACGGCCGATATAGTTGATAAAAAATTTATGCCGCGACAGGCGCGACTTGATACGCGTCGGCAATTAGTCCGCTTCCACGATGTCGCGACCGTTTCCGCGATCGCGACCGACACGAGTACACGACACCGCGATTTTGAACCATGGGTTGTACTCTATGTTACATGGACTCGGCTGGGTGGTCCAACGTGGATATGTATCCAAGTGTCGGACTCGGCGATATTTTCACAATTTAGCATGTTTTTGGCCGAAAATGAAGTGTCGAATGTCCATACCCATGTCCGACACGGGTACTCAAGGTGAAATGAAGAGTCATGTAACATAGCTTGTACTTCATTGAGGTGGGGAGTGACTTGACTGTATTTGGAGGAAGTTATACGTTTCTGAAAAGATAATAGCAATGGTTTAACATTTTCAGCTGGAAAACATATCACCAAAAAAATAAATCAATTGTGAGAGGGGAGAAGGCATGGAGCTAAAGAAGTGCATTACGTCAGTGACTACTCTTGTGCATGAGAAAGAAGTAAAATATGACTGGGAAAGCTATGTTTGCTTACCTGGAGTAAACCACACACATAAATGCTTTTATGTATTGAGGAAGAGGGTCTTTGGAAGTGAATTGACCATGAAACAAATGAGGCATCACAATACGTCTTGAACACCAGAGTATTCATGGAGATATTTGATCAATGCCAAGAAGATAGGTAGACATTTTGGTTTTTATTTACTACCAGATGGCCTATGGCTGCCCATCATTCATAGGCATGATCTCTGCTTCCTTCAAATTATGATGAGTTCCTGGCTTAGTTATGACAAGTATATGATTATGATGATATTGGAAATTTGTTGAGGGTACTTTTCCACTGTTATCTCCACCGTGCATAGCAATCCAAGAAATAATGCCTTTTAGCTTGTTCCTTTATTCTGTGGATGGATAAGATTGTTTCCCTTTTCCTTTTCCCCGCTTTGGGGTGTGAAAGCCTGTTTGGCCGAACTTATAGTACCACGATTCTCTTTCCCTTCGTAAACTCGATGATGAAATGCTCTTCTGACATCCTTTTAAATAAGAAAAGCACTGCTATAACCATTGTTCTGTAAATCCCCATTTCATTTATTTGCAGTGAGCCATCTGATGAGGTTATTGACAAAGAAGCTGTGGAATCTCATGGAAATACATCTGTGTGGGCTGAGCAGGCTGACAAACCAGTGCAGGCCAATGTCTCTATTGCGACTGCATTGTCAAACGCTGGACATACAATAGAAGGAGCTGAAGCGGAGCTTGTTTTGAACCCACTTCGACTAGCATTTGAGACAAAGAATGTAAAAGTTGTTGAATTGGCATTAGATTGTCTCCATGTATGTGTTCTCTTCCCCACTTCAACTGCTACAAGTTCAGATTTATCTCGCTACATTAGTCTTCTGCCTAAACTTATCTTATGTTATGGGAATTGGGCTTACAAAGTAATTGGAAAACATTCTATATTACTTACTTCATTCATTTTGGAGCAGAAACTTATTGCTTATGACCATTTGGAGGGTGACCCTGGTTTGGATGGTGGAAAAAACGCACCTCTATTTGCTGACATTCTAAGCATGGTTTGCGGTTGTGTTGATAACTCTTCCCTGGACAGGCATGTTTTGATGATCATCTGCAAACAATATTAACAAATAAGTGTCTTCATTTGACTAAACTTTTCTTATTCATTTAACTTCGAGGTTTGTATTTGCAGTACTATTTTGCAAGTATTGAAAGTGCTTCTGACAGCAGTGGCATCAACAAAGTTCAGAGGTATGAGAAAGGGCATTTTGTGATGACATTATTTTAATTAAATTGTGAACCTGTAATGTAAGAATATTCATTTTACTGGCTCTGGGGCATGCAATTCTGGTGGATAGAAGAATACTTTTAATTAGAGAGAAGCTAGGATATGAGTATGTTGTTGAAGATTCTAAAGTTCTATGCCACTATGATGCATGGAAATGCAGAGCAGGTGGTGTTTCCTGTACCAGAAACCTCTCCGTATCATTTTATAAGAAAAGGTTGTGTCTTTGGCAAATTGAAGATGAAAAGTAGGACTCAATTTGAACCCTTCCTCAACCCCACATTCAACTCTATTGTCTGATATTTTATTTAAGACTTTAGGAGATAAACAGGGGACAAGGGTTATTTTCATAAACCCCTAAAAGAGTACATCATCTTTAGGAACACTATTCATAAGGACTGGGAAGGAAACATCACATACTACCATCTCCACCTATCAACAAACGTTGTTATTCCAACATGCTTGTCCAGGATCTCACCTGATAATGTGTGGTTGTAATATATGGTCATAGCCTCATAAGTGTCTGTTTTCAAGAACTCAACCACTTATTCGTTCAGTCATTCTCATTCATTCAAAATTCTTAAACTGTTTTCAAAATATCTTTGTATGGGTCTATCAGAACATCCTCTCTTCTAGCATGCTGCGTACATCTTAAACTTCTCAAACCCCGTCCTTGCCGAGATACTCACTGAGCTGCTGTTGTTGTGTCTTAATCAATTGGGGTTGTCTTAGGCCCATGTTTTAATTGAATGATATATATTTGCCCTAAAAATTGGTAGATGTAAAACCATAATGGACCTACATGATGAGTGAAGGTAACTAGTTTACCATTCATTTCGAACCTAAGATGCGTCGTAAAAAGTCTTTTGTTCCTTTACTGACAGCCTAGGATACTTTTTGACATGCTCATTGACTGCCAGTATCAGGATTGTTTTGCTAATACTTTACTTCAAATGCAGTGCATGGAGAACCTTTGCTGGGAGTCATACGAGTATGTTATAACATAGCTCTAAACAGGTATTATTTGCATTTTTTTTGGGAAATCTGAAATTCTTCGTTCTTATCTGTTATGTTCTCTTTCCTGTTTTTGGCTAAGCAAAACGGTAGGAGGGCATTTCAACGCGTAGCAATCCTTCTGGAGCATAACCATGCCCAGATGGGCCTACATGACTGGGACCCTTCTGTAGTGCCCTTCTTTCTGTAGAAGTTGTGAAGTAGGCACTTCCTTTAGGTGGTCTAGTTTTGCCTTTACACCCAGTCCTCCAAGGCTGTAGTGAAAAGGTCAGCGCCCAATGTACGTGGCAATGATCAATTCATACCTGGCGGAAAATGGAATCAGGACCTGTCAGCCCTTACAAACACTTGCTTACATCAACCTCTAAGAAAGTACAATAGTCTTTTTAGTGACTTTTATCTATCTTATGACATTATTTTTATGCATGCCAGTAAGAGTCCTATAAACCAAGCAACATCAAAGGCAATGTTGACCCAAATGATCAGCATCACATTCCGGAGGATGGAGTCTGATCCGGTATGGGATACATATCTTTCTTTTTATTTCAGAATTTTGTTTCCAAAGGGATTTGGAGGCACTATAACTAGGTTATTGTGACTTATTTAGAGTATCAGTCATGTGCCAAAGGAGTTCCCAGATCAAAGTTCAACCGGTTCTGACACACGCGCAGAGGAAACATCCACTAGTAGTTCAAAGACAGGGGTTGAAGCTGGCTCAGTAGATGGCCAAAATAAGCACGAGATGACACTAGGAGATGCACTTTCTCACCCAGTCAAAGACGAATCTCTTGTATCCGTAGAGGAACTGCAGAATCTTGCTGGTGGTGCTGATATAAAGGTGTGTACTTGAATAACCATTACATACTATGCTGCACTTGGTTTCTGTATTTTAGTTCACATCTTTCTTTATTTTCCCTACCTGCGAGCTCAGGATAGTTGGTTCTGAAATGGAAATATGATCGATTTTTCAGGGTTTGGAGGCCATGCTGGACAAGGCGGTGCATCTTGAAGATGGGAATAAGATAAAACAGTATGTTCAGTTCTGAAATATTTTCTTTTGAAGTGGTTTTTTCTCTGAACTTTTCTGGGTGGTTATGTAATTTATTTATTTATTGTGGAAGCGGTATGGATCTTGAGAGCTTGAGTATTGGGCATCGTGATGCTCTGCTGCTATTCCGCACCCTTTGTAAGGTCTGTGTTCACAAAAATTCCTGTTTGTTATAAACTTTGCATGAGCTTGGGCTTTGTTATGATTCCGCCATTCTTTGCAGATGGGTATGAAGGAAGACAATGATGAAATTGCGACAAAGACACGTATTCTGTCCCTAGAGCTTTTGCAGGTGAATCTCAATTTTCAGTCAGACCTTTATGTTCCATGTCTCTCATCCACTTTATTTAGGTCAGCATGTTGGGATAGATTTCGGCTTTATTTAGACAGAGCTAATGCTTATTATAAGAGATCATTTGTGCATAATTAATATTGATGTTACTGTCACCAAAAAAAATAAAATATTGATGTTACCCATTTTATCATGGCTGTCCTGGTTAAGGTGATAACTTTTGGGTCTGAGTTTTTGTTGCAACCTACGCGTTATGGTTAGCAATAAAAAAAGTCGAAGTAACAAAGCAGACACAGAAACCAAAAAAGAAATTTAACTAAAAAGAGAAAAGGAGACCTTTCTACACTTTTCAAATATTAGTTGCAGAAGTACCCATTTATAAATCTTTTGTCTTACATTTTTTTCGAATTCAAAGCTCCCTCAAAGGGTAGGATCTCTGTCTGGACTCTGGACACCTGCTATGAGTGAAAAAAATTCTCAAAAATCATTACAGAAGTCAGAGCTAAACTGACTCAATTTACTATGTCCTCCACTATCTTTATATCAAATAAGGTTTTGGTTTGTATAGTTGTTTAAACCTTTGTGAAGTCCAGGAAAAATGACTCTCTTCCAAGCATATTTAGCCGAATTTCAACTAAATACGTATTCATTCTATTGGCTTTCCAGCAATCGCCCTTGTCTAACAAGTTGAAGGTTGGGGACTGTTCCATCCAACAAGTTCTGTAATACACTCAAGCAGACATTAGTCTCTATCTGTGCTTGTTATTGATCCTGTAGCTGCTATTTCTCTCTCTTTTCTCCCCTGAGACATGAAGCATTGTGCTTTTCCAGCTTTGAATGAATTAAAAAAGCACCAGTTGACAGTGTACAAATATGAATTGTAATATACTATCCTAAGTCCGCTGTGTTGTGCTTCTATTGTTTTAGAGTACTTGTTCTGAAATATTGTGTTTGTCTTGTACGGAAGCTGATGTCTCAACTTTAAACAGATGAAAAGAGTTGTATCATATTTCAAATAGGTGTTTTTTAGGGTTGTTTTCTTTTACAACTGGACTTCTGCAATTGTTATTCAGGCTTCTTCGCTTAGTACCTCTCCGTATTTATACATTTGCATGTGAGTGTGTATGTGTATAATTTTTTGTGTATTATGGAAAAATCAAATACCATTCTTAATTTTGGTTGCAGGGTTTACTGGAAGGTGTCAGCCATGCCTTCACTAAGAACTTCCATTTTATTGACTCGGTGAAAGCATATCTTTCATACACTTTGTTGCGGGCATCTGTTTCTTCATCCCCTGTAATATTTCAGGTTCATCTACATGCCTTACTTAACCCTTTGTTTGTTTGAGGAGTGTTAGATATTGCTACTAAATCTTGTCTTTCTTTTGTTTGTTACAATAGTATGCAGCAGGAATATTTGCAGTACTGCTGTTACGATTTAGGGAGTCTCTCAAGGTACTACTACAGTACTAAGTTATGCTAAATTGAAGTGGTTGATTCTATCACCTTTAATTTGAACTTTTGCTGTCTCCTTCTAGGGTGAGATTGGCATCTTCTTTCCCTTGATTGTGTTAAGGTACTTGGACAATGCAGACTGCCCTCCTAACCAAAGATTAAGTGTACTGAGGTAAATATTGTGCTTTGTATTGCTTGTGGCTGTTGCCTGTGACATTAATCTGGTGCTGGCTTGGGCACATCTTGTATAGGCTTCTTACAAGGAGTTTTGTAGGATGCTTGAGAAGGTTTGCAGAGATCCACAGATGCTGGTGGACATATATGTTAATTATGATTGTGACCTTGATGCACCAAATCTTTTTGAACGAATGGTATTAGACATTCTACTTGCTAGTGTGTTATCTCTCATCATATTTGCTTTAGTGGCCATTGACGCCTTTCTGATCCCTTTCCGGAATATATTTTCATCATGCAAGGTTACAACGTTGTCAAAAATAGCTCAGGGGATTCAAGCTTCAGATCCGAATTCTGTTGCTGCCTCTCAAAATGCATCGGTCAAGGGATCATCCCTTCAGGTAAACGGATGTGGGCTGCCTTAACTTTTGAAATGCTCTTATTTGTTCTAGTTTGACTTCAGGGGATGTCCGTTGTGCTCTTTTTCAAATTTTTTTACATCATCCCTTCCCTTTCTTTTTCTAAAATGTTTCTTGCCTGTATTTTCTTTTATCTGTACGGAAAGGCCAAGCCAAGTTTGTGATGCTTTTTAATTTCCTTTGCATTTTCCTTCTCACACCATCCAATCTTAACAAAAATTTACCAAGTTATACCACAAAAAATGGATACTCTAGTTCTTTCCAAATTTGGGTGATTAAGTCAATAGTTTTGAAATGGAATTGACAGTTAGGTAAAAAGATTTGGTGGTTATGTATGAATGGTTCCATCTTTCTTATGCTATGTTGCACATGTTGCTTCATGCAGGACATAAGTCTGTTTATAAAAATAATAAAAAAAGACATGATGAGGGACTATTTTACATTCCTAAGTCTGTTCCCTCATCACTATTTTACATTCCTGCCTAGCTAGCATCCCTCTTTACTACCTTTCCCCTTTTCAAAATTCCTGTTAGTGTAGCTAATAGGATTGAGAGGATGATGAGGGACTTTCTTTGGTCGGGGGCTGGTGAGGGTAAGAGAGATCATTTGGTCAGTTGGGACCATGTGTGCCGGCCGTAAACTGAGGGGGGCTTGGGTTTTGGTAGGTTGGTGTCCAAAAACATTTCACTAGTGGGTAAGTGGTTATGGCGTTTTCCCCTAGAATCTGACTCCCTATGGTACCGAGTTATCAGAAGTAAGTACGGCCTTCACCATAATGGGTGGGACGCGCAAGCCAGCTCCACTGTCTCCCATGCTTGCCCTTGGAAGTTCACTTCCCAGGTATCGTCTTTATTCTTTCCCCTGGTCAGGTATAATGTGGGTAATGGTCAACGGGTTCGGTTCTGGGAAGATGTGTGGAGTGGTGAAACTCCTTTCTCTTCTACATATCCGCGGGTTTTTCGTTTGTCCACTCTTCACGGGGCGCCTGTGGCTGATTTTTACTCAGCGGTTGGTGGTTCCTGGGACTTACACCTTCGACGACCACCCCGCGATTAGAAATGGAGGAACTCGTTTCCCTCCTGGGTGTCCTCCACACTAGGCTTCTCGTCCCTAGGGACGATTCTCGGGCTTGGATTGGGGATTCCTCTGGGGTTTTCTCTTCCAAGTCCTTCCTCCATCATCTTAGCCTTCCGTCACAGTTTTCACGTTTTCCCCTTTCCTCTTATATTTGGAAGTCCAAGGTTCCTCTGAAGGTTCGTGCTTTTGTGTGGACTTTGGTGCTTGGTAAGGTAAACACTAGTGATTTGGTGCAACGGCGGAGGCCACATATGTGTCTTCTTCCCAGCATATGTGTGATGTGTCGGCAAGACGGAGAGAGTTGTTTGCATTTGTTTGTGATGTGTAATTTTGCGAGGGCCTTGTGGGATAGGTTGTTGTGTGGGGAGCCTTTTGTGTGCCCTGCTACTGTGGGGCAATTCCTACAGATGTGATTCTCTGCTATGCGGAGGGGGAAGGAGGGTAGGATGTTGTGGCGGTGTGCCTGTTTAGCTATTCTTTGGTGCACTTGGTTAGAGAGGAACTCGAGGATTTTCTCTGACGCGGGAAAGAGTATCGATTTAGTTTGGGAACATATAGTTTATTTGGCATCCCTTTGGGCGAAGGCGGCTGGTGCATTCAAGGGGGTGCCACTGACGGTCATTCAACACCATTGGCGTGATTTGTAGATACTTTATTTTTGTTCTTTGAGGATACCTTATCCTCCATTTTGTATTCTTTCACTATTTGATTAATAAAAATTTTCTCTTATCTAAAAAAAATAAAAAAAGACACTGCGGAAAAGAGGTGTGTCATTATATATGTATTGAACAACCCGGACTGGGTTGCTCAAGATTTCTGAGATGTGTTCCAGAGGTCCCAGGTTTGACTCTCCTCAGGGTCAGTGGAGGTTTTCCTAGCCGATAACTTTAGGACCCATGGGATTTGTCGTGCAAAGCCCAGATGCCCATGCTATTTAAAAATAAATAAATTATACATGTATTGAACAGTGTACAGTCCTTTTATAAATGACAACTGCGATCATTTTAATGATATTGGATTGAGTTAGCTTTTTTATGAACTGGAGACATCTTAAGGCGTGTTTGATTTAAGATATTAAATATTTATAGTTTTTATAATAAAAACTAAGTTTAGAAGTAAACAAGCGATCAGATTTTGGATATAGGCTAGAGAGTTTTGGTAGTCTGGAAATGATATACTAAGATTAACTATAGAGAACTATGTTGATACCCTATAGCCTTAAATTTGAGATGAGTAACTTTGTAGGATTGCTGAAGGAAACTACTGTAATCGAAGCGGTGTTCTGGGATGTTGGTCAATAGCATTGACATTTTACTTTCACTAGACTTCTTAATGACTAAGTGAGGAATTTATGTCTAGAGTTATGGAGTTGCTCTGTAAGAATGATGTTGAATCAGATGGGTGATACCCCTTGGCTTCCTGTTTATATGTCTTCCTTGATCCTTTTTAAAAAGTTATAAATTGTAAGCAATCAATCTAAGCTATGAAGAAACCTTATGCGATTTTGCTGCTTTCTGTATGCATGCATAGTTTGGAAAACTGAATACACTGTCTGATTGTTGTCATTCTCGGAATTGCTTGTTTTCTCAGTATTGCATGTGGGTTTTTTATGTATTTTATTTTAAGATAGCATGGGTATCCAGGCTTTGTCCGACTAATTCGATGTGGCCTGAAGTTAACGACCAGGAAAACTTCTAGTATCCCAGAGGAGTCTCAAACCTGGGATCTCTGGAACAAATCTCAGAGGTTTTACCAGCTGAGCTACCCGCTTAGGGGTTGCATGTGCTTTTCCATGTAACATTAGCATCCTGGCTTCTTTAGAATGTGACTTGAACAGCTAGCTGCGTGACATGTATATTTCAAATTCCTGTGTAATTTCTTAGAGATCTCACTCTTTGCTGCTTAATCACTGCAGTGCCTTGTCAACGTGTTAAAATCATTGGTTGATTGGGAGAAGTCACGTAAAGATTTGGAAAAGCAGAGTAAAAGTAGGAATCCCCTTGATGAAGACGTTTCAGCTAAAGACTCGATTGAAATAGAAAGTGGAGAGGATGTTTCTAGTGATTTTGAGAAGGCAAAGGCACATAAATCCACCATGGAAGCTGCAATAGCGCAGGTAAAATATCATAACTGGACACTCTAATCTCAGGATTTGCATTCTGGAAGAGAAGCTTGAACTGATATGTGCTTCATTATATTGTATAAATGAAATGGGCTTGTGTTCTGCATCAGCACAGCTGATTTGCCAATTATTTATATAATGGTCAGAGTGTTGATTAGTGGAGAACGTGTGTTAAGAGATAAGAGTTTAGGAAAAATGAACCCTGTTAAGATAGATAACAGTTGTGTGATATTTGTGAGAAGGAAACCTGAGAATTAATAGGCCCGCTTTTGTATCTGGAATACTTGTTTTTCCTCTCACTGATCACGAAAAAGAAAAAAGCTACGAGTAGCTTATTGTATGAAAAACTTTTTTTTTTCTTTGAATGATCTCTTTTCCCCTTAATAGCCGGTATATTATTGTTCTCCTCAGCTATGGCGGAGTTGAGTGCTCTCAGTTTGACCCAAGTTTTAGTGTCAATTTGGTTATGTTTGGGGACATTTGATGGGGGAAGGTAAGAATTGGTTGGGTTTAGTTGAAAGCATTTGCTGGCCATCTAGGTGATTGTCTTAGATAGATTCTGAATAAAGTTGTTGAAGGTTAATGGGAGCTGAAAAGAAACTGTGGGTAGATTAAGTTGAGAGAATGCAGCTGACAATCATAGGGTGATTTACCATGCTTCATGTTGATGGTGACTTATAGAAGAAAATGGTCAATCTATTTTCCTTGTAATTGTTGAATTTGATTGACTAGAGGCTAGGGATAAGCATTTACGTCCTTCTTTCTTTTGCTACAGTTCAATAGGCAGCCAAGCAAGGCTGTTGAGTATTTGATTTCTAATAAGCTGGTGGAAAATACACCAGCGTCTGTTGCTGAATTTCTGAAGAATACCACCAATTTGAACAAGGTAAGATAGTCAGCATAGTCTTTGTGAACTTTCATCTTAATGTCGAGTATTGTTTCAGAGGGTTTTATGTTGCTTTCCTGCAGGCTATGATTGGTGATTTCTTAGGTCAACACGAAGATTTTCCACTGTCTGTCATGCATGCATATGTTGATTCCATGAATTTTTCGGGAATGACGTTTGGTGCTGCAATACGTGAATTTCTTAGTGGATTTAGACTTCCAGGGGAAGCTCAAAAAATTGACCGTATTATGGAAAAGTTTGCTGAACGGTGGGTGCTCCAGCCCTTATTTCTTCATTCTGTTATTTAAAGCTTGGGATCTCATGGAATATCTTGTGATGAGTAGCTTTTGAGTTTTGACTATGATACTTTAGCTGTTCAGATAGTTCTTTGGCTTAAAAGATTGAACTCCATTCAGTTCAATGGTAGTCTCGTTGGCTGAAATAAATGTCTCTTGTTGTATTTTAGGATTTCCGGAATGGGTTGTCCATTTGCATACTACATCGGTATTTACTCTATGGGCAAGGTTGATGCCATGGATACAACCTTCAATAGGTTGTAGGTCAAAAGTTTTCCTGCACCCTATCTATGTGTGATTTGTATGCCTATTGGCTTCCTGTGGACCAGAAATAGAGGAATTTAACTGCTCTTCGAAGCCTTCTAGTAACAAGCAATATCATCTTGGGGTTTTGTCAAATTTTTAACCAACCTGTCTTCCGTATTGTTTTATGAACATAGCTCATACTCCATCACTTGGTGAGTGACGATGTTCTATCTTTGATTATCCCAAATAAATATCACTTTTCCTGATATAGCAGTATTTCGTTGATAAATTACCAATGTCATCCTCCTAATGCTTTTTGCTAAATATGCTTGGAAAATTGATCTCTATTTTGACGGAACGGGATATTATCCCCATAATAAACATTAGGGATGCACATCTCTTTTGGATTTCTTGTAAAGGGTTTCGCGTATGTAAAACACATGGAGAAAAGTGTATAAAATTGAAACCCTTTCTTTCATTGACAAGAGTGTCGAAAAGGATATCATTTCTGGGGTCACCTATTTTTTCGCATGTGTGTTGGGGGGTTGTTATTTATCAGTGCCTCCTGACCACATGGAGTCGGCCCTACTTTTAACTGCCATATTGTATTGCTGGCTGTTACTCGGTCTCTGAAGTTCTATTTCTGTTGTAGTTATTGTGCAGATAACCCAGGTCTCTTTAAGAACGCGGATACAGCTTATGTTCTTGCCTATGCGGTCATTATGCTGAATACAGATGCTCATAATCCTATTGTGTCATCTAAAATGTCCAAGGCTGATTTTGTACGTATGAATATTATGGCTGATGCAGAAGAGACGGCACCTAAGGAACTCTTAGAGGAGCTCTATGATTCTATAGTGAAAGAAGAGATAAAAATGAAAGACGACTTGAACAATGTAGGGAAAAGTAGCAGACAGAAGCCAGATGCTGAAGAAAGAGGCCGCCTTGTCAGCATCTTAAATTTAGCTCTTCCCAGACTGCAGTCATCAATGGAGACAAAATCTGAGAAGGATGCTATAGTTAAGCAAACACAAGCCATATTCCGCCATCAAGGGGCAAAAAGGGGGGTGTTTCATACCTCGCAGAAAGTTGAACTCATAAGGCCTATGGTTGATGCAGTAGGATGGCCTTTGCTTGCCTCGTTTTCTGTTATCATGGAGGAAGGAGATAATAAGTCAAGGGTTGTACTTTGTATGGAGGGATTTAAAGCCGGAATTCACATTACTCATGTTTTAGGAATGGATACAATGCGTTATGCTTTCTTAACATCCCTAGTCAGGTAATTTATAGCCCAAAGCCAATCCTGTCACAAGGAGACAGAAGTCTGTTCCAATTGTCTTTTTGTCATCAAGGCACACACGACATACCTAACTCTGAAGTAGATATCTAATGCATTTCCAATCAAGATCTAGCAAAAACAGCCTATAAGGGCCCATTTGACCTAGCTTCTAACAACTTCATCTTCTCCCTCTCACATCCTCCAATTTACCCCACCCCCTCCCCCTCTTCCTCTTCTTCTGCCTCGGCCTTCAACTCCTACTTCTACCTTTAGCCCCATTTCAACT
Organism: Tetragonia tetragonoides; assembly: GCA_038025085.1. Classification (NCBI taxonomy): domain Eukaryota; kingdom Viridiplantae; phylum Streptophyta; class Magnoliopsida; order Caryophyllales; family Aizoaceae; genus Tetragonia; species Tetragonia tetragonoides. The sequence continues at coordinate 49,527,733 of CM076145.1, forward strand.
TCATAGAAGTTGGAGGTGGAGGCAGAATTGGAGGGGGAGAGGGGGGGGGGGGGGGGGAATAATGTGAGAGGAAAAGTTGAAATTGGTAAAAGCTTGGCCAAATGGGCCAAAATATACATCTCACCTAACCCAAGGTGAAAGTTTCGTGAAAGGAAATGAGGTTGATATGGTGGTTGTTTTTGGTGACACCCCTTTTGTTATGTCATTAGTTGTGGAGTAAAAGAAAGAATATTTTTTTTTCTTCCTGTTTTTTTTCTAATCAATATGGGAGGGTTTAGCTGAGGCTTTTAGTATTGGTATTGATAATTATGATTGTGATTCTTGTTTCCTACAGATTCACTTTCTTGCACGCCCCAAAGGAAATGCGCAGTAAAAATGTTGAAGCCTTGCGGACTCTGCTAGCACTGTGCGACTCTGATACCGATTCGCTCGTGGACACATGGAATGCTGTTCTGGAATGCATTTCTCGGCTAGAGTTTATCACCTCGAGTCCTTCTATTGCTGCAACTGTCATGCTTGGATCAAACCAAATCTCCAGGGACGCACTCCTTCAATCTTTGAGAGAGTTGGCAGGAAAACCTGCAGAACAAGTTTTTTTGAGCAGTGTTAAGTTGCCCAGTGATGCAGTTGTTGAGTTCTTCACTGCTCTTTGTGGCGTTTCAGCAGAAGAACTGAAACAAACGCCAGCTCGTGTGTTTAGCCTGCAGAAACTTGTTGAAATTAGCTATTACAACATGGCGCGCATACGTATGGTATTTCCTCTACAGAAGGGATACTATTCATTTACTTGTATTGACGTTAATTGATAAAGATTTCAGATGCTCTTGACACAAGTTGGAGCCATGACTGTTTAATGAGATCAAAATTTTATTTATAAGTGGGCACCTCGAAGTTTCTTGATGGACTACATTGCCTTCTTGAAGTTGATTAAGATTTGAATCCCTTTCAGGTGTGGGCTAGAATATGGTCTGTCTTAGCGAATCATTTTATATCTGCTGGAAGTCATCATGATGAGAAGGTGGCTATGTATGCTATTGATTCTCTGAGGCAGCTTGGTATGAAGTATCTGGAGCGTGCAGAACTCACCAATTTTACATTTCAAAACGACATCTTGAAGCCATTCGTTGTTCTTATGCGAAATAGTCGAAGTGAATCCACGAGGAGGCTCATTGTTGATTGCATTGTTCAGGTTGCCGAGTCACTATTCAATTTTTCTATGTTGATCTTGTTTGATTCTGAGTATTGGCACTACTTATGAAATTTCTTTCATTTGAAAGATGATTAAATCCAAGGTGGGTAGCATTAAGTCTGGCTGGCGAAGTGTATTCATGATCTTCACGGCTGCTGCAGATGATGAATCAGAACCAATTGTTGAAAGCGCTTTCGAAAACGTAGAGCAGGGTGAGGATACATATCGTTGTTCCTTCCCTTCCACTAAAACTAGAAGTTTGGTGGACATGTTGTCAACTTGTCATAATGATTGTCTTCTAATACTCGTTTCACTTTCAGTAATCTTAGAACATTTTGATCAAGTGGTTGGAGACTGCTTTATGGACTGCGTCAACTGTCTTATTGGATTTGCCAACAACAAAACCTCTCATCGTATAAGTCTGAAAGCCATTGCACTATTGCGTATCTGTGAGGATCGACTTGCAGAGGTTTGTCTTTCATCAGTTAATCAAACCATTCCTGTATTTAGTAGTTATATATTTGCCCTTCATATAGAAAGCAGCTGTCCCTATGTGTAAACTCTTGTCATAGGTTTCTCCAATAAGAATAGACATTTTTTTTAGAATATTGAAGAAGCATATGTAAACTCGGGAGGTCTCAAAAGATGAAAAGTTGAATAGTGAACTCTTATGTAAACTCTTAGTCTCTTATCATAGGCTCATTGTTGATTGCATTGTTCTAGGTCTCACATATGTAAACTCTTACACGTACAATTGACTATTTTTGGGTCACATTGGTGATTTTCATGCAAAGAGGGGACAGTGTGTTCTTTGTTCTGTACTGAACAGCAACTAGATTCTGTTATTAGGGGTTGTAGGTGCTGATTGTGCCTCTTCTAACCAAGTAACAGCTAAATAACAACCAGGATTCTGTCGCATTTATATGCATTAGATGTAAACGTGTATTTGATCCAAAATAATGTCCTCTGCTTAACAGCCTTAACTTAAGTGAGATTGTATTCTTGAACTGATAAATTTGTATTGGATCCCTTTACTTTCAGTATAAAAGGATTGTTTGTTTCTCAAATGTCAGGGTCTTGTACCTGGTGGCGCCTTAAAGCCTATTGATGTAAGTACAGATGCAAGTTTCGATGTGACCAAGCATTACTGGTTTCCGATGTTGGCTGGTTTATCAGACCTTACCTCAGATCCAAGAGCCGAGGTCAGAAATTGTGCCCTTGAAGTGTTGTTTGATTTGTTGAACGAGAGAGGTAGCAAGTTCTCATCATCATTTTGGGAGAGTATCTTCCGCCGAGTCCTTTTTCCTATCTTCGATCACGTAAGGCATGCTGGAAAGGAGTCCTCACTGATTTCTCCGGATGATGAGTGGCTACATGAGACCTGCATACACTCACTGCAGTTGCTGTGTAACCTTTTCAACACTTTTTACAAGGTGTGGCATGTTTTCCTTTGGTTTTGTTAGTACGGAAAAAAGAAAAACACACATTTATCTTTTCCATGACTCCCTACTTGATGGCTAATGCATACTTAAGTGAAGGTTTTCTTGGTTGTTATCTTTAGGGCCCATGGGATTCGTCGGGTAAGCACGGATAACACGTTATCTTAAAAAAAAAAAAAGAGATGGGTTGGCCCTTTCAGGACCTGGGCTCAGATATTTTGATTCTAAGCAAAAAAGTTGAAATAGAAACATTGTCAGGTGTGTCAAATGTTGTTCACCAGTGCACTCTAGATCCATCTTATGCACTTAGGAGTAAAATTCTCCATAGAGGTAGTAATTGAGAATTGTACATGAGTAAGTGTAAGAGAGCTTGATAAGGGGAGACAAGAGAGACATGCAATGTTTTTTGCTAGCATTTCTAATTTAATTATTCATATGGGCTGTAAGCTGGTTTGATTTTAGTTACTCTTTTTTGTCCATGTTATTCTTGTACGATGCCTCATCTCTGCTTCTGTACTTCATCTTTCTCGTTTATATATTCAACCAGCGGCTGTCTTATCGCTATGCCTTTTTATGCTAGAGGGATTGGTTCATGGTCATTTGAATGGTTTGCCATTGCCACTAGGCCCACTATATGAATATCTTACTAATTTTCTGATTTTTTGTAGGAAGTATGCTTTATGCTGCCACCGTTGCTTAGTTTGCTGTTGGATTGCGCCAAAAAGACAGACCAGTCAGTGGTGTCTATAGCACTTGGTGCATTGGTGCATCTCATAGAAGTTGGCGGACACCAGTTCAGTGACAGTGATTGGGATACCTTGCTGAAAAGCATAAGGTGGTTGCTGCTGTTCTCCTTTCATTTTTTTCCTACCAGTTCATGACATTGTGCTGTTTTGGTTTACAGAGATGCTTCATACACCACCCAGCCACTTGAGCTATTGAATGATTTGGGTTTTCAACATTCAAATACGCCTAACCATCTTGGAGATCCAAAGACCGAAGTTGGTGACAGGCTTATGAATTCCGCTGGCTATGACTCTATGAACAACGGGCAGATTGATGCCAGTGAAGATGCTAGTCCATCTCATTTGAACCATAATAATGGTGCTGTGTCACTTCAGAATTCAGAAGTATCAGAAGGTTTGTTTCCAGTTTCATGTTGCTTTTTCACGAGTGCCATGGACTAGTCATGGTAGCTTAGGCTTCTTGATAACTTGTTCACGAGGAAGATAATGTATTCTGCAGGATTGCCGTCACCTTCTGCTAGCTCTCAGAAGGCTACTGATTCTGGGGAGCTTCAACAGAATCAAAGCTTAGGTCAAAGAATAATGGGTAATGTTATGGAAAATCGTTTTCTCAGAAGCTTTACCTCCAAGGCCAAATACCAAGAACTTGATGTTCCAGTGCAATCCCACACACAGGTAATTTTGTAGCTTAAATTCTTTACAGGCTTACTCATTCTGCTTGATTTCTTTAAACTCGCTGTTGAGTTAGACGCAAGGGTTTGGGTATTGTTGAAGAGAGCCTTTTTTCCTTTCCACCCCCCCCCCCTTCTTCAAAACTTTCTAGCCCTCTAAATCCTCGTTCCAAAGTTTCCTTCAAGGTTTACGCTTTCTTCAAAATTCCTGCTAAGGTTTTGGATGCCAAGGTTCTCTTGAAAGTTTCACATTGCTTTTCTGCACCGAACTTATCTTGATGAAGCATGTAGTGCGTGTTGTTTTAAATTATGTTTTCCCATTGCTTATCTGCAGTTCTAGTTCTTTATTGCTAGTTATTGTAAGCATCTATAATGTTGCTAATGTGTGTTTCTGCTTGACCTGAATCTATTCCACTCTAGCTGTCTGAAGTTGTGGAGTTTGATTCTAAAGATGAGGAGGAAAGTCCGCTCTTAGCAACCATTAGGGGCAAGTGCATCACTCAGTTGTTACTTTTGGGTGCAATAGACAGTATTCAGGTATGAATATGATTTTCTGTTGTAGTGTTTACTATCTATTGAATTCTTTTTTATGTCAAAGAAACAGCTATGGGTGCCAGTGCTTACAGGAGTTTAGAAATACATGTACTATGTTACTGACATTATTCTTTATTTTGAAAATAGAAAATCATCTATATTGTTGGACACGCTAATAAGATGTGTTTAGATGTCTGGTGAAACTGTTCAAAAGTGAATGGTCAAAGTTAACTTGAGTTGATCTTTAGTAAAACTGGAAGATACTGTTGAAGACAGTAGCAATTTTGAAAGGCAAGGTTGAGACAGTTTCTCATTGAATGCTGATACAGACACATCTTTTCCAATTTGCCTCACGCGCCTTATGTTATCACAGATGACTGATGACTCAGGACTTTCTTCTGCTGGTCTTACATATGATGTTTTTCCGTTTGTGCAGAAAAACTATTGGCCCAAGTTGAAAGCCCAGCACAAAGTCACCATAATGGAAATATTATTATCAATATTGGATTTTGCTGCTTCATATAATTCATACACTAACCTTAGGTCGCGCATGCACCATATTCCTGCGGAAAGGTAACCATTGTGATATACAAGCTTAAATGCATTATAGCGCTTGTTTTTTATGATGAATGGAGGATATCACTTGTGCACATCATTTACATTATTTTTATAATTATGCTAATATTCAATCATATAGCATCTTACTGTGCACTTAGAGGACCATTAATACAAACTCTCAGTGGCACTGATTTTGGTTCATGACCGTTAATATTCAATCATAGTCACTTTTGTATTTTCTTTCCTCTTTTACTTATCTTTCATGAATGCTCCATACTTATAGTAAGAGGAATCAACATTTGGCAGGCCTCCTTTAAATCTTCTGCGCCAGGAATTGGCTGGCACAAGCATATACTTGGAAGTACTACAGAAAACAACTTCAGAACTTGATACTAATGGGAAGAAAGAAATAAGTGACTTTCAAGATTCAAATGCAGAGCAGAAGCTTGACCGGGTAGCAGAAGAGAAACTTGTGTCTTTTTGTGGACATGTGCTGAAAGAGGCATCTGATTTTCAGTCTGCTGTTGGAGAAACCACAAATATGGAGATTCATCGGGTGTTGGAGTTGCGTTCTCCTATAATTGTAAAGGTATGGAGCTTAAGGTTTGACACCTTTAGTTGTATTGTCTCCGTATCATAAACAAGCTTGCTCATACAGTTTCTTGCAGATGCATTATGTGTTACAGCCAAAGCTCCATACTGATTGATTTGTTAGTTTAATGAATGATCTCTAATTGAAATTTCATGGTTTCCGCTGAGAAATGCTGCATAGTGCATTTGCTACACGTTCCCGTAGATCAATAGAATATCCCCTTGGTCATAAGAGCAGTTCCAGTTGCTTCAAAATGTGTCTAGCAATGTGATTATTAATCCTTTTTTTTTTTTTTTCATGCTGTCTGGAGTATAACATAGGTAGATTGAATGATTTGGGATTGGATGAGAATTGCTATCATTTAAACTTAGTTTGGAAACCTCTGTCTCTTTTTTCTTTTTCTTTTTCTTTTTCTTTTTCTTTTTTTTTTTTTTTTTTTTTTTGAAAATTGTCTCTTAGTTATCTTCATGATTCCACGATGCTGATAATGTTGACTTCTAGTGACTTTTACTCCATCCGACGACTTCACCTCTATGTTGCCTGGTCTTTTGGAACCAACCTTTGTGCATGTCAGATTGTCAGGGTAAGTTAAGATTGTGTACATTTGGACCTTACAAAATACCACCAATGCTGGAACCACACATTCCTTGTATGTTCGTCTAGTGTATGATTGATCTTCAATCTTACCACACATTCCTTGTATGTTCGTCTAGTGTGTGATTGATTATTAATCTGATCCATGATCAATTGTATAATTGAATATGTTTACTTTCTTCTCTACTCCATCTTTAATACCCTCATTTTTCTGAGCACTGCCACTTGTTCTGTATCATGAATTAATTTCTTTGTTCAATGTTGAGTGAGTTGATAGCTGTATGTGAGTATGTGACATCTTTGTTTGGAGACTTTATTGCTCATTATCAGATCTCACGGCAGTAATGCTGTTCTTTACAACTTGATAGTTGCAAAAATATTTTTTAGGATCCTAAACTGTCTTTTAGTTTTAACTTAGTTAAATATGTTGGAAATAAGTGCCCCTATAAGCTTCTTGTACAAGTTTGTGTGGAGTTCTTTGCTGTATATCATAATTCATAAGCATGAGTCTTTGTATCTTTGCTTTGAGCCTTCCTAGGCACTAAGGATGTGATGTTCTGCATAAGCTAACTATGGCTTTGAGATTTGCTTCTATTGGCAATGTTGGTGATGCCAATAACTCCATGCTTCTCTGATTGATCATTCTTTAGGAATGAACTTCAAGTCTTCTATGTTACTTCTACTGTTTTTAGCTGTTTGTTGAAATGCTGGACAATGAGCTGTTTTTTATTCTCTTTCTTTCTCTTCTAATTTTTATAATTGAAATATATTTTATTAATCAATGTAGCTAACCTGATAGTTTACGTAATCTGCCGCCTAAGCTGACAAATGTTTCCCTTTTCTTTGTTCTGCAGGTGATAAAAGGCATGGGCTGTATGAACAATCATATATTCAAAAAACATCTCAGAGAGTTCTACCCATTGCTTACCAAACTTGTGTGTTGTGATCAGGTGATTGCAAGCTCACTTTGCATTTTTTTTTTTGGAAAGTATGCAATTATATCTTGAATAGTGTTAGCTGCGAACACCAGGTTATCTGCGAAACTACTCCATGAGTGCAATCTACCCTTTTCTAAGCAAAGGGTGTCCAAAGCACACATCTGCCGTTTTTTTAGATTTCCTTTTTTATTAATTACCATTGCTTTGGGTATCGCTTGATTCTGTCCAGCTATGATTAGGTTGTTGCCAGGATCAATTTGTATGTTGCGCTGATTTCAATTGATTCTTCTTCTTCATCTTCCTTATTTCAAGTAAACTTACTTCCTTTTTAATTAGTTCCCAAATCCCAAGAGCCCTTGCCATTTAAGAGGCCCCATATTATGGGTGAGGATCCTCTGCTGTTTCTTCAAGAACAGCCGGAGATCCTGTATTATACCAGTTAGAAGGTTGGTTTGGTTGAGATGTAAAAATAAATGATTATAAGCATTACTGGAGGGGGAACAGATGAACTGGTCTTCAAGTTTTTTAAGAAGTCACACAAGTGAAATTTGGCCATATTGAGATATGTTTTCATGCACCTTTTAGGCTTTTACAGTTTCTTAATGCCCTCTGTCTTTTCTGGCTTTCTTGTGTACTGACTGGCTAAGCCTTGTTATCAGATGGACGTTCGTGGAGCACTTGGTGATCTTTTCCGTAGTCAACTGATCACTCTATTACCATAGTGGTCTATTGCTGCTGATTATTATTGCTCGGGATCAGGTGCATGTTCTAATCAGCATCGCCGTGCTCCTGTATTGAACCTGCTCGTTAGTTGTATGTTCTCATCCATACCGATATGGAGTACAATTTTTGGACATTTTGGCCTTCCTGCATTTTATGCCTACCATTTAGCTTCTGAGATGGTTGAAGATAGATTGAGATCTTTGTTCACAAATCGGCGGTTTCACTCTCGATTCGTGTATATTTGTAACTGTCAAAAAAAATGCTGGAGAAGAAATTTTAAATATAGTTTGTCAGTGAGGCTGTGAATTGCTTAGATGAAGATTTTCCTGTTTCATTTTGCACCATCTAAACCCAGATCTCTTCATGTTTAACCCCCAAACTTCAAATTTCATCAACTCTGGGTTAAGAAAAATCAGAGGTTGAAAGCATCTTCTAACAAAGTTCATCAAATTTTGACAAACTTGAATTTATGTTTTACATAGCTAACAACGCTGAGAAAACTGCAGATCATAAGAATAAGATTTGCAGCAGAAAGAAGTTGAGAAGATTAGGGTTTTGGGAAGTTAATTAAATTGACCTATTTAATCCAATATGATCAAAGTCTATGAGGAGAATTAACCACATCTATGTTCCAAAAACAGATGAAATCAGTGAGTCTGAAAAACCGATCAAAATGAGGCTTGCTGGATCTATTATGGAGAAGACTTGGAATATAAGAGGTAACCCCACAATTTCCATTATCAATGATTTCCATTTCTTGTTTTCCTTCAAAGATAAGAAAGATAGGAATAAATTTATTTATGGAACTTGGAGAGTGTTGGGAAGACAAGTGATTATGAAAGAATGGAAACAGAACCAAAAAATTGCAGAATTGGATTTTAGCAAAAATGCCTTTTGGTTGCAAATTCATGACCTTAACTGGGCAAAATTTTCACCAAAAAATGCAATTTTAATTGGTAGGAGATATGAAACTCCCCTGGGAACAGACACTGTGTCTGATGATAAAATGCTCTCTAGGGGTTTTCTGAGAGTTAAGGTCATCTTGGATTTAACAAAACCTCTCCCTAGTGGTTTTAACTTCATGAACAATGATGGGCGGAAAAACTGGATAAGCTTTAAGATAGAAAGGCTGTCAGACTATTGCTATAGTTGCGGCAGGCTAGGTCATGACCTAGATCAGTGTACAATCAACCCCCCACCAAGGTTCAGAGAGCCAGATCCTGGATATATGAACAATATGAGAGCATATGACCTAAGAGACTGGAATGCTCCTCTAATTCCCACCCAGATGATAATGTCAGAAGAAGAACAAAAGGAGACTGAGTCTTTGGACCCAGCGGTAAGGAATAGAAGTGGTTTGTTTGTAGCACCTCCAAAGAGAGAACCTAATGGGATCCCAGTGGGCAATTCTCCTGGCTATGAGATTAACAGACCCACCAGAGAGGAAAGACAAGGAATGGGACAGGGTTCCTTCGAGGTAACAGAGGAGACCTTACAAAGATTGAGACAGGGGACTCTTGAAGTAATAATGAGTGTTGGGGTGATTGAGAAGTATACGGTGCAACCAGCTGAGATATACATGGAAACTGAAGGGAAACAAAAGAATCTAAGGGGAAAAGAAGATAATTCAGGCTTTGCACAGGCTTGGCTTCCCAGGCTGCCAAAAGAAAAGATCAACAAGAAGATGGTATTCTGCAAGGAAAGTATTGAGAAGGAGATACAAAACTCCAAGAGGGCCCAAGGTCAGGCCTCTGAAGAGAGAATGGATGCAAATTCCGGAGAACTGACACCTGTTGGGGAAAACTACGGTATTTACCCACAATCACAATAACAGATAATCGGAAAAATAAAGTGCAAGAACCCAAAAACAACACAAACAATTTTACGTGGAAAACCCCTCTCAATTAAGGGAAAAACCACGGTGCGGATCTCCACGCACTAAAATAATAATCCACTATAATAATCAAGAGTACAATCGGTAACAATCACAAGATCAAACAACAAGTAGACAATCTATCTTTGGTACTAGCACAAATTGACAAACCCTAACTCAATTTGGTACTCTCACAAAACCAAAGATACACCCACAAAATACCTGTCGATGACCGATCCGAATACTCCGATTATCTTCACCCAAACAAACCGAATTAACCGTGAACTGGAACAAACCTCTTTGTTTGTCTCTCACTCACTGGCTCTCTTCCTTTCTTTTTGTTCGGCTGTGCTCTGCTTCTGCCGTTTTGCATAAGCCTCTGATGGTTCTTTTATAATCAATCAAGGCTTTTGATTAGCAGTTTCCCATATCAACTAAAATTCCTCTTCTTTTTTTTGTTTTTGTTTTCTTTTCTTTTTCTTTTGTTTTATTTTATTTCTTTACAAAACTAAAATAAAACACAACTAAATATTATTTGGTATTTAGGGCGTTACCTCAACAAATCCTCCCTCGACCCAAATCACCAAATACTTCCACCTTGTCCGAGAAACGGACCTTTTTCTTCACGGTCTTGCTCCTCCCTATGCAATGACCCTCAACATAACACAAGTTGTTCTCCGCCTTCTTTCCTTGCACAATCAAAGTAGCACCACGATACACTTTGCACCACTTTCCCGTACCAATGTATCTACATCCTTGCGATGTCAACTCACCCAACGAAATCACGTTAACACGAGCATCGGGTACATATCTCACATTGTGGAAGGTTCTAGTCACACCACCATGGAGCTCAATGCGGATGCTTCCCATCCCTTTGGTCTTCAACTTACCACTCCCCATGTTAATGTCACCATACTCACCATCTTGGCACAAAGTATCAAACATAGCATGGTCTCTACAAATATGAACTGAAGCGCCGGAGTCCAACACCCAACTCTCTTGGCTTTCCTTCCCCTCATTGTTACTAGCCAAGAACAACTCTTTATTACCATCACAAGACATAGCCACATTAGAGGAACCGCTATCATCATCAATTTTTGTCTTACCCATCTTCTCTTGCAGCTGCTTGAAACTCTTCAAATCATCTCTCATCTTTGGGCAACGACTCTGAATATGACCCTTCTCACCACAATAGTAACACTCCACGTTACTAAAGTCTCTCGCGCGCGACTTCGATCTACTTCTCGGGCCACCTCCTCTTCTATCATGATTCCTCCCTCTTTCGGACACCTCCGCAGCTAGTACTCTATCTCCTCCATCACTTGAAGAGATACCATCAACCTGCAACATCATCCGATCATTCTCTCTCAACACTATCATTGCTTCATCTAGTGTAATCTCTGTCCTCCCTACAAGTAATGTCTGCACAATTGGCCTGTAGGACTTAGGTAGTGAAGCCAACAATAACAATGCCTCCTCTTGATCAGAGATCTTCTCATCTGCATTTCTCAACTGACATACTAGCTGGTTAAAGTTATTAATGTGGTCCTGCAACGCTGTACCTTGCTCCATCTTTAGCTGGTACAACTCATATCTCAAACAAAGCTTGTTAGTCAGTGACTTTGATGCATATACACTCTGGAGCTTATCCAACAACTTCTTTGGATCTGTCTCAGTCAAGTAATTATACTTGATCTCCGGAGCCATAGCTAATCTAATAGTACTGACAGCTTTCTTCTTCTTCGATGTCCATTGGGCATCGGTCACCCCACTAGGCTTTGTCTCATCTAAAGCCTCATCTAAATTTTGTTGAACCAACAAATCCTCAACCGTACTCTTCCACACAGTAAAATTAATTTTACCATCAAACAAAGGAATATCATATTTGGGCATACTACCAGACATGTTACTTGCACAAAATAATTCCTCCTTCAACAAATACAGTAATTTTCCCACCACCGATCCTACAACCAAAAGCTCTGATACCACTGTTGGGGAAAACTACGGTATTTACCCACAATCACAATAACAGATAATCGGAAAAATAAAGTGCAAGAACCCAAAAACAACACAAACAATTTTACGTGGAAAACCCCTCTCAATTAAGGGAAAAACCACGGTGCGGATCTCCACGCACTAAAATAATAATCCACTATAATAATCAAGAGTACAATCGGTAACAATCACAAGATCAAACAACAAGTAGACAATCTATCTTTGGTACTAGCACAAATTGACAAACCCTAACTCAATTTGGTACTCTCACAAAACCAAAGATACACCCACAAAATACCTGTCGATGACCGATCCGAATACTCCGATTATCTTCACCCAAACAAACCGAATTAACCGTGAACTGGAACAAACCTCTTTGTTTGTCTCTCACTCACTGGCTCTCTTCCTTTCTTTTTGTTCGGCTGTGCTCTGCTTCTGCCGTTTTGCATAAGCCTCTGATGGTTCTTTTATAATCAATCAAGGCTTTTGATTAGCAGTTTCCCATATCAACTAAAATTCCTCTTCTTTTTTTTGTTTTTGTTTTCTTTTCTTTTTTTTCTTTTCTTTTTCTTTTGTTTTATTTTATTTCTTTACAAAACTAAAATAAAACACAACTAAATATTATTTGGTATTTGGGGCGTTACCTCAACAACACCCTGGAACATAACCAATCCCCACCCTGGGAAGAATATCCCTTCAACCTCTACCACCCAAGCACCAAAAAATAAGCCCTTACCCCTAGCACCAGGAAAATACCACCACAAACCTTCTCCTCCCCTGTGTCTATGAGACTATCACCCTTCAAAGCCCTAAGAATCAATGAGCCTGCATCTCCTGCTTAGTGGGAGACCTCAAGGGTATTTCAGATCCAAAAGAGGTTTGAGACAAGGGGACCTCCTCTCCCCTTTCCTTTTTGTAATGGTAATGGAACTTCTTTCCAGACTGATAAAAAAGAAAGAAGATGAGAAGGTTTGGAAAGGCATTGCTATTGACAGAAGTTGCCCTGCAATTAGTCATTTGCTTTATGCAGATGACTTAGTCATCTTCAGTCAGGCCAATGAAACCAGTGCAGAGGCTATCCAAGACACCCTGAATGAGATGGAGAAGTACTCAGGCTTGGGGGCAAATTATCTGAAATCTGGCATCTTTTATAGTAAACAAACAAAGAGTCAGAATAAACAGAGAGTCAATAGAATTCTCAAGTTGAGAAAAATGGAAAAATCTGCTGTATATCTGGGTCTTCCTTTTTTCAGAAATGATGGAAAGAAAAAAAGATTTAGCTTTCTCCTTGATAGACTCCAGAAGAAATTTCAAAGTTGGAAATCTAAAACTCTCTCTTATGCAGGTAGAACTACCTTGCTACAGGCTGTAGTTGCCTCAATCCCTGTGTATGCAATGAGCACTAACATCCTACCAAAAAATCTGTGCCAAGAACTTGATGCAGGCATGAGAGACTTTTGGTGGGGTTTTGATAGCAACAAAAAAGGGATATATTACAAGGCTTGGAAGAAGATGTGCCAACCTTATGCCAAAGGTGGACTGAACCTCAAAAGAATGGAAGATGTGAATGCTGCACTTCAAGCAAAGATTGCCTGGCCACTGTTGAGTGATAAGAACAAGCTGTGGATTCATCACTGCAAGCAGAAGTACTGCAGAAGGCATGAGCCTTACTTTGTTAAACCACGTGCTTCTGACTCTGGGCAATGGAAGGAGATTCTGCAGGGAAGGAAAATTGTTAAAGAAGGCTACTGCTACCTGGTGGGAGATAGGAAGAATATTAATATATGGACGGAATCCTAAGTTCCTTTCATTGAGAACTTCAAACCCCAAGCTAGAGGGGAAGAGATACCTGAAATCACATATGTCTTTGAACTGATCAGGGGAAATAAGTGGAACACTGACATTATTCATGAAATCTTTGATGAGGAGAGTGCAGGTGCAATCCTCAAGATCAAGTTGCCCGCACAAGAAAAGCAGGACACAAAAATTTGGATTAAAGAAAAAAATGGTGAGTTTACTGTGAAAAGTTCATAAAGAACTATAATGGAGATACAAGAGAATGAAGTTAGCAGGTATGATCAAGGCTTCTGGAAAAAGCTATGGAAAATCAAAATCCCACATAGGATAAGGATGTTCATGTGGAGATTGACTACCCACTGCCTACCAACCAGATCTGAAATCAGGAACAAAATCTCAAATGCAGATGGTGAATGCATCATTTGTAATGGTCAGGAAGAGACGACCTTACATCTCTTCTTTATCTGCGAATGCGCTAAGATGGTCTGGTTCCAGGTCATGGGGATAATAACTGAATTACTTAGTGAATGGGACGAGAAGCAATGGTTGAAAGCATGCCTAAATCCTGCAAAGCATCTTGCATACCCTCAAGATTTGGAAGAGGATTTCACAAGAAAGAGTATTATCATACTTGATTGCATTTGGCAAGAAAGGAACAACACTCTTCACTCATGATTGATGGCAGACCCTGAGAACATTATCAGGAAGGTCTCAAAGAGGTGGGCTGAGATAAAAGAGACGTGGGAAAAGCAGGAAGAAATCCACTGCATGCAAAGAAGGGAAGTTCATGAGGAGAGGCCCCCCAAGGCTTCACACTTCTGCACTGATGCGGCTGTTAGAGAGAAGGAAAGCTATATTGTGTGGGTGCTTTTTGACCACAACAGTAAAGTGCTCAAGGCTGCTGCAGCTAAGAGCAGCGCCACTGAGGCGGCAGAAGCAGAACTAGATGCGGTAATGCAGATACTCAAAGATAACACTGATGAGGAGATTGCTAACAAGAAGATCCTGACGGATGCCAAGACATGTGTGGATCAGCTAAAGAAGGGAGCACCTTTTCCTTGGAGAAATAGGAATACTTTTGAAACAATTTCTTTTGCATGTAATAATTTAAACTGTAGAGTCAATTTCATTCCTAGGAACTTTAACACTTTGGCTCACTTCCTTGCAAAGTGGGCAGCCTCACATAACCATGTTGGTCTGTTTGATGAGGAATTCACCCACAATGCTTGGAAAGAACATCTTGTAACACCTGGAGAAAGCTAGTAATGAGAAGAAGGTGTTAGATGAGCAAAAAAAAGAAGAAGATGAAATCAGTGAGCATAACTGCATAATCCATATATTGCATGGAGTGATAGCTCTCTTCACTCCTGCCTACATGCCTCAGAAATCAACAGTTTAAACACGGTTATGAAATAATCCTTAAATATTATTGGGTGATTTTGCATGGAACCCCACAATTTGAATTTAAATGAGAAAGTGGTTGAACCAAAATCCTCATCTAATCCTTTATATCTCATGTGGATTACTAACTCACAGAATCAACGACCTATCATTCTGCTTTCAAGTGTGACGAGAAAAACACATAAAAAGTTTAGGTAGAGCTCATCGATCACTAGAGATTGGTGGCTTGTATCAAACATTGTAGCTTCGTTGCAAGATATTTTTGGGCACAAAACACCGTACAGTACTAATAGTATTGCCCCTGACCCCACGCTATACACTTAAAGGACCAATGAGAAACAAATTTGATATTCATATCATTATCTATTTCCCAATATAAAGCAAAACAAAACACTATTTCCCAATATAAAGCAAGACAAGAGAAAGGAGGGTTGATTAAGAGAGAGAAAATTAAAGAAGAAATGGGGAGTAGGGAGACGGGGAAGGTGAAGTGGTTCAGTGAGGAAAAGGGATTCGGATTTATCACGCCTTCAAATAGTTCCCAAGATTTATTTGTTCACTTCAGTAACGTCCTCAAAGAAGGCCAAACGGTTTCGTTCGTTCGTGATCTATCCAAGGCCAAAATGGCAACCAGGCTGACAAAGTCCAAGTCGTAGAGTAACGAGGCCTACTTCAGCTCCTTATAAGTGTTTGCCTGTATTTGTACATGAGATCCTCTCCTACATTCCCTCCATCCGTATACGTCACGAAACCAAAATTAAAAGAAAGAAAAACAAAAATAAATCATGTCTTTGTAAGGAATATGGATCCGATGGAGTGTAAAGGAGAAGTGTAGAAAAGGATCCCAACTACATTTGTACGTGTGTTTATTCTTTTTATTTATTTATTTATTTATTCATTTTACTCCTTTGAATCTAATAAATAAAGGAGGGACTTAAGAGAGCGAGGTAGAGTGTTTGCTTTTTCTCTCTCTATCTATCAAGATTATAGTGTATAAAATGTTACTTACTGCTTTACTAGGTTTATATATGGCTAATTAAGGTGATTGGTGATGGCTGATGAGTTATGTAAATTTGTTGTTCCATTTATTTCTTACGTTTTTAAATACTATTTAGAGGTTTGACGAATATTCGTTTGGTCTTAGTTTCTGGTATGCCGAATATCAGGTTCTCAAAAATCGTATTTACCTTTAATTTCGAAGTTCGACCATTTAGAGCAGATGAGATTAAAAGGGTCACTCAAAGCTAATAAAGACTTTGATAACCAACCCGAAGGGCCTTCCTCAACCACGAAGGGTGGAGACTTTTAGAGATGTCCCGTGCAATATAATGCTCTTCACACCTATCATTACTACTTAAGTAGTACATAATTAAATGTTGAAACTCTTCCTCTCGCAAAAAAAATTAAAAAATTAAAAAATAAAAATAAATTGTTGGATTGAGCTTGGGATGATCGGACTAGTAATAAATTTGCTCTCAATTATTTGCTCATATAATGCCTGTCTATACACCTATATTAAAGACTCAATTTGATATATTTATTTATTGATATTGATTAGATTAAATTAGATTAGATTAGATTAGATTAGATTAGATCAGATCTAAACCATGAAAGTCAAACTTTAACATTGCAAGTTTTATTGTCATATTACCCTGTACAATTAGTATCTTACTTAGCATATAGCGTCGTAGCTTTATTTAATTAGAGGCGCCGCTAATGACCCATGTTATGTAATGACCAATGATTAATAACCTTGAATATTCTTATCTCCACTCCACTAATATAAGTACAAGTTAGTGTTTGTGATTGTGAGAGATCAGATAATCAATTAAGGAGGTTCAATAATCTGATAGAGAGGAGAGAGAGAGAGAGAGAGATGGAGAATGGGAGTAGGCAAAAAGGGAGGGTGAAATGGTACAATAGTGTAAAGGGTTTCGGCTATATAAAGCCTTCCAATGGTGGCCCAGATCTTTTCGTCAGCTTCAAATCCATTGAAGGCCAAGGAATCATCAAGACACTCAAAGCAGGCCAGTTGGTCTCCTTCGTTATCGTCAATGGCCCAAAAGGCGCCACAGCTGATCATGTCCGAGTCATCTCGGGCCTCAGCTCTTCATAACTGTCTTTGCATTATTTTAATTTTTTTTGCTCGTCAAAAAGGGGTGCAAGTGAATAGCGACCGAGACACTTTCTCCTACGTCATGTTCGGACTCTCGTGTTCAACAACTTTTTATAACTGTCTTTGCATTATTTGCTTCTTTTTTGTTTGCTTGTTTTAAGTATCACAAAATCTCATATGAGGCGGTCTCTCATACAAGCATGATGTCATATCGACGTTATACTTGTATATAGAGGTAGCATCACTTTGAGGCGGCCTCATAAAAGACTTATTGTTTAAGTATTGATTCTTGAATTTGTTTTTTTATCATTACAGTTGTATGAATGTTATTTACTGCGTGCTTTTCAATTTTATGTTAAGGTAATAATTGGTGATGTATGGCCATGGCCTAGCTGATGCTTGATGGGTTATTTTTAATAATTTGATGTTCCATTTTATTTCTGATGTTTAAATATTTGTTTTTATGTTTCAATTTAATTGTCCACCTCGTATTTTATTTATGGCTCATAATAATAATAATGGGAATTACAAACACAAACTCAAAGTGAAGATCGAGGTGTACATATGGTTTGCAACCTTATTTGATCCTGTAATGTTAAGTAATGGCTCCATTTGATTTATTTGTAAAAAATTAAACTGAACTGAATTGCATTATTTTTTAACTTCAACGTTAACCATTTAACGTTAATTACAGGTAAATGGTCATCGACGACTAACGTGTGTTCAGTGTTCAAGTGTGCACTTGTACGTGTGTTCAGTGTTCAAGTGTTTTGTCCTTTTTTGTTTTCTTTTTTTTTTTTTTAATTTTAAATTTCTTGAATTTGATAATAAAAGAGGAAGTTCAAGAGTTCAATACTCAAGTGAGAGAGGTAGGGTGTTCTCGTTTATTATGATAATTGATACCCTCTTGTGCTCTTTCTCTCTATCGTCTATATCGTCATTATTATAGTGTACTAGTTATAATTCCGTGCGATATATGGTTTGCGATGTATGGTTTGATACAAACATTCTCTTCTATGAACCTCTCGCTTAATTAATATCGTACATAAATCAAAAATATTTTATCAATTGTAGAGTAGAATACCAAAATATACAATATCTCATTTCTTGTTAATCATGATATAAAACTGGTTTGTATAACCAAATCTTTATTATTTTTGTTGCAATTTACCCTAATATCTAGTGTCCAATATCTAGTCCAAAGCAAATACCAATTTTTGATGCAGTTTACTCCAAATATCCAGTCAAAATAATCAAAGTCGAAGTATCAAATGGATGCAATAAAATTATGTCTAATTAGTTAACAACTATATGTATACCCATCATTGTAAGCTAATTCACATATCATTTATATATATATATAACCATTAGAGGAAACAATACAAATTTCAAATAGTAACAATGTACACTTTGACTCGAATATAGTGAGCTCTATTATTAAAGCATGCATGCATTCGCCAAAATAAAATGTATCAATAGAAAAATATATACATTTTATTATTGTTATATGCATATATCATATAAAAATTTAAGGAAGTATTTAATATTAGTGTAGATACATGCATTAATGTAGATTCATGCATTAGTGTAGATTCATGCATTTTATGTTATGATGACGTGTCAAGTTATGTGAGTATGCAGCGCTTATGTGGACGCACACGTATCCATCAAGTTATATATATATAATAGATAGATAGATTGTAATGGCCTAGCCGGCCTCGAATGAGTTAATGGCCTGTTTGGATAGGCTCATTTGATTTCAAATCTACCATTTCATCCAAATTGGCTGTTTGGATAACCCAAAATTTGGAACCCATGAATTGGACCAAATCCACCTCTATTTGAAAAAGGCATGTGAGTGTCAATTCTAAATTCACTCATTTTTGGCCCAAATTTGAAATCAGAACCTCTCTCTCCTCGCGATTTTTTTCTTCGAGCTCTCTCTCTCTCCTCTCTCTCCCATCCTCGATGTTATCCATGGCGATTTTCAGTCTCATTCTCTCTCTCTCCTCTTTCAGATCTCATTATCTCTCTCACTCTTTCTCTCTCATCTTTTGATCGACGGTTTTTAGTGCTTTTCGAAGGTAAAGTTGCTAGTATAGGGTTTCGGTTGATTTAGGGTTTGAGCTCGATTTGCCCCAATTTCTCTTTCTGTTTTCACTTCAGCTACGCTTCTCTCTCCTCGTTCTCCCTCGTTCGCTCTCTCTCTCTCACCTCTTTCAAGAGAGAGAACGAAGGTCGAAGGACGCAAACTCCATGGAAGCTCGAAGGAATTGTCAGATTAGTCTCTATTGAAGCTCAAATTCAGGTAATGCTTTCCAGTTCTTGCAATAAAATTTCTATTTCCTAGTTTTCGAACAATCCAGAGTTTATATAATGAATCATGATTAATTATTGTAGAAATATAGTTCTAATTTTAGATTTCTCGCACAATTTTGGATCGATCTACCAGGAATTTAGTTGAAATTGAAACTTTTTTTCTTCTAGATTGTTTCAAATTTAGGTTTAATTCTCTGTATTTGCGATTTCTAGGTTTCAATTTTTTTTTTTTGTTTCCTCTGAATGTGAGATAGAAACCTTTGATATATAGTTTTCTCATGATTTATTGTTTCCTAAATGCGTTTCTTATTCAGTGCTTTGATTCGGAATTTTTCTTTCATTCATTCGATTTATTGGGTGTTGTGTCCTTAGCTTATAGTAGTGGCAGAGAAGGGAGTTTGTAGCTTTAAAAGTTGGGGAAGTTTATGCCAATGGAAATTTGCAAAATCTGGAAATTTTACTGTTTTCTTGTGTGATCAAGTGGGGGAGTCCCTGGTGTTTTTTGTATAGACTGTAAATGGTAGTATTTTGATCAAATGTACTATAGAAACAGTTAGACTTCACCTTTTTCCTAGGCTGATACACACAAGAGAAACACATGGATTTTGATCCTCCACATAAAAGGAAATCACCAGCCTAATATTTTTAGTTGAAAGCTTAGGATATACATCAGGAATCTTCTTATAAACAGGACTAGGAAACAAACTTGCAGTTGCTAGTAATAGACAAAGAAAGTGGGCAACATAAGACCAAATTAGCACTGATATAGGCATGGTTATCTATCTTTTCCATCTGCTATTATACTCCACTATCTGATAGGTAATCAAGTGATATAACAGATTTCTCATGTACATATTTTGTTCAGTTGTTCAGTTGATTGTTTTACAATGAGTAGTAGAAAGGGTAAAGAAGTGTTAAAACCAACACAATCGTCTAGAAAGAGAGCATATGTCTCCTGGAATGCGGAAATGGATGGAATTCTCGCTTCCGTTTTATATGACCAAATTAATCAAGGTAACAAAGGGGAGGGTGATTGGAAGCGCCAAGCCTACCAAGCGGTGGCTGATGAATTGAATTCGAAGTTGGAGCTGAATGTAAATGCTGATCATGCGAAGAATAGGCTTGGTTTGTGGAAGAAACATTATACCAACATCACCGAAATCCGCAACACAACAAAACTTCTTTGGGATGAGGAGAAAAAGATGATGAACATAAGTAAAGAAGAACTCCGTGACTGGCTCGTGTATTGTGAGGTACAATTCACTCTACTTCTTTTGTGGCTTTGTACACTTGAATCAAGAGTTTTTGAGTACAATACACTGGTTGTTTTGTTGTTGCTATTTATGTCTGTTGCTGCTGTTAATTCTGTCTGGTGGTGGCTGTTGCTGCTCTTATTGAATCAACATGTTGCTGCATGCTGGCTGTTGGTGTTATTGCTTTCTGTTTGAGAAAAACAGTGGCTTTGTTTTCATTGCCATGAGCTTGTTTGATTCCCTGAAATTTTGAATATAACGATATGGATTACATAAGCTAGTTAGAATGGTGCAAGTTAGAAAAATATCTCTGTTTTGTAACAGAAAAACTGTGTTTTGATTCAAACAAGATAGAGCTGCAATATAAGTGAGTGTTCACTGGAAATCCGGTAATAAAACACGGGGAAGCATTTATAAGGTTCCTCAAATTGAGGTTTCATGTGCTGGAGGTCTGCAAAATAATTAGATTTGGTCAATCCATGCAACACCACGAGCGTATCTCTAGCTATATCTCTGATTTATCATGTGTCAGAGTTTGGCCGAGTGTACCCTTGGTATGTTTTTAGTGTACCCTTGTTATAGTTCTGGTGTAGTTTTGGTGTGATCCCAGTTTACTCATATGTATTATTGCATGTAAGATATATATTTTTTTGGACAGTAAAAAGATGATTTTCTTACTTTAAAAATATATAATATTTTAGCCCTTACATCTGGCGTAGCCAGCACCAAGACTCATAAAACTCAGCTATAACAGCAACTTCTAACAACAGGTTTAACACTTACACCTACGTACCTTGCAAGCCCTGCTCTGTTCCTTTAACTCCCAAAAATACGCAAATAAATTAAGAATTTTTGTTGTTGTTGTTGTTGTTGTTGTTGTTGTTGTTGTTGTTGTTGTTGTTGTTGTTGTTGTTGTTGTTGTCATTTTTAAGTTTCAATTGCCATGAATCATTGACATTTCTGTGTTGCATGTTTTTTTCATAGTTAAAATGATGTGATATAAACGGTTGTGTAATGACTAATGAGTGTTTCCTTTTACATTGCTCATTTTAAGTACACCTGAATGTGTTTCTTTGTTCAAGTCAGTAGCTTCTTTTATGACATCATTTCCGTTTTCAGTATTGGACTGACTCAAGCTGGCATATAGAAGTTGTTTGAGTTCCCTATTTTCTTTCCATACATTGAAAATGTGGTCCTTGAGGTTTTCAAACTCCATTTCAGCATGGACACACTTTATATCTGCCTTTCG
Source organism: Tetragonia tetragonoides (assembly GCA_038025085.1). Classification (NCBI taxonomy): domain Eukaryota; kingdom Viridiplantae; phylum Streptophyta; class Magnoliopsida; order Caryophyllales; family Aizoaceae; genus Tetragonia; species Tetragonia tetragonoides. Next base: position 49,549,720 of record CM076145.1, read on the forward strand.
GCGTTTCATTCGCTAATAAGACAACAAATAAAAAGTAAAGGGAAGGTTAAGTTTGTGTAAACCAGTTGTCAAAACTGCGGGAAGTAAGATAAATCATTGTGTATACTTTAGTCATCTCTATACTTTGAACCGAGCTTTTATTTGATAGCTATTAGCAATGTAATAGAATGTTTGAACATTTTATTGTAGATTAATGATTCATTATTGAAACTGACATGGCTGTCATGCTAACTGCTAAGTGAAGACATTAGGAAGGGGGGAAGAGTCTGGGATGTCATATCCTTGTTAGACTGTCCTATTTGATTGATTTATGCCACCAAATGAATTTTGAAGTCTCCAATTGCCTGCTGTCATCTGAGTGTTGTATGAGACTTCCCGAAAGATATCGAATGGGAACTGAATGTTGTAAATTTGTTGCTGCTTATGGGTTCAGAAAGGTATGGCCTAACTGGAAGAAGTTGCTTAGTAAAGTTTCTGGCCCTTCATCCGGCAGCCAGTTGTGTTACCTGACAGCAGGTTTGTTAATTGTTCCTGAACTCATTCCCCAAGTCCCTCCGTCCCTTTCTTCTAATATCTCCTGGCCCTTCATCGGTTTGTTAATATTTGTTGAATTCAACTTGGTTTTGTGCAGTGCTTATGCTAGTCTGTTAGCTCATGACTGTATGTTGGTTCTACATGTTATGTTTCAATTGCTTACTATAGTTGTTGATTTCGCTGGTGCTGCTTTTACAGGAAAACGAGTTTGCGAAGGCTTATCAGAACAAGGTAGTTGAAAATTGGGATGATATATGCGTTCTAGTTGGCCCGGATAGAGCGACAGGTGAAGAGGCGGAGCAAGTGGAAGAATCAGCTTCAGCTATGGATTTAGAGCATGAAGGAGGGAGCACTACTAAGGATATGTCTACTTCTTCCGGGTCTAACAAGAAGGTGAAAAGAGATCGGTTGGTGGATGTTGTAGCTAGTTTTTCAGAATCCATTCAGCGGTACATTGAGAGTAAAATCCAACCTGCAAACCAAATTAGTGGCGAGGAGATCCGTGTTGAACTTTCAAAGATAGAAGGAATTTTCCCTCATCAGATTTTGAGAGGCATGAAGTATTTTCTGGGTTGCCCAAAAGAATTTCAAGCATTGAAAGACCTACCGATGGAAAGCAAGTTGAATTGGGTGTTGTTATGCCTCAATGATTCCTAGATATTATTGTATTTGATACTATCAATGTTGCGGACAATAGGTTGCAAGTTGATACTATTGTATTTGATGGTGTTTGGATTCTAAGTTGATTATAAGCAAAGTAGAGTTGTAATTGATTTGCCAAACAATAGTTGAAATTCAAATTGTAGAATTGAAATTCCTTGTTTTGCCAAACAAGAAATTCATTTCAAATTTTTGAATTGAAATTCCTTGTTTTGCCAAATAAGAAATTCATATTTCAAATTTTGGAATTGAAACTTTTTGTTTTCCCAAACAATGAATTTGTATTTGAATTGCAAAATTTCAAATTCTTGAATCGAATTCAAGGTATTCAAATCAAATGGTGAAATCCAAACGTACTCTAATTAAATTTGTAGTTCTTTTTTAATTCTTACTTTACGTATAACATCCACCAGCTTGCAAGCCAGTGGAAGCTAGAGTTATGCAAATTTAATATTTTTGTTCATGTCCGGCTAATAACTTTCCTATCAAAAAGAAGAAAAAAAAAACGACAGCATTAACCATTTTGAGTTGGATGTGATTGAACGATTAATTACTAGCCAACAGCAACAATAGCTTTTGCTTCCAGCCTTCAACCATCTTATGTTCATGGTAATACATTGAACAGTTATTAGTTTTTTTTTTTATTTTTTAAGGGAATTGAACAATTAGTTACTAGCCAATAGTACATTACTTCTATTTTTCCGAGTTAGCTATTGTTACCATTTAAAACACCATTCTAGATAATAAAAAATTCCCAATTTCTCTGAAATAGTGACCCAAAATGACCCTTGATGTCCATGTACGGTATGTCATCCGAGTTCCCAAATATTATATTCTCTCATGAATTTGGTGTTCAGTCATTTAGAGCACATATCAAGTAAAAGGGTCGTTCAAAGCTAACAATGACCTGATAACAACTAGTTACGGAGGCCAAAGGCTTTTAAGAAGCTCAACAAGATCAAAAGTCACTTCCGGTATGTCATTCTGGAATTATGCTCCTGTATGGGGAGCCAGCTGGTATTGGACTAAGCTCAACAAGATCAAAAGTCACTTCCAGGAGCACTATTCAACAAGAGGAGTGTGGAGGGAAACTGAAAATGGAATGTACTCAGTTGCTAGTGGATACAGAATTTTGATGGGAAATATGCCAAAATACAGACATTATGCCCTGATATGGGGAAGAGTTTCTGTACCTAGGCACAGCTTCTGTCTATGGTTGGCACAAATGGGGAGATTACTGACCAAAGACAGGCTACATAATATGGGCTTCCTTAATGGAGACACCATATGCTACCTGTGCAAAGAGGAGACAGAAAGTCACGGCCATCTGTTTTTTAGCTGCAGTATTTCAACAGAGATAATGAAACAGGTACAGACATGGCTGCATATTTCTGCAAGAGGAAGCACAATTCAGGGGCTACTAAACTGGATGAGTAGACAGAAATGCTCGAGTTTCAGAAAGGCAGTGTATGCAGCTGGAATAGCAGCAACTGCATACTGGATTTGGAGAGCCAGAAACCTGATATGCTTTGAAAAGAGCAGGCTACCAGCAACACAGATTATGCAACAGATACAGCAAGCAATCAGAGTCAGAATCCAACAGTGCAGCAGCAATAGGAAGCTAAAAAGCAAGGATAAAAGATGGATAAGGCAACTGTGAGCCTGAATCAGGAAAATGGAAGAAATACAGAAGCACTGCACACAGGAGAGCAGCTTACAGCAGGCTGCAGCAGAGACTTCAGGAAGGAACCAGTAGCAGACTGCAGAAGATAGGCTGCAATCCAGGTAGAAGAATCCAGCAGGAAAAAAGGACAGCAGGCTCCAGGAAGGATACAGAAGCAGATTTATACAGAGAGAATCTGACGCAGAACAAATGCAAGGAATAGGCAGCAGTGCAGGAACTCAGGCAGCAGGTTTCAGCAGGTAATCAGCAACAGGTTGAAGAAGCAAGGCAGAATGAAAAAATATAACAGATCCAAGCAGAGTTGAAAAGCTAGAAGGAATTGTAATATCTTTAGCTATTTATGTTTTTGTATTTTGATGTAAGTCAGAAATAATTTTTGCAAATTGTAATGTTTACAGAGATGGTGAGGAAGAATTTTTGCAAAGTGTAATGTTTACAGAGATGGTGAACCACTGCCTGTAGTGAGTTGCACCAGATTGAAGGGTTGTAAGGTATTAGAGGGATGCAGCAAAAAGGAACCCTACCTAGTAGGTGGCCTTGGATCTGCATTGCCTAACGACTGTAATCTTGTTACATTACAGAGAGCAATAATACAATTTCTGACTTGCACCAAAAAAAAAAAGGCTTTTAAGAATGTCCCGATATCATGCATAACTACTAACAACTTTTATTTCGAAAGGCGCTCCAAAATTCAAAAAAAATGTTGAATTGAGTATGACCTTCAATTTTCAACTTCTTAAAGCCCGGTAGAAATTTTCTCATAAGGATTCATTGTAACCCAAGAGCATCCTCGTTGTCCCCATTAGGCCACCTATTACTACCCAAGTACTACATAATTAAATGTTGAACTCTTCCTCTCCAAAAAAAAAAAAAAGTTTGGATTGATCGAACTTGGGGTTATCTGACTAGTAAAGTAGCGTATTCTCAACTCGTTTTAATTAAATTATTTGCTCATATGATGCTCTTCACACCTATTAAACACTCAATTTGATATATTTATATATTGATATCGATTAAATTAGATTAAATTAGATATGATTAGATTTAAATATCAAAGTCAAACTTTAACATTGTAATAAGTTTCGTTGTCATATCACACTGTAATACAATTAGTATTTTAATTACAGTACTAATTCTTATCTCCACCCCCCTCCCCTATTTTCCCTATAAGTATTTGTGAGAGATAATCAAGCAAAGCAAAGCATATAGAGAGAGAAATTAAACAGAAAAAAAAAGAAGAGAGATATATAAAAATATGTCGAATAGGCTAAGGTGATTCACTTGCACCCTCTTTTTTACGAGTAAAGAAAACTGGCTAGGGTACTGATTGGTGATGGCCATGCCCATGGCCTGATGGGTTTGTGTTCCATTTTATCATTTCTGACGTTTATATATGGACAATGCTTAATTAATTTATCCACTATATGCAAGATAGCAGGCCCGTTTCTTAGCATAGGCAGTGGGGGCGACCGTTAGGGGCCCATGGAAAATAGGGGCCCAGCTGTACCTGTTTTGAGTAATTTAAAAAAAAAAAAGAAAAAGAAACAAGAGTTAAATTAGTCTCAGACTCTCAGCAGTTGCAATTGGGAAAGTGGAAGTGAAGGTAATGAAGCGTTCTTCGCATACAAACACTCATTCTCCTACAATTACTCCTCACAAACATGGAGTCGTGGAGGCCGTTTTGAACAAATTTTCCCTGCAATCAACTTCTCTCCTTCCCCATATACAACGATTGTATTTGCTTCTTTATATATGGGCACAAGATGGGGAAATTTTTATTAATCATCATCCCATCTTCAGTTGTTTATTGTCTATCCATCTCCATTACCTATCTTGAATTGAAAGTAAACTAAAAGATCTATTGGAAGCTCTCAATTTCTCTCCTTTGAGGTACTAAACCCTAAATCCCTGATTTAATTTCATATTCTATAATTTTAATTCTGATTTTTTTTGTTTTGTTTTCTTTATCTCTTTTAATTCTGACAGTGTAATTGGGGGTGTATTGTGAGGTTGGGTGGTGAAGGAGAACAAGAACAAGTGAAGAACTCTTCAATTTGAGGTAATTTACAATTACACAAATTTTGCCCAGTTTTAATTGCTTTTTTTTTTTGCTTTTTTTTTTTTTTTTTTTTTTTTTTATCTTTGTGTTTTCCTTGTGAATCTTGCCCATTTTGATTTTTGAATCCAATTTGCACAAAAATGGTTGTGCTGGCTGCTGTTGTGTTGGCTGCTGTGTTGGCTGTTGTGCGACTTGTGCTGAACTGCTGACTGTTGTTGCTGTGTTGGTGTTGTTGCTGGATGTTGGCTGCTGTTGTTGGTTATTGTTGTTGCTGTTTCTGTTGGTGATTATGCTGCTGATGATGCTGATGCTGTTGTGCCATGTGCCCTGCTGTTGCTGGTATCAATGTGTTGTTGCTGTTTTTTTTTTTCGCGTTGTTGCGACCATTATCACTATGTTGCTACTCATTAAGTATGTGTCAATGTATTGCTTCGTTTACGTTGCTAAAAGATTTTTTTTGTAAAGACCCGAATCCGATTTATATATATATATAAAAAAAAAAAAAGTACTCATACGAGGGCCCTCAAATTTATTTCGCCCATGGGCCTAGAAAATGTGTGGAACAGCCCTGCAAAATAGGCTACTCATATGATCTATATGGGCTAAAAAAAAAAAACTTAATTTGTAATTTAAACTCTGATAAATGCTTTTCAATTAAAATATACCAAAAGGTAGCCAATTACCAGATGAGTTATTTAAATTTGTAGTTCTAATTTAATTCTTATTTTTACATATTTTTATCGCAGTACTATACTTCTCAAAATACCCATTATTAATGACGGGGCTTTCACCCTCTCTGACATCCCTTTCAAGGAAATTTGGGTCAAAGGACATTTCTCTCAACTACGTACAATTCAGACGACGAGGTTACCCAAATTTAAAGATAGGCTCAATCCTAATTCGCTTGCCCAAGTAATAAAACTATTATTATTATTATTATTATTATTATTATTATTATTATTATTGAAACCATATATGTAATAGATGAGAAAATTATAATAACATACATCAGCTTGCAAGCTAGTGGAAGGTAGAGGTATGCAAATTTAAGAATTTTGTTCATGTCCGGACAACTTTAGGATCAAATCGGCCTCTAATCTAACATTTACACTTCAACATGACCTTAAATGCATGGCAAATTCCCTACAAGTAGAGCTGGCAAAATTTGACCCGACCCGAGAACCCGATCCATACTGACCCAAAAAGTTTGGGTCTTGAACAAAGAATTCCAACCCAAAAACCCGATACTAACCGAACCCGAAAAACCGACATTTATTGGGTCAAATCCGAACTCGCTTTGGGTCGACCCGTTGGGTTGAGGCTTTCAAAACAAGACATATCAGCATGAAAAAAGTGAATGACAAAAAGCTTAATCATATCAGAATTTCTTACATATCAACCAATTTTGACATATGTAGTTTCAGATTTGCCTTTAATAAGAGTTTTTCTAATCCTTGTGGAACGATCTTAACTAATAATTGTTACATAGGTAGCGGTTTGATACTTCGTATGCATTAGTAAAAACATAATAACTTATAAGAACTTTACGAAATAGCTTTCAAGTAGATTAAAATCATTTGTATTATGTCTAATAACATTATAGTTTGCAACTTTTTTATTTTAAAGTTGAAAATAGAATTAATTATGCAATTATAACTTAATTAAAAAATAAATGCACAACCCGTTGGGTCGACCTGAACCCGAACGCTCTGGGTCATGAACAAGCATTTCCCAACCCAAAACCGAAACGACGACCCGACCTGTAAATAATCCGACCGAAACTGACCCGACCTGACCGACCCGTTTGCCACCTCTACCTACAAGATTAAGAGCATGAGGGGTTTCCTCCATTGGTAAAGCATGTGGATTTTGTTTTTTGAGGGGGTAAAACATGTGATTTAGCAATGAATGAGGATTCTCTCCAACATATCACCATTTTTCGTATTTACGCATTACACTTATGAATGTTTGACACATGTTAAATATTTTACTTTACATTCTTTATTTGTTGTCGACTTATGTCAAACATCCAAAAGTAAAATGCATATAAGAGAAAATTATGTATTGGACTAGAGCATTCTAATCCTTAAACAACATTAGCTTTTGCTTCAACCATTATATGTTAGTGGAAGTAATTGAACGATTAGTTACTAGCCAATAATAATAATAGCTTTTGCTTCAATCATCTTATAATTATGCGGTTGTAAACTTGAACCATAATTTAACCATTAATTACTAGCCAACAGTGGCGGATGTATTCATCAATGCGAGTTGTGGATTCCATTGAATCCAGTTGGCTGATTTTTTTTTTTTTTCATATAAATTCCTTTATAAAATACGTATTTTCATACAATAATTAAATTCGGGGATCCAGATGTCCTTTTCGAGGCACCGAGGGTTCTCTAGGGTCATGATAGATCCCTCTGAGAAGCTTGGGCAAAAATGACACCCGGGGCCCGGAACGCCGAAATCGAAGGTTATAATCCATGTTTCTTAGGCTTCCGGGAGTCCCCGGGGTGAAGGGCGTTTTATGGGACACTAGTGTGAGAACCGGAATACCAAAGGCATGGGGATATCAAAGTTTGGGGATCCGGATGTCCCTCCCGGGGCATCGAGGGACCTCTAGAGTCATGATAAAACCCCTGAACAGGTTTGTGCAACAATGACACCCGGGGTCCGGGAAGCCGAAAACGAATAAGCGAATAATCTACGTTTTCTGGGCTTCCGGGAGGCCCCGAAACGAAAAGTGAATATTTTCGCACCACATCGCACGGAATACTCCTAGGGGACATGGGAGACCCTCAGGGTCGCTTATCCAGTCCCTGATAGGCTTGGAAGGACGTTTTACGGGATACCAGTGTAAGAGCCAAAGCTCCAAAGGCATGGGTGATATCGAAGTTCAGGGAATCGGATGTCCCTCCCGGGGCACCGAGGGTACTTTAGGGTCATGATAGACCCTCCTGAGAAGTTTGGGAAAAAATGACACACGGGCCCAGGGAAGCCAAAAACAAAGGCTATAATCCACGTTTTTTCGGCCTCCGAGAGGCCCCGGAACGAAGGTGGATATTTTCACACCACAACGCAGTGAACACCCCTAGGGACATAAGAGAGGTACCCGGGGTCGCTTATCTGGTCCCTGATAGGCTTGGAAGGGCGTTTTGCGAGACATTGGTGTAAGAGCCGAAACACCAAAGACATTAGGGATATAAAAGTTCGGGGATCCGGATGTCCCTTCCGAAGAACCGAGGGTGCTCTACGGTCATGATAGATCTCCGGAGAAGGTTTGGCAAAAATGACACCTGGGGCCCGGGAAGCAGAAAACGAATGCTATACTATCCACGTTTCTTTGGCTTCCGGGAGTCCCCATAACGAAGGTTGATATTTTCGCCCCACATCGCATAGAACACCCATAGAGGACATGGGAGGCCCTCGGAGTCGCTTATTCGGTCCCTGATAGGCTTGAAAGGGCGTTTTACAATACAATGGCTGGTGTAAGAGCCAAAACACCACAGGCATGGGTGATATAGAAGTTTGGAGAACCGGATGTCCCTCTCGGTGCACCTAGGATACTCCAGTGTCATGATAGAACAACAGTAGAAGTTTGGGCAAAAATGACACTCGAGTCAAGGGAAGCCGAAAACGAAGGCTATAATCCACGTTTTTTGGGCTTCTTGGAGGCCTCAGAATAAAGGTGGAAATTTCCACACCGCATTTCAAGGAACACCACTAGAGGACATGGACGGCCGTCGCGATCGCTTATCCGGTCCTTGATAGGCTTGGAAGGGCGTTTTAGGGACACTAGTGTAAACGCTGGAACACCAAAGGCATGGGGGATATCAAAGTTCGGGGATCCAGATGTCCCTCCCGGGACACCGAAGGTCCTTTAAGGTCATGATACACTCCCCGGAGAAACTTGGGCAACAATGACACCCGTGGCCAGGAAAGCCGAAAACGAAGGCAATAATCCACGTTTTTTGGGCGTTTAGGAGGCCATGCAACAAAGATGGATTTTTGCGCACCACATCGCACGGAATACCCTTAGAGGACGTGGGAGGCCCTTGAGATCTCTTATCCGTTCCTGATAGGCTTGGAACAACGTTTTACAGGACACTGGTGTATGAGCCAAAACAGCAAAGGTATGGGTGATATCGAAGCCCGGGGAACCGGATGTCACTTCCAGGGCACCGAGGGTACTCTAAGGTCATGATAGATCCCTCAGAAAAGTTTGGGCAAAAATGACACCCGGGCCCGAGGAAGCCGAAAATGAACGTTATAATCCATGTTTTTTGGGCTTGCGGGGGGCCCCAGATCGAAGGTGGATATATTTACACTACATCGCATGGAACACCCCTAGGGGACATGGGAGGCACTCAGGGTCGCTTATGTGGTCTCTGATAGGCTTGGAAGGGCGTTTTACGGGACATTGGTGTAAGAGGCAGAACACCAAAAGCATAGGAGTTATCAAAGTTTGGGGATCCGAATGTCCCTCACGAACCACCGAGGGTTCTCTAGGGTCATGATAGACCCCCCGTAGAAGCTTTGGAAAAATTTACACCCGTAGCTCGGGAAGCCAAAAACGAGGCTATAATCCACGTATTTTGGGCTTCCGGGAGGCCACGGAACAAAGTTTGATATTTTGGCACCACATTGCACGGAAAACCCCTAGAGGACATCATCACTTGTCCGGTCCCTAATAGGCTTGGAAGGAGGTTTTACATGGTGTAAGAGCCAGAATACCAAAGACATTAGTGATATCAAATTCTGGGAACCGGATGTCTCTCCCGGGGCACCGAGGTTATTCTAGGGTCATGATAGACCCCCCGGAGAATTTTGGGCTAAAATACACCCAGGGCCCTGGAAGCCGAAAACGTAGGCTATAATCCACGTTTTTTGGGCTTCCTGTTAGCCCGGGAACGAAGGTGAATATTTTCACACCACATCGCACGGAACACCCTTAGGGGAAATGGGAGGCCATCAGGGTCGCTTATCCGATCCCTGATAGGCTTGGAAGGGCGTTTATGGCACACTCGTGTAAGAGCCGGAAAACCAAAGGCATGGGGGATATACAAAGTTCGGGGATCCGGATGTCCCTCACAGGGCACCGAGGGTTCTCTAGGGTCATCATATAGATCCCCTGGAGATTTGGGAAAAAATGACACCCGAGGCCCGAAAAGCCGAAAACGAAGGCTGTAATTCACTTTGTTGGGCTTTCGGGAGGCCCCAGAACGAAGGTGAATATTTTCGCACCACATCGCATTGAACACCCCTAAAGGACATGGGAGGCCCTCGGGGTCACTTATTTGGTCCCTGATAGGCTTGGAAGGTCCTTTTACGGGTCAATGGTGTAAGAGCCACAACACCAAAGGCATGGGTGATATCGAAATTCAGGAATCCGGTTGTCCCTCCCAGGGCACAAAGGGTACTATAGGGTCGTGATAGACCCCCCCGGGAGATGTTTCGGCAAAAATGACACTTGGGCCTCGGGAAGCCGAAAACTAAGGCTATAATCCATGTTTTTTGGGCTTCTGGGAGGCACCAGAACAAAGGTGGATATTTTCAAATCACATCACATGGAACACCTCTAGAGGACGTGGGAGACCCTCAGGGTCGTCGCTTATCCGGTCCCTGATAAGCTTGGAAGGGTACGGGACAATGGTGTAAGAGCCACAACACCAAAGGCATGGGTAATATCGAAGTTCGGGGATCCGGATGTCACTCCCGGGGCAGCAATGGTACTCTAGAGTCATGATAGACCCTCCGGAGAAGTTTGGGCAAAAATGACACCCGACCCCCAGGAAGCCGAAAAACGAAGGCTATAATCCACGTTTTTTGGGCTTTGGGAGGCCCCTGAACAAAGGTGAGTATTTTCAAACCACATCGGACGGAACACTCATAGGGAACATGGGAGGCCCTTGGGGTTGCTTATCCGGTCCCTAATTGGCTTGGATGGGCGTTTTATAGGACACTGGTGTAAGAGCAGGAACACAAAAGGAATGGGTGATATTGAAGTTCGGGGATCCGGATGTTCCTCTCGGGGTACCCAGGGTACTCTAGGATCATGATAGACCCCTCGGAGAAGTTTGGGCTAAAATGACACCTGGGTCCCTGAAAGCCGAAAACGAAGACTAAATCCACAGTTTGTGGGCTTTCGGAAGGTCTTGGAACAAAGATGGATATTTTCACACCACATCGTACGGAGCACCTGTTGAGTTTCAAAATATGCATTTTATACCTGTAAATTCATATGTTTTGAACATAAATAATCGTTAATATAGTACTTTGATTTGATTTTGATTTGTTTTGCAGGGAGATTGAGCACCAGGTTCGTTTACACCCAAACAACAAAGTTGTCTAGTTTGGATTAATATTTTGGAGTCTAGTAAATTGAAGCAACACTTTTGGAGAGCAAGGACACGTGACAACAAGAAGCTCTTAATTTCTTTCGGCGTATTGCGTATTTCACCAGGGGCAAGCATCAACATTAATTAAAGTAAATCCTGGTGAGCTGAGATTATTACTATAGCACATGTGTAACTTGGGCTCACACCACAGCAAGAAAAAGGGCCACTTTTACGGAGGAATAAAGTGTTGGGCCCAGCCGGGCTACTTCAACCTAGAGGAAAATCCCAACAGTTCGTAATCGTCACCTATAAAAGCAAATCAAAGACACAAGCTTTGGGGTTCCGTTTTATACCGTAGTTTTAGCCTAGTTTAGTTTTAATTAGGTTTAGTTTAGCTGTAATTTAGTTTTAGGGTTCAAACTTCAAAGTTTTATTATTCGTTCTATTCAAGGTGAATATTTTCAAATTAACCAAGTAAATTACAGCCAAAATAAAAGAAATAGCACACAACACAACACACAATAGTCTCACGCTCATACATACAGATAGATATACAGTATATTAGTGATGCGTGACTGCATGACGTCTCTCTCACCGTAAAAAGGTCGATCGGTCCAAGCTATATATGCATATATAGAGAGTATACATGCATGCATGCTCTTAATATAATTTTCCGATCGAGTTCTGCCACTGCATTCATCGGTGTCGATTTTCATCATGATCATCAGTTTCAGAGGTTGACACTACTAGTCGTCCGCCACCCATTTCTGCCATATTGAGCTCTCAATTAGCTACATTTTTGTAGAGATCTTTTAACTGTTGAGGATTCGATGAATATATGTGTTCGTTAGCTTTTTGTCGGTCCTCTTTAATAATTTCTATTACTGCTTGTTGTTGTAGATCAGCAACAGCAACATTACAACATAGGAGGAGTAACCAGCAAGCATAGATCACCAACAGTACACCAAGGTAATTAGCAGTAGTGTTGCCCACAACCTTGGCCATTTGTTGTTTTTTTTTTGGATCGAGGTTGTATGTATGTGTTCTATATATATATATATATATATATATATATATATATATATATATATATATATATATATATATATATTGGCTTTGGCTTCTACTATTTAGTTTACTTTTTCTTGTGAGTAATAATACTTGTGAATTGTTCATATTCATGACTCTCTGCTGTTTATATATACACGAATCTGGTTGGCTATTGCACATTTATTTAATTATTTGTATGATTGGTTATTAATTATCAATTTATCATATATACCAGCTAAGCCGGCGATAATGCGCCTAATTTATATATGTACCAGCAGCTAGTCCTCTGCACGATCACAAAGTATTCATGATGATTCTGTTTTGCTGCAACTGAGTGTTAGAAATAGGACTACTGTAAAGACAAATCAACCGAAAGAAAAAATAAGAACGAATGTAGGTCGAATGATTTTTTGTGGAAAAATAAATTTGTTGTGTTGTGGTAAGAAGGCCACTGCCTTAGAAGTGATTTCGCCCGGACTAGTGAAGTCAGAACAAGGCGTCGCCCCCCAAGGTTAGCACAACGCTCCCTAATTCCGTGCACTCGGAATGGAAGAGATGGAACTCTCAATAATACTGCTCAAAAGTTTTTAGATGAGAAAAAGTTTTTGGATGCATAAAACTGATGCAAACCAACCAAATAAATAATAGAGGAGAAGATTTCGTAACTGATGTAATCAAGCCAAAACATTAAAAGAAAGGAGGAAATCAAGGGATTTGCATTAAAAATAAATCGTAACGTTTTTGTTTGAACAACTGAAGAGTTGGATTCGTAACTGAAGAATCTCATATAACTGGATTCTCAGTTACGACACGACCCAAAAAGAAGGCCCCACCACACACGTGTCACAAACCCGAACCGACCGACCGGACGGATGGCGGAGGCGGCGCGCGCGCGTGTGGGAGAGTCTCCTCTCCAACTCAACTAAACCATACTAAAACATTGGAGTATATAAACCAATGAACCTTTTGTAAAACTACCAATGTGGGACAAAATACTTTACTCACAAAGAGATGAGAGAGTTAAAAACCCACTTGCAAAATACCTTGAAGCTTGGCATTTCTAACATTCCCCCACAAATGTAAAGGCTTTAAGAAAATACAAATTTTAAACAACTGAGCAGTAAAAGGTTTGACGCTTAAGTGCTAGTACTTATGAAGTTTGAACTAACACATAGTGAATGGAGGCTAGTCTCTAATCTAGTGGAGTGAATTACTCTTGAACTCCCTAGATCAAAGAAATACCTGCAAACACACATCTTACCTTAGATTTATTTCGAGTTCCGCGATAAACACCAAAAGCGCATATAAGGCCATACGCTCCCTTGGGACGCTCATGAGTGCCTTAGAAAGATAACCCAATATCTTTCATAAAAGGCGGTCACACCTTCACACTCACGTAGGTGATTCCATCAAGTCTATCTCAAATAGACCATCCATAACCTGGACTATGAAATCATTAAGAGCAAGCAAATGCTCATCTTCCAATAAATTCATGCGGTGAATCCATCAAGTCCGTCTCAAAGGACCACCCAACAATAGGGATATAGATTCATTAAGAGCAAGATGCTCAACCTCACAAATGTACAACATATGTCATAGGTACAACATATGTCATAGGGATGAGAACATGTACATAAATATGAGTCTTTTCATGGCTTCGTTAGACCACTATTACTTGTGTGAACAAGATTGGGTGTCCACCATGAATTCCTCAACCAATGGGTTTTAGACCCATCCCCCTTGACGTGTCTAGGACCAATTTTCTATTGAGTCTTTTAGTTAATGGATCAGCCAAGTTCCTCTCAGACCTTACATACTCCATAGAGAGTACGCCAGTCTCAATCAAAAGTCTCACAGCATCATGCCTAATGCGTATATGTCTTCTCTTACCATTATACGCTTTATTCTTTGCAATACAAATTGCTGCCTGTGAGTCACAAAGTAGAGAAACAGGAGGAGTAGGTTTACCCCAAAAAGGTAAATCAGCCAGTAGGACTCTCAACCACTCGGCCTCTTGTCCTGCCAAATTAAGAGCAATAAATTCTGATTCCATAGTGGATCGAGCAATAACAGATTACTTAGTAGATTTCCATGATATGGCAGCATCATCTAAAGTGAATACATATCTACTAGTAGAACTTATTTCATCATTATCAGTTACCCAATTAGCATCACAATATCCCTCCAACACGGAAGGGAAACAAACATAATGCAAACCCAAGTCCATGGTACCTCTCAAGTACCTAAGTAAACGTCTAAGAGCAAACCAGTGCTCCCTACTTGGGTTATGGGTATATCTACTAAGTCTACTAATAGCATATGCAATATCAGGCCGAGTACAATTCATAAGAAACATTAAGCTCCCAATTATCTTAGCATAATCAGATTGTGAAACACTTTCATCTTTATTTTTCCTCAAAGTTATGCTAGCATCATAAGGAGTTCTTACTGGCGACACCTCAAAGCTATCAAATTTCTTCAATACTTTCTCTACATAATGTGATTGTGTTAAAATGAAACCATTTTCAGTTTTATTAACCTTAGCACCTAAAATCACAGCAACTTCACCCAAATCCTTCATTTCCAAATGAGAGGAAAGAAAATTTTTAGTTTCATTAATGACATTCATGTGGGTACTAAAAAGCAACATATCATCTACATATAAGCAAATGATTTCACAATCAGAACCAAACATTTTAGTATACACACATGTATCCGATCCATTAGACACAAAACCAAAACTAAGCACAATTTTATGAAATTTATCAAACCATTGTTTTGGTGCTTGTTTAAGGCCATATAAAGATTTCTTAAGTCTACACACCTTATGTTCTTGACCAGGAACGATAAAACCAGGAGGTTGTTCCATATAAATCTCTTCTTCTAAGTCGCCATTTAGAAAAGTCGTCTTTACATCCATTTGATGTACAAGTAAATTATGAATAGAGGTTAATGCAAACAAAAAAAAGTGCGAATAGTAGCAATCTTAGTGACAGGTAAATATGTATAAAAGAAATCTACACCAAATTTTTGTTTAAACCCTTTAATCACAAGTCTAGCCTTAAACCTTTGAATTGAACCGTCAACATTCAATTTCTTAGTGAAAACCCATTTACAACCAATGGGAGAAAAACCATTAGGTAAGTCTACCAATTCCCAAGTGTGATTAGACATAATAGATTCTAATTCACTATTAATAGCATCTTTCCAGAAACTAGCGTCAATTGATCCCACAGCTTCCTCATAAGTTTTGGGATACTCATCAATCATATAAGCATACAACAAAGGCTCACATAATTTATCCAAATCCTGAATTTCAACAAGATAAGTAATAAAATCAGGACCAAAGCTAATTCCTATTCTACGTCTTTTGCTAGTTCGAATTACAGGTAATTCTTTCGTAACATTAGCAGTAGGCAAAGACATAGGAACAGAAGCAGGTACATCAAAGGAAATATCATTTTTCTTCATAGGAAAAATATGCTCAAAAAATTCAGCATCTCTAGATTCACATATAGTTCTGTCACTCATATTCATGAATCTATAAGCAGCACTATTAAGAGCATAGCCAATACACACAATCAATGATTTTAGAACCAATATTAGTACGTTTAAAATCTGGTAGACCAACCTTAGCAAGACACCCCCACACTTTCAAGTATTTAAGGTTAGGCGCATAGCCTTTCCACAATTCATAAGGGGTTTTGTCTAATTTCTAATGAGGCACACGATTAAGCAAATAATTAGAGGACAAAACAGCCTCCCCCCACATGTTATCAGGTAACCCAGAACTTAAAAGCATAGCATTCATCATGTTCTTAAGGGTCTTATTCTTTCGCTCGGCAATCCCATTTTGTTGTGGGGTGTAAGGAGCGGAGCGCTCATGTATGATACCATTTTGCTCACAAACTTCCTTTAAAAAGGTTGTACCATACTCTCCACCCTTATCGGATCTTAATCGTTTTATTTTCCTATCTAATTGATTTTCCACTTCCGCTTTGTAAATTAGAAACATTTTTCAGCATCATCTTTAGTCCTTAAAAGATATACTTGAGTATATCTCGAATGGTCATCAACAAAAGTTATGTAATATCTTTTGCCACTTCTACTCTCAGTGTTTTTAAAGTCCGCTAAATCTGTATGAATCAATTCTAATAATTCAGTTACTCTCTCGGTTACAGATTTAAAGAATTTTCTAGCATGTTTAGCTTCTACACAAATTTCACATTTAGAGAGACCATTGTCCACCAAATTAGGAATCAAGTTCATGCTTTTGAGCATTTTAACAGAATTGAGATTTAGATGTCCTAATCTAGCATGTCAAAGATCAACGGACTCAACAATATAAGCAAAAGTAGAAGCTTCATTAGTAACATCCTCAACAATGACAGAATCTAAAACAACAGCCCCCCATTCAGATAACCCTTCCCCACATATTTCCCATTACGGGTCAATACAAGTTTATCAGCATCAAAAACTAACTTAACTCCAGCTTTGTTAAGAAGTGCACCAGAGGTTAAGTTCCAGCGAAGAGAAGGCACATAAAACACATTTTGTAAAGCTAAAGATTTTCCAAAAGCTAATTTTAGAAATATCTTTCCTTTACCAAGCACCTCGGAACTACTAGAGTTACCCATTAACACCTGTTCACCATCACCAGCATTCTGAAAGTCAGAAAATAGGGTCCTGTTGGCACAAAAATGCCTAGAGGCACCAGTGTCAACAATCCATTCAGTATTGTTACTGACCAAGTTCACCTAAGAAATGACAGCAGCAATGACATCTCCAGATTCAGCGAGGTTGGCCTGGTTGCGGGGCTGGTCCTGGTTTTGTTGTCTAGGGTTTTGTCCATCTTTGCGTTTGAAGCATTGATGGGCTCTATGTCCAGGTTTTCCGCACACATAGCATAGGGGCCTAGGTTGTTGTTTCTGGATCTTCCCATTCTTCTTGAAAGGTCCAGACTTCTTGTTGTTGTGCGATTTCTGTCCCTTCTTAGAGTTTTCAGCAGCATTAGACTTGTCAAATTTAGCACTAGAAGATTCCACAAGGTTAGCCTTAACAGAAAGTTCATTGACAGAAGAAGAGGAACCCTTCTCCTTGAGGCGGTTTGCCTATTCAATCTTCATATGCCCAATTAATTCTTGCAAGGTCATATCTCTCTTCTTATGTTTGAGATGAGCCTTGTAGTTAGTCTAAGATTCAGGTAGCTTATGAATCAGGACATTAGCTTGCAGCACTTCACACATTTTCATACCCTCTAGGAGGATATCAGCAACAAGGTTTTTTCATTTGATGAACTTGTGGCATGATAGGTTTGTAATCCACCAACTTGAACTCCAACCAATCTCCAGTCACGTACTTCTTCTTCCCAGCATCATCAGCACCATATTTCAACTCAAGTGTCTCCCATATAGACTTAGCCGATTTGTTTTTGATGAACAGATCAAAAATCGGATTAGCCATATGAGATAACATATGACCACGAGCCATCTTGTTGTCCTTACCATACTTCTCAATGGCCCCAGCATCATCCACCTTACCCTTATCCTTCTTTTGCCCCGGAGAGGTATCAACGACCACTGACGCAGTCACATGAGTAGAAGGTTCAGCAACAACAGTTTCAATTGGAGCATCAGAAAATAGAACATAATCAACCTCCAATTGTTCAAGAAAAATCAGAACCTTTTGTGACCATCTCTTGTAATTAGTACCATCAAGAGCTTCGAGTTTGGAGAGATCAGGGATGAATTTGGAAAGAGAGGCCATTTGTGGTGGTAGTACAGTAGATTAAAATCGCTTCTAAATTGCTAGAAATAGGACTACTGTAAAGTCAAACCAACCGAAAGGAAAAACAAGAACGAATGTGGGCCAAATGATTTTCTGTGGAAAAATAAATTTGTTGTGTCGTGGTAAGAAGGCCACTGCCTTAGAAGCGATTTCGCCCGGACTAGTGCAGTCAGAACAAGGCGTCGCCCCCCAAGGTTAGCACAACGCTTCCCAATTCCGTGCACTCGGAATTGAAGAGATGGAACTCTCAATAATACTGCTCAAAAGTTTTTAGATGAGAAAAAAATTTTGGATGCATAAAACTGATGCAAACCAACCAATTAAATAATAGAGGAGAAGATTTCGTAACTGATGTAATCAAGCCAAAGCATTAAAATAAAGGAGGAAATCAAGGGATTTGCATTAAAAAGAAATCGTAACGTTTTTGTTTGAACAACTGAAGAGTTGGATTCGTAACTGAAGAATCTCATATAACTGGATTCTCAGTTACGACACGGCCCAAAAAGAAGGCCCCACCACACACGTGTCACGAACCCGAACGGACCGACCGACCGGACAGACGGCGGCGGCGGCGCGCGCGCGTGGGAGAGTCTCCTCTCCAACTCAACTAAACCATACTAAAACATTGGAGTATATAAACCAATGAACCTTTTGTAAAACTACCAATGTGGGACAAAATACTTTACTCACAAAGAGGTGAAAGAGTTAAAAACCTACTTGCAAAATACCTTGAAGCTTGGCATTTCCAACACTGAGATCTGATCGATGTTTGCGCGCTGAATGGCACTCACGGAAGGGTATTTTTATCAAAAAAAAACCATCTTGTGAGCCGGCCTTATTAGCGTGGTATATATCACCTCGTCCTTGGGCTAAGATTAATCCTATTTCCACCAGGTCGATCCACGAAGGGGTAAATTAAGTGCCTCTACTAAATAGTTTCTCCATTCACAAAATTCGAACCCTCGACCTTGCTTAAGAGATGAAAGTGCCGAACCATTCACGCCAATCACTTTTCATTTACAATAGTATCACTTTTTTTACCAGAGGTATCAAATCTTACTCATCATGAGGTCGTCTCATACAAGTTTTTGTATTTTTAAAATACTCTCTCCGTCCCAAATTATATGACAACTTTGAGACTTGTGACTCACATCAATGTGAGTCACAGATCCCAAAACTATCATATAATTTGGGACGGAGGAAGTACTATTTTACGGTTCAATTAATTAATTTTTTTTTTATCGAAAAACTAGAAAGTATTCGTAAATTAAATGTTGGACTCTTAACCTAGATTAGATTAGATTAGATTGTGTTTACATTATCGAAATTAAATCATTATTTTAAATTTGTCATGGAACTGTGCTCTTAGTATTTAATTAGAGGCCCCTCAAAATAAATAAAAAGAATTTAATTAGAGGCGCAAGACTCGCGCCAAATTTAAAATTAATGGCGCAGTATCACGTGGTGACATTTTTCCAGCGTCAGGGTGCCGGCCAAGACCATATGAGGTGACTCCCATGCCTGTCTACGAGTACTGACGCATATGTTTCGATGCAGGTTAGTGTCATGGTGTGCTTATGTCCTTGTCTCTTGCTGATTTCCGGGCTTGTTGCACATATGGGAAGGCTGGCCCGACCCCGGCCTCGGGGATGTCGGGCTCCGCGCGGACGATCTGTGGGTGTCTCGTGACAGCACGCTGTCATTGCTTAAGCCCTTAACCCACGCTATGTAATGACTATTGACTACCAATGAGGAATAGGAATTGCTAAACGTAAATTCAAAACGGTTTTGCTAACCATTGCCCTTAGGGCAAAGGATAAGCAGTATTTAATACCTCTAACTACTGATTATCTAATGACTCCTACACTCCTATCTATGCCTAGTTTTGTTGCTAATTTTACTACCAATTTTCCTTTCCTAGAAGCCTTAACTACTATTAAAAAAGGTCTTTCAACAATTCTCAAATCAGCTCATTTGCCCAATTTTCATGTTCTCCCTCCAGTAAGATCAGTAGTCCCTTTGATTTGGTTTTTCTTTTTCTTTTTCCCTCCCATTTTCATACCACATTTGCTTTTAACATGCTGAACTCCAACTAACAGCTAGCACAATGAAGCATTTTGCCAGGCATGTCCACACAAAAATGTCATAATAAATCTTTTTCTATTAAAATGATAGGACTTAAAAGTACTGATAACATTACCTTGAATAAAAACTAAAAAAAGTACTCATAACTTGATAAATGTCTGACCCACAAAAGGTACTTGGATAGATGAGCGTCTATTTCTTTGTTCTTTAGATGGGTCTAAAATCTTTAGAGCTTGTTTTCCAGTTCGATGACAATAAAAATCACGTCTAACAATCCTATCGTCTTTTTTCACAAATCAATCCCACTGCACAACAAATTCATGGGTCTATGCATAATTTCCTTAAAATATATGTGCTTCTTCTTGATTAGGAAATGTCTGACCCACCAACTAGTGAGACTTGCAACAAATTGGCGGACCAGTTGTTCTATACTCGTCTGGCTAGGTAATTCTCTTGATCATGGTAGTTGAGTTCTTGCCATTTTGGACAGTCCTGGTCTTTGAAGCTTGTTATGGTTTCACACCACATCGTACGGAGCATTTTTAGGGGATATGGGAGGCCTTTGGAAATGTTTATCCAGTCCCTGATAAACTTGGAAGGGCGTTTTATAGGACACTGGTGTACGAGTCGGAACACCAAAGGCATGGGTGATATCGAATTTCGGGGATTCGGATGTCCCTCCCGCGGCACCGAGGGTCCATCCTCTAGGGTCATGATAGACCCCCCGGAGAAGTTTAGCCAAAAATGACACGCGGGCGCCGAAAAGCCGAAAACGAAGGCTATAATCCACGTATTTTGAGCTTCCAGAAGTTCCCGAAACGAAGATGAATGTTTTCGACTACATCGCATGGAAAACCCATAGAGGACATGGGAGATCCTCCGGGTCGCTTATGCAGTCCTTAATAGGCTTGAAAGGGCGTTTTACGTGACATTGATGTAAGAGCTAAAACACCAAAGGCATGGGTGATATCGAAGTTCGGAGGTCCGGATGTCCCTCCGGGGCACTGAGGGTACTCTAGGGTCCTGATAGACCCTGGAGAAATTTGGGCAAAAATGACACCCGGCCCCGGAAAGCCGAAAAAGTAAGGTTATAATCCATGTTTTTTTGGCTTCCGAGAGGCCTCGTAACGAAGGTGGATATTTTCACACCACATCATACGGAGCACCCCTAGGGGAGATGGGAGGCCCTCGGGGTCGCTTATCCGTACTCTGATAGGGTTGGAATGGCGTTTTACATGACATTGGTGTAAGAGTCGGAACACCAAAGGCATGAGTGATTTTGAAGTTCGGGGATCCGGATGCCCTTCCCGGGGCACTGAAGATCCTCAGGATCATGATAGGCCCCCCAGAGAAGTTTTGGCAAAAATGACACCCGAGCTCCGGGAAGCCGAAAACGAAGGCTACAGTCCACGTTTTTTGATTTTGAGCTTCCGAGAGGCCCCGAAAGGAAGGTGAAAATTTTCTCACCACATCGCACGGGGCACCCATAGGGGATATGGGAGCCTCGCGGATTAGGTTATCGGGTACTTGGTAGGCTTGCAAGGGAGGTTTTTGGGACAATGGTGTAAGACCCAGAACACCAAAGACATGGTGATATACGTAATTGTCTTTTATGAAAACTTTGATAAACTTTTGGTTTTATTGGGTTATCTTAGCTGGCGTGTCCTATACTCTTTTCTTATGTGTTGGTCTTATTTTAATTGAGGCATCATTCTATGCTCTTTGATGATGTGGCAGCATAACTTAACACTTTTACTCATAAGTTGTAAATATATTGTAAATGAATCTCATTACTATGTATTGTATTTTTTGATTTTGATTGATTTTTTTTTATTTTTGATGTGAGGTGGTGTATTTTGTTCAAAAAAAAAAAAAGTGGGGTGGTTTATTGGGTTATCTTGCACAAAAAGAAAGAAGCCAAAAATTTCAAGTAGATGAAGGTCATTAGAGTTTCATGAGACCTTCCCCTGGTTATTCTTGGGCTTCAATTTTGCACAATCGCACACTCTATTCTCTGCAATCAGGTACTGCTCTCTCTCTCTCTCTCTCTCTCTCTCTCTCTCTCTCTCTCTCTCTCTCTCTCTCTCTCTCTCTCTCTCTACATTGCGCTTCATGCAAATATGCAATTTTCGGACTTTCTGCGCTATTCTTTTTTTCCTGTTTGTTTTTACTTCTTTGAATCGATGCTCTCTCTTGTGTGCTTGAATATCGGAAATTTTAGTTTGATGTTCAAAATTTTTCTTTCATAATTCATATGTTTCAATTACGTTTAACATGACTATTTCATGGCTACTGCTTTGTTTGATGTAATGTACATGCAATGATGGGGACATTGAATTGGTTTGTGACTGGTAGTAATCCGAGAAATCCTGTGCCCTAAGTCCATTTCATTTTTCTAACTCGAAAAATTCTAGCTTTTTTGGAAAACCCTCGGTCTGCAGTAATGTTTGTTTTTTAAAGTTTTTGGTGTTTTTGTGGTTCTGCAACAAATTCATACCCATTTATTGGAAAAGGATGTTACATTCAAACTTCTGTATTAAAATCTGTTCTAACTTCTGTACAAATCATCCACATTCAGAAAGACTATTAAGTATTGTACGTGGAATTATTTTAGTTGCTGCTCTGATTTGGATGATAAGAAGTTGTTTATGGTTTAGTCTTTGTTTGAGCTCTGGATGATGTTCGACATGTATATCATGTATGCACACTTTAGTTAGGGACCTAGATACGCAAAATTGTTGGAAATTGGGTGAGTTTGACAATTGCACATATGCCCATTTTGAGTATCCAATCTTAATGGTATATAGTAGATGACACTACTTAATAGATATTGGCTAGCATATATTGGAATCAAGTCCCCATAAAAATCGACATTGATGATCTATAAGTGCAGCATGTGATTTATATATTTAATTGTGTGACCTTGTTCTCACATTGTTTAACTTCAGAGTTCACTGGTTAGATGATGATGAATGGAGTATAACTTCTTGTTGTGCCTCATAAGGATATCTCTTTTCGAGGGTTTCTGTTGGGTGTTTGACTTTTTGTTTCATGTACTCCTAGATCAAGAATTCATGGCATCATCTAAGTTTGGAATGGCATCAGCTAAGCTGCTTCATTATCGAGCAAAAGCTGCTGAAGCTGCAAAGCTCGTCACTAACAATGGCAATGCCTACTACAAGCAGTTTTTGGAGAAAAATAAGCAGTATGTGATAGATCCACCAACTAGTGAGACTTGCAACAAATTGGCGGACCAGTTGTTCTATACCCGTCTGGCTAGGTAATAATCTTGATCATGGTGGTTTAGTTCTTGCCATTTTGGACAGTCCTGGTCTTTGAAGCTTGTTATAGATCATGTAACTGTCATTCTTAGTTGTGCAAGATAACTTCCTGTGCGCTGAAGTTCCCTGAACCATGTGTTAATTACACTGCATTTTGATCACAAGCAATGTATACTTGCCAATGATCGAACTACTTTGTGTTCAGGCGGACGCTTTTTCTTGACCTTCAACACTTGATTAATCAATTAGGGACAACAGCGCCTGAAGTTTGGGGGAGATGATAGTGTCTTGTCATGGAAATTTTGTCAGTGGAAATGGAGGCTGAAAATAGTTCATGTAAACTAGAAACCACCTTTTCAATTTGATGTGAGGAACACCTATATTTCTTTCGGTATGGGGGGAGCGAGCTTGATTCTATTTTCTATATAGCCTATGTTGTATGGTTAACCATTATAAAGGCTTAATAGTTACAAATGTGGCTTCAGAGCTAACTCTGTTGATGCCGTGATTAACGAATGATCTTTGCTAACAACTAAGAGTCTAAGGGCGCATGCTTTACAAGTTTACAACACGACTGAGCATTTTAACCTTTAGGGATCTGAAAAGATATGATGTGTCATGTGCAGTGCTCTGGTAGTTTGCTGCTCAATTCTTTCCCTCTGTAAACATTTGTGTCTTGTGCTGATATGCTAAGAGCTGAAGTTTGTTACCATTATCCGAACATTGAGACTGAGTTGTAAGTTGTAAGTGGTCTCCATCTATCAGCCATTCTCATTTGTGATGTATTGGTCTCAATTATCCCTTTCGTGGGGTTATCATCACTTATTCTGTCGCAGAAAAGCACTTGATATAGGCTGATCAAGTTTCGTATGTAACAATGTGGTTGTAGCTTCATGTGTTTAAACTTTTGAAAAAGGTTGCAACTTGCAAGTATTGAGGAGGACTGGTACTTTAACCTGTTTTTGCTTTGTGCAGTATGAACTGTTTGAGAAGTTCGCATTATTTCCATTTATAAAAAGATACATGAAACTCTTGTTCTCTTGGCAGCATTTGAATTTTTCGAATCCTTGTTCAGATACCACTCGTAGTCTTGTACCATGTGCATTTTCCTTTTACACTACTACATATCATTCCTCTGCCTCCTGTTGTAGCTGTGGTGGTATAAGCTAAATGATATAGCCATCCAGAAAGCTTTATGCAAATTTCAGGTTCAACAAGTAGAGTGTTTCATATACAGAGTTGTTTTTTTTTTCTTCCAGGATTGAAAATAGCTGTTAAATTCAGTGACTTGCATGATATGATATCTCTAGTCAACATTTCACCTAAGGCATCATTTGATGGATTATTATGCAATTCTTTCGGTTACTCAATTTCATATTTTTCCTTATGTAGCATCCCCCACCGTTATGGACTGTTACGGAGCGAGCTCAATGGAACAAAGGAACTTCTCAAGAACTGGCGTGGGCTTAATGTGGAACAATATGGGCTTTTCACTCTCTTAGGGCTTGAGTGCTATGGTTGGTTCTGGCTGGGTGAGATCGTCGGAAGAGGGTTTAAATTAACAGCTGACAAGGAATGAGAAACAAGAAGTCGGAAGAACAGTAGAGTTCTAAGATCCACTTGCTAAGGTTTATACTGAATACTGATGATTCAAGTATCTGTCTAACCTATTACAGAATTACAGGTTTAAGTGTCAGGGTTAGAAGAAACAAGAAGGTTGATGAACCAACAACAGTTTCTTCTGTTCTTTTTGCTTATGTTGTGAGTCTATAAATAGCTAGCTGGTTTCCCCTGGATATGTTTTAGCACTGATGAACATAGCAACCCAAATCCATAAATTGAAGTTAATTTCTTGATACCTTATAATTTTCTATCGACATTTATGGTTCACCGATTCGTGTTATATGCAGGGTTGTCGTAGGGGCTAGAATGGTTTGATCAATATACTGGTTTGTAACAAAACAGACTACTAACAGTCCCACCCTCTTTCCCCTGCATTTCGAAATAGAAGTGGAAGGGACTCTTTGATTAGAGGGAATAGGCAATTTGTGATAAGTAAAAACCCTGGTACTCCTTTTCTTCTTCCCTCTAATAAAATCAACTAGACTTCTATACAAGTTTAAACTTGGGTGTACGTACGGCTTTTCTTTTTTACAGGTTAGAAGGTACAGACGGCATTTGGAAACCAATGATCGATTCCGTTACCATGACTTCACTCATAATTAGCCTTGACCCACAATGTCTACAAGTCTTGAACATATAATTTGGGAGCATTAAATTTGTGATAAAAGGGTTACACTAAACTTACGTGTATGATGGATAATAATGCAACACAAGGTGACCAAGATGAGCAAGAAGAGGATGAAGGGAAGTTGGATGTGCACTGATTACCAACAGGCCCAACACCACGGGAAGGGAATATGGACTGTAGGGTCTCACCTTAAGTTGCCTTGTTCATGTGGGGCTGATTGTTAACTGATCAGGGCCGGGGCCCACGACATAAAAAGAAAAAGGAATTCATGGGTTTTAATTGGTTCAGAATTTCAACAAATGGATCGTTAATCCGACCTTCACTCTAAAAAATAGCAGTGCTGCAAACTGCAAAGTGGTGGATTAGTTCATTAGCTTAGTTTCTTTGCAATAAGTTACGATTTTGAGTGTGTTCTTTTTTGATAAACTGAACTAAATCGAACTATTTAGTAGTAGAGGGTCAAGTGAATGGCGATCGAGACACCCTAGTTACATCATGTTCAGATTCTCGTGTTAAATAGCGAACAAATCAGACTAACTGAACAGTCAGCCCAATCACTTACTCCGTCAACGTACCACTAACAATGAGCTAGTATAATTCCTAAAAGCCAACATACATAAAATATAGGGAGAGTGGAGATTTGAACTTATAACATTGTCTTACCAAACTACTTAGGAGTAAGCACTAAGTTAAGTAAAAAAGAACACGCCCGAAACACGAGTACAACATAGCAGCTTCCCCTAAAATGTCTTCCAAGTAAAATTATGTTATCATATTTTACCATTAGATGAAGTATTGATAGTAGTCCATAAGCAAGTCTTTTGGCACCGCATAACAAGGATAAGGACAATAAACATAGTTTTCCCCAAGCCTTTAGAAAAAATGGGAGATCTAATAACTTTATGGTTTCAACATTGAAGGGCAAACTCACGGAGGGTGCTACAGAGTAGTAGCAGTAGTGATGGGGTTGTGCCACGCGTCTGCAGAGCCGGCCCAACGGGGTGGTCAGAGGGGCGACCGCCTAGGGCCCAGCTTAAATAGGGCCCAAACAGCAATGAAAAACTAAGATAAGTAGAAAATCTTGCAAACACTAAACAAGAGAAAGAGCTTGGTTCCTTGGTTGAAAATGAGTTGTGTTGCTCCTTATGTACATTAGGTCTTGAGATCAAATCTCTTTGTCCTCCTTTATTCTATAATTTAAAATACTCCATCTGTCCCATAAAATCCTAAACGTTTACTTTTTGAAGGTCAAACTTAACAAATTTTGACCATTAATTTATGAAAATATATAAAGATTCACAATATGAAAATACTTTTATTAGATACATTTTTAAAAGTACTTTCAAAGAATCATATTTTTATAATGTTTATATTCATTTAATTGTAGTTGTTTACGGTCAAAGTAGTGTCTTGAAAACCGTGAAAAAATAAACATTTAAGATTTTATGAGACGGATGGAGTAATACTTTAAGAGCCTTCATTTTATCCTGTTCCAGGGCCTCAAAAATCTTAGGGACGGCCCTGCGCGTCTCAAATGACATTGGCTTAAAACTTGCTGTAACTCAACGCTACGAAACCTGCAAACTTAAAACATCACCCACTTGGACGGTTCTTATGGATTAAACTCCCTCAAATCTACGGTCCATATTTTGCTGAAATAATATCTCTAATGAATCTAATGATGCTCCCACTCAGCTGTCTAATCATTGCTTTGTTTGGACGCAAGCTTAATTAACAGATGTTGAACGTTGGTTTAATTAAGCGGCTCGGCTTGGCTTGGCTTTGTGGCTAGCTAGCCATCTAATTATGGCTTAATTAACTGCGTAAGTGTCATTAATTAGTACGTGATTCAATATGGAAAAGAGCGTAAGTGTATGTAAATAACAAAGGACAAGGAATGTCTTTAGATAATAACCAGTGCTTTGAAGGTGTCCTTATTATGGAAGATTAGAGTTAGGAGAGTTTAGAGAACATTTATATCTCGTGTCACAAAAAAGAACTTAATTGGTGGCTAGTCGTTCGGTAAGTCTTGTGTGAGATTAACTCACAAAAAATTGGAATTACTTTTAAGAAATGCAATGATCACTTATGATGAGTAGTAACCCTTGTTTTATTGAAAAGTGACCCCCGTCACACCAGAAGTTGCAAAAAGACCATCTTGTTTGAGATGGTCTCATCCTAATTTTTGGTGAGACGATAGTCACCTTTTATTGAAATAAGAGTCACAACTCATAATAAATGACCCCTATATTTCTAATAGTGACCCAATTTCTATATGAATTGGTCTTACACAATACTTATTCGTAAAATTTGTACATCAATCAACCAATTATACCTTGCACTTGATGTAACATTATTTCTATAATGATAATAATATCATAATATAATGGTAGGAGCATGTTTAAAACATACTCTAATATTACTGGGAGACCAACTTCTTCTCACAACAGTTGACATATGTCTTCCACTACCTTAATCAAGCCACCAATCACCGGACCTAGCTTGCAAAAAGCGCCAAGAACCATTATTAATTAGTAGTACTACTCTTACTGTAGTTTGTAATCAGTGGTTGAGTGGTAAGGAGTTAGGGACTCATCTATTATTAACTAAGTTTAAGTTTTGAATTTCGTGATTTAAATTATTTGGTTAATTATCGCACTTTTTAAGATGTCTACAAGTCAGTGCAGGGAATATAGTAAACTCATTAGGTTGCCAACCCACAACTGTGTTGTGTCTATCTCTCTCCTCTATTTTCACAATTTCTCTCGTCTATTTTCAAAAATAGCAATTAAACGAGGATAGAAATACATACAATATTTAAGTGAGTTGGTCACCCGCTGGGTGAATAAAACAAAATCCATATTAGTACTAGTGTAGTAACACTATCTAGAAGCTAATTAATCAAAGCCCAAAAAGTCAAGTTTTGGTTCTCACTCGGTTTTCCCTCACACTATTTGTCTATTTGTAGTTGTGGAAGAAGTACCCACTCTTGTATTGAATTGTTCTTCTCACACAGACTACCAAAGATAACCACACCATCCCCATCAACACCAACTCACTTTCTCTCTCCTCTCTCTCTCTCTCTCCATCACCCAAAATCCAGCACCTCATAAAATTCATGTCGACTACTGCGATCTCTTAAAAATCCCAATACAAAAGGGAGAGAAAACAACATTTCTGTCCTTTTTTTTTCTTCACTTTTTTTTTTGGTTTCTTCTTTTATTTGGCACTTTAACAATCTTCAAAGGCTTTTCTTTCTTTCTTTCTTTCTTTCTTTCTTTTATGAAGTGGGCTTCTTTTTAGCTTCTGCAAAAGCCCCCTTTAGATCTTTCAAACAAACCAACAAAAAACAACACAAATACCCCATTTCTTTTGTAGCAAAACAAACAAAAACTTCCTTTTTTTTTTTTGCAGTAATTATAAAAATTCTGCCTTTCTCTAATTAATTCCTCATTTTATTGAAGAAAGAAAGATGCAAGATCCATCATCATTTGCTGATGCACTGCACCAGCAGTTAATGATGAAGCCATTACAACCACAGTTTCCTGAACAAGAGCAGCTGAAATGTCCAAGATGTGATTCAAGCAACACGAAATTCTGTTACTATAATAACTATAATCTCTCTCAACCCCGCCATTTTTGCAAGTCTTGCCGTCGTTATTGGACTAAAGGTGGTGCGCTTCGTAACATACCAATTGGTGGAGCTTCTCGTAAGAACGCCAAACGCTCTTCTTCTTCTTCTTCTTCTTCTTCTCCTTCCTCATCTTCTTCAGCCGCTTCGAAACGCTCTTCTTCGCCTTCGAATCCCACGCCACCCGCTACCGGGCCGAGCCCATCGGGCCTGAAACCCGAGGGACCCCGCCCGGTTGGGGTTGATGGGGCTGGGTTGCACATGAGTAGCTTCAGCTCTCTGTTAACCTCCAATGGGCAGTTTGGGAATTTGCTGGAGAGCATTGGGTCGGGCCCGGGTAGTGGGATGGGCCTAGGCCCGGGTTTGGAGATGCCGACGGGCCGGGGAGTGGCGGAGGGGTTTCCGGGCGGGCTGCAGAATTGGGGTGGTGGTAATAATAATGGGTGGCCTGATCTTGCTATTTTCACTCCAGCTTCAAGATTCCAGTGAAGTAATGTTTCTTCTGAATTAATTAAAATTACTGAGTATTAACCATTTTGTTAAATTTAAGGGGACTGAGGATAGTGTTGATTTGAATAGTAGTTGACTGCTTACTTGTTTTACTGATGATGCTACATATATATGAGTATGAAATATCTATATTTGCTCGTTAATTGAGGTTGCAAGTGAATGGCGGCCGAAGTACCCCTACTAAATCATGTTCGGACTCTCATATTTATCCTACTACAAAGCAGAAATGGTGTGACTTCTTTTAACTAGGCCACCACTGTTTGCATAATACACATGAAAAAGAAGGAAATTAATGTAACTGGAAATGTATGTGGATTGTTGTTTTGGATTTTGGAGGAATCAGATTGTTGTAATATTTGTCAATATTATTAATATAATGTGAGTATGATTGATAAGTGAACTTCTTACTAGACACTAGGAGGATGTTCTGTTGTCAAGAATTGTTGCATATATACTATAAGGCATTGTAGTATTAGATTGTTTTACTTTGATCTGCAGCAAATTGGCAACCAATTGATAAGGCCAGGTCGGTCATGAATCGTCAGCGGAATTCAGTTGAGTGGAGTTCAGTTCATTTCAATGAAAAAAAAGCAGTAACAGCATTGAGATTACTAGCATTACTGTCATTTATATCAGTGACAGTATGGATGTATTCCTTTTCTTCTGTCAGTTGGGCTTATTTAAAGGACAGTATCTCTAGGGATTGCTATTCATCAGTACTCCTTCTCTAGACGCATAATATATACATATTGAATGTTGCAATTTCAGTCCATATTCATGAATGCAGGGACTTATCATTTTGGTGGTTTGTGAATTTAGTAGAGTTAGATTAGAATACTTTATTGTTTAATTGAAAGAAGTTGGAAGATTGAGGAAATCTGGACTTGACTGGTCATCTTTTTCTTTTTGTCTCAAAAGGTCAAGACAGGAGTCCCAACTTGCCTCTTCCTTGGATATTGTTTCTTATTATTGGCTTCTTCTGTTTTGGGTGGCTTGTTGGTTCTGGTTTAACTGCACTACTGTAGTAATGTAGTATTTTGAATGTGGCTCTACAAGACTACAACCCTTGCTTAAATAATCAAAATGTCTTTAGAAATTAGAATAACTACTGTACATATTCGTACAATGATGTTTCAACTCTTTTTTTTTTTTTTTTTTTTTGAAATCTATTGTTTTCTGATAGGTTGTCTTGCTTCTACTTTTGTTGTAGTAATTTTCTTTTTTTTCTTTCAATGCTAATTTTGTCAGCAACTGGTAAATAAAACTAAAACAATACCAAGGCGATATTTGGAGAGGTCCATCCGCAACCTAACTCTTAATTTATTTAGGGCAAATATTAAAATGTTGCGGGGAGGGATGCCTTTAAATCATGGTAATAGTCATCCATAGGCCGTGTATTAGCCTTTGACAAAAAAAAAAAAAAAAAAAAAAGTCATTCATTTGCTTGTGGTGTCTCTATAAAAGTTAGAGATATCTACCCCTAAATAATGACAATGTTTGTTGCATTATAGTTCTACTCATTGTGATTAGTCATATTGTACACTTTGATCTATATTTGACCGAGGGCTTAGAAAACGATTGTTAGCCTTTTATTAACAAACTTGGGAATACTCTATTTTAAATTTCTTCTACCAAAGATTATCATAGCAGACATTCGATCGAAATAAACTAAGTACATCAAAAACTTATTGAAAAATAATCTGGGAGGCTCATGTCTCATGCGGCCATGCCCATGTCCCAGTGCTCAGCAAGCGCTATGTCCCATGTCTCATGAGTGAAAACGACGTTTGGAGACTCGTATGAACCTCCCGAGATATCGGAGGTCCTCTAGAGTGACTATAGATTCCTTGGATAAGTTTGGGCAAAAACGGAAACCGAGTCCCGGGAAGCCTAAAATCAAAGGCTAATTCCACGTGTTTTGGGCTTTTGGAAGGGCTCGGAATGAAGGTGAATATTTTTGCACCACATCGCGCGGGACACCCATAGGGAATATAAGAAGGCCTTCGGGCCGTTATCGGGTCCATGATAGGCTTGTAAGTTGTAAGTGCGTTCTTACGGGACATGTAAGGGCCGTAACACCGAAGATATGGGTGATATCAAAGTTCGGTGATTCGTATGACCCTCTCGGGGCACCGAGAGTCCTCTAAGGTCATCATAGACCCCTCCTCCCCCCCAAAAAAAAACGTTTGAGCAGAAATGATACCCGGATTCCCGAAAGCCGAAAACGAAGGCTATAATCAACGTTTTTTGGGCTTGCGAGAGGCCCCAAATGAAAGTGGATATTTTCGCACCACATCGAACAAAACATCCCTAGGGGACATGTGAGGCCCTCGGGTCACTTATCCGGTCCTTCATAGCTTGGAAGGGCGTTTTACGGGACACTGGTGTAACAATTAAAACACCAAAAGAAAGGGGTGATATCAAAGTTTGGGGATCCGGATGACCCTCCCGGGGCACCGAGGGTCCTCTAGGGCCAAGATAGATCCCTCGGAAAAGTTTGGACAAAAATGACACCCGGATCCCCGAAAGTAGAAAACGAAGGCTAATCAACGTTTTTGGGCTTCCGGGAGGGCCCGAAATAAAAGTGAATATTTTCGCACCACATCGCACAGAACATTCCTAGGGGACATGTGAGGCACTCGGGATTGTTTATCCGGTCCTTGATAGGCTTGGAATGACGTTTTACAAGACACTGATGTAAGAATTGGAACACCAAAGGCGAGGGTGATATCAAAGTTCGGGGAACCAGTTGACCCTCCCGGGGCATCGACGGTCCTCTAGGGTCATGATAGACCCCCCGAAAAAGTTTGTGCAAAAATGACACCCGGGCACCCGGAAGCCGAAAACGATGGCTATAATCAACATTTTTTGGGCTTTCGGTAGGCCCCGACATGGAAGTTGATATTTTCGCACCATATCGAACAGAACATCCCTAGGGGACATGTGAGGCACTCGTGATCGCTTATCCGGTCCTTGATAGACTTGGAATGGCGTTTTACGGACACTGGTGCAAGAATTGGAACACCAATGGCGGGGGTGATATCAAAGTTCGGGATCCATATGACTCTCCCGGGACACCGAGGGTCCTCTAGGGTCATGATAGCCCCTCCGGAAAAGTTTGGGCAAAAATGACACCTGGGCCCCCGGAAGTCGAAAACGAAGGCTATAATCAACGTTTTTTGGGCTTCCGGGAGGCCCCGACATGAAAGTGGATATTTTCGCACCATATCGCACAGAACATCCCTAGGGGACATGGGAGGCACTCAGGATCGCTTATCCGATCCTTGATAGACTTGGAAGGGCGTTTTACGGGACAATTGTGTAAGAATTGGAACACCAATGGCGAGGGTGATATCAAATTTCGGGGATCCAGATGACTCTCCCAGGGTAGCGAGGGTGCTCTAGAGTCATGATAGACCTCCCGGAAAAATTTGGGCAAAAATGATACCCGAGCCTCGGGAAGCCGAAAACGAATGCTATAATACACGTTTTTTGGGCTTTCGGGAAGCCCCAGAATGAAGGTATATATTTTCACACCACATCGCACAGAAAACCTAAAGAGACATGGGAGACCCTTGTGACCGTTTATCCGGTCCTTGATTGGCTTGGAAGAGTGTTTTTCGGGACACTGGTGTAATAGTCAGAACACCAAAGACATGGATGATATCGAAGTTAGGGAATCCGAATGACCCTTCCGAGGTACCGAGGCCCGAGGGTCCTCTAGGATAGTCATGGTAAACCCCTAGATAAGTTTAGGCAAAAATGACACCCGAGCCCCAGGAAGGCCAAAAGAGCTTATGGGAGGTCCCAGCGAATGTGGATATTTTCGCGCCACATTGCACGAGACACCCGTAGGTGACATGGGAGGCCACTGGGACAGGTTAATTATTGGGTCTTGGGTAGGCTTGAAAGGCCTCTTACTAGATATCGGAGGCTAATCCACAGTTTTTGGATATCGAGCATGACTTCTCTCACCACACCGTGCCGCCAAACTTACCCCTAAATCCCCTTTTGCATTTTAGTGAGGTCTCATAATTTTTTCTAATTATTTTGAAGTGATTTCTTTTCCTTTTTTTCTTTTTTCTTTTTTTTTTGTTTTTTATGTTTTTCTATTTTTCAGCGTACTTTGTAGTTAAATATATAGCTACAATCTATGAATAATAAGGAAAAAAATGATTTTCCCTAACTTAATAATATACTTGAAAATTTTGAATATGAACTCAAATCACAACCCAACTCTTTTTTTATCAAATCCACAATATATAAATCTTAGACAATAAAGATTAGTTGACACTTAAGGTGTGTTCTTTTCCACTTTACAGTAATTTGTTAAGTTCAGTTTATTTTAGTGGTAAAGAACACTCTTAGTATTGAGTTTACGGTTCAATATATAATTTGGCTTTGATCATTTACATTTTTCCACATACATGACCAACATATGCTTCTTGCTTCCACAGGACCCCCTTTTTCTCCCTCTTATATCGTAAATTATTGCCAGATTCTCATTCTGTTGATAGATTCCCCAACTTGTAGAGTACTTTTTATATATGTATCGAAGAGATAAGAAAGACATATGCCCGAAGCATTGAAGAGAATTATGTATGATCACATTCATGAACATGAAGTGTTCGGTGACCTCATCTATATGAACTTAATTAAGAACATACAATAAAAACAAATTAAACCAAACATAAATGTCTCTACCAATATTCCCTAAATATGAAAAGATATCTTCCCTCTTAACTCTAAAGTTCTGCTAAAAGCTCAAACCATTAACCAATAAAACTAGCATAGTAGCATGTCTTATTGACTCATATTCATAAATATTGTGGGGTAGATATAGTTTGTGAATTGTTGTCAATTATTCACCTTGCTCCTAAATCAAAGCAAGGGCTATGGACTATGGTGATTGGCAAGGGGCCAGTTAGCAGTTAAAGGAGAATTGACAATTAACCAATCCGTAAGTACTCACATTATTGGTAGTTTGGAGGAATCAACCCCATGGATACACTACTGATGTCTCTAGCTCTACTCAAACATCTCTCGCTTCTTTTTATTCCCTTTTTTACTGCATTGTGTGTATCATACACCAAGTATATGACTATCATTCTCATGAACGTACGAGCTTACTTAGTGCTATAAGCATGACGCATGGCCACACATAAGATTCATTTGGCACATAACAAAGGTAACAACGATTGCGTTCGTTTAATTTCTATAATCATCTACCAATTTCGCGTGCCGAAAAAATTCTAATATTACATATTTTACTTAAACTACATAACTTTTCTATTAAGCCTACTTTTTTTGCTACCTCGTGTGTGAATAGGTTTATTGCATCCCAAAAGTGAATTTGGATAATTAAGTTGCACCAAATCCAATAGTATCTTTAGGATAACGAAATCACACGCCTTAAAACTCATTCATTGAACCCAAAATTCCTGTTTTTTTTAACACAAATTAGTGAAAGACAAAAATAATTCAATGGGTTGAAAAATAAGTCGATGGCTAAAATGAGTCATTGCATTGTTTGACCAAAGTTGCTAATGAAAATCAACCACTTTGTTAATGCAACTGTAAATGGGCCTTACATTTGACCAAAGAAGGATGAAATTTGTTTGGCAACATGATCTTCTTTGATACAATTAATGTGGTAGATGTCAATGAAAAGAACTTGAAAGGCCATTGTCATAGGCTCGTTGCTCAATCTTTCAAATCCTTTCAGTATTAGCAACTGTCGAAAGCTTAGGGATTACGGCTGTCATGACCAAGTCAACTCAAGGTGGTTGGTTGGTAATACTAAAATGTACAGTTTTAAAATCTCATCTGAAGTTAATATTAGTACTTAAATATTGGTTTGAGTTTTTTATCAACAGATAACGGCTTAAACTGTGTCTCCATAAAAGCATTTGTGTAAGTTTACAGTTTGCCTTATCTTGTGCGTTAACCAAATAACACCATGAAATAGATACTTTATGATGAAAATTCTCTACAATACACACATTTCCGCATTTATGCTTTATATTTGCGAATGTTTGACACAGGTTAATTGACTACAAATAAAAAAAAATCAAAAAGTCCTTTATGAGGTCGCCTCAAGGTGAGCCCCCTCTATATTCAAGCATGACATAAGCATGACGTCATGCTTATTAAAGGGAACTCACCTTGAGGCCACCTCATACGAGTTTTTGTGTAAAAAAATAAAATAAAAGTAAAATATTTAACATGTGTCAATCCTTAAGTGTAATGCGTAAATGTAAAATAGCGTATTGGAGGAGATTCTGGTATTGCTTAAGATTGAGGTAAATGGATTGTACAATGCATTTAGAATATTCAATATTTTCAGGACACTAAATTGAAAGGAGAAGTGCTTTCGTTCTCAAATTCTCATGTAAGAAGAAAAAAATCCGGATTGACATGATCCTTGTTTGTCAGATTCAGAAGTGTGAATTTACCACCCGTACTAAACGGAAACAAAATTCCAACAGAAGAAGAGTTGGGCTTTCTCTTCGCCAATGAATTCTGTGGTGGGCCGTGTGGGCCCTATTTAGTGGTCCATAGTCGTAATTGGTGTGCACATGGGCCATCAATGCGCCCATTTTTGGATCAGCTTCTGAAATTATTGGTTTAACAATTCTTAGCTACTTGCTTCACAAGTGATTGATAAGAAAACTTAATTGAGTGGCAATTTCTATCCAATGTGACACATGCAATGCATGATGAATGATGATGGAAAGAGAAAAGAAAAGGAGATGTGGGGTCCGGTTGGAAGGAATTATAGGTAGAATAGATGAAATGCAATCTAGCTCCGAGTAAAGATGAGTCGAGCTGGCGGAAAGTGTGTTTTTTTTAAGATAATATGGATATCCAATCTTTTTTCGCTTGACTATTCTCATAGACCCTGAACTTAACGACATGGAAAATCTCTAATGGTCTTGAGAACGCTCAAATTTAGGACCTCTGAAATAGATCTCAAGTCGATTCAGGAGGTTCTATGTGCTTCTAGAACAGATTTATGGTGATGTAGATTACTCCGTATTACATTGAGACTCATGAGAGTAGTCTCTTTTTTCACACTACTAAATATTCACAGAAAATCTTACATCATGTTTTCTTCTTTTTTGGCTACTAAGTTTATTGCTTTTTATTTTGCTCGTCAAAGATTATTTGGTTGTACTAATAGCGATACCCAAAAAGACAAACCTACAACCTACACGCCATATCCCATGGGGAATTTGTCACTCGTGAAAGAACAAGAATGTACCAACAAATTACTAGTACTAGGAACAAAGTATAAGCTAATAAAAAGACTAGAAATTAAGCAAGAAATGTCATCAAGGACCCTTTTAATCTTCCATAGATAGGGCTTGCCTCTCTTGATGTTGTTCACTGAGTTTATTGACTTGATTTTAGTAGGTAACAGCACAAACAAGAGTTTCATACTCTTGAAGAGATTATCAAATAAACACGTTACTTTGGGTCAAATCCCCGTTGAGTTGCTGTATAACAGATACTACAATCAATTATCAAAGAACCACGAAAAAAGGGGAGTACAAGATTACAACCAAGTAATATAACAAAAACAACGAGCAAAAAAAGAGTAATATAAGAAAAACAAAATCCAAGCACAAACTGTCAACTGAAAGACATTTCTCTCGAAAAAAAAAATGCAAAGTTTGCTTTAGCGTTGAATACCTAGCATAATAATCTTCGCTGGTATTCAAAGGAGGGAAAGAATGTTCCTTTAGAAATCTTTCGGATCACATCCATAAAGGCTAAGAACTGAATATTCAACTTCAAATTAATTAACACAATAGCTACATTGGGGCGACTCTGGCCTTGTACATGCAAATGTATGCCATATGCCAATCACCTGAAACAGATACAAACAAGTTACATTAGATCAGGGCTTCAGGGTCAGGGGTAAGTACATATGAGGGTTATGTCACTGGACGTTGAAGTCGTTGATACAACAAACTGATACAGAAAGAACATGGATGGATGACTTAATTTGTCATTGGCGCCAACGTTGCATAAATAATGACGATAATTGACAAAGAAAATATGTGCTAGGAACTAGACTAGGGTAAGAGATCGTAAACCAAATATGCTCCCTTGATATATCTAGAGGTACTTATTTCCAGATAGCACAAATGTGGCATTTTTTATTCCCGTTTGAGTGATCCTAGCTCCTAGGATTAATTTTATTTCGAAAATAAACTTACCTCCACCAGAGAGTTTAACAATGTCTTCTTCTCGTTGGGGAATTGGATTGTCAT
This sequence comes from Tetragonia tetragonoides, assembly GCA_038025085.1. NCBI lineage: Eukaryota > Viridiplantae > Streptophyta > Magnoliopsida > Caryophyllales > Aizoaceae > Tetragonia > Tetragonia tetragonoides. The sequence continues at coordinate 49,587,872 of CM076145.1, forward strand.
CATCATACTCAACCCATTTTCCTGCAGGCAACATGTATCATAAGTGCAATGAATATCTAAAATAGAGTTTTGATTAAAAACAGGAATACGTTCTTCAAGTACTGACCGTTTTCTTGCTTCACCCAGGCAACATAATGCCCTGAATCAGCACTCCTTCCCTTGTGGGTTAATACAGACACCAAATCATAAACTCCAGTCAAATTTTCAGATGGAAGCGCTGAGATGGAAGATAGAAAATTGTCAAAATGAGGCACAATTAGACTGTGTAACAAAATTAACCTTGAGGCCTCTTAGCCCCCTTGAACATGCAACAGCACATATACAATCATGTATTCTTAGCAATGTAGGAAAGCCTAAGGTTCATGAAGATAGGGGATGCCCCTTTTTACAAGACTGGGATCATAGCAGCAACAATGAGTTTGGACAGCAGAGACATTCATGTAGAAAATATCATCAACACCAAAGTGGAAGGCCTGAGCCCTGAGCCATGGCTAGCGGAATTGATGGGACACGACATAAGAACATTACAAGTGAACCACACAGCAAGACTGCAAACTCAGTAAAGTTACTGCTTGGATTACCATCTGTAGGCACCTTTTCAGTTTCCAGTCTAACCTACTCGAAACATGTAGTCAAGAAGACATACAGCACAACAACCAAGAGCAAATAATAAGAACAAAGAGGCGGCATTATGACTCCTTCTGGCAATATACTGGAGTATGTGAACTGATTGTAGAAAGTTACAGAAAAAATAAATAAAGTATATATCAGAAACATCACATTTGCCCATTCAAAGCAGGGTTTCTGGATGTCAAGAGTCAAGACTGACAGCACGAAAACTGTGGGTACATTGGAGAGGTCCAGAAACCTCAAAAAAATATATATATATATAACATGATATGGAAAAAACACAAGTTGCAAGGCAGGAGGAATGCTATTATTTCAAAAACAAATATATCCATCATAAAGCTCTAATTAAAAGACTTTATTATGGAGTTGCATGCCAAACGTGCAATTAACAATTAAAAAGTCCATACATGAAGGAGGCAATGCTTCTTTGTTTGTCATATCTAATACTTCCATAACTGGAGGGACCATCAGCCATTTGTGGTACGTAGCAATATGAATTGCTAGTGAGTAGCTAACAGGATATCCAGACCATATACACCACAAACAACGATCTATATTTGATTCACTAAAACTGAATTCACTCTTTCTATTTTAAGAGTCCTAGAAAAAATGTAACGTATCCATAAAACCCTCTGTTCTGAAGAATGACATTATTTATTCCGACCAAGTTGAATGTGATATTTTTTCCTAAAAATACGAACAATATATGGGTGGGTCACGCATATTAAATTATAACCGTTGGCATTAATCAACCTTTTCCCTTAGTTAACCATTTTCTTTTCTAACTTATTGAACCACATTGACATCTTGTCCTCTTTGCTGTAAATTTTTTTTGCTATTAATAAAAAAGATCTCTCTTTATCTTAAATCTAAAAAAAATCACATTAAAGCTTTTCATGAACCACATGATATTGGTTTTATTAATCTTTTTTCAAAACTTGCCATTTATGATATATCAAGTGACATTCTTTTTGGCGAATGGAGAGTAACATTTTGTTCTTGAGCTTCCTCCCTTAAACATATGTTCTTAAAAATCACACTATATGAAGAGGCATTCAATCTAAAAGAAGAAATTATGACAAAAGCCAAATCATGAAATTCCTTATGCTAATCTTTATCACTCATCTACCTTCTTGAGAGGTTCCTGTAGATGATTCTCCAACAATATTTGAGGAACCCTGTCATCAGATGAAATAAACACCACAAGGTAAACATGAATGGACATAATCTATGGTATTTGAATAAGCATTTACCAATAACTGTTCAATTCAACTTTTGGATACCTCTGCGTCAACCATCTTGACATCATTCACCTTAGAACTAGAGCTCTTTTCACTAGGTTTTAGACCCAGCTTTTTTCCTTCCTCGTCTCTTAAAATCTGAAAGTTATATGTTGACATGAAAATCTTTACGATTGGTGAAATGGGAAACAACATTAAAGGGCCTAAATCGACAAAATACACGAACATACCCGACGAGGAACTTCTAGCTTCTTTTTAAGATCATCTGAACACAAATCGTAAACATCTAACTCCAACGGATAGTCAACTTTCTGGAGATAATAATTTAGTAATTAGAATGCAAGTTCTAAGCAAAGTGTAATGGAACACAACAATCTTGAGGCTTTAAACTTCTGCTTGACAAATAGAACCATACACAAACCATGGAAACAAACCATGTAGAAATAGAATTACCCGTAAGATCTTTGCCTTCTGATTTGACTCTCGCTTCCAAAAAAATCGAACAAACTGAATGGTCAAGTACCTTCAGCAAAAAGAGAAATTAAGAAGTCTTCAACTACAGCGTGAAAGAATGGCATATTGTCAATTCTACGGAGAAGGATGCAAAACAGAAAAGACATAGTGTATGTAGAAGTGCACACACGATTAAATTACAAACTACTACTTTTATTCTAGTATGGTGGCACTTGTCCACTCTAAATGAGGGACAATAAATTCAAACCCCCAGAAAGAGGGAAAATATCCAGCTGCAAACATCATTTTACATTTTTTTGCAGATTGAAGCACAAATTAGGCAAGCTCTTTCTCAAGGCTGTATGTTATCCATGGTTGGAAAATAAAAGAAGTTACCTTGGCAAACTACTAATAAGTGACTCTTTCAAATAGACTGCACTACGGCCCAAAGCAGGCGAGTTCTTCTCGAGATCAGATTTCAAGCCCTGCAGAGAGATAAAAGCCATTTTTACCGAATTCCATAACGAACAGTTCCAGTAAATAATCTCACTGACTGAGCACCATAAAGGAACTAAGTGCTCACAGGAAATGGGCAAATATATGAATATATGTCACCACAAACTGTCATCCATTAACAAGAAACGTTACTGTCACAACTTAGACACTAATACTCTGCATGGCAATATATACAGTGGTTTTTTTCCTCCTCTTTTCCATGGTGGGAAAAAGGGGAGAGGAATAGGCTGCCCCATGTCAGGTTGCCTATTCCAGTAAGGGGAATTGTTTGGTAAAACAGACTCCCACGGTCCCACCCTGCCAACCCACTTTCCACGGGAAGAATGGCTATACTGATACCTTGCCAGATTCTGACGCCAGAAGTAAGTTGTGAATAAGCACCAAACAACTTGCAGCCACTAATGACATAACAACATACCCTTACGAAAGGAAAGCAAATTGACCATACTGACGAGTATAAAAAAAGGGGGACAAAGGAAAGAGCAAAGCACAGGGATGAAGCTGAAATGCGTAATTAATATGAATACATCCATGTAATACTTACATGCTTTAGCCCCTCATGTAAATGGTTCACCTCCTGCGATATGTGACATTTAAGGGCAAAAGTTGATTCAACCTCCGTACTTTCTTCACCGCTTTCTTGACAATGTACCCTATCACACACCACCATTCAATATTGGACATTAAAACAGCTGTATAACCAGTTCAGAACTGCCAGATATCACCTCATGTGATAAAGCATTGGTAACTGTACTTTATTAAAAAAAATAAAGGTTTGACTAATGTATCATCCAATTCAGGGAACAACTGTCTGAAGCTCACATAAATGATCAAAACTTTCAGTATATCTAAGACTAAAGATTAAGACTGCCTTGACAAAAACACGGAATCCTCGAAAACACATCCAAGGAAATTGCCTACCCACAGTAGCTATAGGTTTCAGATGGGTTTAATAGCCTAGCCACTAGCTAGGCACATCGTTATAATTAGTGCATAGAACAGGTTCAACTATATGTTTGACATGAATTTGACTCAAAGATGTAGCAAAGATAGTGTGCAAGACTGTTTCCGTATGGATTAAAAGAAAGACCTGCTTGGGTGAGAAGGGAACATAAACTCCAACCAAAGAGTTCTTGGTGGTCATGAAGGGAAGTGACGCAACTAGGAGAGATCACAAATTGTTTGTTAACAATTTACAATATATAACCCTGAAAGGCAATATCTGAAGGATGATGCCCTATTTTGACTAGGAAAACATCTCAAAATATGCTCCACCAAGAATTCAATAAATGCATGCAGTTAAGAGAAACCTCTTCTACATAAAATAGTTTGACTCCCGATCTCTATATTTCAATTTCAGTGACAACTCGTGCATGTCGACCTCCTGCTACAAGTGACTCAACAGTGTAAGTGGTAGGGCATGAAAGTTGACAGAGTATGACTCTTTGAGGAAAATGAGTGATGAAATGGTCAAACAGAGCACAAATAAGAAAGTGTAGTCTGGTAGCAGTAAAATTAGTAAAAATTAGTAAAATTAGCACTTACATGAGTTAGCAACAACAGTGAATGTTCCTCACTTGCACAGGAAATTTCTTTTCTCTCTCCCTCCCCACAAAATATTCTCACTTAATTGCAACTTTTATAAGCAATTTTCTTTAGGCCTGAATCAAGAGCGTTTACCTGCTATCAAGCTGAATTCCAAAAAGGGCCTTCACAGCACTCAGATTATCACTACACAGAACAACAAAATATAAGCATGACTAAAATGAAATCTAGTACGATTGATTTGGAGATGGCAATTACAGAGACATCAACCATGAAACGGAGCATAATAGATCAGAATCAAACTCATACAGTTGGCAAAACTACCAAAATCAGACACAGAAAAGGAAGACATCCTTCGGTCTTGCAAAACTATAAAACGACCCTGTACTCCGGGTGGTCCATTTCCAATTGCAAGGGGGATGATTATGCCAAATAGCCAAAGTTAGCACACAAAAAAGAAGGGGGAGGGGGAAGAAGAAAAATGGCTCACAGATACTGTATCATTGGGAAGTAAAGAAGGCAGTAACCAGAAGCACTATATGTGATGACCAATAAGAAAACTGGATAATCACACTAGATAACAAAACATACAGGAAGAAAGGCAACGAAAAGACAAATTTAACCAAGTGAATACCACAGTTCATCATCCATTCAACTAATTTTCACAAAGACAAAACAAGCTACCTAGAAGTGGGTGATTTGAGAGACTGAGAGAAGGTGTACAACAGTTGCGTCCAGCATTCCTCAGCATCCTGTCAGTTCATTATGGATATGAAGTAGATCAAATGAGGAGCAGATACAACGCAACAAAAGTCCTAAGATGAGATAGTCAACTGAGATTGAACCTGTTGCATGAAAGAACCATTATGCAGTTGGCCAAACTGAGGAAACTTCTTACGCAGTACCTGTGGAGGTCAATTGAATTTATTATAGCTCTCATGCTAGAAAATTCATGATCTTTTCATACACCCCAAAACCCTGTAATGAACCACGATCCATCATTCCCCTACCATTTCTAATTCTTCGTACTCTAGCTCGCATCTAGCACATCATCCAGGATAAGAATTAAGAACGGCATGTTAGAATATAGGTTGTCAATTTGAATAAACAAACAGGGAAACACGCATCAAGGTGTTCAACTGGATGAAGTATGCCACCATTTAGATTCGATAACTGATATATGTAATATGTTACAGAAAACTCCAGCAAACACAATTTAGCAAAATCTGGTACATCTAGGACTAGAGCCATGCATAATACTATAATAGGAATCTATGTAATAAGGCTAGTAGAGGAAATACATGATATAGAGTAAGGCTATGATTATAAAATTAATTTAATAGAACTCCTAATGTGATAAGGTTAGTAAGAGGAAATACATGATATAGAGTAAGGCTATGATTATAAAATCAGTTTAATTCTACTTGTAAAGTGATACGAAGTTATGGGCATACCATCCAAAATTGCATTGGTGCCACTGGTTTGACATTCTTATCAAGCTCGTTAAATAAATCTTTGGTGGCAACTGTCAAGAGATGAGAAGTCTGATCTACTTCATTGCGTCCAGCTTGTGAATACCTGCTCAGATATGTACACAAAAGTATTGACAATGGCAAGAAGAGTAGATTATAAATTAATGGACTGAAGATTCTTAATATACTTTTAACATTAACATACACCAACTTTAGAAGAAAGGATTAACTCACTCCAATAATGCAGACTTCAACTCAGGAACTGAATTTAGGCATTGAATTGTGGAATTCATGTAGCATGTATTTCCCAAGTTGAAAAGACCAGCAGAATGGCCCTGCAAACCAAAAAATAAGGACAAAAATTTGTGATCACACAAGTAGAAGGAACGCTCGTATCAAACTCTAGGCATGTATACCCCACAAATGAGATAGGAAAACAGAAATGAAAGAAAGCAACATCTGCCACAGACCCACAGTTCTATCCATAATGATTTAAAAGGTGCAGAAGCAAAATGCAAACTACATAAGGGAGTAAAGGGACTAACTGGACAAGTATACCACAAGAAAATGACAAATTCCTAAGTTGCAAATCCTAAACATAAAATCATCATAAGCGGATCTTTCCAAAAGTGTCCCTAGCAAACAGCTTTTCTCTGTGATTTGTTTTTAATTGGCTAATAATTTGTTTGAGTTTCATTCTGACACAGACTATTGCAATGTTTTTCAGACAGGAAAAATAAGTTTATTAGAGGGGAGCTGAGTTATATAAAGCTGACACAACCTGCTGTTACAAACTTACAAGGTCTAGAAATCAATATAGGCATTTTTCGGGAGCAATGAGACATGCCACCAAAGGGAGAATTTTAAGAGCACGCCACCTAAGCGAAGATAATGACAAAAAGTAGTTGGTGTAAAAAGTTTAGGAGTGTTACATAACGACAAAAAATAACTGGTTAAACGCTTAGGAGTCTTAGCATTCTTGCTGTTAAGGATTCTTGAGAGGTTACTTTTCGTCAAATATTCAAATCATTTATAATAATTTTCATACATCTCAAAAAATAACAAAAATTACACCATCAGATTCGGAACGGAAAATATTTCGCAATGAGATGCAAGTACAATATGTTTAGAACATATGAGTAAGAGTGTTAAGTTATATTGCCACATCCTCAAAGAGCATAGAGTGATGCCACAATTAAAAAGAGACGTGTCACCTAAGAAAAGAGCATAGAACGCGCCACCTAAGCAAACACAATAATACCAAAAGTTTATCAAAATAAAAGATAATTATATATCACTCATGCTTTTGGGGTTCTGCCTCTTACACCAGTGTCCCGTAAAACGTCATTCCAAGCCCACCAAGGACCCGATAACCTACCCCGAGGGCCTCCCATATCCCCTAGGGGTGCCCCGTGCGATGTGGTGCGATAATATCCACCTTCGTTCCGAGGCCTCCCGAAAGCTCAGAAAACATGGACTATAGCCTTCGTTTTCGGCTTCTCGGGGCTCGGGTGTCATTTTTGCCAAAACTTCTCCAGGGGGTCTATCATGACCCTAGAGGATCCTCGATGCTCAAGGAGGGACATTCGGCTACCCAAACTTCAATATCACCCATGCCTTTGGTATTCCGGCTCTTACACCAGTGTCCAATAAAACGCCCTTCGAAGGCTATCCGGTCCTATTCCGGCTCTTACACCAGTGTCCAATAAAACGCCCTTCGAAGGCTATCAAGGACCGGATTAGCGACCCTGAGGGCCTCCTATGTCCCCTAGGAGTGTTCCGTATGATGTGGTATGAAAATATCCACCTTTGATTTGAGGCCTCCCGAAAGCCCAAAAAACATGGATTATATAGCTTTCGTTTTCGGCTTCCCGAGCCGCGTGTCATTTTTACCCAAACTTCTCCGAGAGTTCTATCATGACCCTAGAATACCCTCGATGCCCCGAGAGGGACATCCGAATCCACAAACTTCGAAATCACCCATGTCTTTGGTGTTTTGGCTCCAACACTAGTGTCCCATAAAACGCCTTCCAAGCCTATTAAAGACTGGATAAGTGACCCCGAGGGCCTCCCGTGTCCTCTAGGTTGTTCTGTGCGATGTGGTGCGAAAATATCAAACTTCGTTCCGGGCCTCCCGGAAGATAAAAGACGTGGATTATATTTATCGCTTTCGTTTTCAGCTTCCCAGACCCCGGATGTCATTTTTGCCCAAACTTCTCCGGAGGGGGTCTATCATGACTAGAGGTGGCCAGTGGGCCGGGTCCCAGGCACGTAATGGACCGGCACTAATCTGGGCCTACATGTCCTAGCTGAATAAAGCCCATGCCCAGGCCCATAATAGGCCCTAGCATAGGTAGTGCGTGCTTGTGCTGATCTAACAAAAAAACATGATGCAACCCATAACCGGCCCACTTAAACAGGCCCAGCTTCGGCCCGTTAAAAGCCCGCCACAGCAAGCCCAGTGTCGCACTTAGTTTAACCCCATGTCAAGTGACATCAAAGAAAAATGAAAAGTAATAAAGTACCCAAAAGTAAAATAGCAGCCCTACCTTCTTTTACTCCATCTTTTCTTCCCTCTTTGTCATTAAGCCATCCCTCATTCTCTGATTGTCTCACACGCCACTCACCCCCATTTTTAGAAAATTGATTTTCTCTCTCCTCTGGTTTAATGATGGTAATGCGGTTGATGTGTATTGAGTAATTCTAGAGAGCATGTGTGGAAGCCTAGAAGGTGGGTTTCACGAAAACCCCCCAAAAACAGCCCAGAACCAGCACCAAGCCCGGCATTGACCCCACCCCGGTCCAGCCACAGGTCAGTTCACGGCAGGACCATTTTCTGACTAGTGCCTTGTTGTGAGCAGGCCCAAGCCCTTCAAGAAACCGGCCCATGGCCAGGTCTAATCATGACCCTACAGGACACTCGATCCCCCGGTAGGGACATGGATCCCCGAACTTCGATATCGCCCACGCATTAGGTGTTCCGGCCCTTAAACCCACGTCCTTCCACGCCTATTAGGGATCGGATAAGCGACCCCGAGGGTCTCCCATGTCCCTATGGGTGTTCCGTGCGATGTAATGTGAAAATATCCACCTTTGTTTAGAGGCTCCCCGAAATCCCAAAAAACGTGGATTATAGCCTTTGTTTTCAGCTTTCCAGGCCCCGGGTGTCATTTTTGCCCAAATTTCTCCGGGAGGTCTATCATAAACATAGAGTATCCACGGTGCCCCGTAAGGGAGATCCGAATCCCCAAACTTCAATATCACTCATGCCTTTGGTGTTTGGCTCTTACACCAGTGTTCCATAAAACGTCATTCCAAGCCTATCAGGGACCAGATAAGCGACCCCGATGGCCTCTCATGTCCCCTAGGGGTGTTTCGCGCGATGTGGTCTTAAACTGTCCACCTTCGTTTCAAGGCCTCCCGGAAGCCCAAAAACGTGGATTATAGCCTTTGTTTTCGGCTTTCCGGGCACCGGGTGTCATTTTTGCCCAAACTTCACAAAGGGTCTATCATGACCCTAGAGTAACCTCGGTGCCTCGGGAGGGACATCCGGATCTCCGAACTTCGATCACCCATGCCTTTGGTGTTTTGGCTCTAACACCAGTGTCCCGTGAAACGACCTTCCAAGCCTATCAAGGACCGAGTAAGTGACCCTGAGGGCCTCCCGTGTCCTCTAGCGTTGTTCCGTGCGACGTGGTGCAAAAATATCCACCTTCGTTTTGGGGCCTCCCAGAATCCCAAACAACGTGGATTATAGTCTTCATTTTCAATTTCCCTGGCCCCGAATGTCATTTTCGCCCAAACTTCTCCGGCAGTCTATCATTACCCTAGAAGACCCTCAGTGCCCGGCAGTCCGGCAGTGACATCGGGATCCCAGAACTTTGATATCCTCAATGTCTTTGGTGTTCCGACTCTTACACCAGTGTCCCGTAAAGCGCCCTCCCAAGCCTATCAAGGACCGGATAAGCAACTCCGAGGGCGTCCCATGTCCACTAAGGGTCGATGTGGTATGAAAATATCCACCTTCCTCCCGGAAGCCCAAACAACGTGGATTATAGCCTTCGTTTACGGCTTTCAGGAGCCCAGGTGCCATTTTTGCCGACACCTCTCCGGGGGTTCTATCATGACCCTAGAGTACCCTCGGTGCCTTGGGAGGGACATCCGGACCCCCGAACATCGATACCACTAATGTCTTTGGTGTTACCGTAAAACGCTCTTCCAAGCCTATCAGGGACCAGATAAGCGACTCTGATGGCCTCCCATGTCCCCAAAGGGTGTACTGTGCGATGTGTTCTGAAATATCCACCTTCGTTTCGGGCCTCCCAGAAGCCCAAAAAACGTGGATTATAATAGCCTTTGTTTCCAGCTTTCAGGGGCCATGCTACCATTTTTGCACAAACATCTCTGGGGCTATCATGACCCTAGATTACACTCGGTGCCCCGGGAGGGACATCCGGATCCCCGATCTCGATATCACCTATGCCTTTGGTGTTTTGGCTCTTACACTAGTGTACTGTAAAATGCCCTTCCAAGCCTAACAGGGACCGGATAAGCGACCCCGAGGCCTCCCATGCCTCCTAGGGGTGTTCCGTGCGATAAGGTGGGAAAATATCCACTTTTGTTCCTGGGCCTACCGTAAGCCCAAAAAACGTAGATTATAACCTTCGTTTCAGGCTTCCCGGGACACGGGTGTCATATTTGCCCGAAATTCTCCGAGGGGGTCTATCATGACCGCAGAGAGCCCTCGGTGCCCCGGAAGGAACATCCGGATCCCCGAACTTTGATATCCCCTAGGGATGTTCCATGCGATGTGTAAAAATATCCACCTTCATTGCGGGGCCTCCCGGATGCCCAAAAAACATGGATTAATTAGCCTTTGTTTTCGGCTTCCCGGGCCCGGATGTCATTTTTGCCCAAACTTCTCCGGGTGGTCTACCATGACCCTGGAGTACCCTCGGTGCCCCGGGAGGGACATCCAGATCCCCGAACGTTGATATCACCCAGACCTTTGGTGTTGTGGCTCTTACACCAGTGTCCCATAAAACGCCCTTCCAAGCCTATTAGGGACTTGATAAGCGACCTTGATAAGCGACCTGGAGTGCTTCCCATATCCCTTAGGGGTGTTCTTTGCGATGTGGTGCGAAAATATCCACCTTCGTTCCCGAAAGCCAAAAAGCCTTTATTTTCTGCTTTCCGGCCCCAGGTGTCATGTTTGCCCAAACTTCTCCGGGGGGTGTATCATGACCCTAGAGGACCCTCAGTGCCCCCGGAGGGACATTCGAATCCTTGAACTTTGATATTCCCCATGCCTAAGGTGTTCTAAGTCTTACACCCGTGTCCCGTAAAACGTTTTGCCAAGCCTGTCAGGGACCGAATAAGCGAACCTGATGGCGTCCCATGTCCTCTATGGATGTTCCGTGCGATGTGTGAAAATATCCACCTTCGCTCCGGGGCCTCCCGGAAACCCAAAAACGTGGATTATAGCCTGGTGTCATTTTTGCCCAAACTTTTCTGGGGGGTTATCATGACCCTATAGTACCCTCGGTGCCCCGTGAGGGATATCCGGATCCCCGAACGTCAATATCACCTAGTCCTTTGATGTGGCTCTTACACCAGTGTCGCGTAAAACACCCTTCCAAACCTCTTAGGGACTGGATAAGCGACCCTGAGCGCCTCCCATGACCCTTAGGGTGTTCCGTGCGATATGGTGCGAAAATATCCACCTTCGTTCCCGGCCTCGCGGAAGCCCAAAAAACTTGTATTAGCCTTCGTTTTCGGCTTCCTGGACCCGGGTGTCATATTTGCCCAAACTTCTCCGGGGGGTCTATCATGACCCTAGAGGACCCTCGGTGCCCCGGGAAGGACATCCGAATCCCCGAACTTCGATATCACCAATGCGTTTGGTGTTCCAGCTCTTACAGCAATCTCTTGTAAAACGCCTTTCCGAATAAGCCCGAGGGCCTAACATGTCCCCTAGGCGTGTTCCGTAGCTTTTGTTTTCGGCTTCCGGCGGCACGGGTATTAGTTTTGCCCTAACTTGTTCGGGGGGTCTATCATGGGCCTAGAGGACTCTCGGTGCTTCTAGGAGGGTCATCCGGATCCTCGAATTTCTATATCACTCATGCCTTCTGCGTTTAGGCCCTTACATTGGTGTCCGTAAAAACGCCCTTCAAGCATATGAGGGATCCGATAATGGACCCCAAGGGCCTTTTATGTTCTCTAAAAGTTTCCCGTGTGATGTAGTGCAAAAATATCTACCTTTGTTCCAGGGCCTCCCAAGAGAAACGTTTATTAGCCTTTGATTTTCGGCTTCACGGGGTCCGATTTTCGTTTTTGCCCAAACTTCTCCGGGAGGTCTATCGTCACCCTAGAGGACCTCTGGGACTCTGGCACCTCGGGACGGTCATACGTGTCCCCGGAGTCCGATTTCACCCATGGGACATGGGCACTAAGACATGGGATATGGGCCACCCATATGTTGTTTCAATAAACTTTTGATGTGTTTAGTTCATTTCGATCCAATGTCTACTACGATAATCTTTAATAGAAGAACTTTATAACAGAATATGTTGAAGTTTGTTAATAAAAGGCTAATAATCGTTTCCTAAGCACTCTATCAAATATAGAACAAAGTTTACAATATGACTAATTACAATGAGGACTATTATGCAACAAACAATGTCATTTAGGGGTAAGTACCTCTAGCTTTTATAGAGGCACCACACAAGCCAATGAATTGACTTTTTTTTTTTCAAAGGCATATACATGGTCAATGAATGACTATTACCATGACTTAAGGGCATCCCTCCCTCCAACATTTTAAAATTTTCCCTAAACAAATTAAAAGTCAGGCCGCGGATGAACCTGTCTAAATCCCGCTTTGGTGTTGTTTTAGTTTTAGTTTTATTTACCAGTTAATCACAAAATTAGCACCAAAAAAGAAAAAAAAAAAAAACTATTACAATAAAGTTAGAAGCGAGGTAACCCATCAGAAAACATTAAATTAAAAATAAATAAATAAATAAATAAAAACCAAAAAGAGTTGAAACATCCCGTGCATTGCCACTAGTATAAGAAAACTGATAAAGTTTTAGCTTGTTGAGGTAGCCCTTCCAAGCTAGGCAGCTAGCACCCCCCTCAAGCAAGCAAATGCACCTAAATTGTTGCCTATTGTCAACTACAAGGATAAAACAAAAGCACATAGGGTAGAAATGGCCATCCAAGAGAAGTAATCAGATTGGGAAACCAATTCACTCTATTGAAAAATTAATTCACTCCAACAAACAAGCATCTCTGGCCTTTTAAAAGCCTCAAACCATGCCCACATCCTATCAAACCTTCACCTGATTCCCACAATGTTAATCTTGAAACAAATACTTTTCCTTGTTCTTAGCATTGACCAACATAAGATGTTCTAATACCCAAGAATTAACAAATGCCAACCAACATATAAGAAGTGCAAAGTGTTTATTTTCATCAAGTAATTGGCAATCTCAAGCTATGGAATCAGGTTGGTAGAATGGTAATCCCACTCAATCACATGGAGCGAAAAAAAAAAAAAAAAAAAAAAAAGGCAGATGGAGAGATGGAGAGGTTGGGTGAGAGCGGAAAGGAAGAAATAAAATGCATCCTCCAAACCAAAGGGCATAGTAATACACAAGCCCACAAGTATTATAAGCAAGAAGCACACATGGTAATGTTACTGTGATTTTATATAGGAGTGGGTAGACTAATGACTACTTATTCATGCATGCTCTATTGCTTAGAGTGCTTTACAGAGGCTTTTTGAAATCTTTAAAAAGTCCCTTTGAACATGTTAGTTTCCAGATTGGGTACAGAGGCTTCAGGTCTAAAAAGGAAGGGAAATTTCTTTGTAGATATGCATTGTTTGCTATTGTTTGGTGCAATCGCACAGAGAGAAATACCAGGTGTTTAGGAATCAGTTTGTTCCGGAGATAGAAGTTGATGTGCTTTATTTCTAAATCAAACAGTTAATATTTGTATAGATGTTTCTTTGTCACATGAAATGGGAAGGACACAATACAAGTCATTAGCAAATCAAAAGCTTCCTAATCAGAACGCAAGAGAACAACAGACAACAGCTCAAGATTGGATCTTAAACAAGAGTTCTATTATTCCCCTGAAAACAATTTCATTTGAAACTAATCTAGAAAACCATACCACGGCTACTGCTTGTTCCTCCTCTGGTAGATCCTCCATGAACACTGGACTTTTCTCTGGAGCCTTTATTATCTCGTCAGCAGTTCCCATCATCATTAATCGCTGACCCTAAAAGTGAAGAAAATTCAGAAATATTTCAGAAACATTAATATCCAATTCTTCAGCGACAGGAAAAAATCACGAACCTCTTTCACTCCCACAGTTGACCAATCAGCATCATCCTGAATCATATATAAGACAAGTAAGTTAGTGGTGACATGAAGTTAAACTTGAACTCATCATATGGTCCCATTATGTAGTATCAAGTTTAGAAATCTTCCTATTTGACCCCCCCTCCCAAAGAAAAGAACAACATATGGTTTGAATATCTCATCTATGTATTCCTCCATTTGGCATTTAATTACCTTCAACAAGCCACCTTTAACCATTATTTTCTGCCTTTCAGGTGGCACTCCAGTTAGATCATACAACTGGCACTTGAAAACATAAGGGGGTTGACTCGTATCAATTTCCACACCAGGAAACACCTCCTTTTGCCACTTCACACTCACTGCAAGGGGCAATAATTATTATATTGTGAAATAAACTAGCTAGGGAAGCCCCAACGTACTCAGCAGGAACAACCGGAATGCAATGCACAAAGATCACAGAGACATGACAATCAATTACACCAGAATATTAAACGCGAGGGACAAAAAAGAAGGACAATAAGAAGAAATACTTTTCATTGCAATACATTAGTAGAAGAAGGCATTTCAATCTCGAATCATAACAGATAGCTATAATATCGAAAAGCAACCAGAGAATCAGGTCATGCTACAAAGACTTGGCAACCAGCAATTAGAACGAAAGTGCATTCTGGATATTGAAAAGGCAACATACTTGTGTTGCTTTCATAATTTCCTGATTCAGGCTGAGGCAAGCAATGCACAAACAGTTAATGCCGCAGAATGATATCCTGCCAAGTTTCTCCTAATAGTTCCTAATGCTGTAGTGTCCCACCACTCCACAAATCAAATGTGCTTTATAGTTGTTCACTGGTGCAGTTCTGCTATGTCATTGAAACAAATAATGTGAGTATTTCCTCTTTGCCATGTTTTCTTATGGTTTAAGTTTCAGCAAATTCTATGCCCCACTATGGCCATACTTTCACGCTCTCCCTCACCATCACACCTATTGAACACTCCAGGCTACTTTAAGCACAACTTACAGCTTGCAAATCAACTACTTCCCCTATAAGTGCATCAGGAACAAATTATCTCCTCACAATACACAGCTTCTGACGAGCAAAACATCAATAATTGTATACAAGTACTCCCACATCATCTACAAATAAGCAACACAATCACTGTGCCTTAATACTACCCACCAAAATTAAGCTGCAACATGGCTTTCTGCTAAACGCCATCTAGAATCATTATTGAAAAAAAAAGAAGAAGAAAAAAGTAGCAATGAACAATTACCCTTCTTGCCACGCTTAAACGTTGTCTTTTCTTCACAATTATACAGACATTCAGGTATGCTACGGCATAAGTTCAATAATAATTCTGATGCTACATAGAGAACTAATTTATCAAGAAAAATAATGTAGTTCTTGATATAACCCAGAACTTTTAAATGCCATAGTCAAAATATGATGCTATAAAAATCATGAAACAAAAACAAAATAACACCTCTTCTTACTATCATCAGACAAATCACATGCCACCAAATAAAACCTTTCATTTCGAAAAATTTCAATAAAACCGTTCAAAACCCTTAATCAAAAACTTCCAAGAAAAAATAAAAATAGCCACCGACCCACCGCATTATAATCCCAGCAAAATTAACCAGCATAGTTCAATCACCCAATAATTCAAAATACAAATTAGGGCACTAAACCTAAACAAGGCAATAATAGCTTAAATACAATAAGTCGCACTTCAAATTTGCTAGTAAAAATGGAGAAATCGAGAGGAGAGGGGAGGAGAGAGAAAAAGGAGTGTACTGACCAGTCGGCATGATTATGGAAGAGTTGGGTGAAAATGAAATGAAGATCGAGAAATAGAGGAAGGTCCTCAGATATGTAGATGTATCTGAGGTGTTTGCTTGCCTCAGGGGTAATTGCCGAACAAGGTTTTCAAAATATTCTCGATAGACGGTGTTTATAAAGGGGGTAAGGAAAGCCTTCTTGGTTCAATTGTGTATTAGTGATAATTTGTACTGTTTTGGAGGAGTATTAGGGCCCTTTGCCTACCTTCTACCAACTTCTTCTTTTAATATTATTTTAACTTCTTAGAAGTTGAAAATGGAGGGGAGAGTCAATAAAAAGGGGTGAACAAGAACAAATTTGGGAGGAGAATTGAATTTGTGGGAGCTAGGCCAAACAGGCCCTTTAGATTAGATTAGATTAGACTAGTAAGTTTCTTCAAACAATAAAAAAGATTAGACTAGTAAGTTCATGCTAGGTTAGTAGGTTATGTATGGTCCAACCGAAAACTATGGATTAGGAGTAGTATTGTTAGTCTTTCGTTTAGTGATTCGTATGATATTTGGCTGATCTATTTTATTGAAAAGGCGATTTATGATGTCGGAAATTCGGAATTGAGCATTCAAAAGTTGTAACAGAATCTTTCGCGAATATATCGTAATATGGAAAATAACAATTAATGAAAGTCGTACATAATTGTTTGAGAACTATGGATTAGGAGTAGTATTGTTAGTCTTTCGTTTAGTGATCCGTTTGATACTTGGTGGATCAATTTTATTAACAGGCGATTTATGAAGCCGGAATTGAGCATTCAAAAGTTATAGCATAATCTTTCGCGAATATGTTGTAATACGGAAAATAACGATTAATGAAAGTCGTAAGGAATTGTTGAATCTCTAGTGTTACATAGTTTTTCCATTCGAATGTTTTATGATATTTTAGGTCTCTATCTTGTTGAATTCGATCATTCTTGTAAGTGTCTTATGGTTTTTATTAAATGGAATTCGTTTTCCCCTACAAAAATTAAAAGAGTAATAATATTAGATTGTATTATTGTAAGTTGTCTCAAACTGAGTGTATTATTTGTGCATGGCTACTAAAAACTATACTTGGTCCTTATTATACCCTTATACTTTCATGTTGTTATTATGTTGAATAAGTTTGCGTTTGCCTCGATTAATGTCTGTCTAAATTGAACCAGTTTGAACTAATATAAACTTAATTTAACGAATTGGGATTGGTTTTTTGTTTATGATTATCATCCCTTTGTTACTTATCAAAATTTCTTTAATATTAGTAGTGAACTAATAGCTTAAATTTTCAATGTGACATATACTCAACTCCTAATTATTCTTTTACTCGTGCATGTCTTCTAAGTAATTTTAAACCATAGTAGGAAAAAAACCTAATTATTCACATAATCAAATTTTAAAGCATGTACCATGATAGAACTATGTAATTGTAGTCTTAATAAGTCTTTAAAAGTATATTGCAATGCCAACTTTTGTTTTCAATTGTAATCTTTGTTCATTTGTCCATATTAATTGGATATCGAATTATGGTGATGGAGAAAGACATAGTTTAGGGACTAGGGTAAGGCTTATGCTCCTCAAGTTTGTTCACGATTTGTTTTTTTTTTTTTTACATTGATTTTATTTTTCTGCTTTCCTTTAGTACGCTTGGTGTATTAGCATTAGGCTTTGACGAGTATTTATAAACTCTTACTCTCTTCGATCCACGGAAATCTTTACGCTTTTCTCTTATGTTTGGACCATGAAAATCTTTACGTTTCCTTATATAGTATTGTTTTTTAGAACCTTTTACTATTCTACCCCTCCCATTTTCTCACCCCATGTGCCTATTTTCAACACTCTCTCTCCTCCCTTTTCCACCAAAATCCTATCCCAAGATACTCTATCTCTCTCTCCTCTTAATTTCACGTCTAAAGTTATTTGTCATCAAAAACAACAAAAAAAAAAATGATCAATTAACTCTACCTCTCTCTCCTCTTAATCTCACATTTGACCACTTTGTTATCAAATAAATAAATAAATAAATAAATCTCACGCAAAGCTCATCCAACATCTGACCACTTTGTAATGACATTCGCTAGAATTTGGCGGTTGCTTCCAATTGTAAATTAGTCTCCCTCCAAATTTTTGATTATGAAATGGAAAGGCTTGGTTGATTTGCTGTTCAAAAATCTCACGCACCACTAGCCAAGTTACCAAAAAAAAAAAAGATTCTCATGCCACTAGTTACAAAAGTAAGAAAATCAATAAATATTCATTAAAATATTATTTTCTCTCTCTTACTACCTTATGTGCTCTTTTAATGGTAAAATTGGATTTTTTATGCTAAAAAGTGTTTTCCTTAATATTAGTCCAATTCTCCAAATGTAAAGATTTCCGTGGACCGGAGGGAGTATTACCTTATAACAAGAGTATATCACATGTGGGTTATGTATATGTTCGTGCCAACTAACAAGTGAATTAGTTGGAGCGTATTATTACACTAGCTACTTTATTTAGAGATAAGACAGAAAAGTCGATAGTAACCAAGCCATGATTTATGGTGCCCATAGTAGGAGACGTTAATCCTAACCGTTTTTTAAAAAAGGGCTCTATGACCTACGAGTATATGATATCGTATGTGAGTTTTATTTCGCGAGTGACAAGTGAGTAGAGAATTAGTTAGACCGAATTCCTACATCAGTTCCTTTATTTACAAATGAGCTAACAACCAAACCATTATTCATAGTGGCTATCAACTTTATTTAGCGTAAAAACCGATAACCAAATTATAATGATGATCCGGCGAACTAAATGTCTTTATCGTATAATATGGAAGGTTAATCAATACCCCTAACCACTTTTTTTTTTTTTTGAGGGAAATAGTGCCAACGAGGCACTAGTCTACTACTTGTATATTAATAGCATCACGCTGAATCAAACTTGCGACCTATTCTGGGAACACACCCTCCCAAAACCGATGACCAACTACCCATGGCTCACAACGAGCAAGCTCATGGGCGACACAATTACTTTTCCTAACAACATGAACAAATGAAATAGAGCTAAACACACTAGCTAAAGCCAAAATATCATCAACTAACAGACTCATATCTACAGAGGCATTCCCCTGTTTATTAATAGCAGAAATAATAAGCTTGCAATCACTTTCAATCACAATTTTACGTAGCCCCCGTGCCTCAGCAACCATGAGAGCTTTGTAAATTGCTTTTGCTTCACCCACAATTGGTGTCCAACTAGCCATAACCTGCTCCGTTACTCCCAGCAAGGTGTTGCCCATGAAATCTCGACATATAACACCCATCACAGTACCTCGATCCCCGAACGACGCTGCATCGACATTAAGCTTTATTATCCCCTCCAATGGAGGCTTCCATTTTGCTGTTGTGCGACCAACTCGAATCGGCTTCGTACTATCACCATCTTTAGCTATCCAAATCTCATTCGGAAATTTTGCAATCCCACTCATGATTTCCTCTGCCTTCCATCCTCGACCTCAAATACCCACTTATTTTTTGTACCCCAAATCTCCCAGCAAAGAGATAGAAACAAAGCAAATTGCTTTGCATCCATTTTATCAGAGGCCCATTCCATCCAAGTACACACGGAGTTCGTGACCCTGCCTTCCATCATCGGCAGACCGCTAGCTTCGAATACTTCTTGGCCAATAACACAATCACGCAAAGCATGGATTCCTGATTCTACCTCGGTGTCACAGATTGGACAACTAGCAGGTATTGTTGTGACCTGCCTATTGAGACCTTTACGGGTTGGGAGCGCCTCATGGCAGGCCCTCCAAGCAAACAGCTTGATCCGCGGGTTCGTTTCAGAGCTCCAAATAGAGTTCCAAATCTTCCAATCTCCATGTGATGAGCTGGCCAAGTCCTGTGAGTCTTCAGTATTCACAATTGCTCTGTATGCAGATCTTACAGAGTAATCACCATTTTTCTCAAAATGCCAGATTAAGTCGTCTCTTGGTAACCTCACACTAATTGATATGGAAGCTATTCTCTCAGCTTCAAAGGGTAAGAAAATATAGTTGATCATTGTCATTTTCCAACACTTCAGATCATAATCAATCAGGTCACTAACCTTTAAATCACTTCTCTGTGAACCTTGAGGAGAAATAACAGTGAAATTATTATTGCTTGGGATCCATGGGTCTTTCGCCATGACCCTAAACAAACCCCTAACCACTCTTGAGTATTACTATTGCTACAACACTTGCCCATTACAGTTTTTTACCACGTGAGAAAAACAGCCCCAAACCGCCAAACACTTTCGCCATGACCCTAAACAAACCAACCACATCAAATCAATTTCAAAAATCAAAATCAAAATAAAAATAAAAAAGTTCACATTCTTCAATCCCCCTAATTCCAACACCCTTCCCCCAAAATTAAATTAATTTCATTCATCCGAAAAAACACCATCATAATCATACAGAAATAATACACACCGTCATGTACGGCGGCTCCCACAAATCCGGCCGTGGCGGCGGCGGTTCCGGCGGCAGACGTGGCGGTGGTTCCGGCGGCGGCGCCAATAAGCGGAACTCCTTCCCACTCTCTCTCCCTCCACAACCACAACGCCACTCTTCATCCACCCCCGCCGGCCGTCTCTCTCTCGGCGGCGGTGGCGCCGGCCCAAATCGCAACCGCAACGCTCCATCGTCAACGGTGGCGGCGCCGCCGTCGATTGATGAGAGCTTCAGCCTTCTCGGCGGCGAACCGTTATCATTCGCGGCTATTATAAGACTCGCACCTGACCTCGTTGAAGAGATCAAGCGCGTTGAGAGTCAAGGTGGTGCTGCTAAGATCAAGTTCGATCCTAACCCTAATAATTCTGGCGGCAATGTGAGTTTATCTATCGATGTTTCTGAATTTGTTTGTTTTCATTTGATTGGAATTAGTATACTATGCTAATGTTTAATCTTAAAAACATTTCATCTGAATTTTTTTTTGCTGTTTATTGTGTGTTAGTTTACTTGTTTGATTGAGCTAACGTGTAACTGAAGTATTTTCTTTGGATGATATTGATGGATGAACTATGGTAAAAGCTACATATAACTTTTGATTTTGGTGGTGTAAATGGTTTTAGCTAGATGTTAATATTATGAAGTCTTCTGTTGAAAATTGATCCGCTTTTGCTGAGTTAACATGAAATAAGGAAGTACAGTAATGCATTAGAATACTGTAATTATTCTAGGCTTTTTAAGAATTTTAGGTAATTTGATTTACATTTATACATGGCTAGAATGTTTGATGTTTAGGTACAATTTGTATGTTTAAATTAGGCAGAAAAAAATAATAAGGGATAAACAGTCTTAGGTTCACAATTAGGTAAAGTTCAGGTTGGAAACTTGTCTACCTGTTTAACATTGATACAAACATGAACACAAGCAAACATGAACACAAGCAAACATGAACACAAGCAAACATGAACTAAGTTCACAACCCTAGTATTCTTTATCGTGGATGATTACTAGGGAGCCTTCATGGCTTTGCTGCTTAAAGTTGATGGGGTGAAGGTGTGGATAGAATGGCCCACATTGCGGCTAGACGTGTAAATGACAGTTGCTGAGTGAGGATTGTAAATGTTTGGACCTGCACATTAGATTAATGCTTTGGGAAATGTTTGTTGAGGTATCTTGGAGGCTCAAGGTACTTCACCGAGCTTTTTTGATGTTTCTCTTTCTAACACTGAAGTAACCTTATTTAATATTTTAGCTATATTTAGACCAGAACGGTAACATTACTTTATTGCAGTTGCCTAAGATGATTGTATTAGTCTTCAAAGTAACTTTTTTTACTGCTAGAGTGCGTCAAATGTCTTGTTTTGATGACTGTCTAAGGAGAACTTTAAACCATCAGACCTCATATTAGAAGGTAAAATATCGGGATACCTCGTGATCCTACACTTAAGGATCTTGTAGTGTTAATTTTCCTGATAATTTTTGTTGTATGAAACAAATTGTTAGATTGATATGGAAGAGTATGTTTCTCTCTATCTTTTTGTATGATACTTGCATTATGTAGTGTTGCATTTTTGTTTAGTTTCTAGGGGGTGAATTTGCCGAACCTTTGCTTTCTAAGAGAGCATCTTTTATACTAGGATCTGATGGCTTTCTTATTTCTTGCCTCTGGATCTTCTTCAGTAGTCAGCAATATTTTCATATCTCCTTTTTTGAGGTACAACTCGTACAAGATTAAATATGGAGTGAGTTAATTCCTGGAACCTTATTTGTTGCTGAACTTTTGCAGTTTGGGAAGTATGTTTGGCTGTGGAAGTTTTACATTTATCAATTTCTCTGTACCCTTTTTATTCATTTTCTACTGCTTGGCAGCTGATTATCATTACAAATACTCGTCCCATTGGTTTACCCTTGCTTCCATTTTTCAATAGCAACTATGGCTGATATAGTCGCACACTCCTATGTCTTGAAGCTTCAAAATAAATGGAACTCCCAAGACTTTCTTTGGCTCTGTTTGTTGTATGTTTTGTCTGATTTTGTCGAGATATATCTAACATCCCATTATGGAAACATCATGGAAAGTGCGTTGAAAGGCTGATATTTAGTTTCAAACATTGTCCTAGCATTTTCTTTTTTTTTTTTTTTTTAATATGCTCCACTCTAGTTGATGGTCAGTTGATGAACATATTGAGTTGGTCTTGAAGTAATATCTCACCTTCTAAATGGCATTGACTAGAAGAAAATACTCAAAAGAAGAACATATTGAAAAACTTATAGGCGAGATGCTATTTGAAGGCCCAGCAAAAAGGGGCATTATCAGATGAAAGTATATGGGTCTGTATACATTTAACAATGGAGGTGTGATATTTATTGTACTGTTAGGGAAGTTTGTTGTCCAAACTGACCGGTTCCTGTAGTTGGTTGTAACTTCCAATGTGAGCTGATCTTATCAATACAGTTTATCATGGTGGCCTCGATGCAACTGAATCTTTTGTGCTGGCACATTACTTTTGGCTTCTTCAATGTTGTCTAAAGTATTTGCCTTTTTCAGGTCATTGATGTGGGTGGTAAAGAATTCCGATTCACATGGTCCCATGAGATGGGTGGTCTTTGTGACATCTACGAAGAACGTCGGAGTGGTGAAGATGGTAATGGTTTGCTTGTTGAATCTGGATGTGCATGGCGCAAGCTGAATGTGCAGCGTGTCTTGGATGATTTAACTAAAGACCATGTCAAAAGGCGATCAGAAGAAGCAGAGAAAAAGCAAAAATCTCGCAGGTATAACTATTGTGACCGACTGACTGTTGAGCTCTCTTGAGTTGTCTGTATTGCACTTTGTTGTCTCATATCTTCTTATTCTGTTTTTAATCATGCTCTATCTGCTTGTGGCTGGAAAAATTGCATGTAAACGATTTTTGTCTGTCAAACTTATCCGTATGATAAAGAATGTCCTGCAAAAGGAATTTGATGTTCTTAATTTTTATTTTTTTATTTTTTATTTATTTATTTTTTTTTCACTTTGGAATTGAGTTACAATTTGGCATCTTTAATCTCCAAGATTTATTCCGATGCTAATGTTAAACCTCTTATGCTTTCATGATTTAGTGACTGAATACACTCCTTACCTGTTGGTCTGGATTTTACTCTTCAGGTGCTTGTCATTTTCGCTGCTACTATAACTATTCTTATGCTTTCATGATTTAGTGACTGAATACACTCCTTACCTGTTGGTCTGGATTTTACCCTTCAGGTGCCTGTCATTTTCGCTGCTACTATAGTGTGATGAATTTTTTTCAAGTCATACCAGCTTTAGCAAATAGTCAAGTTTGCTTAGCCCCTCTCTTAATTTCTGAATCAAACAACCCTGAGGGGGTAGCACAGTTGGTAAGACCTCTGAGACTTATTCCAGAGGTCCCAAGTTCGAGTCCCCTTAGGGCCACTGGAGGTTATCCTGGTCGTTAACTTCAGGACCCATGGTCCATGGATTAGTCAATCAAAGCTTAGATACCCCATTTTATATAAAAGTTTCTGACTTAAACTTGGGTTGCTTGAGTGTATTAATTCTTATATGTGTTGAAGATCATCTTGGTGAATCCGTGATATTTATCTGTCCCTAACTTAACTAAAGTGGTGTTAAAAAACACAATACAAAACTGTTGGGGAAGTTCTTGTTAGCAATTTGGAACATTAGGATGATTGGGAGATTTTCTGATTGTGTTGACACATGGTAAGTGATGCTTTCCCTATATTTTCGTGACTCTAATTCCATATTATTTGTGATTTTTATGATCATGTTAGGGCCATTGTCTTGGACCAATGCAATCCTGCAAAGAGTCAAATAAAAGCGTTAGCTGCTGCAGAGGGTGAGTGTCAACTAATTCAAGTTTCATGCCCCTTGCCCCACCCCCACCCCCACCCCCTGCCAAAGCAAAAAAAGGAAAATGAAAAACAAGCTCATGTTCATGTCTTACCTTGAACAATTAAGTGGAGAAAACAGGTCTCCGTCATGGTCTTTCCTATTTTTTTATTATTTATTTTTAACATTATTATTTTAAAAATATTTCCTCTGGTTACACCATTAGAGGATTCTCCATCAGCGCCCGTTGATATCTGTCCTTAACCTTCTAAGCTTGTTTGAAATCACAACGTAACTGAGTTTATTTATTTTTATTGACAACCAGAAGTATAACAATCAGAAATCGTCAAAATTCGTAGCACAAAAATATTGCCAGTTTATGGTGAAATTGCTGATATTTCTGATGTCATTCTTTTGTAGCTAGTCCATGGAAGGGTAAACATAAAAAGGATATGCAATACAATAAGAAAAATGTTGAGTCATCCCAAGGTGAGGAGGTTATCTTGATGTTGGCAGTTTATTCTTCTCCAGTCCATTGTCACAATTTTCTATCATATTTGGTTTTGTCATTTTGATGTTTTAGCTGGCGGCCCACATAAGAATGTTCATAAATCTGGATTCTCCTCAACAAGAGCTCCAAAGGGAAGGCATTCAACTTCACCTCTGCCATCATCCCCTAACCAATCCGTTTTTTTGGCATCTCCATCTGTAAGAGGAAATTTTACTGAAAGTCAAGCCATTGCAGAGGATACAACACCCAGCCAAGCAAGGACAAAAGAAAACGCTGTTATCTCTGAGAAAGACTTCACTGCTCGGCCTTCTGGCAGGAAGCAGGAAGCAGCAGCACACAGTGACAATCTAGCAGCAGTAGCCATGGATTTGCAGAGCTTACTAATCACTTTGCTAAAGGAGAATCCAAAAGGATTGAGCATAAAGGTAGATAAGATTTTGTCTGGGATCCCTGTTGAGGGTTTCTTATTGCCCAAAACTTTATCTTCTTATTACGAAGCTTTGATCATGACTTGTAATTGGCAAATGTTTCCTTATTTTCTTCTGTCTTTTGCAGGCCTTGGAGAAAGCTGTTGGAGATATGGCTCCCAAGTCTTGCAAATTGGAGCCCATTCTTAAAAAAGTGAGTGGAGAATTATTATCGTAATTTGTGTCTTTGAAGAGTATTTCTGATGTAATATTTTCTCATGACCTATGCTGCCTTAGATTGCAAGCTTGGAACCACCGGGGAAATATATTCTGAAAACAGGAGCCGAGTTGGATCGCTTGAAGTGTTCAGATAATGGGAGGTAACCTCAGTTTCTTTTGTTATTGGACTTCTAATTGACTGGTGAAGTTGTAGAAATGGGCAAAGATATATATTTTTTTCCTACTGATACTTATCCCATAGACATCACATATTGTTTGAGTGTATTGAGAAACCTATTGGATTTGATCCATGGGATGATTTTGCACTCAGAAAGTCAACAGAGAACGACTAAAATGAAGAATGATGCAGGTGCTTTGATTTATCTCCTTATGTCTCTGTCCTTCTGAACTTAAATGTTAATACCATGGCCATGGAAATGTTTTCGTCCAATGCCTTGGTGCAATTTATATAACACTATTGGATGCTTTTTACTCAGAAACGTAAACAGTTGATTTTATATACAATTATTAGGATGCTAGGACATTTATCATTCTTCTGCTTAATATGTTATCATTGTTTTTGCTCAGTGGTACGCCAGGTACCATAGTTGTCTACTATGTCTAGCAATATTTAGGCATGGTGACTGGCTGTTGTCTGATATTTTGTGTTTTTTAGTTCTCCAGAAGACAACCACCAGAAGCCGTATGTAACAGAAGACCATCTTGGGCCAGTTCCAGACTCGGGTTTTGCAGGAGAATCCCCTGCTTTGGATTTGGAAGAACAGGTACCCGTGAACAATAACTTTCAAGTAGAAGAGACAAATGTGGTTGAGAAAATTGATGCCTCGCAGCATCTCTCAGATCTGTTTGGTGATGATGAACCACCTGTCGGCAGTGAAAGACAAGCGGCCAGCCGTAGTGATACTGGAAGTGACAGTGATAGTGATACTAGCAGTAGCAATAGTGGCAGTGATAGTGGAAGCCGAAGTAGAAGCAGGAGTCCTCCAGGAACTGCAAGTGCTAATGCCAGTGATAGTGAAAATGATTCTTCTTCCAACAGCAAGGAGGAATCTGATATGGATATTGATATACTTAATGACGATGACAATGAACCCAACAAATTGCAAGATGCTGAACAGGGTTTGTCTACAAAACCTGTTGCATGGAGCATGCCTGAAGCTAGGCCTGCACAAGATGGAAGTGCTGGAGATCAAGATGGCTATGCATCTGAAGATGTTGATATTGAGAAGGACTTTCTTGATGATAATGAAGCTGAACTAGCCACACCCCTTTGTGATCCCGCTATTTCTACTGAAAAGTTTAGAACTGTTTCACCTTATCAACACCAACAGCATGGTGTCACAGACGTACTTAATGAGCAAGAAGATGTTGAAGATGGGTTCAAACATGAGCATCCAGACAGCTCCCAGAAGTCCAAAGGGAAATCTAAAAGGGGCTCTAATGTGATTCAGTTTGAGAAAAATGCTGAGCTTGCTAAAAGGTTTAAAGCAGGAAATATGGCTCAGTCACTAATATCCGGGTATATAGGTGGCAGTCCTCCCAAATCTTCTCCTGATATAACAAAGGAAGACTATCATCCGAACCATAATATGCAAATGCCAAAACAATTTAATAGGGATGACAATTCTAATTTAGGCATGCAGAGAGGACATAATCATCTAGCCCCTGCAAAATCTGCTGCAGAGTTGCTACAGTCAGGGCGAAAGCCTGCACGTTCTCAAGATATAGACAGCGCGGACAAATTTGTCAGGAATCCTCAGAATTGGGGGGTAGATGTGAAATACCAAGAAGCAAATACTCATACACGTGAAGGTTCTATGAAGCAGGGATACAAGGGCCGGAAAGAAACACAGGATGAAGAGGGTAGTTCAAGTGAGAAAGTTAATGGAAAGTCTAAAGGATCTGGTCCTGATCAGAAACAGTTGATGCACACAGAGTCCCATCACAAAAAACAGAGCGAAGAGGCTAAAAAGTCTCATACCATGGAAAATCCATCAAGGCTGCACATGGGGTCTTCACCAAAGAATAAGACTGATGTTGACAGATCTCCTGTTGACAGGAGAAGGCTCCACAGAGAGTTGTCAGACTTGGAGTTGGGTGAACTTCGTGAACCCCAGCCTGAGGAACCTGAAATGATTAAAAAGCAGTTTGATAGAGTAGGTTCATTCAGGCATTCAGAGACCAAATTAGGCACCTCAGCTTCTCGGAATGCAGATTTGAAGGCTAAAACTGCTAATAAGCCAAGCGTAAATCCAGGAAACCTGTCCTCTCCAGACTTAAGAGCGGGAGTTCCTAAGAATGCTGATAGTTGGCCTAAGAGAAGATCACCAGAGCCTTGTGCTGAAAAAAGTACTCAACCATCTCACTGGGTTGTGGAATCTCAGCAGCAACAGTCAAGGGTGGTTCCTGCTGAAGTCAGCTCTCTGTCAAATAAGGGAGCGGACCTCAATAAATTGGGACATAATGAGGGTGCTGCAAATCAAGGGACTGATGTCGAAGGTTATGGAGAAACACAAAAAAAATCACACATCAGCACACAACTAGAAGACTCTAGACAAGAGGTTGGTTCCCGTAAGGTGAAAGGAAATAAGTCGCGAAAATCTTACAAATTGGCAGGTGGTAGTGATAGAAAAAGAGATGTTTCCTTGATTGAAGGACGCAATCATAAGCGTAAAAGGAGTGAATCTTCTTCAGATGAAACTAGTTCATTTTCTAAGTATGAAAAGGAAGAGCCTGAACTCAAGGGACCTGTTACAAATTTCTCGCAGTAAGTAGTTTTGCTATTGCTTTCATGAATGATGTTCATTTTCTGAACACCAATATCTTTTTTGGTGTTATATGATATCAGTTTTTTTTGAAACCGTTATATTTGCTTATTTCCTTTTTAATATAGTTTTGGTGAATTATTTGCGTGTCCAAAGGTACAAAGAATATGTGCAAGAGTACCGTGAGAAGTATGAAAGTTATTGTTCCCTGAACAAGGTCCTGGAGAGCTACAGGTATGTGGAATATCTTGGTCCTTTTGTTACCCCTTTTTTCTTTTTTTGAATTTCACTCAAGTATGTTTACTTATACTACAAAATTTCTTTATTTAGGAGTGAATTTCAGAAGCTAGGGATAGAGCTTGATGGCGCAAAAGGCCGGGATATGGAAAGATATTACAATATTTTGGCGCAGCTGAGAGAAAGTTATAGCCAGTGTGGAATGGTATGAAATTTCTGTGTACTGGCATACCCCTTTTCTTTTCTTGGTTGAAATGTTATTTGCTTGACACAATTATGCCTGTGACACAACTACATTGCACTCAGCTCACGAATATGTCATTGATTCATTTATATAATTTTATAGTGACAATGGTCGCCCATAAACTTTAGGATTTCCTACTTTGTGTCCATGGTTGTTCCAAATTTGATCTAACTGTGCATAATTAAAGCTTGGGTTGGCTTCAGTAATATAACTGAATCCACTAGGCTGAGTGACCTGTGAATTGAGAATTTCAGCTAGTACATGTCTTCGTGTGGTTAATTGTATACCAGTCAGGATCCCCTGCTTTTTCTATTGCAAAGCATACTATATTTCTTGCGTAGTTTTTCTTACTTGTACTTTGAAATTTCTGAAGAGAGTTGATATTATTGCAAATAGGGATCATGAGTTACATTTTAGAGTTTATTTTTGGTGTTCATGTAAAGAAGTGTAAAGGAAATTTACTGTTTCTTCTTAAATTCCCCCCCTCTTTTTGGCTCCTTTCCTTTCCCTCTCTTTATGTATGTCTGTTGGGTGGGGTGGGGTGGGGTGGGGTGGAAGAGGTTTCTCAGTCGGAGGCTGCTGTATCAGTTCTTTACTTGAAAACCCTAGGTGGACCGCATCCTTACTGGAGACTCGTAGAGTTTTATACCATTGAGCTTTGTTCTCCAATAGCATTGTTTATTAGAAAAGGAAATAGAAAAGGGAATGAATTTCTTTTGCAGCCCTTGGGCTTCTCAAAAACGATGGAAAGAGTTCCACGAAAGATTCTCTTCTATAGATTTAGCCAATATAAAATACTATCAGCACCTTTCATGTTTTCAATTTTCCTTTATATTTTAAATCTAGCCATACTACCTTCTGATTTGTTGTCTTTCCATCGGTTGTCACTCTACAGCGACATAAACGGCTAAAGAAAATTTTTGTCGTACTTCATGAAGAATTGAAGGTATGTAGTCCTAACTTGTATTTCCTCCTTAATCCTTTCTCCTTCTGATGTGGTGTATTTACATGCAAATGTTCTATATTGTTGCAGCACCTTAAGCAGAGGATTAAGGACTTCGCTGTAGAATATATGAGGGACTGAAGCCAACTACTAAGCTCAAGGTTTTGACTTTTGTTCATACCCAACAACGCTTATACTACAAGGATCATTTTATAAGATGTGGGGTTTGCAAAGTGCGCAGCCTGCTTTTCACTGTAGATAATCTTTTTGAATGTGAAGAGGGTTACTACACTGTAGGGCCTTTGTAAACTTCAGATGTGTATGAACTGGAACTAAGTTGGGGAATGCTTTTGCCTGTTCCTTAATGGAGCTTCTGGTTTCACACTGATGTCTAGCTCGGAGGTGATAGGGTAAAAAGATCAGTGGTGGCTTTTTGGAGCTGCCCAATAGTGACCAAGCAGTGCCCCTCCCTGCTTGCTTGACCATCGTGTTGGAGACTTGGCTAGCCTGTCACAACGACGAGGCTTCTTGTCCATCAAATCCGCCTTTTGAGAGAAGAGAGCGGGAGCGAGAGAGAAATGTCAGCTCTAAGAGATGTAGGAGGTGCAGGAGGGAAATTTGTATCTACGTATCAAACAATTCTTTTCTACACTGTAGGAGGTGCAGGAGGGAGATTTGTATCTACGTATCAAACAATTCTTTTCTACACTTTCTCTTAATAAGTCGGCAATGGCAAGAATTTGCCTCCCTACCTGCTTGTATTTGTAAGATTTTGATAGATGTATATGTACCTCTTTTTTTTTTTTTTTTTTTTTTTTGGTATGACAAAGAGGAATTTTCTCTTTGGGCGTGGCTGAAGGGCATCTCCTAACGCACGGCCTCGAGTATTTCACGAATTAATTCGTGTAGATGTTTTTTAGGAGGTTTGAGCCCATGCCCTGATGTACAAGTTGCAACTTGTTTACCAATTTTTTTTTTTCATTTTAACTGATTCTTTTGGGGTGAAGTTCTGATCTCACCCCACAAAAATCCGTACTGTGATTTTGCTTCAATTTGTATAGTGAAATAGCTTATGGGTATTGAATATAGTCGGTGAAAATGGCAAATTTAGTATTCCTTCTATACAAAAAGCTGTCGCAATAAAAAGGTACTGCCTTAAATTTAGTAAGTAGTTGTCAATAATACTGGATAATAATCAAACCTTTCATTGTAATTGTATAACTATAAAAACAAAATAACCATACTCTGCATAATATAGAAAATAAAATAAAATATTTTGTTTTTGAATGAGAAAATATGTTATCACCACTCAAAAAAAAAAAAAAAGAAGAAAGAAAGAGAACATGTTATCTGATATTGACATGAATTTTTCTAAAAGAAATTAAACAGAAACTTCTATAAGACAATTTTTTCGTAATTTTTGGTGAGTGTTTTAATTAAGAATATAGATCCTCTCCTACTTCATCAATTATTATGTTTTGATTAATTAATAGAGTTCGCCTTTCATTAAAACTGTTTTTACCCCCCTCTAAAAAAAAACAAAACAATAACTATCTGTTTTGACTATATATACAAATCAATAGACACAAAAACTATAGTGACCCTTAGGATAATAAGTGACCCCTAAATTGTTAAATAGTGACACCATATTTTTGTGAGTTGGTCTCACACAAGACTTACTCATAGAGTGATAGACAGATTGCTTGGAAAACACTATTCCTTTTTCCCCTAGTTCAAGTTAAAACTCTTCTCCAAAGTCCATATAACTAATACCGATCTGTCTCTCTCTGGTCTCTCCTCATAACGTACTTCAATTCCTTACGTACATTGGGATCGCCATGACCATGAAACAGCAGCGGATGAAGCAGAGGGGTCCAGACGCCGCCTTTCGGCTACCCGTGGTAACCCCGCAACACACGAAGTGCAAGCTC
The DNA here is from genome assembly GCA_038025085.1 of Tetragonia tetragonoides. NCBI lineage: Eukaryota > Viridiplantae > Streptophyta > Magnoliopsida > Caryophyllales > Aizoaceae > Tetragonia > Tetragonia tetragonoides. The sequence goes on from CM076145.1 coordinate 49,619,519, forward strand.
CGATTACTGAAGCTGGAGCGTCTCAAGGATTACTTGTTAATGGAGGAAGAATGCGTGGCGAGACACGAAAGGCTTAAGCCCCAGGAGGATCAGAACAGTCGATCTAAGGATGTTGATGATCTTCGTGGTTCTCCTTTGAGTGTTGGGATCTTGGAAGAGCTCAGTGATGATACCCACGCTATTGTTTCGTCGAGTCTGTTTTGCCTGATTATTATGTGGGGATTAGGAGCTTTGTTGATAAAGATCACTTGGAACCTGGCTGCTCTGTTTTGATGCACAATAAGGTACGTATGTAACAAGTAATTACAATTATGCTATGCTTTTTAATTAAGTGCTTTTTAGTGTTCTTTTTCATTGTGTTTATATATGGTATATATAGTGGTGTGTGTTGTTTGATATGTTGGAATCTCTGGTTCATATCCAAGATATGGGTGAAATTGTGCAGTCAAATTAACTTCAAAGATTAAGTCTTTTGAATTAGTTAATTTCGTAGCTAGGAAATTAATAAGCGTGATGTATCATGTATTTTGAACTCATATTATTAGTGCAAAATACAAATTATTACTCGTACATCGTATATTAGAAGAAGTATATATAGTGTTAAGGATGACTATTCTTGATCATGGAGTAACCCAGAATAGTTCTACTTGTAGAGCAAAAGGATTGCTGCGAAAATCGTACATAGGGCCTTACAGACTACAGTGTTATGTGTGCAAATTCATACAAGGACCTAGGAGTTGAATATACATGAATAACATGATACTTAAAATTAATTAGTCATCAAAAGGTGGTTACTTTACATTGATTGAATTTGGAGTCCCTTCTCAGAACACAAAATCTTGCATGAGGCGGCCACAAGGTGAGGCCCACGGCACTGTCGTACAAGCATGATGTCATGTCGATGTCATACTTATGTATAGAGGTTGCCTCACCTTGAGGCGGCCTCATACAAGACGTATTGTTCTCAGAATATTAAGGTGGACCTAATGAGCTTTGATCAAAACTATGGACACATATCCTTTCATGAGATTTTTGATATTCACTTCTAATTTTCTGGTATTTCTCCTCAGATCCCATGAGGAATCATAATTTTTCAACTTTCTGAAGTTTGTGGGGAGAGCTTACTAAATACATCTGGTTCATTGCAGATATGGGTCTTTAGGCTATAGTGATCAATTTTCCGTTTCTTATTGTAAACTAATCTTGATTTTCAATATGGTTAATCATTTTCGCGTAACATACAGGTTACTGCTTTGCTATTGTAAAGTCTATATAGGCGAAGGATGCATTTATTTGGGTGTGGAAGACTGAAAGCTAACTAAGAGATTCGAGTACAATATTTTCCATATATCTGATATCTCTATAATTTGTGACAACCTTTATTTCTTGGTTTTTAGGCCCATTCAGTGGTTGGAATTCTCAAGGATGAGATGGATCCTACGGTTTCAGTGATGAAAGTTGAGAAAGCTCCACTTGAATCATATGCTGATATTGGTGGGTTAGATGCTCAGATACAGGAAATTAAAGAGGCTGTGGAACTTCCTCTAACTCATCCTGAATTGTATGAAGACATTGGGATTAGGCCACCGAAAGGCGTTATACTGTATGGAGAACCTGGAACAGGCAAGACTTTGCTGGCCAAGGCAGAGGCCAATTCAACTGCACCACCTTTCTGCGTGTCGTTGGGAGCGAATTGATTCAAAAGTACTTGGGTGATGGCCCCAAATTAGTCAGAGAACTCTTCAGGGTTGCGCATGAACTCTCACCTTCGATTGTCTTCATTGATGAAATTGATGCAGTGGGCACAAAAAGGTGCGTCGTCATGTCATTCCATTCTGTTTTGTCTAATATTGTCAATTTAAGGTAGTATTGGTATTAGATTATAGTCTGCTGAATGATTTTGATCTAATTTGTTCATTACTTTTGTACAGGTATGATGCTCATTCAGGTGGTGAGCGTGAGATTCAGAGGACGATGTTGGAACTGTTGAACCAATTAGATGGGTTTGATGCAACAGGAGATGTGAAGGTTATACTTGCAACTAATAAAATAGAAAGTCTTGACCCAGCACTGCTTCGTCCTGGACGAATAGATAGAAAGATCGAGTTTCCTCTCCCAGACATTAACACAAGGAGAAGGATTTTTCAGGTACGTAATTGAGCTTGTTATAACTTGTGCATGTATACCAGCAGCATAATGGTGAGATGGTGGTTTGGCCTTGTCGATTCTGCTATGACGTTAGCCGTTTGAATGATTCTTATGTTGGTGCAAAGGGGATTTTGAAGAAATTGATCCTCTTTGAGGTCCTGTGTTCTTGAGCTATGAACAAGATGAAGTTGAAGATGAAGATGTTTCAATTTTAGAGTTTTATCTAATTTTGTTTCATTTTTAGACTTTGATTTTGTTTGTTATTGGCTGTAATTGTCCCTTAGTCCTTCACTAATCTGTTAGTGAAGGATATCTTAGGATAACCTCTAGAAGAGGTTTTCCTGAATGTATACCAGCAGCATAATGGAAGTCTTTCAATATGCGCATTCTGTTATAATATCATTATCTGTCAAAATGATGACGGTCTTACATTTGTGTATGCTTCAGATCCATACATCAAAGATGACACTGGCGGATGATGTTAACTTGGAAGAGTTTGTGATGACCAAGGATGAGTTCTCTGGCGCTGACATTAAAGCAATCTGCACAGAAGCAGGATTGCTTGCTTTAAGAGAGAGACGTTTGAAGGTAACACATGTCGACTTTAAGAAAGCAAAGGAGAAAGTGATGTACAAGAAGAAAGAAGGGGTTCCAGAAGGGCTCTACATGTAGAAGTTGGAACTGACATTTCCTATTGCAAGGTTGGCTTATGTAGTGCTTTTTCCCAAGTTCTACAATTGTCTGTTTCTTCTTGATAGATCTGATAGTAGATACACTATGGTGGTTTTGAGTAGCCTCAACAATCTACTAAGTTAAGAAAAGAAAATCTTGTGCTTCTTATTATTCAAGTGTACAGTTTTTCTACCATTGATTCTAGGCTTGACTTTGTGCAAGCTAAGTACTATTCTTCATCAGATATGCCCCTCATTTGTGATCTTGCTCAAGTTTGGACACTTGAACTAGAACTTGTTTGTTTTGCCCAATATTTGGTCTGAGTCTCCTACATCTAAATGTGTCCGTCTTGAACAAGTTTTGAATATTCTCGTATAGTAAAATGCAACCAGCTGAAAAGATGAGATGGGAACTTGAAACCAGTTTCTCTCCCTGAAAAATGCCACTGCTATTCTGACAAGATCTTGATTAAATTTTCAGTAGATTTCTTTTTCAAAACCCTTTTGACAGGATTTTTCTTTTGGGTTTGTGTGTGTTTGTGTTTGTTCGAGCCTTGGAGGAGGGGGTAATTATAGCAACTTCATTAATCACCATATGGAATAGGTACAGAGTACAGACCCAGACTTTAAAGGCCACAAAGTCTTGATTAGTTTATCAAAGAATGCAACTTCCCAAGTCTTCCAAAACAACCTAACCTTTGTATATGACTCCTACATATAATCTTCTAGGGATAGAGGTTACACACAAGACACAGATCGATTCATAGCTTCGTACTACTTGGTTCAGAGTAGGCCAAGGGAAGATCGGTCTACAATCTGCATACACAACCACAACCTAGGCAGGTTGCCTGAGGATATGTTTATGTTCGTACAAGACGAAAAGTCATCCCAAAACAATACGCCACCTTTGGACCAGCAAAACTGAAAAAGTAGTCATCTTTAGCAATATATTTACATCTGCAAAGCCTTCTGCGACTAATGGATGCCCTGAATAAAAATTAGTCATTCAGCGCCAATTAGCATCAGATCAACTCAGTTGCAGCAGAACAGGCTCAGCTTGCAGAATCACTGCATACGAATTAATAACTCAGTATTACAGAGTCGACGACTTTTATAATATTACCTTTAGATTGTTAGATTTAATGATGAAGGAAAATAATCTATGGCCTTGGATCGTGATTGAACACTGTTCTAAAGGTAATATTGCCCTATTATGGGATCTTAGGACAAGTTACCCCCAGGATTAAACAAGGCAAAATAAACTTTATGGAGATAATTGATCTGCATAAGGCATTCGAAGTCTCTTTACAAATGTGGCATAAACCAAAAGACACGTTGCTTGGTCAAATTCCAAAAGACATGTGGTTTGGACAAACTCCAAAAGATATGTTGTTTGGACTCCAAAAGACATGTTGGTTGAACATATTATGAAAAGACATGTTGGTTAACAATAATTAATTAATAATAATTAATTAATTATTAACCATTATTAAAATAATAATAATAATAATATAACTATTATTATTTCTCTCTTCAACCATTAACCATCAACTACCAATTAAATTTGTCACTCTTCCAATGTGGGACAATATTCCCACTTCAAATATTACAATTTATCTCACAATCCCCCACTAGATTGTAAGTTTTGCATTTATCAATCAATAATATTATGCATAGTAAAGGTGTCTCAAGAATTAAACCTTTAGTTGGCATTGAAATTTTAAGACTCCAATGAAGTTATTGGTGTTCGAGGATTAAACCAAAACTCCTTATATTAGAATCGAAAATTCAATACACATAACATTATTTTAATATCTCCATGAGTTTAAACAACATTTGAGCACGTTTATGGCCCTACGCTCCTTCCCGGTTTCATGAATATTTATAAAAATTTATTATACTTTTATTAGAAGCGACACCACTCCTATATTCATGGTGAGTTCCAACATCTATATCTTGTAGATATGATTTATACTTGAACTCGAGTTCTATTTCAAACTCATATAAGCACTTATGCTAGTATGACTTTCCAATATATTATAGTGCTCTTAAACATTGAAAATACAATAATGACTTGTTTTTACCCATTGAACTTTAAAATTAGAAAAACTAACATAAAGTAGGGTTACCATCATTGGTATCTTCTATTTATTGCGAAGGTCTCATTTCTATGGTTGTCGACTTTACCATATCTCTCAAGAGTCCTTTGTTAAGGAATTTGCCAAATTCTTTCCAGATTTGACTTACACAATAGTAATCACTCCTTTAGTGATCAATTCTCTAATTAATATATCCATGTTTTAGGCCTATACGTCTCAACTATCCATTGTAGACATTGTCGTAAGCTCTAGACATGGTTGTTTGATCATCACAGTGCAAAGATAACTTTCATTGGTTGTGGCCACAACTCTTTATTTGATAACATATCTCTCAACTATTCAACCTCTTTGCCTGCCGCAAATCAGACAACAAACTCCGATTCCATAATGGAGTGTGCTTACACAATTTACTTTTAGAAGCCAAACCTATAGCACCTCCACCTAATGTAAATATCCAACATCTTGTGGACTTATTATCATTTGCACCTACCCATTTACAACTTATGGGTTTAGAACCCAGGGTTAAATCAACTAGGACCCACATATTATTCGCCATAATTGAGTTCATTTCATCATTCACTGCTTCTCTACAGCATCTCTTGATGACATTGACTCAGTTAAAGTCTTTGGTATACTTTCAACATTTTGAAGAATAGGTATCTTATTTAATACCTTAACTCTACTCCTTTTCACTAGGAAGGCCAAAGAATCCAGCGATATGAAATTAGGATCTAAAGATTTTTCTTTCTTGCCCTTTGCCCTTTGCAAGTCCAGTTTCCTTAGAACCATTATCCACTGTGTCATTTTTTGTTTTCCATCACTTGCACATGGATTGATTCTACTATGACACTAGAATTTAAGTTCAATAGCCTATAGCTTTTGAATCTTTAGCATATCCTACTAATACACTTTTGATTCATCTTAGACCTAATTTAGTCCTTTGTGGATCAGTAATTTGGCAATAAGTGATACACCCCCACACTTTAAAATAATTAATATTGAGTCTTCTTCCATTCCAAACTTCATATGGTGAAATATGAGTTTTCTTAGATGGAATTTTCATTAACATTTAGTTTCGTCATAATACACATGTATGACATCATATTTCTAACAAACAAATAGTTAATAAACTGCCACATAAACCAAATGAAGATGATAGCCAAACATGATCTAACTCTATAATGCTCAAGAGTAACTACCACAACAACATAATCCTCAGAGACAATACTTCTTAACAAGGCATGTATTAACAAATCACGTAATAATTAATATCAAAACAATAATATTTCGATGATTAAGATCATTCACATTCTAAGTGTTGAAATAGAAGGATAAGAAACTTATCTCATGTCCACCAAATAGCAATTCGGATATCCCGCCATAATCAATTAGGCATGGTTGAAAAATCGACTTCTTTTTATCATCAAAACGATCCATTTTAATAAAGTCCTGGTCCATCATTGTTATTGCCGCAGATGATTTTCCTTCCATAATATTACCTTTAGATTGTTAGATTTAATGATGAAGGAAAATAATCTATGGCCTTGGATCGTGATTGAACACTGTCCTAAAGGTAATATTGCCCTACTATGGGATCTTAGGACAAGTTACCCCCAGGATTAAGCAAGGCAAAATTACCCTCAGGATTAAACAAGGCAAAATAAACTTTATGGAGATAATTGATGTGCATAAGGCATTCGAAGTCTCTTTACAAATGTGGCATAAACCACCTATTTATAGACAAATCCTGAAAAAACACGTTGCTTGGTCAAATTCCAAAAGACATGTGGTTTAGACAAACTCCAAAAGATATGTTGTTTGGACTCCAAAAGACATGTTGGTTGAACATATTATGAAAAGACATGTTGGTTAACAATAATTAATTAATAATAATTAATTAATTATTAACCATCATTAAAATAATAATAATAATAAAAAATATTATTATTTCTCTCTTCAACCATTAACCATCAACTACCAATTAAATTTGTCACTCTTCCAATGTAGGACAGTATTCCCACTTTAAATATACAATTTATCTCACAAGAACTATGATCAGTAGCCTTTCAGATGTCTCCAAGAGATAATTCGCCAACAAGTCCAAATTGGCACAAGATCGCAACCCATCAGCTTTGATACCAATTGGTACCTAACAGATTTTTCTTTCACGTTGGTGTGTTGTGTTTGCTGGGGACGGAGGGGTAGTAATTATAGCAATTTCATTATAGCAATATGTACAGACCCAGACTTCAAAGCCACAGAGTCTTTAAGGTTTTAAAAGAATACAAACTCCAATACAAAACCTAACCTTTGTACATGCATCAAATGCACTTAGGCTTCCCTTTACAAAGGGTAACTTATGACTCCTACATACATCATCTTCTAGGGAAAGGCTACACACCAAACACATAACATGCAGATTCATATAAAACTTTGACCATGTCGGAAATTAATGAACAAACATATAATTAACAACAATTTAATAATGTAGGAAAACAAATGTTGGATTGCACTATATATATACAAATAGATTTGATTGCACTATATATATATACAAATAATTATAAATTTTGATTCACATAAACTCAATAACAGGAGTAATAAACATAACTATTTCAATTGTTATCATTTTGGTACCCCCCTCCATCAAACATTAGTTGTTAAGATCACAACAAGAATACACAAGATTCAGTATCTTATCTTAATCAATACAACAATGTGATATGGGCTGATTTGATCATAACATCCTGAGCACTACTGTGAAAGCTAAGATCATCAAGTTGTTAAGTGGCTGGTTACAGCTTTAATTTAGACACAGCAAATAAAGAAATCAGTTTCTCGATCTCTCCCAAAATTCTGTATGTCTCTCCCATTTACATCTGCTCTTTCCTACAGATATATTTTTTTGAATAGCTTGATTGCTATGGAATTATAATTTATGCATTAATTGTATATCCAGTGAATCAGAGTTAAAAGTATGGCTAAAGCTAAAGCTGTGGGCAGCAGCAGCACTTGGCTAGCTGTGATCTGTGTCTGCCTCCTCCTATGTAATATTTAGGGGTGCAAACGAGCCGAGTATTTCTGTGTTCGTGCTCGGCTTGTTTATTAAACGAGCATCATATTGGTGCTCGTGCTCGGCTCGTTTCTTATCGAGCGAGTTTTAAACGAGCTTTGACTGAGTTTTGACCGAGCCGTTCACGAGGTGCTCGCGAGCACACTAACTTTAAAGGCAATATTACCCATGAAAATAGTAACGAGCCGAGTTGAGGGGTGCTCGTGCTCGGCTCGTTTAATAAACGAGCTTTGACCGAGTATGTTCACGAGTTGCTCGCGAGTGCATCAGCTCGTTTGCACCCCTAGTAACGTTGCTGCTCAAATTGGGACATTAGGTAATTAAATGAGTTAATTATGTGTTATTGCAGGGCTTACTGACTTACTAAATGCAAGCAAGTTAATTGTCTCTAATTATTCTGCTTAATTAATTATTGAGTAATTACCGCGTGGGCAATGCATATCATGCAGGCTTTAGTCCGGGTAGAATATGCACAAGACAGAGCGAGAATATGAAAGGGGACGGGTGCAAGGACGACAAAGGGTGTAAGGACGGATGCATGAAAGAAAACGATTCTAATTTCAGTGGGGGTTGCGTGAATTTTTTCTTGACCGCACCTGGTTTTGGGACTCCTGGCAACTCCGTTAGGAGATGCGGCTGCCATTACGTCTACTAGCTCTTGATTCTCTATATAAGCTACGGTGTTACGAGATCTTACCGAGATTTCAGGCGCGACTTATGAAAAGTTCAGTTGCGCCGGAATATGGAAAGTTATCAAAGAAGATTTCAGGCGTGACTTATGGAAAGTTCGGTTGCACCTAAATATGGCAAGTTATCATAGAGTTTGATATTGTTTAGGATTGTTTTCATATACAAATTGTTTCCATATTCTAAAAGATATGCATAGATACTAGGGCTGTATATATATACTCGGTGATAATCAATACAAACACAAGCTTTTCTCCTCAATCTTGTCATGGTATCAGAGCGTGAAAGATCCTTAAACAAAAACCCAAAAACCTTAAACCCTAACAATGGCCATGGAAGATCCACCAACAAAAATTGACTCAAAATCCCCTTATTTCCTAGGTCCTGAAGATCGAACTGGTGATTTTATTACTGCAGCCAGATTTAATGGCGAAAATTATGATGATTGGGCTGGAGAGATTGAGACAGCTCTTCAAGCTCGAAGAAAGTTCGGATTTTTAGATGGTACGATTGTATCTTCAACACCTCCTTGCACACAAGATGATTGGAATACAATCCAAGCCATGTTGGTATCTTGGATTATGAATACCATCACAGCAGAAGTGAAGAGTACCTTGTCCAAATATAAAGACGCCAGGCGTCTATGGGAGACGCTTAATGAGTGATTTTCTCTTACGAATGGACCACGAATACAGCAGTTGAAGGCGGCCATATCTGACTGTAAGCAAACCAAATCCATGTCAGTTGCTTCTTACTATGGAAAACTCACGGCTCTATGGGAGGAATTGCATAACCATGAACCCTTGATTACTTGTTCTTGCTGTGCAAAGTGTACTGCAGGCCCTGAAGATGAGCGTCGCCGTGCAAAAGACATGCTTCATGAATTTCTGATGGGTTTATATACTCCATCTTATGGTCCTTTGCGATCAAATATTCTTGCTCAAGATCCTCTGCCTTCTCTCAGCCATGCCTACCAGCTTGTTATTCAAGATGAACGAGTCAGAACATCTTCGGCTCTGCCCGAGGAGAAGTCCGGAGTTGTTGGATTTTCTGTGCGAACTAGTGGGCGCACACGAGGCAAAATAGAGAAACCTGATAAATCACGTCTATCCTGCACCTACTGTAAGAAGACAGGCCACGAAGTAACTAATTGCTTCGAAATTCATGGATATCCAGAATGGTGGGAGGATTGTGAGAAGTTTGACAACAGATCAGGTATGACCAAACTGATGATTGGTTGTAACCAACAATCAACGACCTCTTCTTTTTCTCTTGCGGCAGGACGCGGTCAAGGGGGGTCCGTGCCAATGCTGTAGTTGTTTCAGAACCCAATCCAGCTGCAGAATTATTTTTCACTGATCAATGGAAGGCGCTTGCCAGTGTCTTTGGTAATATGACTGTTTTTGGTAATCGTTTGAGTGGTAAGATTAATGGTCATTCTTGGATTATTGATACAGATGCATCTAATCATGTTATTGGTAATCTTTCTCTATTATTCGATGTAAAAGACATCTTATGACTCGTTGGTCTTCCTGATGGAAAGAAAGTGGTTGCAACAAAGAAGGGATCAGTGCGATTGTCGGATGCTATGACTCTCACTCATGTCCTTTATGTCTCTCTCTTAAATTGCAGCTTATTGTCCGTGTCACAATTGTGTGATGATTTGGATAGTATTGTCATTTTTACTCGATATGTGTGTGCTATACAGGATCAAACGAGGAAGCTGATTGGAACGGGAAGTAAGCAAGATGGACTCTACTACTTCAAGGGACCACAAACAGTGCAGACAGTCTTAGTGGACGCGGACGCTTCTTCTTTGGGTCTTTGACATGCTAGAATGGGGCATCCTTCAGAAAAAGTAGTAAAATTGCTTCCCCCCGTTTGTAATTCTAAAGGTAGTTTGAATAAAGCCTGTGAAGTATGTTTTAGAGCTAAACATCCCAGAGACAAATTTCCTTTAAGTGAGAATAAAGCCAGTCGAATTTTTGAACTAATTCATATTGATTTGTGGGGTGGCTATCGTCATACCTATTCTTGTGGTGCTCGATATTTTTTGACTATTGTGGATGATTTTTCTCGGGCTGTATGGGTTTATTTGATGGATGATAAAACAGAGGTTTTTGCTAAATTTATATCCTTTGTTGCTATGGTTGAGCGACAATTTTCTCAAACCATAAAAATTGTTCGGAGTGGTAATGGAACGAAGTTCCGATGTTTGCTTGGTTATTTTACTGCGTGTGGTATCTTATTTCAAACCTCATGCACTGGGACACTACAACAAAATGGGAGAGTTGAAAGGAAACACCAACATATCCTAAATGTTGCCCGCGCCTTTCGCTTCCAAGCAAATTTGCCTATTTACTTTTGGGGGGAGAGTGTTTTGACCGCTGTTCATTTAATCAATAGAACTCCTTCCACTGTTCTTGACAATCACACTCCTTTCGAGAAATTGTTTGGTTACTCTCCCTCTTATGATGCCATTTGAGTGTTTGGGTCTTTATGTTTTGCCCACGACCAAAAGACAAAGGCGGATAAATTTGCGAGTCGTAGTCGTAAATGCATATTTGTTGGGTATCCTTTTGGTCAAAAGGGATGGAGGCTTTATGATCTTGATAAACATGAGTTCTTTGTGTCAAGAGACGTAAAATTCTTTGAAAAGATTTTTCCCTTTGTTGACACGGAAGCTAGCAATATTAGGCCAACGGATCACTTTGATATGGATGTGGATATTGATTTAGATTTTGCGGATTTTCTGGATGACTCCACTGTTGTCACCGTTCCTAATACCCAGGGATACAACAGATAAGGGTCTAGATGTGCCTTTTATCCCCAATGACCCGAATTCCTCTGCCACTGTAAATAGTGGGTCTGACCAAACCCCAAGTCCGGCAAGATCAACGAAAATAGAACAGCCTACTGTTGTGGACAACTCTGTCCAAACTGGGTCTGGGTCTGACCATACTGCAGAACATGCAGACTTAAATAATAAGAGTTCCGAAGAAGTTTTGGGACGTGGAAAGCGCACTAAAACCCCTTCAGTGCTCCTAAGGGATTTTGTTACTCACAGCGTTGTTCAAGAGAGTCCATCGAACACTGCTACTTCTCTTCCACAGCATACCTCAGGTACTCCTTTTCCTATAGCACATTATATTAATTGTGACAATTTCTCTATGCCCTATAGCAAGTTTCTTGCAGCTGTCACTACAGGAGAGGAACCTCGGTCTTTTAAGGAGGCCATGAAAGATGATGGGTGGAAGAAGACTATGCAAGAGGAAATTAAAGCCTTGGAGGATAATGATACTTGGACTCTCGAATCACTTCCACCGGGCAAGCGTGCAGTGGGAAGTGAATGGGTATATAAGAGGAAATACCTCTCCAATGGAGATCTTGAGCGGTTAAAAGCTCGCTTGGTTATTTTTGAAAATCATCAAATCGAAGGTCACTGGGAAGTCAATGGGTCTATAAGGCCATTGTCGCTTCTAAGAATTGGGAACTTTACCAAATGGATGTCCATAATGCCTTTCTCCATGGTGATCTTGATGAGGAAGTTTATATGAAATTGCCTCCTGGTTTCACATCATCGGAGCCAAATCTGGTTTGTCGTCTTCGCAAATCTCTATTTGGCTTAAAACAGGCACCCCGTTATTGGTTTGCAAAACTGGTCACTGCTTTGAAAGGGTATGGATTTCTTCAGTCTTACTCTGATTATTCATTGTTTACTTACACTAAAGATGGCGTGCAACTCAATGTCTTGGTGTACGTCGATGATCTAATTATTTCTGGCAATGATTTTGTTGCTTTACGAGCTTTCAAGGCCTATTTGGGTGACTGTTTTCATATGAAAGATCTTGGTTCACTTAAATATTTTCTTGGTATTGAGGTAGCTCGGAGTACAATTGACTTATTTCTTTGTCAAAGAAAGTATTCTCTTGATATTATTACTGAGGTCGGCCTCTTGGGGGCAAAATCAGCCGACACTCCTATTGAACAAAATCACAAGTTAGGACATGCCGTTGGTGCCAAACTCGATAATCCAGAATCCTATCGGCGCCTTGTAGGTCGTCTTGTGTATTTATCTGTCACATGACCTGACTTGGCCTATTCGGTTCATCTTTTATCTCAATTTATGCAAGATCCTCACCAAGAGCATTGGGAGGCCGCTCTACAGGTTGTGCGTTATTTGAAGGGAACTCCAGGTCAAGGTATTTTATTGCGAGCTGACAGTGACCGATCTTTAAATGGATGGTGTAACTCGGATTGGGCTACCTGCCCCCTCACACGGCGATCCTTAACGGGTTGGTTGGTGTTTCTTGGTCAATCACCTATCTCATGGAAAACAAAGAAGCAAACTACTGTCTCAAAGTCTTCCGCTGAAGCAGAATATCGCTCCATGGCTGCCATCACTTGTGAGGTGAAGTGGTTGAAAGGTTTGTTATTAAGTTTGGGTGTTCATCATCCCAAAGCTATACCATTGTTTTGTGATAGCCAGTCGGCTTTACATATCGCTCGCAATCCTGTCTATCATGAACGCACAAAGCATATTGAAGTTGATTGTCACTTTGTTCGTGATGGTATTACCGAAGGTCTAATTGCTCCATCGTATGTTCCTACGACAGTGCAATTAGCTGACTTATTTACAAAGGCTCTCGGTCGGAAGCAGTTTGATCTATTACTCAGCAAGTTAGGCATCGTGAAGCCCCATGCTCCAACTTGAGGGGGGTGTTACGAGATCTTACCGAGATTTCAGGCGTGACTTATGGAAAGTTCAGTTGCGCCTGAATATGGAAAGTTATCATAGAAGATTTCAGGCGTGACTTATGGAAAGTTTGGTTGCGCCTGAATATGGCAAGTTATCATAGAGTTTGATATTGCTTAGAATTGTTTCCATATACAAATTGTTTCCATATTCTAAAAGACATGTATAGATACTATGGATGTATATATATACTCGGTGATAATCAATACAAACACAAGCTTTTCGCGATAATCTTGTCATACGGAGTACCTCATTTCAATTTGGCCTACTCATTTAATTTTTGGGTGTACGTGGATTTGTTTGTTTCTTTAATTTGTATTCTTTGTCCTGTCCTGTCCTGTCGTGTCGTGTGTTTTTCATTATTTTGGGTGTAATTCAATTTGGCTTGGTTAATTCCATCCCAATGCTTTAATTCAATTTGTGTACGTACGTTGATTCCATCCTTTGCATTATTCTATTACTGTTACTCCAATTCAATACTCCGAACCCTACTCTTGTATTAATGGAGTGCCTACTTTATTTTGTATGTAGGCTATTATTAATGGAGTGCGGGTGATTATTAAATATATAATTTGTGTTCTCCTGACTTCTCTAACTTTTTAACCCATGCTTAATATCAAGATTGTCACAAAGGCCTTGATAGAATTCGAATTCTCAACCTCATAGTTGGTGGTGGACGACAGACGACACTCCTAACCACTAAAACATCTCTTTATACTAATACTTATAATATAATACTCCTCACGTACCTTATTGATACACCCCAAAGTTGGATTGGCCCAAGTTAAATAAAGCCCAACTAGCTACATGACCCATTTACATTTTCCATGTCATTTTTGTTATATTTTTATTTGTTTCTAGCTTCTTTCCCAAGCATTAGTGATATAAAGCAACTGTAGCTCTGTTAGAAACCTTTATGTCGATCAATATGAAATGTTCTTCTCCCTGCTCTAGCTATGGCTATCTACCCCTTCCCCATGTTTGTTTCTCTCTCCTCAAATTCATGTGTTAATTTCATGTTCAATTGAGTTTCTCGGTTGCCTCTTTCTCCATTTCTTTGAGTGTAGCCCTGTTAATTCAATATATCCTAAATAACAAAATCCCTAAAAATTACAAGTGTATCATTTACCAAAGGGGCTCTACCACCTAATAGGCTAGTCTTTTGGGATGGTTCTCCTCTTTGGTCTATATCAATTGGTATCAGAGCCAACCTCGGAGTGGTGGCCCACGGAGTGGTGTCCTGGGAGTGCCAGCCATGACCAACGTGGCCGTGACCAACGAGGACGTTGGCCTTTAAGGAGGGGCGAATGTTATGGACCGAAATCAATTGCAAGGTATTGGACTTGTTCCACATCGGTTGTATGGGCAACCAATATGGGGTTTATAGACCAAAGGGGCTCTACCACCTAACAAACTAGTCTTTTGGGATGGTTCTCCTCTTTGGTCTATATCACTTATGTGACGCCGCCAATGCTGATCAACAACAGTTACAAGACGTCAATGCTTATAATTAGTGAATTGCTAAATACCGCCCCTTTTTACTAGCTACCGCCCCCCCAATTTCCAATTTTACCCTCCCCCCTTTTCCTCACTCACTCTCACTCATCCTCTCTTCCTCACTCATCCTCTCTTCCTCACTCACTCTCACTCATCCTCACCACCACACCATCACACCGGCAACCACCACCACTCACGGCACAACCACCACCGGTAAATTTTTTTTGCGCATTTTTTTTGCACAGTCGTCTGCAATTTTCGACTCACCCTTGGGTGAGTCGTCTGCTAGAGGCGACTCACCCAAGGGTGCCGACTCACCCAAGGGTTAGTCGCCTCTAGCAGACGACTCACCCAAGGGTGAGTCGAAAATTACAGACGACTGTGCAAAAAAAATGCGCAAAAAAAAATTTACCGGTGGTGGTTGTGCCGTGAGTGGTGGTGGTTGCCGGTGTGATGGTGTGGTGGTGAGGATGAGTGAGAGTGAGTGAGGAAGAGAGGATGAGTGAGAGTGAGGGTAAAATTGGAAATTGGGGGGGCGGTAGCTAGTAAAAAGGGGGCGGTATTTAGTAACACCCTATAATTATCATGCAGTCGACGCTGCATCTAAGGATATAAACGCTGCTAATCAAGAAAACAGTCCCGAGCAGTTGCAAGACCTAAAACAGAGCGGTAGTGCTGATTCAGAAAACATGACTGGTAACCAAGGCAACGGAGCATTTCAAGATATATATAAAAGCCAAGCAGGAAACAGCGAATGTACAGAACATGCAATTTCATCAGATCGAATACCAACTAGGGGTCGTGCTCCTCCTGCTGCTATGCTAAATTGCTAAGCTAGCTCATTGCTAAGCTAGCTCATTTTACGCTAGATTCTTTGCTTCAGCAACAGGAGTCCTACTGGCATATTCGTTCCCAGGTTGCAGAAATCAGAGACGGAGATCGAAATAATTCTTATTTTCATCATAAGGCATCTCATAGAAAGAAAAGAAATTTTATTAAGGGTCTCAAAGATGATGGAGGATGCTGGCGTGAAGAGGACAAGGAAATTTCACAAATTGTCAACTCATTTTATTTTGGACTTTTTCAATCAGCTTTGCCCTCTAATTTTGAAGAGGTGCTTGCAGGGATTAGCTCTCGTGTAACAGCAGATATGAACCAGGAAATTATACGTCCTTATAGTGCAGAGGAATTTCATACAGCTCTATTCCAAATGCACCCCACAAAGGCTCCGGGAGCGGACGGTATGCACGCAATATTTTTTCAAAAATTCTGGCATATTGTTGGTCATGATGTGGTTGATTTTTTGAACTCTATTGTGATGGGTCGGGTGAGCCCGGCTTCAATTAATAATACTCTTGTGGCCCTTATTCCGAAAGTGAAGTCGCCTACCCTTATATCTGAATTTAGGCCTATAAGCCTTTGTAATGTGATCTACAAAATTTTATCTAAGGCTATAGCTAATAGGCTCAAGATTTTGTTGCCTGTTATTGTGTCGGAGAACCAGAGTGCCTTTGTTCCGAAACGTTTAATTACGGATAATGTTCTTATTGCTTTAGAACTTTTCCATAGTATGAAGACACGGAAAAGAACAAAAGGTACTGTAGCGATGAAATTGGATATGAGTAAGGCGTATGATCGGGTTGAATGGAGCTTTCTGCATGCTCTGTTGTTACGAATGGGTTTCCATAGACAGTGGGTTTCGTTAGTCATGTCCTATGTCACCAGTGTTACCTACTCATTCATTGTCAATGGGAAGCCCCGTGATGTTATTGTTCCAGGCAGGGGTTTAAGGCAGGGGGACCCCATATCCCCCTACCTTTTTATTTTGGTAGCTGAAGCTTTCTCGGGTTTGATTAATAAAGCGGTGACGGAGAAAAAGATTCATGGGACAAAAGCTAGCCAGAATGGTCCTATTATTTCTCACTTATTTTTTGCTGATGACAGTCTCCGTTTTACAAAGGCCAACCGATAGGAATGCCGAGAAATTGCCAATGTTTTGAGCAAATACGAAATGGCGTCCGGACAGAAGATAAATTTTGATAAGTCGGAGGTTTCTTTCAGCAAGGGAGTCGACACAAAAACTAAAGAGGAACTAGGGGCTCTTCTTCAAATGAGGGTGGTGGAAAAACATGAAAAATACTTGGGACTGCCTACTATCGTTGGGAGGACAAAAAGTGCTATTTTTGCGACGATAAAGGATAGAGTGTGGAAAAAGCTTCAAGGTTGGAAGAAAAAATTGTTATCTCGAGTTGGGAAGGAAGTATTAATTAAATCTGTCATACAAGCCATTCCGACTTATGTGATGGGTATTTTTACGCTTCCCATTTTTATTGTGCAGCAAATTCAATCCTTGTGTGCTCGGTTTTGGTGGGGTCAACGAGGTAATGAGAGGAAGCTTCATTGGAAGAGTTGGGATTTTCTCTGTAACCCGAAGTGTGTAGGTGGAATGAGATTTCGTGACTTATGTGTTTTTAATGAAGCGCTTCTAGCCAAGCAAGTATGGCGCTTGTTACATCATGAAGACTCGTTATGTGGCCGGGTTCTAAAATCTAAGTATTTTCCTAAGAGTGGGGTGCTTGACTCATCACTGGGGCCTCGTCCCAGCTACTCTTAGCGGAGTATTTGGAGTACCAAAGCTCTTCTTAAGGAGGGTCTTTTGTGGCGTGTGGGGAACGGTAGTGCTGTACAAGTTTGGGATGATCCTTAGCTGGCAGATGAGCACGGGCGTATGGTACTTTCACCAAGACCAGTTGATTGCGAGATTAATACAGTTTCCGACCTTATTGATTATGATTCCCGCAGCTGGAAGATGGATGTGCTCGAGAGGTTTTTTAATGAGCGAGACAGACTTCTTATCCTTGCTATCCCAGTTAGTGAATGTCGATCGAAAGTATTTAAGATGGACTTTTTCTCATAGTGGTGAGTTCACAGTTAGATCGGCTTACCTACTGGGAAGGTCAGTTGATTTTAATTTGGTGGAACCATTTTGGCCTGGCATATGGGAATCAAACCTACCCCCGAAGGTGAAACATTTCCTTTGGAAAGCATCGTCAAATATCCTGCCTACAAGATCGGTCCTTAAAGCTCGTCACTTGATTGATGATGACTCTTGCCCACGATGTAATCAAGTGAGTGAATCAGTGTTCCATTGTATTCTTGATTGCCCAAAAATTCAACAAATATGGGACAATAGCTGCTGCACTGAAGCTCTAAATTATGGAGATACTAGTACTTTTGGTGAGCTTTTATTCTATTGGAGAGAGACCCTCACTGAACTGCAGTGGCAGACCGCGTGCTTCATTGCTTGGAATATTTGGTTTTGTAGGAACACGTGGGTCTTCCAAGCACAAGAAATGCCAGCCCAACTTACACTTGATCGTGCTTGTCGTCAGGTGGGAGATCACAACCAGTTCGCTCAACGTCGTAAGGTTGTTACCGCAGGTATTACACGTGTGGTGGGTGGCTCTGTGTGGCTCCCTCCCCCGAGTAGCTCCTTCAAGGTCAATGTGGATGCTCATGTTAATGAAGAGGGGTGGGTTGGAATGGGCGCCGTGGCAAGAGATCAGTTTGGTGTTGTTGTGTTTGCAAGTGTTCGTTGGCCCCCTGTCACAGCTGAAGCAAAGGCTGCTCTTTTTGGTTTGCAAACAGCCCTCAAGCTTGGATATAGAAAGGTCTTGATTGAATCTGATAGCCTTCTTTTTATTTCACGTATGTCTTCTGTTTTTTCTAGTTTTGATGATGTTGGTGTAGTAGTAGATGATGTTGTTAGTGTGTGTTCCTCTTTTGAGTCGGTTGTTTGGTCTCATGTTAAGAGGGATGGGAATGTTGTTGCCCATAACCTCACTAGAGTCAGTCCCATAGGCGTTGAGAAGATTTGGGTTCACTGTGGTCCGGAGGATATCTCCCCCTATGTAACGATGGATAAATTATCTATATAAAATCTTCCACGTTTCCTCTAAAAACAAAAAAAAAAAAAAAAAATTGTGTGAATTTTTTAGTAATAGCCTCAATAATCTTGAATTGGATTCAGGGCTGTAGATTAGCATGTGCCGAGAAGAATTCACAACAAATCACAAGCATTCATATATATAAACTAAAGTGTTTTTTCCTGAAAAATAAAGGGCGAGAATACATACAGTTTTAAAGATCGAGTATGGCTGCAAAAGTTGTGGGAAGTAGCACTTGGCTTGCTGTGTTGTTGACTTGTTGTGTTGTGTCTGCCTCCTTGTATGCAACGTACAAGGTCAAACATTATCTGATCAAATACGTAGTGCCAGTAAAAGCAAACAGATGAGATTAATTTTGGACGATCCGACACTTGGTAAGATGGTAAAGCGCGATTCAGCACTCTTGGGTGCAATAACACGTAATCCAGTGCTTGCAGACATATTAAAAAGGGATCCTTCACGTTTCGACAGTACGACATCAAGTTTTGATAACAAGAGTCTATGCACCAGAGAGAGCGAGAGTACAAAAGGCCAGGAGTGCAGCGACGACAATGCCTGTAAACAGACATGCTTGCAAGAAAATACATCTAATTTCAGTGGGAGTTGCTCCACTTTAACGGAGAAAAGAGAGATCACCGGGACAGTTGTGAGCCAATCTAAGAGATGCGGCTGTCATTACGCCTGCTGATCCATCTCGATCAGCGACTATTCTACTACATACTCTCGTATGTACTCTCCTTATTTGTCTGCTGTATGTGTGCTTTGTGCTTTTTAATTTATTGTTTTCCCTGTAATTTTACTTGCTTATTATTAATTCCCCAAATGCTTTAAATTTATTTATGTACCTTTCATTCCTGTTTGCATTATACTACTCTATATGTACTCCTCCTGCTTTATAAGAATATGAGACCGTTTGTTTGATCCAAGATTTTGCCTCTAAAGTATTACACACTCAACCTGTACGGCTGCACAAGATTTTGAGTTTTCGGAATCTGTTGATCCTCGATCAAGCGTTGATGGTTTAGCTGCAATTGTCGACCAGCTGGTGGAAATAAAGTTTTAACTCTGTGTGTTGTGTGCGTAGGGCGGGGAGCGGGGGGGTAGTCAGAGCCAATTTCATTCATGATCAGCATATGTAATATGTACAGACCAGAATTACTCCAAAATGATCTAACCTTTTAACTCTTGTGTGTTGTGTGCGTATTCATAACTTCCTGCCACCAGGTTCAGAATAGTACAAGCGCAGATTAGTCTGCATGCAAACCATAACTTGAGTAGGTTCGACTCTGTCAGTGCTTCAAGTCTCAACATATATCTGAAGTTAAGTAGATATTGTGCAACACGAAAAGTCACCTCTAAAAAACCAAAAAGTCATCTTAGGACCAGAAAATGTCATCCCAAAACAATATGAAAATCATCCAGTCTCACCCCAGTTCCCAGAGTTGCAAAGCCTTCACCAGCTAACAGATGTTCTGCATCTGAGTACTTGTACCATTCAACGCCAAGCATCAGAACTCAAGCTGCAGCAGAACATGCGCGCTCAGCTTACAGTATCACTACCTACAAATCATGAAATCAACTCAGTATTACAGAGCTAACATGTATAACAAGCAGTTTAACTCACAGTGAGTTTCACCCAATCAGTTCTACCAGATTTGCAAAGCCTTCTGCAGCTAACATCTAAGTGCCAGTCAGCGCCAAGCATCAGAACTCAAGCTGCACGCACGCAGTGGAACTGGGTCAGCTTACAGCGTCCTGCCTACAAATTAACTCAAAATTACAGAGTTCACCTGTATAGCGCAGCAAGCTGACTTAAGGAAAACAGTTCCAGAGTTTTCCAGCACAGCTCACAGTTTAATCAGGCACATCAATTACTTTTGAGAGGACACTCACAACACTATCCTTGCATACATACTATAGAGTACACAGTTGTTGCAACAGTATAACAAGGGACAGGAGAAGTTTCACATTACCATCCAACAGATTCACGAGAAATTACCAATTTATTTCAGAAGCCTATCTGTAAAGTATCCTGCAAGGCGGCTAACGATAGAACAAAATCATAATTAATTCTGAAGATGCCAACCTATGCAAACCAATTTTCATCTTATTAAGAAAGGCCTCTAAGCTTTGTATAACCTTCCTTCATTAAGAACTTCGTAATTAAACGTGTGTTGCTGGTCCATGATGATCATACACCTAGCACAAATGGTCTTCCTAGTTTATCTCCTGATCAACTCAATGCTTTAATTCAATTTGTTCAATCAACTTCTCCCCACCATGCCATGGTACTCTCTCATGGTTAGTTTTTTCTCATACTTCTGTTTTTTTCATGCTCTGTTTTCCCCTGTTTTTGATCAAATGATAAGCTCTGTTTTAATGCTCTGTTTTTTTTTTTTTTTTTAATATTTTCATCAAATTAAGCTAACAATGTTGCAATATTATTTCTAATTACAGGATACATTGATGAGAGAGATGCACACACAAGGAGTTACAATCAATGCAATCACGGAGGTGTTGAAAAGGGCTCCTATTCATCCTCGTGTTGTTCCCGCCATTAAAGCTGCTCATGCTGCAGGGTAATTAAAATTTTCCTTGATTTTATATTATATATTTCTTTCATGTTTTAATTAACAATAAATAAAATTTATGGTAATTTATTTTTTCTGGGTTATTTCAGGTGTGATTTGAGGGTAGTAAGTGATGCAAATATGTTCTTTATTGAGACCATATTGAACCATCTTGGATTAAGAGATTATTTCACAGAGATCAACACTAATCCTGGTTATGTCGACGAAGAAGGAAGATTAAGAATATTGCCTTTCCATGATTTCAACAATTCTCGCCATGGCTGCCATCGCTGCCCTCCTAACATGTGCAAGGTAAAAAAAATCTTCCAAAAGTAAAAGAATGTTTTAATTGTTTACGGTATTTCTCATATTAGCTAATGAGTAATGAGTTATATGACTAATCAAATTGTAGAATATAATTTCTTGGTTTAAGTAATTAGTATTACTCAGTTTTAGAATATATACTCCAATTGAATTTAAAAGACAAAGGCTGAAATTTCAAAATTGTCTTAGGTCTTAGATTAAAATAGAAAAGGTTATATATAGCTAATGTTTTTCATTGATTTGAACAATACAGGGTCTAGTGATTGAAAGGATATTATCTGAGGATGGAAACAAGAAATTCATTTACTTAGGTGATGGAATTGGAGATTATTGTCCCTCCTTAAAGCTAAGAGAAGGAGACCATGTTATGCCAAGGAAGAACTTCCCAGTTTGGGACTTAATCTCTAGCAACCCTAAGCTCATCAGAGCCAACATCCATGAATGGACGGACGGAGGCGATCTCAAGCGAGTCCTACTCTCTATAATCCAGTCCATAATCTCTGGAGGCAATAACAACATGGCCGCTCCATTTTTCGCCATTGATTGCAAGCTTGAGATGCTACCAGCTTCTCATCCCCATGAAGTCTTGCCTAAAGCTTTACCTGTACCTTTCTAGTGACTGAATGCCTTGTAACACCTTTGTAAAAAGGGAAAACAAAAGCCTTTATGATTGTTGTTGGTTAGAATCCCAAGTACAAGCTAATATATTTTCCTATAACATCAGTTGAGGTTTATGTATCCTAGGGGAGTAGCTCAAATGGAGCAACAGAGAGATATGAATATAAATGTTCTCCAATTTTGTAAGCACTTGTTTTATTTTCCCATCTCTCTCCTCCCCCTCCTTCCTTTTCCACCTCACATTTACTCCATAGAATGATTGCATTGCATTGCCTTTCATTGCTAGGAAGTAAACGAGGGCTAAGCGGGAATGTTGCCTTTTATCAGCATGCATATTTCACCTCACATTTACTCCATATTTACTCCATAAAATGATTGCCTTTTATCAGGAGTCGCAATATCGTTCTCCATTGGCCCATATTCATTTTCAATCTGTCATGACAACAAATCAGTGAAAGCTCAGAATTGCTTCATTTAGTTTTGCAAATCAATGAAATGGATATGAATCATTTTGGGTATACATATTAATTGAGAAACATGCTCTGGAATTAAGATCTTTGCAATTTGTTGGTAAGATTTGGAAAAAAAACACTAATAGTCGATAACACACCAAGCTAGAGAAGAACATGTCAGCCACAGAAGCTCCAGAAGTTCGAAGTAAGTGTTTTGTGCAATACCACCTGCGATAAAAGACAAGTGGAAACCCATCACTTACAGGTAGGAGGGCAATAAAAACCATCTGTACAACTACTAACCAACAAAAATCTAATATGTGCACAACTGCATAAGGGCTAATGGATCTTACAGAGGTTGCTTGGTCATCCTCAAACAAGTCCAACCTATCGAGCTGCGTATTCAAGTTAGCCTGGACAAAGCAGAGTTTACTTTAAATACAGGTATGGTTGATGTAAGGCAACAGATGTTTTGATGTATTTGACATGGGCTGCTGAGCCAGCCACAGAAGAGCGAAAATTAATACCTGATCCTGTTCAGCAAATTATTGACTTCAGTGTTCAGTCATAATTGCAGTCCTTGCTCTGCTCCAAGCACAATCAACTACATATCACATAAAGTTAATATTAGTATGTAGAATGATGTGGTGTATTGAAATTAAGCAAGCTGTTGTATATATTGTACATAGGCAAACTCCTGTTTGTGAACAAAGATAATAGGATGACAATAAACAAAATCCTGGCTATTCATGAATCATGAGTTTCCTAGCTACTTGTCAGAAGTTGATGAATAGCTTAGAGTTGGCATATCCTGATTAACATGACATGACCTGAACATTTTGAAACTGTATCAGAAGATCATAGCATTCATTCCCTTGCGTAATTGCATGTTCAGCGTATGATAGGCTATAAAACTTTCAAAAATTACTCACCAACTCCATCTCCCTGCACTCACACTCCTCCCTTTCCTAATTCTTATATTAAGGGACAATCTTTTTCTGGGAATCAAGATCCATAAGAAAAGAAAAAAAAAAACTAAAAATAAAAGATAGTATTCAGACCTACAATTACAAATGATTTGAGGAGCAAACCTTCCTGACATAACCAACCCCTACCTGACTGGCTACCAGATCTGGACTCATGTCATGAATCATGGTAGAGGATTGGTTTCAGACGTTCAGTTCACCCTTAACTAGTAACAACCGAGACCATTTACTAAATGCGCAGGCTTACAACCAGCTACTTTAATTGTGTTTATCTAAATCTGTTAAAAGTCAGTAATATGCATGCAACCTTAACAGTGTTCAAAAAAGATGTCAATATACCAATATCATCAAATATATCACCTTAAAATTGATTTATTGCGATCAGAATACTCATCATCATCATCAGGCATGACAGAATTTGCTTGTATTTAATTTCAATCCTACAAAAACAAGCAACAAAGAGAGAAACAAGACATCAGTAATTCCATCCATTGGAATACCAGAAAATCCTTAAAAATCAACAATGCATTTTGGAGTGGAGTTGCTTAATTGAAGGAAACCTGAAGATAGGCTAAAGAACAGAGAATAAATAATCTACTTGTCCAGTTGTCCTACAATTCTACAAACCAAGTGCATTCCATTTTTGAAGTAGTATTTGGCTTATTCCATGAACCATGATGCAAACATTAAATTCAGACCTAACTACTAGGACTAGTTACTAAATGCAGTATGAGAACAAGCAAATTTAATCGTGTTTATATTTTTATGTTAAAAGTCAGTAGTATGCATGCAAAACCAAAAATAAATTATCCAAAAGTCCTCAATATGCCAATATCAACAGAGATGCATGACAAATTGACAAGCCAATAGAATACAGTACCTCCTCATCCTCAGGAAATGGCACGTGAGAAAATATGCATGCACTTCATCATCAATCCAGCAACATACCAAAGAAGAAATGGGCAGCTTTTGTTGTTTAATAAAATTTACAAATTCATAGGCTACAATTAAAAATTTATGATACATTTACTCACTTTTGTTGTTCAACACAAGTCAATCAAAACTTTTGGAGGCAAAAGAGACATTTCCCCAGTAAATTTAAGGTTTGGTTCCTGCAAACAGTAAAAAAACAGTGAGTAGTGTAGGCATAGGCAGCTTAGACTCATGACAACATACAACAAAGAGAAACAGAGAATTCTCCAATATTGTTGCCAAACAAGCTTTCTGGCAAGGTACAGAAAATGCTCCTCAAAGTTGTAACTATCTTGGCAGAGATCTCATAGTACTTAAGGCTCTTCTCCTTGTGACATATCACCTGCTTCACTTTCACCTCCTTGTTCTTGAGGTAGTCGATGGACCTTAACGAAGAGGGAGAGATGTATACACGTCCAGGCAAGAAAACTGACCGTTTTCCTCAATCCTATGCAAATGAGCTGGCATCCGGGTCTGAAATCCTCCACATTTTAGTCTCATGACTCTCAATATACATGATCCACTGTAGTCCATGAAGAGCGGCCAGAATATTTCATCATCAGCATTATCAGGTAGAGGCACATAAGCAGATGCATGCACTACTGCTTCAATCCTACAACATATGAAACAACAGAGAAAAGACATCATAAGTATCAGCATTCAACACACACTTTGCAGGAAATCTTCAAGAACAGACTTTAAGGTTTAAGAGCTTCATGCTGTACAAACCGAGGTCATTCCATCAAAGCTTGTATAGATTTGGCTTCTATATCAAACAATAACCTGCAAAAAAAAATTACAAAGCAATAATTCCCAATCAAAAAGGAAATAAAATAGTCAACTGAAAATGCACTACATATGCCTTCCAATGTTGCCTTAAAAGTATTAAGCCTAGACTAACAATGTTTTGATTCTTGTCACCCACAGCCTCACTAAACTTTAGGTTATTATTTATACATAGATTCAACATTAGATGATCATTTGACTAGTTTAGATTTTGCTCAATTTCACTAAACGCAAAAGCAATTATACTGATTACAAATCAGCTCAGAAAACGCCAATTCCTAGCAACAAGCTTGTTATTCAGTTACTTACTTTTGTGGTTTCAGCTAAATCAATCAGGATTTCTGGAGGTAAAACTGCAATTGCTCCAGTAATTAAAAGGTTCGGCCCCTGCAAAGAGTAACAAAGTGGTTAGGACAGTTGAAAACCATGGCAAGAAACAAGATAGTAAGAGAATGCTCCAGGATTGTTACCCAACAAGCTCTCTGGCAAGGTACAGAAAAGGCTTTTCAAAGCCATAATTTCTCTTGTCAGAGGTCTCATTGTACTGAAGGCTCTTCTCCCAGTGAAATGTAATTTGCCTTGTTCTCACCTGGCTGTTCCTGACATCAACCTTGTGTCCACAGAGAAGGATGGGGATATTCTCGCACACCCTATGCATTCATCAGATTATATGAGTTACACAAATAGCCATAAGAGTCCACAACAGTATACTCTAAACCATGAAATATGTTCAAAACCTGTAGATGTCCCGGTTCCATGTGGGCACTTTCCGGTATGTCACTCGCACAGTAATATCAAACATTATAGTAGCACAGTGGCTGCTATGAACACTGCAAAGGAAACAGATCCTATCAAATTTCATGTTACTTCCTATAGGCAACCATCACTAGTTATTCGAATCATTTCCCTTGTGAAAAGGGTGTATGAATTCAATGGCAGAACATCAATGGACAATGAAAGGAGCAAAATGCCAGACCACAGAACGAGGTAATTATCATAAAATTTTTGGAGTGGAGTAAAGTTATCTTAAAATATTTTTCTGAAATTTCATTTTTCTTTTTCAGTGGATTTTTTTACAATTCCCTTTTTTTTTTTTTAACTGCTAACTGTCATTCCTTTACCAATTTTGAGTACAATCCTTCAAATTCTAGATTCTCTAAATATTAACAATTACTAGGCTATTCATTTATCTTGTAGATTTTTCTAACTCAACTATACTCTTGGTGAAAATTAGTAAATTTTTCTAGCTAGATAACATCAGCAAGAGAATTTGATTGTTCCAACAATTTTTTATCATTCTACGTTGGAACTCCGAACTTGAGTGCATGATGATATCAATGACAAAACATCAATCAAACAATGGCAAAAGTTAATTAGAAAAAACTTACTAGTAACAATCACGAAATCCTCCACATCTCTCTTTCCCAACAGTATTCCAACAGTTAAATCGAATAGTGGCATAATGCAAAAACCCCAAATGAGGAACCTCCAGACCAATTTTGGCTACAAAAATCAGAAACCAAAATATAAATGAATTACAAAACATATAATAAAAAGACAAACTCAAAAAGCATTGAAAGATGAATTAATCGATCTTACATTACAATCGTATCTCTTCTCAAATTCCCCAGCCTCTTAATCTGTGAAAATCCAAAACGAAAACAAAACAATTAAAAAAAAGTGGCATAAATTTATTACGATCATCATTTCTGTAACTAAAGAGTAGTAATATTAACTTCATAATACAAACCCTAATTCTAATCGTGAACATAACGAAATTGAGTACCTGTTCTTGGGGAGTATTAATTTTGCAACACAAAAATTTAAAAATCAAAATAGTAAAACCCTAACCCTAACCCTAACCCTAACCCTAATGAAAAACTTATTAATGAAATTATTACAAAGATGAAATAAGAAAGAGATACGTTTACCAATACTTGAAGCGACGAGTACTAAGTTC
The DNA here is from genome assembly GCA_038025085.1 of Tetragonia tetragonoides. Taxonomy (NCBI): domain Eukaryota; kingdom Viridiplantae; phylum Streptophyta; class Magnoliopsida; order Caryophyllales; family Aizoaceae; genus Tetragonia; species Tetragonia tetragonoides. The sequence goes on from CM076145.1 coordinate 49,647,065, forward strand.
TTCTGTTCTAAGAGAGAGAGAGGAGAGAGAGAGAATATGAATTGCGAGGGAAATGAAACAATGTCGTGTATTTTTATAAGCAAAATAAGCGCGTTACGACAGCTAATTTCCAGCCGTCGATTTAATCTGCTTGAAACTTAGCTTCAATCGTCGCCGTTCATTTTAATAAAACGCGGCAATAATAAGCGCGTTTTAGGCCTGGGCCAAACCGACTTAAGACTTTACTGAGGCCCGTTACTTTACAGCTTGTGCCTTGTACGGCCCCAAAGGCCCAAACTAATTTCATGACCTGGGTCATTGGCCCAACTCTTTCTTTCTTTTTTTTTATTTGAACAGCAAAAACATTGGCCCAACTTAACTTGTCCAGTTTTTTTTTTTGCTTTGTCCTCCCAATAAATAACGTACAAGTGGAGTACAAGGTTTTTCTTTTTCCATTTTTTTCCTTACTAGTTATAAAGCCCATGCGATGCATGGGTTGAGCATTAATAGCACATTAAATCAAAATCAAAGTTTAATAATTTTGATAAATCATCTATAGTGTACGAATCAAGTTGGTAAAGGATAATAAAAACTATTATCGTTTCATGCGATAGTTTCATGCGATCTAAAATCCTATTAATAGTTGAACTCCATTTCAATCTTTGTGTCAAAAAATTTATCATCCAGCACCATAAAAGTTACTGGAGCAACGTGGCACTGAATTAGTGAATTGTATGAGTTACAATAGGATTTTTCTACTATTTTTTTTTCAACTTTATCTTTTCATTAAACACTATAATTTAACATTTTAAAATTTTGTATACATCATCATAAATTATGTTTTTTTATTTGCTTAGATGACACTTCTCATTTTAAATGTGGCATATCAGTCAATGCTTTTTGATGATGTGGCACCATAACTTAACACTTTTACCCATATCTTCTAAACATATTGTAAATGTATCTCATTCTGAAATATATTTCGATTCGAATCTGAGCGTTTTTGACCAGTTATTTATTATCATTATCTAAGACTGCTAAACATTTTGCACCAATTACTTTCTGTCATTATCTAGTTTGTATGCCCGTATAAATTTATGTAATTAATATTTTCAGTCAATGTAGGTTATGTAAACACACACACAAAATAGTAATCAAGAAATAATTGCTACATTAATGTACCAAAATATTATAATTTCCTTGCCCTTGCATTTTAGTGAGTGCTAGTCTTGTACACTCTTTATTGAATACCAAAATAGATTAATGATTCACAAAGTTTAAATAATTCATCTTACTTCAAGATGCAAAAGATCAGATGTGTTGAATCAAAAGAAAATTAAAAAAAAAAAAAAAGGCATATGAAGGTTAGTGGTTTCAAAATGTATTAAATTTAGTGCCAGTGTATTAAAAAGATGATTGTAAACATTTATAAAGAGTTTCACGTAATATATGAACTATATGCATGAAATCATGTGCTAAAAATAAGTTTGAAGATATTTCAAAGATTAAACTTAAAATTATTTGGATGCCTTATGCCTACATAAAATCATATATGTATGGGAGAGCTACTCGAGCTTAAAAAGTTTTTGACCAATATCGATATTTAAAATTTGTCAAAAAAGAAATATCTATCTTTCCATTATTCATTGACATGATACTTCTCTATATATCTATTTGCATATAAATGCCGCTCATACCTTAAACTAAGGTGGTGATTAACCTCGTAACCAATGATTTCCCTCCCTAAAATATGTTTGCAGACGAATATACAACTGTTTCTCTATCCTAAATAACATGACATATGAATATTTATAATGTTCCTATTAAAAATTGACTATTTACAATTAAAATTATATATGATAGAGCTATTATTTATATAAGATGCAATACACTTACTCAAACTCTGATATGTCAAAACTTCGACACCACCCAACATCTATATAAAAATAATTAAGAAGTACATATTGAATTGAAACTCCTTGTTGTCTACTTATCCATATGCCCATATGAACCACTTTTTTTTTCACCTTTTGTACAAAGGGCCAATGACAACGTAAAATACTTATTTGACCCTTCTTGCAATGTCAACTATCTTGCAAAAGGTTATATTTTGAACAAAAACCTATACATTTAAAACAAAGTATTAGCTATCAATGTCACCAATAATAAGAGTATACGGATAAAAAAAGAGAATATATGTGCATGTCATAATCTATTCAATTTAATTTTTTTTCCAAATACATACTACGGAGCTTGCATAAGGTACCAAGTTGATGACTCACGACATCAAATTATCCTGCTATCATAGATGAGGTAAGAAAAACACCTACAAAAATCATATTGAAAAGTGGAGCATCAAGCTATCAATTATTGTATGAATTAAAAGTGACTACACAGAAAGAATGTAAAATACACAAAGAGTACACACCTTGATAGTTTTGGGGGCAGGGCTGAAGATGCGAGATGGGAGCGAGACAATTTGGATCCTATACTGTTACAACATTCTACTGTTCCTTTTTTTCTCTATCTCTCTTCTCTAACTGTTTAAATTTCAAAAACTCACTCTCTCCATCCAATGGTCAAAAGTCTACCCCCTCTAATCCAATGGTAGAAATTTTAAGAAAAGTACTCTAATGTTCTTTTAACAAGAGTAGAGGATCCCGACCGGGTTTGTTGGGAGAAAAACCTCTCAAAAAAACCTCATTTTCATAGTGATAAACCTAAAAACCCAACTTTTACACAAACCAGTTTGTCTAGACAAACCGGATTTTTGGATTATGATGTGGCATAGACAATAAACCTATTAGTGGTTTGTGGCATAGTGTACAAGAGGTTTATATAAATAGATTTTTAGGAGCATAGAAAAAAACCTCTCTAAAGTTTTGTAACATTGAAGATGCTCTTATATTATATTAAGTCTCATATTGTGATTGAAATTCTATGCGGTTATCTAGATTATAACTCCCATCTAATTCTTAATTTGGGAATTCTTATTCTTATTCTAATCCCTTTTACTAATTCATTTTTCTTAATTGCTTGATGATGGTAGTAGTTACTTATATTTTTAATTCAATCTATATGAAATTGCAATGTAAAAGAAAATAAAAGGAAATAACGTTGCCATGAATTGATTGGAGGACGAACAAATAAAACTTACTTATGTTGACCTGTCTATTGTTGAACAATTCAAATCTGTATCTACAAAATCTGTAAAAGATGCTTTTCAAGTTAATAATAGTAGTTTTCTTTATAATTAGTGTAAAGTGAACGGATAAATAACATAAACAAAGAGTTTGCTATTGAATAATAGAGAATGAAAATAACAAAACGGTAATGTTTATCAACCACAAAAAAAAAAAAAAAAAAAAAAAAAAAAAAAAAAGTGGAGGGGTGTGGGGATTGGGGATTGGAGAGGAGTTGTTACGGTTAAACATTTCTGGGTTGGGACTCCTACAAAAGCTATTAACATATATTTTGCCCATTCTACATCAAATTCAATTCTATCTAAAAGTCTTAGAAGCTAGTTAGACGTTTAATATCAAAATACTCGTTAGCTAAAACTTATCTCTTGGCCGCTAACCTAACATACGTTTTTTTTTTTTTAATTACTATATCTTGTTTGGGTGGAAAGCTCAAACACGTTTATCATTTGCATTTTTTTTTAAACTAAAGCTTTAATATTTTAACTTTAATATTTCAATATTAAGGTAAATAAAAATGCTTCAACTTCTTATCGTTTAATTGGCCATCGTTATCATTAGTCACATTATTTTGACATATTTTTTTTTAAAAATATTTATCATAATAATACATATTAAATGAAGTGACATGCCTCAAAACTCTTGAAAAATATCAATTTTATATGTAGACATTGATGATTGATTGTAAATGCATCTCGTTCTGAAGTATTTTTCAATCTGAATCTGATGGTGTAATTTTTATAATTTTTTGAAATGTATAAAACACCTTAAATATGATTTTGAATATTCGACGAAGATTTGTTATAACCCTTATAAAACTCTAGTGGTTTATCAATAACTAATTTTACACCGATAAGGATGTTTAAACTCCTAAACGTTGCACGCCAGTTATTTTTTTGTCTTTATCTTCGCTTAGGTGGCGCGCTCTTAAAATTCTTGCTTACGTGACACGCCTCATTGTGCCCAAAATATGCCTCCTTTATATATATAATATTGATTATTTTCATAAAATCAGTAGGGGTATTATTATTCAAAATTGTCATTCATCGTCAAACCACTTTAAATTTATGTTCATCTCAAAGTCAACACTCTCCATTCAAAAGAAAAAATGATCAAAAATCAACAATCTATCCATTTTTCCATTCATATCTTTATGGTGCTTTACATGTTTTGAACCTAAGTCGGCCTTTCTGGCATGAAAATATGCTTACTAAAAGTTAGAGTTCTAGGAAGGAAGGAGAGAAAATAAAGGAAGGAAGCTAGAGATTTTTTCCAAGTGAAATCCAAGTGAAATTCATTTTTTACCTAAACAGAGAATAACTCAATATCAAAATAGTACATCGTATATTATACAAAAACTTGTGTGAACTTAGTACATGGTGGACCAATGATATAAATCTTTTTAAATATACCTTTTACATCTCTAAATATTTTCAATAGTGTTCTTGATCCACGGTGAATCGGACTAAGTCCATACAAAACATGCTACGTATATTATGTGGCCCGCGGCTTGTCAACAATCTATATATATATATATATATATATATATATATATATATATATATATATATATATATATATATATATATAGGAGACATATTTCGGGTGCAATGAGGCGTGCCACGAAGGCGAGAATTTTAAGAGCGCGCCACCTAAGCGAGAATAAAGACGAAAAATAATTGGTGTAAAACGTCTAGGAGTCTTAGTGTCCTTACAAGTGTAAATTTAGAGGTTGATAAACCACTAGAATTTTATATAGGGTTATAACAGATATTCGTAAAATATTCAGAATCATATATAAAGTTTTCTATACATCTCAAAAAATAACAAAAATTACACCATCAGATTCGGAATGAAAAATACTTCAGAACGAGATGCATTTATAATATGTTTAGAACATATAAGTAAGTATTTTTCGGGAGCAATAAGCTGTGCCACCTAACAAAGAGCATGGGCGAAATTGATTTAGAATTCCTAATACCATTACAATTCTACTGAATTTATAATTATGTATGTACATTAAGCCGTTTATCCTACAATTCTACAGGATATATGATTACTTCTCTCAATTAGAAGCAAAGGGTTGCAGGTTGTGGAGTCATATAATTGTTCAAGAATGGCAAAATCTACCTTTATAAGTAAGTTTTTTCCCCTCCCTCTTCATTCAATTCAAGTTTTTAGCTTTTGTATATAATTTATAAACCTATTAACGATGACTCTATAATTTTAGATATACAAATTTGTACGTACGTAATATGATTTACTGGATTCATGATTTCTTAATGCCACTACAAATATGTATCTTAAGGTAAGTTTTATTGTTCACTCTCAAAGCAATTCATTGATCAGTTTTTCCTTTTTTATGTATATAAAGATTGTGTATTCCAGTTTATAATTATGCATGTGTATTGTGTAGCATGTTGCTTCAAAGAAAAATTTATTATTTTGTAGTCCATACATGATTTAAATTATGTAAGAGGTTGGATCGATCACTCCTTCAGATTATTGTGTAAATGATTTTAACTTTTTTTGGGTTCACATCAGGGATATTCACCGCCGACTGCATTAACTATATCGTTTCCCATGCTACATTGGAGGCATCTTAAAGGGTAGGACAATTGGCCAAAATGTTTAACAATGTCCCATGCCCGATGCGAGATCTAGACCCTCGACATTTAGTTAAGGATGGATGAATCCATACCACTTCAATCTTCTCTACTTTTGTATTGATTTGTTTCTTTTATTGGTTTATGGTAGTTCTTTTACTTTTTTTACTCATACTCATAAAATATTCTATATACTTTGTATAATTTACACTAACCTTTATTTTTCTTTTAGCTTTTTTTTGTTCTATTAGGTTCTTTTTTAATTTGTATATAAGTATATTACTATTTTAGTTTTGTTTTAATATATAATATATGCCATGAATATTTACATATTGGTTTTACGGAGGATCAATTTCTTTATCTTTTTCTTTTTCATTTAGTGGAAGATTATGGTTTGAGAAAAGTATGATAGAAAAAATGTAGAGTGTTGATAATGTTGATATGTATCCTAAATTATAATGTCAAAATTCTCACTCAAATTATTATAGCTCAAATTATTTCAATGATTGATCTTAATAGGGAAACTTTATATATTGAATTGAAAGCGTTGAATTATTATATATATATATATATATATATATATATATATATATATATATATATATATATATATATATATATATATATATATATATATATATATATATATATAATGAAACAATAGTTAAAGTACTAATTATAAAAGTAGAGTTGGAATAGTATTGGAATATAAACTGAGTTTAAATGAAAGACCCGTGCAACTATGCATCTACAACTGATGAAATTTGGAGAAGTTCATATTTATTAACAATTCTAAGCTACTACGAAATATTGGAGTCAAAAAATAATTAAACCCCAACTCCAACTTCTCTTAGCCCCCTTCCGCCCCCAGTTGAACAAAACATTGGATTGTCTTTATTTGTAAGCATGTTTTAATAATGTCTTCCTTTTTCTTTTCTCTTTTTGTGCTAAATATCACAATTGTATTTTTGTAATCATGTTTCTCTAAGTGATGTGTATATAGTCACTTGATGTCGAGCAATGCAAAGGTAACATTAATTTTCTTTACTATGTTTATTCCTTTCCTGCAATCTTATTATGAACTATATGTTTTGATTTACGAAGTGAATCACTGAGAAGTATAAACTTGACTAATATATTATATTCAATTAATTTGCAGGTGTTGATAGGACCGGTTCGATGCTTATATAATCAAAATTGTCAACTAATTACCTTTTTAATTAAAATTGAGTATGTATGAAAAGAAAATTAATTTTAACAAGGTTGATGATTGACATTACTAATTTTTTTTTAGGATGTAAACGAAGGGGGAGGATGTTGGGTATAAAAGAGAAATAACCCTTTTACATTACGATTGGTAAGCAATTTTGTTATTTTTATTGAGTGTTCCAGAAAACATATAATCATAGGCATAATTATTTGATCTGGGTTTTTTCATTTTTTGTCTTGTGATATATTTAAGCTATATAGCGGAGGGCAGTTCTGAGTAACAACACGACTACACGAGTTATACAAAATTATATGTGGATGGATTGGCTTGGAAAACTCAAAGGGAGACCACAATCGAATTATTCTTCTATTGGTCTACAGACTCATGTTTGCTTGCGTGAACAGTTGACAAGATCCCTTTCGAGCTTATATCAATGTTACATATTAATTGTTGTCATTCGTCTTCCTTTTTTTTTTTTTTTTTTTTTTTCATTTTTCCCCTTTTTACTAGCTGTAATAGCAAATTTATATGCTATTTTAAGTGTAATGGAGTTGTCCCAAAAACAAGCGTAATGGAGTTGATAACAAAGCTGTAAACAGACATAATGACAATTCTGTATAAGATTTTGTTTTTCCTGATAGGAGTTTATAGACACATGATCATTCGCGCTTGCTTATACGAGTATCTAATCAGCACTTATCTACTAGAGGGGAATGTTTGATTGTGCAAAAAATATACTGCAACAGTTAACAAAATCAAGGGTCTGAACGTTAGATTCATTTTTGGATAGAATCAAAGTAGGTTGTCCATTGATTTCACATTATCTACGTCCATCTTTAGCTCTAATTAATGAATATTAACATATTATGAATTTAAATTTAAAACAAAAGGAACAAGATATATATTAAAATGACAATTTACTTTTTAAGAAAACTATTATTAACAATAACCCGTGCATCATACGGGCATCAAAACTAGTTAAAAGAACAAATGACACAATGTAACCAATAAATAAATAAAAAAATGACACAACACACACACCATAGGCTTAACCCTTGGTAGTAACGAAACTACGTGGAGTACGATCAACCAAGAAAGCTCTTACAACGTTACAAGTACTCAAAAACACATTAACAAGAATCCAAGAATAGCCTATAGGACCACAAAACGTAGAATATTCTCTCTTTCAAATCTCAACCAGTTTCCTATATAAACATTTCGCAATTCCCATTGTTTTTTGTTCCGATTCTGAGATGCTCATTCTTTATTGAGTGGCCGAACCAGCTGCGAATCCATGCAGGAGATACAGATGGTAGCTATAGCCTATAGGCTCATGTATGAAGTTGTGAAGAGCATTAACGTGCTAATAAAATTGAAATTAAGAATTAAAGGAAGCTAAATTATCAAAAAAAAAAAGAAAAAAAAAAGGAATTAAAGGGAAGCTAAAGGTAGGTAAGAGATAGAAATGGCAACTATGCTCCAGTACTACCAAACATATGCAGGCAGCATATGCTTCATGGATTTGGAATTAAACCTTCGGAACTCATTCTTTCATGAGCTTCACAAAAACTCGTAAGAGGCAGACTAAGGTGAGACCACTCATATAAGTATGATGTCATGTTGATGTCATGTTTGTATATAGAGGAGATATCATCTTGAGGCGGCCTCATAAGAAATTTATTGTTTTCTAGCAGTTTTTAGTTCAGTTTAACAAATAAAAAAAGGTTTTCTTCGATAGAGTGTACGACTAATAGAATTATGTACTTTCCGGTCTACAAATGATCATGTTCTCAACAATTTTCGAGGACAATCTTTTACGAGTAGCAGATGAATCTTGAAGAAAATATATAAGTTTTAAAATATTAGTAAAAGATTGTTTTCGTCAAACTATTTTTTTGATAATACTAAACAACATACGTTGGGGTGAAAGTCTGGACTTTGGATTGGATTATAGCCTAGGTCAAATCTAATCCAAAAAAATTTGGACTCAAAATTTTTAGTCCAAATCCGATCCAAACTAAATTTCGACTTTGATTTTTGAGTCCGAATCCAATCCGAATTACTGTCCGTAATCCAATCTGATCCGAATAATCCAATTTTTTCCTAACTCCTTACCTTTTCTACAACAATGTCCATTACTTAAAAAAACGTCATCGATAAGATAATAATACAAATGTCGAAGTCAACTAGGCAACTACAAGTCTATAACATTCATTGAAAAAAAAATGCAAATTATGTAGTTTCAAAGGTGTTCGGTAATCTCCGCTTAGTGTACATGTAGAATACAGATGTGTAAAGAGATAGCAAGTGGAAAAGTGGTTGCTAAGGCGTGACTTGAGTGAGTTGTCTGAAAGGGTTTTTCTCTCTTATAATTTATGTATGCACTAGTTTTAAAGCCCGTGCGTTGCACAAGTTGAGTGAAATGTCTGTATATTAATATTCATTTGGTGAAAATACGCACACCAACATGCCTATTTAAAAAAAGAAATCATAAATAATTTCTAATGGATTATAATTATGCATGCTATATAGTGATGCTAGTTTCATGTTATCCTTAGTGATTTAGGTCGATCTCTCTTTTTATTTTCGCGCCCCTTTGATCATCAAGATCTGCTAGAATAAATAAGAAAGCTTGAAAGCAAAGAGATATAGGGTGAGAAAATGTTCCAAAAAAAAAACAAAAATGGAGAAGTGATTATGTGAGGCGTTTAATAAAAAAAATATTAGTTATCATAATCCTCCTAAAATACAATTAGGGTTCTAACCAAATTGCACCTCCGAAAATGCTTACTTTAAAATCGTTGTTAGATATATGTTCAAACACTATGTATCATATCGCAGGAGCCTTGAATCAATAAAAGGTGAAATGTGAACATGAGGAGAGGTATATATCGCATTCTCCACATTTTTTTCCTTTCAATATTCTAAAATAAATTTCTGGCTTATGTAGCTTACTTTTTTTTTTTTTTTTAGACTAATTGCTTAGGTGATGCAGCTTAGTATTCAAACTTGTGCTATGCACGGACTTAAATTATATTTGCTCAGATTTATTTTCAAGCCAATCTTACATGTTTCTTTTACATATTGTAAATGAATGTTTTAAAGTACTTTTTGACGCGAATCTAATGATTTAAAAGATTATTTTTTAGACATGTAGAAAACGATATATTTGATTTTAAAAATATTTGACAGAGATCTGATATAGCTCCTATAAAATTCTAGTGGTCTATCACAACTCAAACTCTATATTTTATTTCCTAACCTTTATTTATTTATTTTTTAATTGCTTGCTTAAATGACATTCCTATGTGGTGCGATGTCTATGGGATGCACGCGTTCAAATTTATGTGTTTTGTTGTTTTCGTTTTTCTTTTATTAGTAATATCATATTTTAAAATTTATTTACTGAAATTAATATTGTAACACAATCTTGTTGTTGTAAACATATTACAAATGTATCTCATTTCGAAGTACTTTTCTATACGAATATGATGATGTAAATATTATTATTTTTAAAGATGTGTAGGATAGTTATATTCAAGTTTGAATATCAGACAAAGATAAAATAGTTATGACGTCAATAAAACTCTAACTAATTAGCACAATTCAATCTCTCTTTTTCATTATCCGAAACTTTAAAACTATGAAACTTATTTATATTTATATATTGATTGATATGTTAAAAATAGTTTTATTTGGAAATTTATTTGAGTATACTAATTACTAAGTTAATAAAGTGTGAAAAATCTTCTTTTTCTTTTCTTATTTTCATTTCTATTTATTTTTATTTTTTTGTTTAAAGTATGTGTTATGAGTACGTGTTACTTTAATTTTATTGTTTAATATTCTCTCTTATGTGGCTAAAGATATTTGCTCATTTTTTATTTTCAGCCTTACTTTTATTGTTAATATTATTATTTTTTTACTTATTTACGGAAACCAACATATATTTGTGATCTTACATGTTTCTTATACATAGTGTATATGCATCTCGTTTTAAAGTATTTTTCGATGCGAATTTGATGGTATAAAAGCTATTATTTTTTGAGATATGTAGAAAAAGTTATATTTGATTTCATAGTTCTTCTATAACTATTTTAAAACTCTAGAGGTCTATCACAACTCAAGAATCCTAAAGAGTAGGAAATCTAAGAGTCCTAAACGTTTTTTACCTTAATTTTTGTCTTTGTATTCGCTTAGGTGGCGCGCTATTAAAATTCTCGCCTACGTGGCGTGCCTCATTGCGCCCGAAATATGCTTTTTATATATATATATATATATATATATATATATATATATATATATATATATATATATATATATATATATATATTGATATTGATTTTATTGTTGCATTTAGTCCTTTAGATTTTAATTTGTAGTTTATACTTACTTTTTATTTTGGGCTAGTACCATTTTTGGATTATTTGTGTTTTTGTTTATTAAATTTATATCTAATTTGGATTGGATTGGATTATTGGACTCCGAAAGGGTGAGTCCGAATCCAATCCGAAAATATAAAAAATATTTTTTTTGAATCCGAATTCAATCCGAAATTCAAAAAGTCCAATCTGAATTCCTAATTTGAATTGAATTGAATTTTGAATTTAATCTGAATAAGTTTCACCCCTAAACATACGTACCATTTTGTAAGCAAACAGCAATTAATTAACCATCAAAATAATTGGAAAAAAAACATCAATCTCGATCTTGGACAATGATCTGGTTCAGTTTGACCAATCAAGGTGTTTTGTTTGATAGTGTATGGAGTTAGGAATCTGTGCAGACATCTAGCAAGTGGCAATAATGAGGATCAAATTCATTTGTCTAATTAAGTTGCTTTTAATCACGACACGACATGAACAAGATATCGTTGTTTTATTTCTTTATCAGCTATTCTTGATTTTGCTTCAAATAAGACGCACGGTACGTGTTAAGTTCGCCGCCTATCACGGTGGTGCGGCAGATGCTAACATTTTTCTTCGGTTTTGTAGGAACCATCACTTCTAGTGGCGAGTTGGCGACTTTTTAGCTTATATAATAAGGGGCTGTTTGGTTAAGGTAAGGATTAATGAAGTAATGAAATAAATTTATAAGCTAAAATGGGAGGTACGTGAGATGATGGGGGTTAGATTTTGTGAGAAGAAAGTTAATTATTACCTCCATTTGGGGAATAATTGAAATTCACCTCCCCCTATAGTAATGATTTTCCCCATTTCCCTTCATTTTCTCCATTACCCCCTAATCATTACTTTCATCACCACTTTACCTTACTATTTTACAGTTCACTTTAATTTGCTCTATTACCCCCTTAATCATTACCCCTAACCAAACGGCCTCTAAATACTTTCAACGTAACTTTGATGTATTGATCTTTGAGTAGACAAATGATAAGGAATTACTCCTATGAAGTACCCTTTGTTTTTTTTTTTCTCGTTGATTCGGACCAAGTACCTAGCTAAATACTCCAAGCTCAATATCAAAATAGTACATTTTATCTTATCTAGCGATGACGATCAAGTTCATTTCGAGTAAACAGATCGGATCGGATTCGGAGGTTACAAATTTCGAATAGTTTCGGAGTCAAATCCTCTTTAATTGAAGGTGATTTGAGAATCTGTTTAGTATTCGAAGCGGATTCGGATTTAGCATAATCCGCTCCGAATCCGATACGTTACTATCCATAGGCCAGCGACTTGTCAACAATTAAAGAAACAACAATAATAATAATAATAATAATAATAATAATAATAATAATAATAATAATAATAATAATAATAATAATAATAATAATAATAATAAAAATAAAAAAACACACACCACAAGCTTAACCCTTGGTAATAACGAAACTACATACGATCAAGGATCAACCAAGAAGGCTCTTACAACTACACAAAAACACAAAAACACAAAAACACATTAACAAAACAAAATAAATACTCGTAGAATCCAAAACAAAACGTAGAATATTCTCTGTTTCAAATCTCAACCAATTTCCTATCACCATTCACCAGCTAGGGTACTAAAGTGCGATTCACAGTTGGATATGAGGATATCGGATATCGGATATCGTAAAAAAGTAACAACACGTTCATAAATTTCCAATTTTTTTATGTCCAAAAATAATAGAATATTCTGTTATATTCCCGCCTAATGTTCTTGCTTTCAGTTAGGCTTAGCTTCCTCATTCAAAAATATACTGTAGCACCTTAAGGTATTATTCCTTTGGCATCAAAAGATTATGTTCTAATCTCCTACCTATAAATACCTTCACATACCTCCTAGATAGTTCACCCAAACAACAATTTACCTACACTAAAACAATTTTTCTTGGTGTGATTTGAGATTTACGACAATGGAGGGAATTGTGGTAGTTTTCGACTTTGATAAAACTATTATCGATTGCGATAGCGATAATTGGGTCGTGGATGAGTTGGGTTTTACAGATTTGTTCAATCAACTCCTCCCCACCATGCCATGGAACTCTCTCATGGTTTGTTTTTTTCTTATGTCCTGTTTTTTTTATCAAATGATATGCTCTGTTTTAATGCTCTGTTTTGTTTTGTTTTTTTGTTTTTTAATATTTCCATCAAATTAAGCTAACAAAGTTGCAATAATATTTCTGATTATAGGATACATTAATGAGAGAGATGCACACACAAGGAGTTACAATCAATGAAATCGCGGAGGTGTTAAAAAAGGCTCCTATTCATACTCGTGTTGTTCCGGCCATTAAAGCTGCTCATGCTGCAGGGTAATTAAATTTTTCCTTGATTTTAATCATTTTATATTATATTTTATTTCTTTATTGTTTTAAGTAATTAACAATAAATAAAATTTATGGTAATTTTGGGTCATTTCAGGTGTGATTTGAGGGTAGTAAGTGATGCAAATATGTTCTTTATTGAGACCATATTAAACCATCTGGGATTAAGAGATTATTTCACAGAGATCAGCACTAATCCTGGTTATGTCGATGGAGAAGGAAGATTAAGAATATTTCCTTTCCATGATTTCAACAATTGTCCTCATGGCTGCAATCGTTGCCCTCCTAACATGTGCAAGGTAATTTATTTATTTATTTTTATTTTTCTTGTAAAAATTTTGGGAAATTTTATGTCATATTTTGAACTAATGAATTATGACTAATCAAATAAAAGAATGTTTATTATGGTTGTGTCACACGTTTAGGGCTATCCATGAAAGATGCTTGGCTTAAGTAATTAGTACTATTCATTTTTGTACTTTCAAAGTTTTAGAATAACATTGAATTTGAAAAACATGGATGAAAATTTATAATTTACTTAGTTCTTCGATAAAATAGAAAAGGTTATATATAGCTAATGTTGTTCATTGTTTTAAACAATACAGGGCATAGTGATGGAAAGGATATTATCCGAGGAATCAAGCAAGAAATTCATCTATTTAGGTGATGGAATTGGAGATTATTGCCCTTCCTTAAAGCTAAGAGAAGGAGACCATGTTATGCCAAGGAAGAACTTCCCAGTTTGGGACTTAATCTCTAGCAATCCTAAGCTGATCAGAGCCAACATCCATGAATGGACCGATGGAGGCGATCTCGAGCGAGTCCTACTGTCTCTAATCGAGTCCATAATCACCGGGGATGATAACATTGTCGCTCCATTTTTCGCCATTGATTGCAAGCTTGAGATGTTACCAGCTTCTCATCCCCATGAAGCCATGCCTAAAGCTTTGCCTGTACCTTTCTAGTGACTATGATGCCTCTTTTTTTTAGTTGTGTAACACCCTTTGTAAAAGGGAAAACAAAAGCCTTTGTGATTGTTGTTGGTTAGTATTCAAGTAGTACAAGCTAATCCATTTTCCTTTAACATCATCAGTTGAGGTTTATGTAACCCTAGTAGTGTAGTTGCTCAAATTGAGCAAAGAGAGATATGAATGAATAATTGAATATGAAAGTTATCCAATTTGGTAAGTAACTTGTTTTACCAATGAAACATTTAATTTTACTCAACAGCCATCAAAATTACAGTGGTCTCAACTCTCAATGGTCACCAATATGAGAATTTCACTTTTCTGGAAAAAAAAAATGTGATTACCCTTACTAACCTGTCTTGTGTACACTTGAACCAAAAATATTAGTGGAATGTTACCAAAAAAAAAAAGAATACTAGTGAAAATATTTAGGGGACATGAAAAATATATTTGAAAAGATTTACACAATTGGTCCACAAAGTTCACACAAGTTTTTGTAAAATTTGGACAGAGAGAAACCGGAGACTGTTCTGTAATACTCCTGAGAGAACTGTGCCACATTTGTTGCGTGAAATTTGGAGAAATTTGGCCACTACTTGCAAATTTTGATCATTACATTTAATTTTTTTTTTGAACCGAGAAACCCACAGTCACTACTCTTAGAGTTTGTAGTGGATAAACCTCAAGCGTATACAATGGCTTGCAAACCACATACAAACAAGCCAACAAGATAAATCATGCAGACAGATTAAACAAAAAGGGTTTAGTGGGAGTTAAACCAATTACATTAACTTATTTAGCTGCAGACTAATAGTAATAATTAACCACTGTGGAATAGAATTAGTGGTTCATCTTTCAAGCTAAAAAGAACATGATTTTGAAAATTGAGCTCTCCTTCACCTCTAAATTATAGGAGTAGTTCCCACTACTTTATCAATATGTGTTGCGTTATGTACCTGTAATCTTTCATGAATGGATTAGAAATCGAATTAGATTCTTTTCACAGACATAATGTAAAAATTCTTAATTTTATATATATATATATATTTTTTTTTTTGGGTGCAGATTCTTAAATTTAGTTCTTAATCATATATAGCATGCATGTCTTGTTGATTGACAAGTATTCCCTCGTTTGAGTCGTTTCATAGTCATTGTTCTACTTCTTGTGTCATTGTAATTGAGTGTTCTAATCGGTCATATAGTTGTATAAAATATCAATCAAAAGTGTTCATTTACGCATCAATACTTGATCTAAGCTATAGCTCTTGATCATATACGTGTAATTTGTTAATGAAGCTAAGTAAAGAATCAAGAGAGATATATCAAAGCGCAACGAACTTACACCACACATAAGCGTGTGGATTATGTAGTTTAATATATATGCTGTAATTGGTCGTAATCTTGTATCATGGGGCTTTCTTTTGTATAATTCCTGTGTTACTATCAATCTTGACGCGAACTAGCTTAGTTGATAAAGTCTTTAATTTGTTTCGAGTTCAATTAAATTCAAAACAAGAAAACCTTAACATGGCATTTTAGGAGTATCACGATGTACCAATACAATAAAAACTTATTCCAGTGGCCTGCTGTGAATTCAATTTCGAGGAACACAAAATTTTGTATGAGGCGGCTTCGAGTTGAGGCCTCTCATACGAGCATGATGGCATGCTGAGTTGCTGACACAGTAACACTATACTTATATACTCCATATAAAGTTAGCCTCACCTTGAGTCATCTCCCTCATACAAAGACATAT
This sequence comes from Tetragonia tetragonoides, assembly GCA_038025085.1. Lineage (NCBI taxonomy): Eukaryota > Viridiplantae > Streptophyta > Magnoliopsida > Caryophyllales > Aizoaceae > Tetragonia > Tetragonia tetragonoides. The sequence goes on from CM076145.1 coordinate 49,663,550, forward strand.
TATTTGAGGAAATGCTTGAAATTGTACGGGCGATGTATGTCTATTAGCAAGTGATGATCTCCCACTAATAAGCGAGCAGTACTACTAGTTTTAACGGTAATGATAGATCTTCTTTTAGCAATAATGTCGAAATTCTTTTGGGCAAGTTGACATGATAATTGGGTCCATTATGCATGTATGAGAATATGCCAAAGTGGCAATTTTAGACCTGGTAGCAAGGATGCTAACTCCACCTGACTCCCTCCCCTCCCTTCCAGAGTAGTCCCAAATACCAGTCGTTTCCTTTCTCTTGGACCTGAGAAAGTGAGCATGCAATTTAAAACAACAATTTTTTTTTTTAAAATTATATTAATTTACTAAATTAGAGGATATTATAGGGGAGGAGGATGGAAAACATACTAAAAAGTCTTATCTAGACTTTTGATTGTCGGTCTTTTTTCTTTTTTCTTCCCTCCCGAATATTAATGTTAAATAAGCTCAGCACAAGGTGATTATGTTAATATAAATCCAAACACGGGTAAAAGGAAGTAGAGTTTGCTGGTTGTTTAGGGGTAAAAGCATCCCACCATACCAATTACCAGCACAGCTGAAAACATCAACTATCTAGTACAAAAATAGGAGGATCAACTTACAAGATATACTAACAAGAGCAGAATCATTGAAGAGTCATATCCTCGATAGCTGTTTCTGACTAGGCCCTCAACATTTTTGCACTCAACACCCCTTGAACGTGCTTAATTTATGATTTAGTCATCTCCACTATCTCAGCAAGCTTTTGAAGATTTAGTTTAACGACGGTATCAGCAAACATCTTTGTATCCTCAGCTGTGTTTCCCGCTGGTATGTCCACAGTGTAAGACTCGATGACAATGGTGTAAATCCTTCCTTTACAACTGATCTCATTTACTGATGTAACAGAGCAGTAATTCATGAGCCGATGTTCACCTCCTAGGACCCTGAAGCTTAATATGCGTTTCTGATCGTCCAACATCTCTAATCTCTCAGTGCTACTCTCCGCAGGCAGGCCTGAGATGACTGTAACATCTCGTGTACTTCCTACCCCGCCGTCACCCCTCATTGTGCAGTTTCTGATAAAGTTCTTGTAGGTTTGAGGTTTATCAAATGCTCGTACATACCGCCAAATGACATCTGATGGGGCTTTTATGTGTTGGATTATTAAGGATGAGCATTTGTTTGGGGAGGGTTCTGCTGTGTGGTATGTTTTGATGATTGCCTCCAGCTTAGTGTACTCTTCTGCTGTAAGATTTGGGCAACATAAAGGGTTACGGTCCATAGAACTGTGACTGAATTTGTGGTTACTAGCTGAGGTATAGCAAAAACAGTATAGAAGAGATCTTGGTTGGAGGAGAAGAGGAAGGGAGGTGGAATATAGAAAATGGCATGGAGAGAGAGAGAGAGAGAGAGAGAGAGAGAGAGAGAGAGGAGCTAGCACCCATCATGTTAAATAAGAGCTTATCTATTACTGCTCAAAATTGCCTAGGAAGCTTCTTCCTTAGCTCTACCTTTTTATTTGTTAATTGAAAATTTGAAATTTTCCATCTGTTGTGCTTGCAGAGTAGCTCATCATCTTCTATATGTTCGTGTAAATACTGTTGCAAATTTTAAATGTAAAATTACTTAGCGGAATTACTTAGCAAGTGTAGATTATATTTACTTCTGGTTTTGGAATGATACTCAGATAAAACTAGGTAGGCACTAGGCTGAGAGAAACTATTGAACTTTCAGAAACTATTTATGTTCAGTTGGACCTGCCACTTCTTTTAGTTGTGAGTAGTAAACTAGTACTGATGATATACCTGTTCCTTAATTCTCATTATAACCCGGGCGTGCAGGACAAAATGAGGAAATAATCGTATTTAGCATTGTAATGAGTGTCGTATCATTCTGTTGTTTAACATAACTAGGTAATGTTTTTAACAGATTGGTAAATCAGAAACTGTTTCAGAAAAATCTTTCTATTTGTGTCTAGAGATTGAGCATATCTTTGAACAAGTGCACTTCTAGACTTAGTCATAGATTCATTAGAGATGGCATGCATGACATAAATTTTACCAACAAATATTTTAAGTGCACGATTTAGCATTGAGTTATTTCTGGCATCAGTCACTATTCTTTTGTAGAAAGAAACCAGTTTATCGAGATTGACAGCTATTGAATTAGGGCACAAAATGCTTCTAAAAACGAAGGAATAACAAATGGTATAACAACACGAATTCAATACAGAGAACATGTTTTAGATGGTTTACACACGTATTTTCACGGTATAAGTTGTTTCATTTTTCTCCAAGCATTGTTTTGCAAACAGTTTTCATGATCATAAAATCAAGTTTGAAGCTTGAGGCATTTAGTGAAAGTTACGGAAAAGAAAAATAAATCTTAAATAGGGATAATGTATAATCTAATATATTTTTGCTATTTAAAGTAGGCTAGTTTACCACTTCTTACAGATGCACATGGAAGCAAATTTGTCGTCCAAGGAATTTCTGAAATATAAGAATGTGTAGCTAGTACATCAAAAGTGTTGTATGCATATCATGTACTGTATGTCATTTTCTAGGGGGAGTACATTTCTCTATCAATCACTTGTCTGATAGACACAGATAAGGAGTTTAGCAGCCTTTGCATTGCTCAAAGAGACTCTGTATTGGGTACATTGATATATTAATGTATTGGTGAGCATGAAGTAGCCGCAAGAATGTGCGTACCATAATCCAACTTGACATATATAGAAATGACAAAGCTCCACTATCATGCAAGTTGGTATCAAAAGCGTCAAATTTACCAAATCAAGAAAGCTCTGTACCTTGAAAGAGGTTGACTATCTCTATGCCACATAGATCTTGTGAAAGGTTTGCATGGAGGAATGAATATTAACAAGTTGTGCTTTAAAATTAGAAAGAAATTAACAACTTGTGTGTATATTAAGATTAGTTGAAGCATTGATTTGACAATCGAATTATGTGACCTTTTGTATCTGTGCCTCCCATTACTCTTTTATTCACTAAATGTGTGTGTAGTAAATGACTTGATTTTGAAGGACAAAGGCCAATCTTAAAATTTTCTCATGTTGAGTGAGTGTCATATGTTTACATTTAGCTTTTAGACCCAACAAGAACGCCAGGAATATACTCCTATCCATTATTTTTGTAGACATATATGAGAGGATAACATAATATCAGGGGACCTTTGTTCTTATTTTATTTGCAAGCATATATCTGTTTGACTGATGTGGCTCACTATGGTGCATTGATTAGAAAAGCCTCCTTTTAAGGATCAGTAATGTCACCAGCTAATTTATATTTTCATTACATGTTTTGTTCTATATATTTATTTTGATTATCTTTCTGAGTGATAAGCACTCATGGCTAAATGTTACCAGAAGCTGTACTCTCCTTTTTAAAATAAGGTGCACATCTTTTATTGCAAAACTGCACAGGGAAGACCTCCCATAAGTTTTCTGAAAGAGAAGAATATGACAAAGGTTTCATGTTCTCCCTTTTCTTGTCAGCAGCTAATGCTACAGGGAACATGTATTTCGTCTTACTCCTGGGCATTGTTAATACTCCCTAATCCCTGTACTTGTATACAAGTATTGAACCAATTTGACAGAGAAGCTCTTACTTCATATCTTCAAAAACGCTATGACAGTTGGAACCCTATGAGCTACAGTTATCACAGTGCACTGACTGAATTCCTCCCTGATTATCTTCTGTAGAATGGCATCAGTTGCGGAGTCAACAGATGCTGTTGCTTCATCTAGTACTAGAATTTTGTTTCTTCTTAGTAAAACTCGTCCTAGGCAGAAAAGCTGTCTCTGCCCAGCACTCCAGTTTTGTCCTTCATCACTCACTGTAGAACAAATTAAACAGTTTTCACATCAACTTCTCCTTCAAAATATAAATCAAACTATTTTTTCTCCTATTAAGCCCTCCTCCCCCCCCCGGCATCCCACTTTAAACTTTATACGGCTATTTTACTTGTTTCTAATTTACTCAAACCTGATGAATCTAGTTGATTTGGTAGACTGCTGATTGTTGCCTTAAGCTGGCATTTGGCTAGGGCCTGCCAAAAAACAGAAGTTTGTTTATTTCTTATCATATTGAAGAAGTAAGTGATCTAATAATTTAATTTCAAGTTAATATAATGTTACCTCCCATATGGCTTGATCAGAGTAAAGTCCCAGAGGGTCCAAATTGGCCCTGATACTGCCTTTGAAAAGGGTCGGTTCTTGAGGGATGATGCTCAGCTTCGTTCTCAAATCCTTGAGGCCGAGAGAGCAAATGTCAATTCCATCAATGAGAATTGTTCCGCTTTCAGGCTCTACTAGGCGAAATAAGGCACTAATCAGTGTGGTTTTGCCACTGCCTGTTCTTCCCACCACTCTTACTCTACTCCCTTCCTTGAAGATGCAAGTGATTCCCTTAAGAACTAATGGAGCATTTGGGCGGTACCTTATCTGAATAAGAGCCAGAAGATTGGTTACATTATACAGCCTTTATAAATTATAATGAATAATGTGAAATTTATTTCCACATACCTTCAGATCTTGAAACTCTATTCTTCCATTATAGGGCCATGAAGATGGTGGTGTATTATAATCAACAATAGCAGGTGGTTCAGGTGCTATGTGCATAAACTGCTTGATCCTCTCAACTGAGACGATGTAGTTCGCTAAGTTGCAGTACCATCGGGTCATGAACACGTGGACGTGGGTGCCAGTCACTGCAAGTGCGTAGGAGAGAGAGAGCCCCACTAGTCCTAGTAATCGAAAAAAAAATCATGGTCATCTATTTTTTCTGCAACTATATATGAGATTATTTTTCATCCCCTCTTTTGTACCTGGTGCCACATAACCCTTTGGAAGAAGAACAAGGAGGGTGGTAGCTGTGAAGACAGTCAGATTTTGAAGTGCTTCTATCCTCAGGACTAGCCATTCGGTGGCTGCATTGGAATAGAAGAACAACTTTGCATCTGTATCTACAAGTTGTAAGAAGTTGCAGAAAAATCTGTCGGCCATGTTGAAAGCTCTTATAGTTGTGACTCCTTGGGATGTTTCAGCTGCATAATTTATCACTGGTGCTTTAGTTGTTCCGTTGATCCTGATTATTTCCCTTGCAGAAGCTAGATAGTAATTCTGCAAAAACAGAGAAGAACGTGAAATTGGGAATTGCTCTCAAGGCCCAACACAAAGCTTTCCAAAACTGAAAATCAGATACTACCTGAACATATTTAGAAGCCACTAAGACAAGGAACCCTACGATGAGAACTGGCCAAGTGACCGAGCCCATGATGAGAATGTTCACAATTGTCTCAGTTCCACCAGTCAGGACAAAAGCGAGGGAGAATGCGATATCAGAATCCAAAACGCTCAAGTCTGATGAAACCTGGAAATTTAGATGCATATCGAAGAAAATGATTTTCTAATATAATGAATATTAGAATGCTGATGGTTACCATTCAGAGACTGATTGCCTTACACGAGTGAAGATCCGTCCAACAGGAGTTGAGTCAAAGAAGAGCATAGGAGCGTTAAAGATTGAAGTGATGAGACCAGAAGAGAAAGCCTCTGAAGCTCTTAATCCTAGTTGAGCTGCAAAAAATGTCCTCAGAAACACGAAAACTGTACTGAGAGCTGAGATCCCGGCATAGACACCAATTAGAACCAAGTTGTTGATTTGTAGGAATGCGAATAACAAAAGCCAACCAATAAGTTGAACCAGTCTGACAGGCCACAAACATAGCCTGTCCCAGTACACTTAAACTCAGAGGGGTCAGACCCTTGGAGATAAGAATGTAGTCTAAGTATGGCTTCCAGCCAACATCTCCAGTTTCCTTCTCTTCTTCTTCTGTCAGCTGGACTGCTGGTGAATCTTTAGTGGAAATTTCCTCTTTAATTTCTCTGGTGATGAAAGATTCATATCTGGGCTTGAGGGTTTGATCTAATTCCACATTACAAGATGATTCTTCCTCAACAACTCCTGCTTATGGGATCAAAAGTTGTTCTTATTGCATCCTCGTGGGCTTTGACAAGTTGCTCAAATGCTGTTCCAGTGGTCAATAGCTCCTGATAACTTCCACCTTGGGTGATTTTACCATTTTCCATAACCTGAATAAGAATGAATAACAAATTCAGTTCAAAATAGCTGATTCTGGAGGGTTTTCATCCTCAGAGTCACACTAGTCCACTTCCATTGTGTATTTATTAGCCTGGAGAGACTGAAAAAACAACTTGAGTAAAGACGTTATGTGTGTGGGAATTGAAGAAGAGTGGCTAGAGGAGAGCATAATAACCAAAATCTTGTCAACTTCAGAGAGGAATTCCACTTGATGAGTCACTAGAATCACAGTTTTCTTCTTCAGAGCAGCCATAACACAATCCTGAATCAGATTTGAAAAATCAGCAACAGTATTAAAGGACTTACATGTAATGTGTAAAGTAATGCGGGGGCATTATGGAAAGAAACTACAAAAAGAAAACATCACATATTTTGGGTAAATATTGATGAAGCTGAGCAAGTGAGCATTATGTATCAAGTATTACATGGAATAAAGTTGCAGCTGTATGTGCATCTACTGCACTGAATGGATCATCCAGGAGATAGATATCAGCATCATTATAAACAGCTCGTGCGAGTTGAATCCTCTGTTTCTGACCTCCACTCATGTTGATGCCTCTCTGACCTATCTCTGTTAGATCACCATGACTGAAACTACTTATATCTTTATCCAGAGCTGTTGCTTTAGTTGCCTTCTTATATCTGTCTTCATCCATGGACTTTCCATATAAGATGTTGTCACGTATCGTCCCACTCTGGATCCAAGCACTTTGAGAAACATATGCAATGGATCCCATGGTAGCTACCTAAATCAATAAATATGGAAAAAAAATAGTCAGTTAAAGGCAAATTAGTGCATGTATCTACTGCTGGTCTGCAAGTACTAGTTGCTTTACTTACATTCCCTGAGAATTTTGGTATTTCTTTGAGAACAGCATGCACTAGGGAAGATTTTCCTGCTCCAACTGGACCACAAACTGCGATTTTCTGCCCCTCTTCGACCTGGAAATTAATTTCTTTCAGTGTCACATTGCCTGACTCAGGTTCCCAGCTGAAGTTACCTGCTTCTATTGTGACACTATTTTCTGAATCTTCCATTTTCAACCCTCTTATTTCATCACTCTTGAGCTCATCATCAAGAAGAAATGCATTGATTCTGTGAAGAGAAACCAAAACCTGGATAATAGCAGATAGGGCCTCAGGAACCATCCTCACAGGTTCAGACATGGTTCTAAGTGTTGCCAGGATTGTAAAAATTGTATCTGCACTCAAAGGTGCACTGTTTAGCATGACACATCCTAGGAAAGTGACTGAAGATATGATAGTTGGAGACATCCAGTACAATGCTGTTCCTGAAGTCCTAAGGTACTGTGACTCCTGCAACCGCTTGAATTCATTTTCTCTGTAGACTTCAACCAAATGCTTGAACTTGTCCTCCCATGATTGTATCTTTATCACTTTCATGTTCTTTAAGATCTCTGACGTTGCCCGTAATCTCTCATCTTGAGCTACCATAATCTGTGACTGGCATTTTTGCAGTAGCTTTGCGAGGGGCATGTTTAGGAGTCCACAGATGAGGAGAGGGACAAGGCCCGGAAGAGCCCCGGACCCCACAATCCCAAGAAGGACCCCAACAGAGAGGATGAGTTGGAGGGAAAAGGTCGATCCGCAGTGGAACCACCATGGAAACTCACCCATCCTATATGCATCTACAGCAATGTAATTCACAATTTCACCTGTACAATGCTCCCTCCTTCCGAAGCTGGAGAGCCTAAGTTGCTTTTGATATACTGCCACCATCAGAGCTGATCGTATCCTCATTCCTGTTCTCCTAGCATAAAAAAACCAATGTCTTTGGGATATTGACTCAACCACCTTTACCACAATCATACATACTACTAAGATTAGACCCTGATACACACTCCCATCCTCTTGTTTTGAGTTATTCACAAACGCATATATTAGTAGAGGGGAAACTGCTGTTGCTATTGTTCTAACTAAGGCTCCTATCCCTACATAAATGGTCTCCTTCAAGTAAATTTTCATTAAAGCCTTCAGAACCAGATTTCCGGCTGGACCTTTCTTGGCCTTGAGCTCGTCCCATGCCTGGATGAATTTCTGGTGAGCAATATTGGCTTCATCTTCGGAAAATAGATTAGGAATATCCTCAAGTATTAAGGGTTTTGAATAACCCATGCGAAGCAGTGAATTAATTAAAGAAAAGGTTAGTTGGCTGAAAATGGTTGGCTTTTTTCCTTGATCCTTTGGTTTTTCATCTAGTAGAGGCTCTGACATTGATGTGTGTGTATTTTTTTGTGTAGTGAAAGTGTGCAAGTTTCTGAAGGCACAAAGAAGAAGCAAAGCATTCACAAGCCAAGCTAGGATTTCCAGAATTGGAATCGCCTGCTTTGTCATGAGCTTCCTGATATTGAGAGTTGAAACGAGCAAAAAGAAGCTTACCCACCAGATAGAGGTGAGAATTCTGACCCATTTGAATCTCTGGACATGTAAGGACACTGTCAAGGCACACCATGTAATGCATTCAATTATGTTAGCTACCCAAGTTAGTGGGAACAGTCCCCCATTTTTTGCTATGATTTTCCACAAACCAAAACCCAGATTTGCAATGCTGATTAACACACAGCAGGTGGAAACAGAGAGAAGAAACGAGTCTCTTCTTGTGTTGCTATAATTTTGCTGTTTTGTTGTGGAACATGCTAGGAAAAACAGGAACAGTATCAGGATAAATAGGAGGTTTGCACCTTCTAGGATAGTTCTTTGGATGCATGCAGATCCCAAATTTAGTTCTTCACAGATCCCTGAGAATCCCCCTGTATTGACATTGAATTAATTTTAAAAAATGGGAAATAAAATTGAAAAGATAGAAACTTTAGTTATTTTTATTTGTATTTTTTGAAATTCGGGTGCGCTATTCCCTTTTTCTTCACTGATTGTTTAGAGCCAAAAGAAGAATTATTTCCTTTGGAAGTAAATTTGTGGGGTGGTTATGATAAAAGCTTTTGATGAAGAATTGGCGCCAAGTTAGTAATGATCATGAACAAGTGAAAATTACTACTAGCATTTTGACAAACAAGATAATATACCTTGTACGGTAGCAAAGGAATCCATGAACATTGCTGAGTTCCTAAGGATTTATTGAATGTGCTCCCCAAACGTTCAAAAGTGTAGTTTTTATGCTTTCTGCAAGGTTTATATGCTTTGTTTGTTGAAGACACGGTCACATAAGTGAACATTGGAAATTATAAACTTCAAGCACCATTTATAATAAATTTTGAAACCAAAAAAGACATAGCCTCCCATGTTCCCTAGGGGTGTCCCTTGCGATGTGCTGCGAAAATATCCACCTTCGTTCCGGGGCCTCCCGGGAGCCAAAAAAACGTGGATTATAGCTTACGTTTTCGGCTTTCCGGGCCCGGTGGTCATTTTTGCCTAAAGTTCTCCGAGGGGTCTAACATGACCTTTGAGGACCCTCGATGCCCCGGATGGGTCATCGGGATCCCCGAACTTTGATATCACCCATGCTTTCGGTGTCCGGGCCCGTACATTGGTGTTCCGTAAAAACGCCCTTACAAGCTTTCCAGGGACTCGTTAACGGATCCCGGGGGCCTCTCATGTTCCGTACGGGTGTCCCTTACGATGTGGTACGAAAAAATCCACCTTCATTTCGGTATTTCCCGGAAGCCAAAAAATCGTGGATTTAGCCTACGTTTTCGGCTTCCCAGGGCTTCGGTGTCGTTTTTTCCCAAACTTCTCCGATGGGTCTATCATGACCTTAGAGGACCCTCGGTGTCCTGGGAGGGTCATCAGGATCCCCGAACTTCAATATCACTCATGCTTTCGTGTTTCCCTTACGTTGGTGTTCCGTAAAAACGCCCTTACAAGCCTATGAGCGACCCGATAACGGACCCTAGGGGCCTCCCATGTTCCTTAGGGATGTCCCTTGCGATGTGGTACAAAAGTATTCACCTTCGTTCCGATGCCTCCCGCGAGCCAAAAAAACTTGGATTAATGCTTACGTTTTCGGCTTCCCGGGCCCGGTGGTCATTTTTGCCTAAACTTTTCCGAGGGCTCTAACTTGACCTTAGAGGACTCTCGCTTCCCCGGAAAGGTCATCAGGATCCCCGAACTTCGATATCATCCATTCTTTCGGTGTTTGGGCCCTTACATTGATGTTCCGTAAAAACGCTCTTACAAGCCTATCAGAGACCCGATAATGGACCCCTGGGGCCTCCGATGTTCCTTAGGGGTGTCCCTTGCAATGTGTTGCAAAAAAATTCACCTTTGTTCCGGGGCCTCCAGGGAGCCAAAAAAACTTGGATTACGCCTACGTTTTCGGCTTCCCGGGCCCTGTGGTCATTTGAACTTTTCCGAGGGGTCTAACATGACATTAGAGGACCCTCGGTGCCCCGGGAGGGTTTTAGAATCCCTGAACTTCGATATCACTCATGCTTTCGGTGTTCAGGCGCTTACATTGGTGTTCCGTAAAAACGCCCTTACAAGCCTTTCAGGGACCCGTTAACGGACCCCGGGGGCTTCCCATGTTCTCTAGGGATGTCCGTTGCGATGTGGTGCGAAAATATCCACTTTCGTTCCTGGCCCCCCGGGAGCCAAAAGACCGTGGATAGCCTACGTTTTTGGCTTCCCGGGGCCTGGGTGTTGCTTTTGCCCAAACATCTCCGATGGGTTTATCGTGACCTTAGAGGACCCTCGGTGCCCGGGGATGGTCATCAGGATCGACCAACTTCGATTTCACTCATGCTTTCGTGTTCAACCCTTACACTAGTGTTCCGTAAAAACGCCCTTACAAGCCTATCAGGGACCCGATAACGGAGCCCAAAGGCCTCCCATGTTCCCTAGGGGTGTCCCTTACGATGTGGTGTGAAAATATCCACCTTCGTTCCGGAAGCCAAAAAAACGTGGATTATAGCCTACGTTTTCAGCTTTCCGGGCCTTGCGGTCATTTTTGCCTAAAGTTCTCCGAGGGGTCTAACATGACCTTTGAGGACCCTCGGTGCCCCCGGGTGGGTCATCGGGATCCCCGAACTTTGATATCACCCATGCTTTCGGTGTACGGGCCCTTACATTGGTGTTCCGTAAAAACGCCCTTACAAGCCTTTCAGGGACCCGTTAACGGAGCTCGGGGGCCTCCCATGTTCCCTACGAGTGTCCTTTGCGATATGGTGCCAAAATATCCACCTTTATTTCGGGGCCTCCCGGGAGCCAAAAAAACGTGGATTATAGCCTACGTTTTTGGCTTCCTGGGGCCTGGGTGTCGCTTTTGCCCAAACTTCTCCGATGAATCTATCATGTAGCAATTGATTTGTACAAACCTGAGATTTTTTGCTTTTCCCCACAAACCTCTCATAAAAGATAAAATCTTGCATTGGAGATCCTCTAAGTGCCAAGTAGGCAAGTACCATCCAGATACCTCTTAAAAGATAAAACCTTGCATTGGAAAATGTATGAGGTGGTGATTTAGAAGATAAAAATCTCATAAAAGGTGGTTATTATTTGAAAAATATGATTTATAAGTTGGTTATTGCAAAAAAAGTTGACTTTATATGTGATTTTCGACAAACTTTCCTTTTTTGTAATTGATAATCATAGATGTAACATAAGAGAATTAAAGTTTATATCCAAAAACCATACACAGCAATGGGGCTACATGACTGCAAAACATACACCATGCATCACCAAAAAAAAAAAACTTAATAAATCAAAGTGTGAAATGTGAATGACCAATCCAAAAAAGAATAAGAAAAGATAAAATAATATTCTGTGGATAAGATTATGGTTATCACAATTCACAACTATGGATCAGGAAACACAATAATGGTTGAGGCCACATTGTGAGTTTGTGATTATTATGGTCATTAAGGTCAGACTCTTTAATACTAGCAAACAACGTGCGTTTGCGTTTTTTGACAAAATCAGCAGTTCGGTAAGGTACCAAACTACCAGCCTTAGCAGTCTACCAGCTCTTTTGCCTTTTCTTCAACGGCTGCTTTATAGTAATCTATACCAAAGCAAATCGTGCAATTGTGGACAGTCTCTTTTCCGCTAATTAAAATCTGCACATGCATCTTTCCCATTACCACGTTATTTGCTGATGTAACTAATGAAATATCGTATTAGCATTGCAGTGAGGTGAATAAGAAAGCTACCCTATTCACCTTTAAAAAAAAAAAAAAACTACCTAAAAATAAATCATGAAGTTCATAGATGGCTAACTATGTGAAGTGTGCCACTACATTGGTTGAATCCTCAAGTTTAGAGAGGAACAGAGGGAGTACTCAATGTTGCAATACATCAAGACCCTAGGGTGTAAAATAAGTCTACTCGAGTTGTATGTGATAATGTTAAATTGGCTACAAACTGTAAACGGAATACAAAAAACACAACGTTCTTTGATTTAACACTTACAAACCCTCTATGCTTTTGTTGAGCTTAAGATTGCAAAAAGTAGTCTAGTTTCCTTTAGTGTCTCTAATAGTTACTTTCCTCAGCAAGGTATGTGTTTTGGTTTCAGGACAAAGTCGATGATAAAAGCATATGAGAAGCATGTTTGGGCTTTCATTTCATTCTTTCTATATTTTTGGACATGAACTTAATTAGCTGCAGCAGGTTAGCATTCCTGATCTTACTATCTTACCGCTTGACGGTTTCTTATTGTTCCCTTTTGCTAAGTTACTGCATCACTTCATTGTCTGTCTATAGCATTTCAGAATGTAATATTCTGTACTCATCTTCTACGATGTCCTTAGATGAGCTTTTATATGTGGTCTTGAGTAGTTTTCAATACCACAGTCCATAGATCAGTGGAGAAAGATACTATATAACTGTATGGGGAGATGAAGGATATAAGACTATAATTAATTTGGTCAAATTGTTCACAATCATTAACTAACTGAACACGAACGTAAACTGGTTTAGTATGCTGTTTGAAAATTGGCTCATGTAGACTACACAAAACTTCTTTTTTCTTGTAGAAACTAAACCTATACAAACTTGAAGAAATTCCTCGAATTCATTCGTTTATTCATTTTCTTAGCTCTAATTAGGTTCCTCTGCTATTGCCAAATGCGTTATGTAAAGACAGGCAATACAAATATTTGCACTACATCTCCGAGGGGTTGGGTTCTTCTGAAAATTCAGTGTGGTTATATGCTGAGCTTAAATTTGGAAAGCGCCTCTTGTATAAAATGGTTGCATTTTCAGAGGAACTCAATCTCCTCTGACCTCTCTGCATGTAATAATGCAGTTATAAATTGGAGTAACGTGTGATGCTGTTTGTTGTGATTGTAATGGTCATTCTTAATACTGGTTGAAGTTCCCAGAAGAGTTTCTTCTGCAGCTTGACCAGTATTCTGCTACAAGCTTTGCAAAAGCAGAATTCTTCTGCATGAGCTTTGACGGCTCGTCGTACTCCACTAGCCTCCCTGCATCCAAGTTCATCACCATAATAACATACCCATGGGAAGTCAGTTTACTTTAGCATCCAAGATAAGTAGATTTATTTTTTTTGGGTGCAAAAGAGGGGCAAGCCCCAAACAAACAACAAATAAACTACTAGCTAGGCACTAAACGTGGCAATGGCACCCCTATTACATCTTCATAGACAAGAGAAGTAGATATGAATATACTAGAATGTGAAGAGGAAAGGAGACTAGTTTATGTCTTAATGGTTTTTGAATTGGGTTTGTGTGTAGTCCATTTCTCCTCCTCATGCGGGTTTGGTAGCCCATTGAAGATTTGACATATTTTACTTTTTAAGTTGTTTATGGTGGTTTTGCATTGTATACTGATTGTTGATCTTGAAAAACACTCTAAAAGAAGATGATGCTTACCAAAGGAGAGGACCATGACCATGTCACTATCTATGACAGTTGGAACTCTATGAGCCACAGTTATCACAGTGCATTGACAAAATTCTTCCCTGATTATCTTCTGTAGAATGACATCAGTTGCAGAGTCAATGGATGCTGTTGCTTCATCTAATACTAGAATTCTGTTCCTTTTTAGTAGAACCCTTCCTAGGCAGAAAAGCTGCCTCTGGCCAGCACTCCAATTCTGTCCTTCATCACTCACTAGCAAAAAAGTCATAGTTTGCACTTAGCTTCAACATTTCCTTCGAAAGGTAGTCAAAAGCTTCTTTTTTTTTTTCTTCTTAAACTTAATTGGGATATTGTTTCAACTTCTGATTTAGACAAACCTGATGAATCTAGCTGATTTGGTAGACTGCTGATTGTTGCCTTAAGCTGACATTTTTCCAGGGCCTGCCAAAACAATAGTTCAGTAACTTTTACTATCAATGAAAAGGCAAATATGTTTCATCTTAACTTCCAAAGTAATATTATGTTACCTCCCATATGGCTTGATCAGAGTAAAGTCCCAGAGGGTCCAAATTGGTCCTGATACTGCCTTTAAAAAGGGTTGGTTCTTGAGGGATGATACTGAGCTTTGTTCTCAAATCCTTTAGGCCAAGAGAGCAAATGTCAAGTCCATCAATTATAATTCTTCCACTTTCAGGCTCTACTAGGCGAAACAAGGCGCTAATCAGTGTAGTTTTGCCACTGCCTGTTCTACCAACAACTCCTACTCTGCTCCCTTCTTTGAAGGTGCAAGTGATTCCCTTAAGCACTAGAGGAGCATTTGGGCGGTATTTTATCTGAAATGAACCAAATAAGAAGAATGATGTTCCTGACATTTAGATATACTTAAACAGTGAATATTATGAAAGCTAACTTCACATACCTTCAGATCTTGAAGCTCTATTCTTCCATTATAGGGCCATGAAGATGGCGGTCTATTTTCATCAACAATAGCAGGTGGTTCGGGTTCTATGTGCATAAACTGCTTGATCCTCTCAATTGAGACGATATAGTTTGCTAAGTTGCAGTACCACCGGGTCATGAACACATAGGTGCCAGTCAATGCAAGAGCGTACGAGAGAGAGAGCCCCACAAGTCCTAGATATATAAAGAAAACCATGGTTATAAAACAAATTCTCAACTGTTAAATACTCCTAGTATTTATTCCTTCCTCCACTTTTCTTTTGTACCTGGTGCAACAAAACCCTTTGGAAGCAGAACTAGGAGAATGGTAGCTGTGAAGACAGTTAAATTTTGTAGTGCTTCTATCCTCAGGACTAGCCATTCAGTCGCTGCATTGGAATAGAAGAACAACTTTGCATCTATATCTACAAGTTTTAAGAAGTTGCAGAAAAATCTGTCAGACATGTTGAAAGCTCTTATAGTTATGACTCCTTGTGATGTCTCCGCTGCATAATTCATCACTGGAGCTTTAGTCGTTCCGTTGATCCTAATTATTTCCCTTGCAGAAGCTAAATAATAATTCTGCAAAGATAGAAAAGAACAAGAACTGAAAAGTTCTGATCTCACCGACACAAAGCTGACCAGCACTGGAAATTAGATACTACCTGAACATATTTAGAGGCCATCAAGACAAGCACCCCTACAATGAGAACTGGCCAAGTGACTGAGGCCATAATGAGAATGATCGCAATTGTCTCTGTTCCACCAGCCACAACAAAAGAGAGGGAGAATGGGATATCAAAATCCAAAATGCTCAAGTCTGATGAAACCTGCAGAATCAGATGCATATTGAAGAATTAGACTTTACTGATAGCATGGAAACTAAAATGCTGGTTGTTAGTGTTCACACTCTGAATTTCAGGGACTATTTGTCTTACACGAGTGAATATCC
This sequence comes from Tetragonia tetragonoides, assembly GCA_038025085.1. Taxonomy (NCBI): domain Eukaryota; kingdom Viridiplantae; phylum Streptophyta; class Magnoliopsida; order Caryophyllales; family Aizoaceae; genus Tetragonia; species Tetragonia tetragonoides. The sequence continues at coordinate 49,679,374 of CM076145.1, forward strand.
GTCCAACGGGGGTGGAGTCAAAGAAGAGCATAGGAGCGTTGAAGATTGAAGTGATGAAACCAGAAAAGAAAGCTTTTGAAGCTCTTAATCCTAGTTGAGCCGCGAAAAAGGCCCTCAGAAACACAAATACTGTACTGAGAGCTGAAATCCCGGCATAGACACCAATTAGCACAAAGTTGTTGACTGTAGGACTTCGGCTACCAAATGCCAACCAATAAGTTGAACCAGTCTGAAAAAACACAAACATAGCTTGTCCAAGTGTACTTAGACTCAAAGAGGACAATCCCTTGGAGATAAGAATGTAGTCTTAGTATGGCATCCAGCCAACATCTCCTGTTTCCATCTCTTCTTCTTCAGTCAACTGGACTGTTGGTAAATCTTTAGTGGATATTTCCTCATTGTTTTCGCTGGTGATCGAAGATTCAAATGTGGGCTTGAGGGTTTGATCTATTTCCGCCTTCAACGATGACTTTTCCTCGAAGATTCTGCTAATAGGATCAAATGTTGTCGTTATTGCATCCTCGTGGGCATTGACAAGCTGCTCAAATGCTGTTCCAATGGTCAATAGCTTCTGATAGCTTCCACATTGATTGATTTTACCATTTTCCATTACCTGGATATGAAAGAATTTGATTCTTCAGAATGATTTAGTTGGTTCTGGTCGGTTTTTCATCTTCACACCAGGCTACTTTCAGAGCGACGCAAAGAGATTGAAGAAATAACTCAATTAAATGGGACTATGAGAGTATGTGAATTGGTGGGGAATGAAGAAAAATGTAGAGAGTAGAGCATGGTTACCAAAATCTTATCAACTTCAGAAAGGAATTCCACTTGATGAGTCACTAGAATCACAGTTTTCTTCTCTAGAAAAGCCATAACACAGTCCTGTAGTGTATTAGAAAAATTAGCAACAGTATGAAGGGCATACATGTAATGTAGCAATCCAGCCAACACAACCTAACCCTCTACGCCTACCCCCAGTTGATCTCTTATGAAGGTCCAATTAAGCATGAAAAGGAGAAGACCTTGTTGTTCTAATAGAAAGATTATGTCATTTATAAGCACGTCCAATTCCTCACCATCTACAGATGTGAGTCTTGGAATGTAACATGTAATGTGTACAGTAATTCAAGAACATTTGGAGATGTACTTCTGTTTAATATTGATGCTGCTGAATATTCTGTACCAGGTCTTACTTGGAATAAAGTTGCAGCTGTATGTGCGTCTACTGCACTGAATGGATCATCGAGAAGATAGATGTCAGCATCATTATAAACAGCTCGTGCTAGTTGAATCCTCTGTTTCTGACCTCCACTCATGTTGATCCCCCTCTGACCTATCTCGGTAAGATCACCGTGGCTGAAACTACTTATATCTTTATCCAGAGCTGTTGCTTTAATTGCCCTGTTATATCTGTCTTCATCCATTGGCTTTCCATATAGTATGTTGTCACGTATTGTCCCACTTTGAATCCAAGCTACTTGAGAAACATATGCAATGGACCCCATGGTAGCAACCTAGGTCAAGAATTAAGAAAATATGGTCATTTTTATGCTAATTGTTGCATGTATATATACTACTGCAAGTAGTACTAGTTGCTTTACTTACATTCCCTGAGGTTTTTGGTATCTCTTTGAGAACAGCATGTAAAAGTGAAGATTTTCCTGCTCCAACTGACCCACAAACCGCCACTTTTTGCCCCTCTTCCACCTCCAAATTTATGTTTCTCAGTGTCACAATGGCTGATTCAGGTTCCCAGCTGAAATTACCTGCGTCTATTGTGACGCTATTTTCTGAATTCTCCATTTTCAACCCTGTTATTTTATCACTCTTGAGCTCATCATCAAGTAGAAATGTATTGATCCTGTGAATAGAAACCAGGACCTGGATAATAGCAGAGAGAGCCTCAGGGATCATTCTCACAGGTTCAGACATGGTTCTAAGTGTTGCTAGGATTGTAAAAATTGTATCTGCACTCAAAGGTGCACTGTTTAACATGACACATCCTAGAAAAATGACTGAAGGTATGATAGTTGGGGACATCCAGTACAATATAGTTCCAAAAGCCCTAGTATACTGTGATTGTTGCAACCACTTAAACTCTTTATCTCTTAAGGACTCAACCAAGTGTTTGAACTTTTCCTCCCATGATTGTAGCTTTATCACTTTCATGTTGTTTAAAATTTCTGAAGTTGCCCTTAGCCTCTCATCTTGAGCTACCATAAGCTGTGTTTGGTATTTTTGCAGAAGCTTGGCAAAGGGCACATTGAGGAGCCCACATATGATGAGAGGGACAAGGCCCGGAAGAGCACCTGACCCTACAACTCCAAGGAGGACGCCAATAGAGAGGAAGAGTTGGAGGACAAAGTTCCAGCCGGAGTGGAACCACCATGGAAACTCACCCATCCTATATGCATCGACAGCGATGTAGTTTACAACCCCACCGGTAGTATGCCTTCTCTTCCCAATACTAGATAGTTTAAGTTGCTTTTGATACACTGCCACCATCAGAGCTGATCTTATCCTCATTCCCGTTCTCCTGGCATAGAAAAACCAATGCCTTTGCGATATTGACTCGATTACCTTAACCACAATCATACATACTACTAAGATTAGACCGTCATACAAACTCTGCTTCTCTTGTTTCGAGTAGTTCACAAACGCATAAAGAAGTAGAGGAGAAACTACTATTGCTACTGTCCTAATCAAGGCTCCTATCCCTACATAGATGGTCTCCTTCAAGTAAACCTTCATTAAGGCCGTAAGAACCAGGTTCCCTCTGTTGGCTGGGTCTTTCTTGGCCTTTAGATCATTCCATGCCTGGATGAACTTCTGGTAAGCAATATTGGCTTCATCTTCGGAGAATAGATTCGGGATATCTTCAAGTACTAAGGATTTGGAATAACCCAAGCGAAGCAGCGAATTAATCCAAGAAAAGGTTAGTTGGCTGATAATATTTAGCCTTTTTCCTTTTTCCTTGGGTTTTTCATCTAGCAGAGGCTCTGACAATGATATCTGTATATTTTTCTGTGTAATGAAAGTGTACAAGTTTTTGAAGGCGCAAGAGACGAGCAAAGCATTCACAATCCAAGCCAGGTTGTCTAGAATTGGAATAGCCTGCTTCATGATGAGCTTGCTGATATTCAGAGCTGAAACAAGCAGAAAGAAGCTTACCCACCAGATGGAGGTAAGAATTTTGACCCATTTGAATCTCGGAATATCTAGGGATACTGTCAAAGCACTCCATACAATCCATTCAATTATGTAAGCCACCCAAGTCAGTGGGGAAGGTCCTTCATTTTTTGCTGTGAGTTTCCACAAACCAAAACCCAGATATGCAATACTGATCAAAAGACAACAGGTGGAAACAGGTACAAGAAACCAGTCTCTTCTTGTGTTGCTAATAATCTGCTGTTTACTTATGGAACTTGCAAGGAAAAACAGTAACAAAATCAGGAGAAATAGGAGGTTTACACCTTGTAGGATAGTTCTATGGATGCATGAAGATCCCAGATTTAGTTCTCTTTCACAGATCACTGAGAATACCCCTGCTTCAAAATTTGGAAATTGAAAAAAAAAAAGAATTAATAAATAAATAAAATAGTTCTCTTTTTGGGTCCTCTTTTTCACTTATCCACCAACGGCTTGAAGTCAAAACTAGTATCATAAAACTTTTCTATTTGTTGTGGTGGGTAAGATTGATATAAGTAACTGAAATTCATTTGCACTTGGACAAGCAGGAGATTTAGTACCTTGATATAAGTAACTGAAATTCATTTGCAGTTGGACAAGCAGGAGATTTAGTACCTTGTAGAGTAGCAAAGGAAGCCATGACCATTGCAGAGTTCCTTGGGCTTTGTTGAATATCCTCCTGTAATGTATAGGAACTTTGAAATGTAGTTTTTGCGCTCTGTGCAGGGGGCTATTTGCTTGGTTGAAGACATAACAGGACAATAGATACTCATAACGCAAGCAGCATGTCTTGTGTAGTTGTGTGGACTCCACTATTAGAGGGGTGGCTTCAGGTGAAGTATTGGTCCACCATAAATTAAGTCCACACAAGTTTTTTTATAGTGCAAAAAATAAGAAATACAGAAAGACGCCGGCCGTCGTGCCCACCGCAATCTAAAAGAACACACCTTTTTTTTGGTAAGGTATGTATCGCCTATGTGTAAGCCAATCATTTGGATATAACTTCTGTAAGTTCATAATTTGTCAAGAACTTCTTTGTCCTCCTCTCTTGTCATTAAAAGAAAAAATAATACAAATAGACAAAGATCTCCTCTCTTTACCCACGAGACTTGTAATTTGATGATAAACAAACCCTTGTTACATCGAAACATGGGTCGAGCATCTTATATCGCACTTACGAAAATCAATAGATTTTGTGTGAGGTAACTCTATATTGTAAGGCGTAGGAAGGGAAGAGAGACAATTTGCTAAGAGGGGAGGGGGAAATGTGAGAGCCTATCTTAATGGTCCGCCCTATAAAATCTTAAAGATGATTTTTGAAATGTCTATCATTGTAATACCCTAATTTTTCATGGTTGAGTACAGTTTAAATGGTTTGATAATACTACTCATATCATCAAGATGCATCTCCTTTTCAGGGAACTCAAACCTAAAAAACTCCACAGTTAAGTGTGCTTGGCTGGGAGTAGTACTAGGATGGGTGGAAAGTTTTCTCAGGAGCATACAAGTGAGGACAAAGCATGCTGAAAAAGTTGTATGGTTAGTTCTCAGCCATAAAAGCAGTTTTGGGTGACACCAACGGTCCAGTTGGATCGGAGTGTTACAATCATCATGAATTGTACATCGGAGAATTTGGCATGACTGATCTCCTTTCTCTCTTTCTCCTTTATTTGGACATTGAATAGAAGATTGAATCTTGTCTTTTTATCACTTACTAAAAAAATTACACACAAAACAAACAAATGCAGAGACAAAATAAAGCGTCTAAATAATAAGAGGTGGAAATTCTTGAGATTCACAAAGAAGTGCGATTTTGTCGTACTTAGATTGTTATTAATTGTTGTTCCCAGTACTGGTTATTGTACACATACAGAATTAGCAGTCTCATTAACATCACCAATCTCTCTTGTGTTATTTCACAATCAGTACCAACTACCAGTACCTAGTTCTTTAGTTGTTATCTTTAAGTTTTATGTATTATCTATTCAGCAAAATGCAATTCTGTTGCCTGTTGGTGTCAAGTGCAATAGTCGACAATCTCTTCATCAAATATACTACTCTCTCCGTCCCAGACAAATGGTTACGGTTGTTTTTTTAAGGTCAAAGTTCGCAAACTTTGACCATAAATTTGTGAAGAAATACAAAGATTTTTATAATGTAAATATACTATGGTTAGATACATCTTAAATAGTAACTTTTGGAAAATCATAATTTTATAATTTATATATTCATTTAATTACACATTATTTAGAGTCAAATTGGTGCATTGAAGACACTGAAAAAACAACTGTAACCATTTGTCAAAAAAAAATTCACCACAGGACCACATCATTTCATGACAAAATTAATATCAGAATGTTATAGGAGAATGATACATCCACCCATTGGGTTGGCAATCCACCTCCTCTTTGTATTTATCTCTCTCCTCTATTTTCAGATTTTCTCTCCTCTATTTTCGAAAAATGACATTTAAGGTAGAAGAGAGATCGATACAAAGAGAAGGTGGGTTGTCCACCCACTGGGTCTACCAAATATTTTCCAATGTTATATAGAAGATGTAATAAGTGGATAAGAAAGATACCCTGAAACATAAGTTATCAAAATACATAAAAGATTTAACCATATCTAATATTGTGTCATTACATTATTATTTTTATTGTACGATTGTGTCATTACATTATTACGAGTATTTCAATGGTCCTAAAACTATCTGATAAGTTTTCATCTAGCCATGAGTAAAATCGATTGAGAAATTGGATAGCCTCCCTTGATTAAAAAAAAAAAAAAGTCATGTAAATCTCCCCAACTGTAGTAATAGCCTTGGAGCATCCCATGAATGATGAGACCCAACATGAGCCAATGGCAGGTCGAGGAATAGCATAGATCAATGGGCCAATCTGGAGTAATTTGGTTATGAGCCCAATGTCAACTACCTATTGTGTACAACATGAGCCACAGGCTAGTGGAGGCCCAGAACGAACAAATGTGGGATGGAAGAGCTTTAGAGATAATATTTGGCAAAATTAGTCGTAGCTGTAAATGTAGCTGTAGCTGTAGCTGTAGCTGTCAAGTGTTATTAAAGAAAATAAATTGATAGAAAACTGCTAAAAAGTGATACGAAATGCTAATTAACTAGTAGTTGTAGCTGCAGGTGAAAGCTTGCAGGGATAACTTTCACAAAATTAGTTGTAGCTGTAGCTGTAGACTAAAAATATACTGTAATGACAAACTTTTTGGTAGCTTTTATTAAAAAATTAGTAAAAATACTAGTTGCAGCCTGCAAGCTTGAAGTTGTAGCTTTTATTAAAAAATTAATTGTTCATTCCAAACATAGCCCGAGTAGATGGGATTCTGAAAGCTGACAAATGACCCGATTCAAAAATCTGACCCGACCCTATCAAAAAACTAAAAAAACTAACTTCATAGTTCGAAAGCCCATTATACACACCAATGCATCTCAAATATGCTAAATGAGTTCGACCCGTTGCACTTACAGACACATAAAATGCCAAACTCGAAAAACCGAATCAGACAGATTGAAGATTGAAAAAACCCGACAAAAACTAAGTTAGCCGCTCGAAAGTCCACTAGACTTTACACTAAAAATTGCATAATCAACCCACCAAATTAGATTGACCTGACCCGAACCCGACCCGACTGAGCCGTTTACCAGTTCTTGAGAAGGAAGAAACTCTAGTTTTTCTCTTTCGGTAGAATCGTAGGCTACTCCCTCATGAGTACATAGTCACTCGATAATGTTTCAAGATTGACCACTGTTGTCCAATCCGAGATGGGTTAGCTTAGGTGGATATGCTTACCACTTACGGCAGTGGTCGTCATTACTTGTCAATGTGTCGTATTTGACATCCGAAAGCCATGCTGCATACTTGCATAGCTTGCGGATGACGCTTTCCAGAGATCACTAGTGACTAGACTAGCGTTTGCCCTATTAGTAATCAATTGCTGAAGAAAATACGGAAGAACAAATAGTATTTTGCCAGGATGGAAAACAGATGAATAATCAATATAATGGAAAATCTTATTGCAAGTCTGATTTCAATTGTTCCTTGCAACCATCAATGACCATCTTGTTTGGGTTACCCATAGATGTTACTTCAAGTCAAGTTACCGAAGAGCATCCGGCCCGGAAAATGGATTTGTATAGACAACCTAATTGTGTAAATTTATAAGGGACTAGAATATTAGCCCGACTCAAACCCGCTTGCCAGCCTTATCTATGAATTTAAAAACATGCCAAATCCGACACACACACCCGGCTCAAGCCCACTTTTAATCAGCTCTAGACAACAGCCCTAATATTTCAGTGAGATTAGTGTCATTAGTCATTAATTACCACAGTGAATAACAGATACGAAACCAGAAGAATCACAAGCCAAATAAAAGCTTCCAAAATATGCTTGAACCTCAATTAGTTAGACAAGTCTAGTGTACGCTCTGTTCTACGCATTGCCCCTTCTTTCAAAGTCAAAATAATAATGGTCCAACTCTCGGAGACACTTGGGATTTTAGAGATCAAAAGTAATGTCCTATTAGAGTAATGGCAAAGAGACCCCCACCCCCTTCAATCCTATAATTCATTCCCCACACCACACGGCTAAGGTATATTTAAAAATTATAAAAAAGGTATTGTCGTAACTTTCGGTGAGAGAAATACTGTAATAAGTAACCTCTAATACATTTTTAAATAGTGACCACATTTTTCTGTAAGTTGGTTTCACGCATGCACACAAAACTTGCTCATGATGCTTACAACTTCATTAGCCAGAAAATCAAATGGTAACACTTGGTCATGAGCTATATCATCTTAAAAAAAACACCTACTGCTAAGAAATCATTCAAACACATGGTAATGTGTTGCAAGGAAATTTCCTCCTAGTCATATAATGTAAGACACTCAAATGTCATCATCATAGTCTCCTATGGAAATGCTCTTTGGAAATAAGGACACCCATAACCTCAAAATCAAAGTTACCCTGCAGGGCTAAGAGCAATAGAGCTTTATATATACAAGTAACCCCAATACATGTGCAAACAATAGGCAGCTAGGACAATTCATTGACAGATGAACAATTTGGTGGGTCTCAAATCCTTAGATCATATTTATATGTACCACCAATATCATATTTTGTGTCTATTAAAAATGGGACCTACCCTTTTTTCTCTTGGGAAGTTGTTGACAGCAAAATTTGCTTATATGGGTCGGGTAAAGTTCATAAAGGGGTAAAGTGGGTCAATACTCAATACCCACCCACGTTGAGAGGATTCTGACATTTTTATTTTTTTTTGCTTTAAGAACGCATGCAATAGTCCGCAAATTACATGCGTCGGGCAAGTCAACCCATCTTTGATGGGCTGACGGGCTCAAACAGAGGAGGAAATCCTTCCTGCAAAATAAGATAGAGGAGTTTTTGTTCTCCCTATATAAATGAGAATTTGAACCGCTAACAACTGAGTTATAAGAATAGGGCTCTTACCACTTGAAGCTTCCACCTCATCCTCTGACATGCCAATAATGTAGTTAGGTGTATATATACTAGGCTTTTGGTGCCACATTTTTAGTCAATTTAGACATAAAGAGTGAATTTTATTTTGTGTGTGATCTAGCTATAGTCATAATGGGTGAGTTCAAGCACTTGGTTGTGGCTAAGTTCAAGGAGGGAGTTGTTGTGGAAGACATTATCAAGGGGATGCAAGATTTGGTCTCAGATATTGATTCAGTCAAGTCCTTTGAGTGGTAAGTTTACCAATAATAAGAAGTAAAATGGAACTATTTTTGTTTTTTAAACTTATTCTAAATTGGAGTAATGTATTAAAGATTGCTCTCAATGTATAGTTTGTTACTAAGATTTACAACAAAAGTTCTGTTTTTTTGAACAACATACTAGTGATCATCTGATAAGCTAAGGAAGTAACTCCTTGAACCTAGCTTCGGCTCTTTTGGCTGTTTGAGTTTCGGCTCTTTTTTTCTTCCGTTCAAATAAATTGGAGTTTTTCTTCCATTCAGATTAACCCTCTTTAATCACATTTTTTAGTAGTTTTACTGGATATACCTTCTTTTTTATGCCAAGTAGCAGCTAGATTATGATTCCCATTATTGATAAAAATTCAAAATGTGAAACAGGGGACAAGATTTGGAGAGCCATGAGATGCTTAGGCAAGGGTTTACACATTCCTTCTTGATGGCATTTAACAACAAAGAGGAATTCAGTGCATTCCTTTCTCATCCTAAGCATGTTGAGTTTTCATCCACATTCTCTACAGTTATTGAAAAAGTTATCCTGCTTGATTTCTCTACTGTCCTTGCCAAGCCCATCAAGCCGGCTGACACCGAGCCGCCGGCACCAGAAGCACCACCAGCACCGGAGGCGAAAGCTGAGGATTAATATGTGAAAATTAACAATTAAGTTCTAAGCTTTGAGCTGAAATGATGATTAATTAGGCACTCTTATGTACCCCTTATATGAAGTGTATCATTTTCTGTAGTATTTAGATGTAAGATGTTGCATGTGTTCTCATGTTGGCTATAATGCATTTCGTATGTGTTGTTAATTTTAAGGGTTTTCTGTTAATTAAGTTTAGCAACAATGAAACAGGTAATGCTGAACTATTAACTCAAGACCTTTTGATCCATCTCAAGGAATTTACTCATCCAAATAATAGTCTAATGGATGAAGGTCTACTCACCCATTTTCTTGTAGTGTATTAGCTTGCTACAAGAGATCAATAAGAACCATCCATCTATTAACGAGTTTGGGGTGGGTAGCGCAGTGGTGCATTCCCTACTTAGGCTCTGTTTGATTCACCTTAATTTTACTTAAATTCAGTTCAGTCCATGTGTAACTTTATCACTCATATAACCTTTTATTCCCAAATAATTTCATGATGATAATTATGTCATCGGAAAGATCTCAAAGCATACTTTCAAATGAGTTCAATATTGACTATGTTTGGACGAATTTTAAATGGTTAACGCCTTAACGGTCAAGTTTAATAAAATCAATTCAGTTCAGTTCAGTTTAGTTTTATCCAGGTGAATCAAACGGAGCCTTATTCTCAAAAATAACCTAAGACGAAATTATTTTTTGTGAAAAATAAAGGTGAGGACTAATGGACAAAAGTCACCATTCTTATACAATAATAATTGCAATTTTATTTTTTTCCAGTTTTTCACTAACATAGAAACAAATAAACAATGTGCTCTCACATCCTCCAATCTCAATCACAATCTCAAATTACTCCAAAAACTACAGCCTTTTTTGGGTGAAACATGTATGTAGTATGATGGATCATGGATTGATGATGCATCAATATTTTTCCAAAGGGGCATTATTATAAAGTTGGGATGTTTTCAGAATTATGGAAAGTGTAAATGTATTATTCAGAATATGGCCCAACATGATAAATTTTACTACTTTTTGTTGCTGTGCCTGTGAATCTGTGATGCCCAACTTTTTTGCCTGCTAGGCTAAGCTATACATATACAGTGAACTAAGGATAAATGGTTGGCCAAATCATAGTGATGAATGTTCTGATCTTGACATATTTTTGTCTGCCACTAATTTTGAGAAATCTGTGGTCCGATCCATGCAACTGGAGAATTCAAACTTGTAGTAATAGTTTTTTTCTTGTCCTTTTTTTTTTAACGTACTCAACAACAGTGTAGTACAGTACCATGCGACATGATTTTGATCACATTACCATTTTGAGGAGACATGAGAGATAATGATGGATCAAGCAGACAAATTTTTGGATTACAGATTGAGGTTCAATGTGAGAACAGACATATATAATTTAGCTTCTTTTCCAACTTTGCCATAGATTGGTTTTAGAATTTGGAAGTGAATCAATAGGCACCTCAATCCTCAAACTCGTTTGGAAAGGTTGCGGAAGATCTAGGCTAGTAGGCTTACGCAAAAAAAGTTATATAAGACGGTCTTATAGTAGAACAATTGTTACATTTTGCACAAAACGTTTTACTTATAGAGTCATAAGGTTTGAGAAAATGTAACATTTTGAATAAAAAAGTGTTACTTTTGAATATTTACCGTGAACACAGTATATTCAGCATGGTTTAGGGTCTTCAGAGTGTAGCTAGCCCCTAAGAATCAGCTCATGAAAACGGTTTAATTTTAAAATGTGTGTATTAGCTGAAGAGAAACCTGCATCACAATAGATCTATATTGTGAGTAGATTCTAATACAAAGGATGGAAAAAAAAAAGTTCACATGAACACGAACATCAATTATGGTTGGCCAAAAGAATTTTGTAAAGGTAAGAATCAGTCACTATAAAATTACCACCAAAAGATGAACGTGAAAGCTAGCGACACATATAAAGCTAGATTCTCTGTTTCAATGCCTCTGATTTTACTTTTACAGGGAAGATATACTAATGAGTTTAAGACTAGTTCATAACACAAATTAAACAGCACAAACAAGCAAAATGGAACCACTCATCAAGAAATATTTTCTGATTCAACTAACTACTATAATCCTTTCCCTCCACTATACCACTTCCATAATACCTATAACAACTCCAAATTTATGTGGGGAAATCGAAATCCGACCACCTTTCTTAAGCGACATGAAACAACAACGACGATAACAACAACAACCCAGTAAGTATCCGACGAGAAATTACTAAGCCGTATGCTACTATGTAAATCTCATAAGCTATACTTAAGAACATCCATTGGTCTCTTTCCAATCTCTTCAATAGACTACAACACTAAACTTGTTACCATAACATCACACTCTACTACTCTCTCTTCTGCCCAACACTTCATCTCCCCATCACTTCTCACAGCTGGTTTTCTCTCTCCTTCACAACCCAACTCTCTAATCTTAGTCAACTGTACTTCAATCCCTAACAACTTCTCTACTGTTATTAATAATTGCAATATTAAGGGTTCGTCTTGCTTATTGTTGGAAGATAGTGAGAAACTAGATGCTGATTTTAATCCAATGGATTTAAATTGCTCGCATTATATGCGAGTTTATAAAAGTTTGAAGAGTAATGATAATGGATATGAGGTAGGGACAAGGATTTCATACGAAATCCCAGATCATATACCAAACATTTGTGATGAATGTCAGAAGACTAATGGTGATTGTGGGGTTGGATTAAGGTGTGTTTGCCATGCCAGAGAATGCAGTAAGTTCCTCTTACTCTTTCCTTTTTTTTTTCCTTTTCTTTTCAAATTTCTTTCTTTATTTGTGAAGTTGCTAGTGACGTTGTATATGATGTTCTTATCGTAACTTTTCATAGGAGGAGAGTCACTGAGTATAATTAGTGACCATTATATTTTTAAATAGTGACGCCATTTTAATTACTTTATGTACATAAAGCATTATAGTTTCAATATTCCTATGGTTTTATGTAATGGTCCCTAAGTAGTTTTTTTCTTTCGAGAACTTCCTTCTTTAATATATTTGTGAAGTTATACGGTCTTAGCGTAACTTTTGGTAAGACGAAAATTACTTTTTCGTAAGACATGAGTAAAAGGATCCTGCTATTTTACCGTGAGTTGGTCTCATAGAAAACTTGATCTTACGCTTCTGTAATAATTGATTATAGTTCTGATGTTCCTAAAGTTTTATTTTATGTAAGGGTCCCTAATGTGAGGCTATAATGGTTATTTGGTTCCTTTTTGCAGAAGATAATATTGTTAACAAAGCTGGATATGTGAACCTGGCAGTGAGCGTCATCCTCTCAATAGTTTCCTGCTTGTTGTTCACTTTTTTTGTATAGAAAAACTAGCATTTTCAATTCAGGGATACAGAAGCAAAAATTCTCTAAGTTTTTTTGGTTCACACCAAGAATATCTACTATCGAGAACAAACTATCCCCGCACTGTCTGGTAGGCACCTTAAAAGATGGGATAGTTGAAAATTTTCTCAAATTTGACATGGAGTAATACTTTTCGTCTGAAATCGTTGTTCATGTAAGGCACTAGACTAGCAAAGATTTCCTAATCATTTCAAAACAAGTGTGATAATATGCATTTTGATGAATTTGCAATTTAGTTCCTACCTACTATTATTTTCTCTTTTTCTTCTTTTATATAAGGGGGTCAGACTCAAAGAGTCAGAGGACTAGAGGAGCATAGGAAAGGAGTATGAGATTTGGTGAATGTCCACCCAATCAAGCCCACCACGCCGGCCTGGTTAGTTTGGGAAAGTACCTACTCCCAGCTACAATAAACCAATTGGGTCAAGCCCAACCATTGGTCCAATTTTGAAATGCAACCTCATTATCTCATCCTTTTTCACATTTAACACTCCTACAAGTCACAATTATGTGGTCGAGGTTCAAATCTGCATTTATATAGGGAGAATAAAAAGACTTCTACCATTCTTTGCAGAGGTTATACTTTTCTATTTGAACCCATCAACCATCCGATGTAGGTTAACTTGTCCATTACATATAGCTTACGCACTATTACATTCGTCGGCCCTTGTAGCAAAAAAAAAAACAAAAAAAAAAAAATCCCTCATCACGTGTCATCCACGTCCCAGATTCTCAAGAATCCTTCATAGATAGGGATGGCAATCAAGTCCGAACCCGATCCAAATCCGATTCGTTTAGGCCAAAAAAATTCGAACCGAATCCGAATAAACAAAATATGAGTTCGAATCCGAATCGGAATCGGAGCGGATTCGGATGTTGTGTGAAATCCGCCAAAATCCGATCCACCTGCGAATCCGATCCGAATATCATATTATTTTTAGTATTTCTTTTAAAAAAAAAAGCACTACATCCTTAATATATTTGAATTAAGTATATATGTTCACCTTTGTTTGTATCTTAAATCCTTAATATATATACCATATTTATTTTTGTTGAATTAGCAATTAGTTATTTAGTATATCTTATATATGTTCACATTTGAATAAAAAAAATTGGAAGTAAGTTGAGTAAACGGATCGGATCTGGATCGGATTCGGAGGTTACCGACTTCGAATAGTTTCGGATTCAGATCCTCCCTAATTGGAGGTTATTCGGATGTGATTTTAGAATCCGTCTAGTATTCGGAGCGGATTCGGATTTAGTATAATCCGATCCGAATTCGATCCATTGTCATCCCTATTCATAGAGAAGAATTGAAACATAAGGTGTTTGTTTCTTTTGCTCTTCCTATTTTTCTTTTTTGATACAAGGAACCTGCAGTCACTAATCTTTTACTATACACTAGATAAATCCCAAGTGTAAGTAATAGCCTGCAAACACACACCAAGCAAGCCAATATAAATATTGCAAATAGGCTCAGCAAAGAGGTCTGTTGAGAATTGAACACATGACCTTTGTCATAAAATTCAATCTCACGACCAATTCTACTATTCCTTTTAAGGCAATTATTTGCTCTCCATTTATATATTCAACATACCATCAAAATCCAAAATCTGATATATTCGCAATTTAACTGGTCCTTTTTGAAGAATTGTACCCGAGATGTCTCTGTTTATTTTGGCAAGGGTACATCAATTGAATTAGACAGAAAACCAAACATCCAGCAAACATCCTAAGATGCAACAGCTTCAAGGAAAAGAACGTACAGGTAAGTTAAACTTACCAGAAACACATAGTAGGGTCGAAAAGCACTAATATGTAGAGTAATGTGGTGTGCCTAACATCTTGAAATTCACCATGTGCTTTCATTTTCATGCTTATTTATCCTCTTAATTGGACTTCGGGGTAATGCGGTGATATCGGAGTTTGGAAACTCGGATGATTGTTCCGGGGTTCGAGGGTCATTTAAGATTATGATAGATTTTTGGAGAAGTTTGGGCAAATACGAAACTCGGTTTTGGGAAGCCGAAAACGTAGGCTATCTACGTTTTTGTGCTCCCTCAAGGCCTCACAACGAAGGTGGATATTTTCGCACTGTATCAGAAGGGATATTCCTAATAAACATGGGAGGCCCCCGGGGTCTGTTAACAGGTCCCTGATAGATTTGTAAGGGCGTTTTTATGGAACACCGATAAAAGGGCCCGAACATCGAAAGTATGGGTGATATCGAAGTTCGGGGATCCTGATGACCCTCCCGGGACACCGAGGGTCATCTAAGGTCATTATTAGACCCATCAGAGAAGTTTGGCCAAAAATGACACCCGAGCCTCGGAAAGCCGAAAATTTAGGCTATAATTCACCATTTTTGGCTCGGGAGGCCCCAGAATGAATGTGGATATTTTCGCACCACATCGCAAGGGACACCTTAGGTGACATGCGAGGCACTTGGGGTCCGTTATTGAATCTCTGATAGGCTTGCAAGGGTGTTTTTACGGAACACCAATCTAACGGCCCGAACACCGAAAACATGGGTGATATTAAAGTTCGGGGATACTGATGACCCTCCCGGGGAACCGAGGGTTATCTAAGGTCATAATAGATCTCCCGGATAAGTTCGGGCAAAAACGACACCAGGCCCCGGGAAGCCGAAAACGTAGGCTATAATCCACGTTTTTTGGGCTCCCGGAAGGCCCTAGAATGAAGGTGGATATTTTCGCACCATATCGCAAGGGACACCCCTGGGGAACATGGGAGGCCTTCGGGGTCCGTTAACGGGTCCCTAAAGGGCGTTAATACGAAACACTAATTTAAGGGCCCGGAATACCGAAAATATGAGTGATATCGAATTTCGGGATCCTGATGACCCTCCCGGGGCGCCGAAGTTCATCTAAGGTTATGATAGACCCCTCAGAAAAGTTTGGGCGAAAATGACACCCTGACCCCGGGAAACCGAAAACGTAGGCTTAATCCACGATTTTTTGGCTCCCAAGAGGCCCCGGAATAAAGGTAGATATTTTCGCACCACGTCGCAAGGGACACCCCTTGGGGACATGGGAGGCACTCGGGGTCCAATATTGGATCCATGATAGGCTTGTAAGGACGTTTTTACGGAACACCAATGTAAGGGCCCCAACACCGAAAGCATGCGTGATATTGAAGTTCGTGGATCCTGATGACCCTCCCTGGACACCGATGGTCCTCTAAGGTCTCGATAGAACCTCCGGAGAAGTTTGGGCAAAAATGACACTCGGGCCCCGGGAAGCCGAAAACGTAGGCTAATCCACGTTTTTGGGGCTCCCGAAAGGCCATAGAACGAAGGTGAATATTTTCGCACCACATCGCAAGGGACACCCATAAGGAACATAGAAGACCCCTAAGAATCCTGGTTGTTCTTTTGAGGCACCAAGGGTACTCTAAGTTTATAATAGACCATTCAGAAAAATTTGGGTAAAATTAACACTCTGACTTCGAAAAGCCGAAATTGTGGGCTTAACATTTAAGAACGACCAATTTCTGTCACCGTCGCGTATGTTAAAGGCTAAGCTGATATGAGCGTTACGAGTTAAATAGTCTTCGAAATATATCACCCTCCGAGGCCTCCATCAATAATTAATTAAGTTGTCACATACTCATAACCGATAACCGGCCCCTTGAATATGCTGTTTTCCATCCAAAACCATCATTTGGCAATAATTTACATCTCGTTGTTAGTTATGTGACCAGGAAATAATTTCAAACATACAATTTAATTCATTACTATTACGTGAAAAATGACAATTCCATTTGGCTATCCTACAATAATGACAATCAAGTATTATCATTTCTTTCTCTTTTTTTTTCCTTTAATAGAAATGGAGCGCTAGCCATATTACATATTATTATTGCGAAGTAAATAGATGCCTAGCATTATGTAGAATGACTGAATGAGGGCTTCGAAAACCATGTACCACTGAAGTTGGATCCTCTTCCTTTCTTTTGCCTCGATTTTTTGTAAATAGAGGGTAAGATCTCTTCCTTTTGTTTTGCGTCTTTGAATGTATTGGGTAGGAACCTCTAGCCTCCATGGTCTGAAAACTATTCATGACATATTTTTGGAGCTAAAATATTTGCTGCTGAGCGCTGGCTGTTGCTTGTGAAACAGGGCATCGAAAGTGGACCAGAGACAGATAATTAAAATCAAAAGCAGGTGAAGGTCGTTATTCATTCAATTTAATTCATCTTAGTTGGACGGAAGACGTGCATTTACTATTTCATCACTGCTCATGTAGGATGAAAGAGATGAGACACCACACCATCACCAAACTCTCTTTTTTTCCCTTCATGGTTAGGAGAGATGAGGGGAGTAATTCCCCCTGTCAATCCGCTCTTTGAACCTTTCCTACCGAATACCAATAAATTGAATAGTAATAAGTGAGATGAAAATTACGCGTTAGAACCACTAAAGCAAATTCTGAAGGTGAAAATTGCGAAAGAATACACCCGTCTCAATTCATATACTCCATGTCAATTTATGCGAGTGATATTGTAATTTCGCGACTCACAAGATCAAGAGCTTATACATCTCTTCAGATTTCGGACAAACGGAAAACAACACACAGCATACACATACACAAATATGAGTATATGAGTCCAAGGTGGTTTAAGGAAGACCAAGATCATAATTATACTTCAAATACTACAAACACAACTGCCAATGTACCAAAAAAACAGAAGAACAAATGTCAGTGCATGAAAACCACTGTTGTTTAAGGAACAGCAAGATCTTAATTATCAGTTCAGATACTACAAACACAACTGCCAATCAACCATAATAGAACCCTAACTGGAAATTCTTCTTGGTTTAAAGAAAGGGACCGACAAACTTCGAATTCAAATAACTGCAAAAAATAATGAGACTGCACAAGATTGTTGTGAATCCTCTGCAACTGCAAAGCACCACCTTTACTTGATGCTTCTGTTGAAATCTTTTGGACCTCCTCTGTAACCCATTTAGGCATCTAATTCCTGTTACCTTTTCACTTTTCACTGCTTTTCATACAATTAATTACCTTTCCCAAAAGTTAAAACAATAGAAAAAAAAAACAAAAAAAACATACTCCTAAACCTTAATCTGAAACAATTAGAGGAAAGTCAGGAAACTAATCACCAAAAATTACCATTCTAAAAGAATCATTATGTATGTACTTCCTTTCAATTCAACTAAACAGGATGAATTCCACTTCTTAGAACTCAAAATTGGAGACAAAGAACAGAGAAAATCAAACTACAAGTGAACTAAATTTATTATCAAGGATTCTTACTAGCATAAATCATTAGAGAGAAATCAACTGAAGCTTGATCTTTTTGCCCCAGTTTCTTCTCCTCCAACCATAGCCTACTCTCAGACCCACTCCTAGTCTTGAACATAAACACAGCATGACCAGTAGCAGGATTAAAGAACCAATCATGCACATCCCACATCAGATCAACAAGCAACCCGTCGACGAAAACCGTCTGATTACCCCTGAAGTTCCACTGCAGCCGTCTGATCTTCATCACAGTCCTCTTATCAATACTCACATACAGTGCAGGCTGCTTCAACCTCTCATGGTCCGCGCTACACCGGATCACAATTTCATGCGACACACCAGAGTCACAAAACTGTGCCTTGGTAGAGTAAAGTGCATTACCAGAGTAATGCTCCTTACGTGAAATGAGAACCGATTTAGGCAATGAAAGGGGTCCGGTCTTCAACCTCTTTGCGGCCGCTTCCTGGGCCAGGTCCCCGAGGGTCAGGCCCAGTTCTGAGTCTACAGTGACGAGGACATAGTACCCGTCGACAGGCTCAGGCCCTGACTGATATGTAGCTGATGAAAGATCCCAAAAGACCTCGACTTTCGAGGTATCAACCTCGAAGGATTTCTGACCCTTTTTCTTACGGAAAAGGCGGGAAAATGAGTTTAATTTGAAGGAATTTGATGGGTCTTCACCAAAGCTGATACTGAGACCACCTTGTCCAAGCTGGTTCCTGCACCAAGTTACAGTAATCAGAAACTGCTGTTGCTTAAGGGTGGTTCTAAAGAGGCACAAAACAGCGTTTTGGATTGATGGGGTGAGGTTGTTCAGATTTGGGGAAACACATGAACGTTGGTTATTGATTTGGTTAATTTGGTTAGCATAGCTTGAACATGTGGTTTCTGATATCCTAACAGCATGTTCACTGAAACAGGTTACCATGTCTCTCATTTGTGCAGACACTGTGAGAGAAAGAGATAGGTTAGAAGCTGAATATAATCTTGGGAGTTATTAGTGGAAGGAAATTAATGAGAAGGAAGAGAAGTGCTAATGAGAGAGAAAACAAGGGAAGGAAATCCAAGAGAGGGGTTCTGATTTCGGACAAGCCCCCATATATTTGTAGTTATTATGATTCGCTTCACCTTAAAATCAGCATCTTATTATATGATCAAAGGAAAGAGAATAGAAGGTTGATGCAGGAGGGCCTTTTGTCCTGCCAGTTCAGCTTATCTATTTTAAAAATGAAATTTGAAAGAATTTAAAGGGGACCCATAAGGATACATTTATGGAGTTACAAGAACAGGTCTCCTCTCTAGGAATAGTTTTTTTTAATTATCAGAAGCCTGATCTGAGTATGTTTATTAATGGTTTCTGGGATTTTGTATTACTAGGAATACTACTTTGTAGTCTAATGACTAATACTCAAAATACACACTTTTGGAGAGGAAAAGTGAGATTCACACTACCACAAAAAATTCTGCCACATTTTTTTCTCTTTACTTTTTTTTCCCTTTCAAGGAATATAGGGCTCACTCATCAATCATCATAAAAGTGTAAAAAATATCATATGCAGCTAAATAAATGAAAATTTACAAAAATAAAAATAAAAATTTACTTGCAGTCTTGCTGTGACTGCTAAGAACAAAAGAGAGGAAATAAATATTTGCATCTAATAAGAAAATCTCTAATACATAATCCTAAATTTGGTCTGATTTAAAAGTGGAATAGATCTAAAAACACTTTTTTTAAATTTAAACCTATAGTTTGTATTTTTCAGCATAATTATGGAAAACTGTGATCACCATGTCACTTTCAATATGGTGAATTAGGTCGATTTTCAAGGAAGGCAAGTAGAGAAGGTTTGAAGTAAAGAATTATATTGCAAATTATTCAAAAATGTGGGTGAAAAGTTCCTTAAAAGGTCAAAGTACTGAAAAGGAGGGGTAAACCATGGTTATTTTTAGGTTGCACAAATAATTGCTAATGACATTTTTGAGGATCATGATGGTGAAGGTTGACCCCACAAAATTAAAACCAACCAACTTACTCTCATATACACAACCCTATGATTAATACCAAGTGAAAGTAATCCATGCACTTTATGCTTTGCCTCCTTTAATCACATTAATGATGAACATATAATGATATTAATGTGGGTCTAAGAAAAGGTATAAGTCTTACTAGTGGAAATTGCATTATTATCCATTACATTGAACCAAAAAATGGTTGCAAATGAGGTAATCTTCTTCTTTTTTTTTTCTTTTTTTAGGGGAATGAGATAATTAATTCATTAGTAGTATACTAAGGCTCTGTTTGATTCACCTTAATTTTACTTAAATTCAGTTCAGTTCAGTCCAGTTCAGTTCATGTGTAACTTTATTACTCATATAACTTTTTATTCCGAAATAATTTCATGATGAAAATTATGTCATCGGAAAGATCTCAAAGCATACTTTCAAATGAGTCCAATATTAACTATGTTTGGACGAATTTTAAATGGTTAACGATCAAATTTAAAAAATCAGTTCAGTTCAATTTTATCCAGATAAATCAAACGGAGCCTAAGTAGTATTCAAGATTTCAAGGCAATTGAAGAACTGCTTTTTTTATAAAATAATTCATAATAAAATGAGTCCAAGTGGTCCCTGAGGCTCTCTAGTTCTCTACAGCTACAAACAACTTCCTTCTCACTCCACATCTCTTTCTCCTTGTTCTCTTCCCCTTTTGCAAATTCCTTTGCAATTTGTTAGGCAACAACTATGAAGGGAAAAAGAAATTCAAGTAACAAGAGTGAAAGGTACTCCCTTAGCTCCCCACTTGCATTCTAGAGTAGTAGCAACATGGCCAAAAGTATAATCCATTTATCTTCTTAGTATTCAGATTTAAGTATATACAGGTAGATGCAAAACTTATACTCCTGTTGTCCTGCAGACGGGAATTAATTCTATACTCGATATGTGTGTTCTCTTCTACTCAACTAAACTAAATTAAACTAAACGGGTCTGGCCTGGACTAAACTGAACTTCACTCCCCTGAACTGATTACTGAGTTAGTGGAAAAGAGCACACCCATTCTTTGAACGTCCAATGTGACCATCTTTCCAGACATAAGAGTGGAATAATCCCCTTTCCCCAATAATTCATACAGCAAGTAATTGGGGGGGGGGGGGGGGGGTTACTTCATAAAGCTTATGGGGTATGACATTTTAAGGGCAGGGTATTAGAGAACACAAAATCTCGTATGAGGCGGCCTCAAGGTGAGGCCCCTCTCATACAAGCATGATAACATGCCGACGTCCATGTTTGTATATAGACTATAGAGGTAGCCTCACCTTGAGGCCGCCTCATACAGGACTTATCGATTAGAGAATAACATCAACAACTCATCAAAAGAATTAAATATTCTGACCATTCTAGTATTCTTTCCATCCTCAGTATTAACATATTATCCATATAACTTGAAAAAGAACTTTAAAAACTAAAGAAAAAGTTGTAAAGCTAGAAAAAGCTCTAGCCACTTGTTTCTGCATAAATAAACAGAGGAAAAAAGAAAAGATTGAGAAGCATATTTTGGAAGGAAACAGAGACGAGAAAAGAGCAAGGGGAAGAGAGAGAGAGAGAGAGAGAGAGAGAGAGAGAGAGAGAGAGAGAGAGAGAGAGAAAGCAGAAAAGGGCAAACAAGTCATGATTCATGATTGAGATGCAGGTGTTATGTTGTCAATAAACGACAAGCACCCATGTAAAGTACCGATCTCACAAAATGATTTTGAAGGATTTGAACGTGGGCTGGGTTCAGCATGGAGTGGAAGATTTGTCAGGAAAGTAAACAGCAATTTTTTAGTGAATTATTATTAATTAATTAGTTTATTTTCTTTCTTTAAAAATAAACTTCTTTTGGATGTTTTAAAATAAATTCTCTATCGTAGGGTAGACAATTCTATTTGCGGCATGGACATTGGACCCCGATGATAAGGCTGTATGTCCATCTATTATGATGGCTTAAATTGACTGGAAGTACACTGAAGAAGTAATGAAAAGGGGCCAGATTTTGGTACTCATCATAAATCTTAGTAATAATGTATAATTCGGAACAACTATTGCATATAATTGGATACAATTAACTGCAATGAGAGAGAGAGAGAGAGAGAGAGAGAGAGAGATGGTTGTTTTGGTGATCGTTAGACCAAACAAACACCAAAACAACCAGACATTCCTCAGAATGAATTATATGGTTGGTGAGGTTTTTGATCACCAGCTCTTTTATGATCCTTGACATTATAATTAGAAGTATTATAATTGTGTGACTTAGAAGATTAAAAAAAAAGATTGGTTGCATTTTTTTGTTAGGTGAGTAGGTTTACATCTGGGGGCAGATAAAGGTTATTCTAGTGATTAAAGCAGAATGAGGATTGAAGGTACATTAAGACATTATCATTACTTAACATAATAATAATAATTCATTGGAAATAAAAAATAATAAAAAAAACTTCTTAATCTACCGAAAAGATTAAAATCCTAAAACAAAATAGGGTAACAAAGCCTGAACTACCACAATTATACTAGTCATGCTTTGGGTCGGATGGACACAGTTTATGGAGGATGGAAAGCATAATTTGTGTTGGACACGCGTCTTATGTCGTGTTCGTGTGTTTAACACACAACACGACACATATATTTGAGGTGTCCGTGTATGTCATGCTTGAATACAATTGGGCAATTGCACGCCCAATGTCTAGTTTGAGATTTTGAGTCCTGAACAGTAAAAATGTGATCTCAAGTTAAACCATCATTAACTTTTTTTTAGCCCCCTCCTGAACTAACAAGAGTGCAATACTCTGCAGATGATATAATATGATGCCAGATAGATTATCTAACCACCATCCATCAAATTTCTAGTCTCACTTCAATTTATTTGCCTCATCTAATCTCCTATATAGTGGCATTAATTATGTCAGATCAGCAAGCAGTTTAATTAAGAAAGATGCCACCAAAATCGCAGTCAAAGTATGCAATGTGCCATTGTACCTCCAGTTGAAGCAAAAACAAATCATAGTCAAAGTACGCTACCATGAATGCAAGCCTTTAGTTTGAGTAAGCAAATGCTATCAAGCACAAATGCACTGCAAGATCAGTCCTTTTCTCTTCCTGAATGCCATTCAGACTAATAAGTATGTTACTAAATATACTTATGGTTCTCAGGTTCTGCTAGGCACATTCCTGATTCCCCACCACTCCCTAGACCCATAGCCCACTGATTTAATGAATAATTTTGCTCGTCAGAAAGGAATGTGCGAGTGAATGGCGACCGAGACACCTCCCGACTTAAGGAGTAATTACAAATGAAAGACATTAGCCAAAAAAACATAGTATGGCAAGTAGTACACTAGTACTCTCTTTCGCCATCATATTTTTTTCCCTTGGTTCAAAGGGTGGGATATAACTATAAGCCAACAAAAACAGATTTCCTAGCACCAGCCAGAAATTTTACCACTTGAGCAGTTGAGATAGCTATAGCTTACAAGTTCAGTCGACCGACGCTTTTGTCATTCTTTTCATGTTTATTAGTGCACACAATTAAGGATTTGGCAATGTTCTAAACTTAAGCAAATAAAGCAAGAAGACTGATGCTTAAAAGATCATGCCCCAGACCAGCAACTCGCAAGGAATTTCATAAGTCAGTCTTGGAATCTTGTATTGATAAAAGCAATATAGCATATAGACATAAAGTATTAGTGAATATATATAAGTATTCAGACAAAAGGTATTGACCTCATGCCAAAATACTACACAGACTAGGTATTTTAAGCTATTCCCTCTTAAAAAATAATTGAAGTTAGATCTATAGACTATACAACCTGTACTTTACTGAGATTCGTACAAGAATAAATATACAATCTCATATTTCAAGAAATTGATATCTCCTCATCTAGAGCATTAGATCATTTGCTAAACCCTTCAACCCAACCCCTTTTCAGGAAATGAACGGCATATGTATCATTTAATTGAGGTCTAAGAAAAACAATCATATTTACTAGCAAAAGAAAAAAAAGAAAAACAATCATATTTAAGTACACAACCCTACTTTGAAAAAGGGGGTATATTAATGCAAGCATGTTGCACTAATAAATAGGAGTACCCCATAACTATCATTGGACAGAGCAAATAATGAAAATACATTTTGCAAGTGGGTAGGGGCTGTTAACGTAGAAAGCCCCATACAAAGTACAAACTGTCAAATGGCCAACTGTTGCCGGAGTAAGAGTGAAGCCCCAAGCTTCTCACCAAAGGCAAAAGAAATGGAAAAGAAAAACAATACCGGTTTCTTAATAATCTAATCTAAGCCCAATAGTAAACTTCTATGTCTTGCTTCAAGAGGACATAAAGATCAAACTTTAAGCTAACAAAGGAGGCAGGGCAAGAAATCAGCTTACAGTTTCGCTGTACGGTGGTTAGGGATGTTAAAATAACATCTAAATTTCAACTTAACAATCATTAAGATACATAATTTATTATGCGCCCATAGGTGCTGGTCCTTGAACTGGTTATAAAAACCTCAAACAGTACTCAGAGTCATGTTAGCTTCGAGCTAAGCACGCAACACACAGATAGTATCCCCCCATCTGCTAATCATCGTTTGTCGTCACATAGCTTAACTGAATCAAACATCTCTTCCCCCCCCCCCCCTCTCTCAATAATTAACCAATAATAGCATAATATAAGTTCTTAAAGGTAAAACTAATTCAAAAAGACATCTCATCTTTGTAGTCCTAGTCTCCCAGTGCTAATGCTTAATTAGCGAATACGACTAAATTCATCGAGTTTCCTGCATCGCCATAAATGAATCGACTAAGTCAAATCCTATTAAAAGGCAGAAAGAGACACAGAATCCCACATCTACAATTTGTTTGCTTGGTCAGGAATCAGCACTAGCATCACATCCCCTTCTTCTATTTTGCAATGTATTTCACTTTGATGTATCCGCGCATAAAAGATCGAAGTCATGCATCCACTTAAATAAATGCTAGAAAATGATAGTCACTAGGGCTACCTGTACATTCTATCAAGAACACCTAAGAGGCTAAGACCTTGCATACATATAAGATTTCTTCTTAACAATAATTCATGCAACTCGTATGCAGAAGAGTCAACTGTATTTTTAAATGAGCTAATATTCATTGTTTTTAGATAACATGGGTGTCCAAGCTTTGCTTGACTAATCGTCTAATCCCATGGGCCCTGAAGTTAACGACCGGTAAAACCTCCAGTGGCCCTGTGGGGACTCTGACCTAGGACCTCTAACGACCGATAAAATGAGCTAATATTCATTTATTCCCTAAATACTCAGGAGGGAGTTCTCATACTATCGGGATTACTTTAGAGACGCAATGTAACACTATGAGCAACATCTTGTGCCTCCTTACGAAGATATCTATTAGCCAATTGATAAAGCAAAATATCAGATCGATTGTAAATTTCCTTGACAATTCTCTTCACTCCATCTTGCATCTAAAATCAATATCCCTGCAATACAATCAACACGCTCATTCACAGCCCATCTCATGGCTACCAAGCAAGCCCTCGACTCCACTTGAATTGCTGAGTTGCTGGTTCAGCCAACAAAGCAGTAGCTCTTCTGCTAATTTTCTATCCATCATCTCTATCGTGCTCAAACCAGACTATGCCTACTAAGGCCTATATAGATTTAAACTTCAAGATTACCACCAGAATTCAGATCTTGGGTGAACGCATTCAGAATGTCACATCTCATGAAAAATTTTGTCCTTCCCATTAGTTTCCTATTCGTCCTTCCAAAACCACTCTTTGTTTTCTCCATCCTCCTTTTGAAATGCTCCACTGTGTGAGCCATAACATCAGCATTTCCTCTCAAGTCTCACCAAGTCCAAACCCTCTTCAGCAACTTTCTACAATCAAAGATGAACTCCCTTAAGAGTGCTCTTTTCCTTAGGAGTCCAGATAGCCCAAAGCAACACAACGACGTACATCATTGTTCATTTATCCCTTCCTGATGCAAAACTCTGTCCCTCTCAATAAGATAAGAAGTAAATCAAAATGGACCTATAAGAATTGCCTTTACCTAAATCCCAAGCAGACCATTGCAGAAACAAGGAAAAATCACATAGGACCTAAAGAATGGCTCAAGATTTCCAATTAATTCCCACAAAGGCACAATTCTCAACCATCATTCAGCAAATAAAAAACAAGGCAATAGCTTCATTTACTATCTATAAGCTCCAGAGTTGCACTGACCACCTCAATTCAGTAACATTGATAAATGAACTTCAGAACTCAACATTGAACCTTTTTGGCTCAGCCTATCTTAAACACACAGCTAGGCCCTCTCCAAGGAAAGCATGACGGATAAGTTACATATACCCAACTGAGAAGAGCAATCTGATTCACAGAGTATGCACAGCAACATTTACCACAAATTATCCAGTCAGCTTTACCCAGGATAAGTGACTTGCATCAATGACTTAGGTTTTAATCATGGCTCCTATGCCATCCTTGTCTCACTAAGGTAAACTTGGCTACTATAGATCATAAAATTTCGTAGTCCCTTCCGTTCATAGTAATTTAATTGATTAACAAATAAAAATTAAGGCACCTTCCTAATCCATCCCAACGCCCCGATGTAAAGTTATATGAAAAGAAATTGGAAAAACTTCAGCGAGAACCTAAGGTTAAATGGAAGTACAGAAAGGTATATTGACGCTCCAGTATTATCTCAAGGTACCCTATTTCAGAAACTTGAGCTAACAAATGTCTTTTATCATAGAAAGTATGGATATGAAACATAAAAGTTTTTTTCTTAATGAAATGACAGCCATATATGTAAGAACAATTTAGCATTTGAGAGCGATACTAAATAAAAACCAAAACTTAATAGAGAATTAATGGATTTCGATACCTTGGTTTGTCCTCAACTATCAAATAAACTCACATACTTTTATGACTGATATCATAATTTTACTTACGCTTGTGAAATACTGTATTCTAAGACATTCCTAAGCATTGAGATACCTCACTGTAATCTTACTAAACCTCTAGGTACCTCAAAGGGACTATATTCATTAAATGCAAATAGTAAGACTATCAATCAGTGAATTAATAGTGGCAGAAAAACTCAAATGCAGCTCAAGAAGTTGAAAAAACATCTTCCAGATGATATTTCTATATAGCAATGTTGACACTGTACAGATAACTATAGCTGCTTACTCACCTAATAGAATGTAACAAGATCATTCTCAAGGAATGTCACAAGATAACTCTCAAGTAGAGTACAGTATCCAGGTTAACCAACGATAACAGGAAAAGGAATACCTCAAGGGAGTATAAGAAGGAACAACAAAGATAGGAAAGATCCTTTACTTGCAGAGTGGAGCACCCAGTTGAAAAGCCTGTGTCTAGATGGGACTGACATAGTTGGCAAATCTACCTGTCATAAAAAGGAAAATAACTGTTATAAAGCATCAGATATACAGAATGCCAGACCTCTTCAGTAACACAAAACATCTTGGTGCCTACTTTGGAATGACGAAGTTTAGAACACATGCCTCCACCCAAGAAAAAATAGAAAACTAGAACAGAGCACTGAAGTAATGAAGCTGAAGCTAGAACATTAGGACTAACTAGTACTGGTTTTGTGGCCCTATCCCAAAACAATCAAGAGATAATGTGATTCCAGAAAGAAAAAAAAAATCCGAGCATTTCTCTCCAGCCAAAGGCACCGCAACACAGCAGATATGGCATTCTACCAAAGCATACGCTTCTCCTTCCTCCTTCCAAAACCCACAAAGTGTATCTACAGAAACACTAAAACAGTAGCAGAGCAAACCCAACTCTCCCCAAATATGTCAAACAACCTACGACCAGAGGCTTCACCCTACCTCACAAGTCACACCGGAAGAAGACGTGTGTCAATGTCTTGTTACTCACCAACACAGCAAAAAAAATATCTGGAGAAATAGCTACTCCCCGTCTCCTCCTTTGGCGCAAATCATAAGTATTAATCTCACTCACCAACACAACACACAAATATCACAGTTCTTGTAACTTGTGATTTCACAAAGAATTGCTGGTAAGTGACATACAAGGATTGGAAAATGAAGGTGCTAGTAAGATGCAGGTAGAATTTGTGGATAACATATCATGTTTAAGAGTGTTCACAGAAGAAGAAATGATTTTGCGAGCTTGTGCCATAGGATAGGATCAGAGCTTGAAGGCGGAAATAGATAAAATCCACACTTGGTGGAAGGGAAGACTAGTAAATTTGCTTGATAACTTGCCACCTATAACCAATTACTCTCTCCATACATTATGTTATAAAGATAACCACCTCATGCCAGCACTATGGGAAATCAGGACACATCCTTTTATTTGTCGTGAAAAAACAACATTCGGACAGTATGACTGATTCGCTCGCCACTCTCACTTTAAAATCAACAAAACACAGCCAAAAAAATTAAATGGAGGCGTACAAGAGAAGACGGAGAGAGTGCATCGCTAGGGATATATAGGAATTCATTGGCAATATCTTTAACCCTCAATTGTAAGGGGCTCAGTATGCTGCTTAGAAGCTACAAATTATACTAAATAGTAAATACATTCAAAATCACACCGCGCTTTCGTATTTTGTTATTGTTTCAAGTCGTAAGGGTCATTCGCATATCCTCTCGGCTAATAAGGATTTATCAACCAATATCACACACACACACACACACACACACAACATGAAATCATTGAATGAAAATCAAGTACTAACAGATTATCAGTCCCATGCTTCACAAAATAGCTCTAAACAATCACAAAACTTATCAATTACATTACAAAACTCAAAACCTAGAGAGAGAGAGAGACTGACATTCAGCGGGAGAATTCGGACGATCAGGAAGCTTAGAAACGAGACTAGCAGACGCAATCGCGCAATGAACAGGAATCATCGAGCTCAATTCTCGCCATAACCTAGCAAAAAAAAAACATATAAAATGTCAGAATTTGAACGAAAACATAGATTTGAAGAGAGAGAAAGTGGAAGAGAGTTACCTCAATGAAGAATATGAGAGAGAAAGGAGAACTCGTTGTCGTTGGAGATGAATGAATTGGGGAATCGCGATGAAGTGGAAAATGGAGATTGTTTCTTAAATATGAAGCGAATAAATGTTGATGATCTTCCTCCAGCAATTGAAGCTGCCATTGTTAACAATTCTTCTCCCTCTCTTCACTCTCCTTCAAACGCTAAAACCCTCCCTTGAACCCCTCCCTTGAACCCCTCCCTTTTCTGTTCAAGGTAAAACTTATTTATAGTACTATATTTTTTGTTTATTCTACTAAATTATTGTTTCTTCTACTGAATTTTGTTGAATACTGCTGAATTTTGTTCGAATACTGCTGAAGTTTGTTGAAATTTGATAAAATAAACAAAAATAAATTATGGAGAACATACGCTTAATCTAGTCGGGTATGGGTTGGGGTGAAAAAGTCGGGTATGGGTTGCGGTGAAAAACACAAGTGAGTAGTAATTTATATGTGTCAAATATAGGTGTTTGCTCGTGCTTATTTAGTGTCCATGTCGTACCGTGTAAGAGTTGTATACTTGTATTGGGTCATTCTTTGCCTCGTGCAAATCGTGCTAGAAGCCATTTTTGTGATGAAGGTGACATGAGCTAAGGGGTGGTCGACCTCCCTCGAGCCCTCCCAAACTCTCCCAAACTCCTCAACTTCCAACCCCTTTATCCCCGGCCTATTGTTAAACTATTTCTTACGAACAAATTATATGACTTTCAATCCAATTAGGTGGTGATATAACGACATTATCTTACTTTAACGTTATATTATTCATCTATGAAACTATTTCTTATTCACAAGCAAGAAAGAACATGAGCGAATATTAAGAAACCAATATCATCACATATATTAGAAGAGATTTTTAGGAGTAGAAAAAAGATTAAGATGACCAAATGCTATAATTGTTCCAGTTACATCCCCAAATGACCACAAATTCGACTAATTCATTTGCTTCTCTAAAATGTAAAACGTCCGCATTAGCATGAACAAAAAAAAAAAGTGAGATCATAAATTGCCTCTATAACGATGTTTATAAATCCCCAAAGATTTTTCATCTAGTGCGAAGAGATTTTATAATTGGTAAAATATAACTCATGGTCAATATAGTACTCCGTCGAAGTGGCTATCTTATTTTTTCACTTTCGGGTGTCTTAATTGACTATAAAAGTTCCCGGATAGATATAGACTTCTATTAATGAAAACTTTCCAACCCGACTAATAAAACTATTTAAAGTTACATTGTGTAAATTGTCTTGTTAACTCATTTGTTATAGAAGTTTTAACATCGATGAAAAGTGTGTTAGTTTTTACTTATTTAATAATTGGTTGAGTTTTATTCGATTCAATTCATAACTTTTCTCTCACATACTTCGTATACAACAAAGAGAGAATGCTTAAACAAAAATATCATTTGGTATTAATTTATTTATATTTATTTTTCTTCGTATTTTTTAAAATTTAATTTCAATTTTAATTATATTTTGGTTGAGTTTTTGTTTTCTCTCTCGTCACCGACCCCAAAAAAGCTATGCCAGACAGCGTCTTTTAAGCACTGCACAAGCTAACATAGATGGCGAGTCTCTAAATGAATGAAATTAAATGCCCCAAACTCAAAAGTCAAAACGTCATATTTCTTTTCTATGAAAATCATTTCTGTCTACAGTGCAACTCTCTCCCTCTCTTCAATTTCCATCTCTCCAATTTCTACAAGAAACCCCAATTTCTACCACAGTGAGTTAAAATTCCCATCCCCCCTATTCCCCCACGTATGCAATTGATACAATTTTATCACTGCCCATCACAAATTAGTTGCTTCAAAAAACCTAATATTTCCAAAAGTTTTAATCATTCAAATATAGGGCTTAATTAGATCGGGTAAAACTTAAGGGATAAATTTGAGAGATAGAGCAGAAGAAAGTGGCTAAAGGCTTATCACCCAATGTTTTCTAATCACCAAGATGACCAAGAATCAGATAGTTAAGTTGGTAAGTGCAAGAAATTGGGTCGCAGATCAGTTTAAGTCGCTATATGCGTTGACGGTTTTCGTGGTGCTGAATTCGCCATCTACAATAGCCGACTTATGTTTTTGCTGCACCCAACCCAACAACGTAAGTCGCTCTTGCGTTTAGCGACTTTACTGAGATAAAATCGCCACCCTCATTAGCGACTTATGGCTGTTAAACGGAAAAAAAAGCAGCGCAGTATGTAGTGTCCCGAGCCTACGTGGACACCATGGTGAGAATTTATTTCTAAACCGAGCCTAATCTAGTCTAGGTATTAATTTGCCAAATGAACCTTTATGGTTCCGTTTAATGAATAAGGGTTTAGGCCGACTAGGGTTTTAGCTCCGGCTCAATTGTTTTTCGTTTAGAAGGAGCACTTCTCTTCAGTTGTCATTCCTTTTCCGGCTTCTCCAAGCACCAGGTACCCCTCTCTCTCTCTCTCTCTCTCTCTCTCTCTCTCTCCCCCTTTCCCCCTTCTGGTATGCATCCATCATCTTTCGTCTCTCTCTATGTTGTTTCCTCTTTCTTTATCATCTCAATTACCATCTCATCTATGATTTTGCCCTTTTAATTTCCTTAATTTCGCGATCTAGCATTTGTCGAAGGAAACCCTAATTTTCCAATCCGAACTTAAATTTTAAGAACTGGGGTTGTTTTAGATTGTTTAGTCGCTTTAACTGGAATCTGAATGACGTAATGTGGAGAATCTGGTAGGCAAGCTTAGTAATAGGCTGAAGACGATAAGGAGATATTTCTGTTTATCTTATTTAATTCGAGTATTTTCTCCCTTGGACTGATTAATTCGAATTTCACTTCAGATAATATAATTAAGGTTTTGATTTTTGGAGTAATGTAAGAGGGTGATAATGAAGAGCAAAGGAATTGTTATGAATGATGAAATAGCAAAACAGTTTATTTGCATTAGCAATTAGGCGTAATTGTAAATGATAGTAGTAACTTATTTGTATGTTATTGTTTTGCTGTTAAGCTCATTTCTGTATATGGGGATTTTTTTTATTTTTTTTTTTGTGAGTGGCTTTTGAGTTAAATGTTGAGCCCTATTTAGAATACTATTTGTAATTTGGTTTCGTTTTTACACCTTTTCCACTCTTCTGGAATTGAAGAAGTGGAAAGGTTTGATTGTTTGGACATGTTTTTTCAAATTTTATGTTGTTTCCATTGTTGATGAAAATTTTGGAGCATACTAGAAAATTGGAGACAGGATACTTAAATCATTTTATAAAATTAAGCACAGCCTTTGCAATTTTATGATTTTTGTGCTCATTCTGAAGAAATAATATTTGCCTGCATTGCAGTTGGTGATTGTTCTAACCAAAGGTTACCATGAGGATAGAGAAGTGCTGGTTCTGTTCCTCTTCGGTATATCCAGGTCACGGTATCCAGTTTGTGCGCAATGATGCACAGGTAGGGTTGCGTGCTTCTTCTTATTCTTGCAGTTAGTGAGACTTTTCCCCAGCTGAAAAGTACACGTTATTATGTGGTGGTCTTCTCTTAATTCTAATAAAAAGAGCAAATATCTTGCGTGATGGATTGTATGTGAACTGCGAGTAGTATGAATTCTGGGTTCTTTAACCTGTTGTATGAAAAGGTTGCAGAAGTTATTCTTGATTGTTGTTTGCCAGTGGTTGATGTCTTCCCTTATTGAGGCTTAGCCTCTGGCTGCCAAGTGATTGGTTTGCCCTGGGCTTACAAGAGTTTTAAGTGTACAAGTTGTGATACTGAATTGAATTTACTTATATTAGTGCTTGATGAATGCTGCTGGTAAATGAAGTGGTGCATGAGAAGTTCAATGTTGATTAGTTTGTTCCAGCAACTAGTCTGGATATCAGAACCATCAGTTATATCAGACCGTTATCCTAGCGCATCTCATGAAGCTCTTTAGGATAGTGTAGGAGGCAGGGGAGGGGACAGGTGAACACATTCCTATATTGTAAGTATAGAGACAACGTCGTATTAGACTCAGAAATGTGTTGTCAGTATGCTGCTTCACAAGAACAGCTCAATGAGTCATTTTGATTTAGTCCACTTTAATCCAAAGCTGAGAAATTGCCAATGGAGACTCTTTCAGCGCCATTGGAAATGGGCAAGAAATAAAAGACTAGAAGCACTAATGCAGTACTGCTGACTCTGTACGTATAATTATAAATTTATAATGTAATGGTGCTGGTGTTAAATTCTTGCTTGATTGAATATTTTCCTCCCGAACCCCTAGCTGACGTCGAGCTGACATCACAATATTAGTATATTACATACTAATCTGGCAGAGTCAAAAAGCAATGTAATAAAGATTAGTGCAGATCGCCATGCTTATTGGTTATTGCTTGGTTTCTCCAAACACATCAATTTTCAAATAAAGGCTATTTTGAAGACTACATGTGAAACAGTGAAAAGTCTCAGTTGGACAATCTTGCCTGATGGTGGTTATACGAGCTATATTCTTCATGTGAGATTGCTTCTTTTTGCAGATTTTTAAATTTTGCAGATCCAAATGTCACAAAAACTTTAAAATGAAGAGGAACCCTCGAAAGGTGAAGTGGACCAAGGCCTACAGAAGAATACATGGAAAGGATATGACACAGGTCTAGTACCTTTTCGCTGTGAACTCAATTTATGATAACCTTTTTATTTTATTCCTAAGATGCATACTCCCTTACCTTGTCTGGCGGGAGCCTCTTTGGAGGTATTGGGATGCTTTGATGTTGTCCTAAGATGCATATTATTCTAATGCTTCGGTGCTCTCTTGTATCTTTCCTTTGCAGGACTCTACTTTTGAGTTTGAGAGGAAGCGTAACAGACCAGAGAGATATGACAGAAATCTTACGGAGACGACATTGGGGGCCATCAAGGCTATTGCTAAGGTCCGAACGACGAGAGCTGACAAACACATCAAGCAGAGGTATGTTTTCGTGCTTGTCTTTGAGTTGTTACCCTCAGCAGCAGACTTTTATGAGCAACTCTGGTGCGGAACTCAAATCATGTATATTATAATGTATTGGCAGGTTGAAGCCAAACAAACTTCAAAAGGCGAAGGAGGACCGGGCAACGCTGCAGCAGGGCATTGACATGGTCAAGGCTCCTTCTGTCCAACGTGAAGATCCTTCTCTCACTCTACCAAAGCTCAAGGTCAAGACTACACAGCCACAGACGGAAGAAAATCTTGCAATGGAAGAGTAATGTGCTCCAAACAACATCCCAGGCCCATTTTTCTACTGAAAGAGGAATATATTCCTATGTATGTTTCTGGCTGGGCAAATGTGTAGCCTTTCGCTTTTGTTTTCCCTTCTTGCAATAGGCTGTAATCAAACATGATATACTTCGGAAGCAAATCAATTTCTCACTGGCAGTTTTTGTAGACAATAGTGTCATTCTAAACTGAGTGATTTTGTTTATTTTCATTTTTCCATCTTTCTTTTCTTTTTTGTGTGCCTTCGCATCGAGTCTAAAGATATACTCCTATCTAGTCCAAGGAGTAATTGGTTTATGATTAATCGAACTGGCCCCTCTTCAAGAGCAGAAGCATAAATATGCTCTTTTGACATTACTATGGAGATTTGGAAGATTAATGTTTGTTTTTGCATTTGTGTTTAGTGGACAATTTTCCGATTAATGAATTTTTTTTCAGCGGATAACGTCCAAACGCAGGGCAAAATACCATATCCAACTACCGCCAAAAAGCGAAGAAAACACAAAAATAAAAATGCAAAAACAACAGAAAACATCAAAAATCAAAATCCAAATATTGACCAAAAAAGAAAATCCAAATGCTGGCCCTTTCATCTTCTTCATTTTCTCTCTCCACCTTCAACCCCATCACCAATCGATTAACCACCCTATCAAAACCCTCTCAATCATGTCCTCTTTCTTCTTCTTCTTCACGAAACCCTAAATTCTTGGAAGATTCGATCGTCAGCCACCGTGAAAGAGGTGGAGGAGAGAGAATCGAAACCGGTATCGGTGGTTTCCGGCGAGTTTCCGGCGATAAAGGCGGCGAAGAGAGTGGTTTTGGTCAGGCACGGGCAGAGCACGTGGAATGCTGAAGGGAGAATACAAGGGAGCTCTGATTTTTCGATTCTCACTCCTAAGGGTGAGGCTCAAGCTGAGACTTCTAGACAGATGCTCATTGATGATTCCTTTGATGTCTGTTTTACTAGGTATGGAAAAAAAAGGGATTGATTGATTTTTCAAGTAATTGAGTGATTATTGTTGCTTGTTAGTTATTTTTGTGAATTTGTTATAATGTTCAGAACTGTGATTATTTTGTCTCCATGAAATTGAATTGCAGAACAACTGTATTATCATGGTAGGAGGAGTTTTTGTTGTCGAATTTCAATCGAGAACCGTAATTATATTTATAACATTATGAGTGCAAATGCACGGGCTTGCAAACTAGTATTATGGTATTTGGAGCAGTCAAGGCCAATTTTGAAGGAGCTTGGTCTGCTTTAGTGTCCAAGTCACATAGGGTTTTTGGGTGTGTGATTGTCAGAAGTTGAGTCTGAGTAACATGTGTGTTGTATTAATTTCTTGAATAATTGAGTACTTGTCTTTGATTTGTGATGCTAGTTGCCTGTTATTACATCCTTCAATTGGTAGCCATGAAACTAAACAACTAAGAGTAGTTTTTGTAGTCAAAATTCGAGTGAGAACTGCTACTCTGCTAGCATAATGCTATAGGATTTGGAGTCAGAGACAAGTATTAGGTATGGGATGGATACAATGGTCAGACATGGCTGATTTTCAAGAGGTTTGGTCGGTTTTAGAGCTCGAGTCACATAGTGTATTGGGTGTCTGAGTGTTACATTGTGCGTCCGAGTAATATAGGTATGACAGTAGTTGCCAATGGCTAACATAAGGATTATTAAGGAGAACAATAGGCTACATATCGAATTTCTGCATTACAGGTGACTAGGTGAGGATCAGATGTCCAACCTTTTTTTCTTTCTGTTATTGGACTTCAGATGTGGGTACTGGAAAGGATCATGTCCTTTCAGTGAAGATTAGGTGGCTGAGCTTAATTGTAGCTATCATGATTGGGCAGTTGCGTTGCCTTCATTTTTCTATTTTGTATGTTATCCCTTGAGATCTTGCACTGTTAATTTTTATGCCATCTCTAGTGGGCTTGGCGGTAGATCCTGCGTCATATCTTTCATCAGCACAACATGGCATGTTTGTTGATCAGACTATTAGAGCTTGAGAATGGGTAAAATTGGAATTGCGTTAGCATTAAGTGACAGGTCCGGCTAATTTGTAGAAGGAAATTTTTGGTGTGCATAGAAGAACTTTGAAGGGCGTGGTCATTGAGGCTAGATTCAAAATGAGTATAGGATCTCATTCTCTCTGGTTACCAACTTAAGGCATTAATATTCATTGTTGAATGTTCAACTGTTTATGTGGGTGAAATGCATGAACTTTAATTGAAGTGCGTTAGTTTTCTCTCTACATGTTTCTGCCTGTTAGCTTCTTGGGTTTAAATGGAGTTGTTTTCCTGCTGCAGCCCCCTGGCCAGATCAAAGCGAACTGCTGAACTTATCTGGGGTAACCGTACGGACCAAATGATCCCAGATTCCGACCTCAGAGAAATAGACCTGTATTCTTTTCAGGTTAAGTTTTGATTTTCTGTTGTTTAAGAAGATACAGCCTGCTAGAAATTTGGATTATAAGGTGTTCCAGGTATGCTTGTCTATAGGGGCTCTTAAAACACGAGGGAAAGGAGAAGTTTGGTGAAGCTTTTTCTCAGTGGCAGACAGATGCTCCAAATTTCATAATAGATGGTCATTATCCTGTGAGGGAGTTATGGGCACGAGCCAGAAGCTGTTGGGACAGGATCTTAAGCCATGAAAGCAAGTCAGTTCTTGTGGTTGCGCACAATGCTGTGAATCAGGCCCTTGTTGCAACGGCCCTTGGTAGTTTTTCCTTTATTTTCTTTTCTTTTTTCTAAATGATGTTCGAAATCTATATATGCATGCTTCTTAATTCTAATTCTTGTTTACTAATTGATGTAAGTCTTTAAAAATGAATGCTTTACTTTTTCATTTTTCTCTCATGTCTCATTAGGAATGCTGTGAATCAGGCCCTTGTTGCAACGGCCCTTGGTAGTTTTTCCTTTATTTTCTTTTCTTTTTTCTAAATGATGTTCGAAATCTATATATGCATGCTTCTTAATTCTAATTCTTGTTTACTAATTGATGTAAGTCTTTAAAAATGAATGCTTTACTTTTTCATTTTTCTCTCATGTCTCATTAGGCTTGGGAACTGAGTACTTCAGAGTTTTACTTCAGAGCAACTGTGGAGTCAGTGTGCTGGATTTCATTCCTCAAGCTGAGGGCGAGGCTCCATACATATGCCTTAATCGTTTAAATCAGGTGAATAAGCTGTTTAACGAAGAGGCTATCTGTGTCTGTGATTGTTACCAGAATACTCCCTGTGGCAAAGTCTCCACATTTCCCTCAATGATGCTGCTGTACTCTACTATGAATGTCATTGATCAGTGAGTTGGTTTTATATCCGTTTCTGATAGATGATTGATGTTTCAGTGCCTGGCAAACAGTTCAAAAATGTCAAATAGTCTTCCTCTCTTTGGATATATTCAACAGTTGTTATGCTTCTGCTTCAACAGGTTTTTGAAGAAACCTGCTGTACATTAACATATGATATCCATCTGATTACCGCGGTAATCTAGTATACATGTTTCAGATTCAGGATTTGGAATAGATCTTACTAGTTACTAGCTCTGCATGAGATAAAAAGCTAAAAGGAAAACATTGTGAGAGACTCAGAGAGAGTTATGCTGACATGTGTCAACCTGCACATATTCATTGTAGCATATGAGGTTGACAAATAATTTGACAAAATTACTTTCTCTAGCATACTACAATTTCACAACCTACCCAATGGGTTATTCATGAAGCTCCATTCTATGATCACTGGCTGCATGTTTGTTCACTAGTTCTGATTTTCTGGCATATATTGATGCCATATATTTGTTTGGGCTGCAGACTCCTAATTCACCTATTGCTGCGGGAAGTTCTGGGGGTAGGAAAGCTAGTTGCCGGATCATCCTTTGTTCTCATGGATCATCACAGAACAATGCAGAGGTATGCAAGTCCTCTCCCTGTCCCCTTGCTCATTCATGATTTATTATTACGTAAATCAGGCAACAATTGAAGCAGTCTCATTCTATTCTCTTGAACCGTCAAATTGCATTCCATGTTTGTCACGATCAACCATGTTCCATCCAAGCAGTAGCTACATTGTCATGGACGGACCTATAGATGGGTTTGGAACAAAGGGTGGTGAAAGTTGATAGTCTCCATTGTCTAGGTTGTACAATATTGTGCCTTTTCCCAGCCTCAACCTGCCCACCAATATGAATAAATAGTGGTTAAAAGCTTAACACGGTTCATAGTTGAGTTTGTTACAAAATATCCCTATCTCTATCAAGTGAAGTGAAGTTTCAAAATTAACGTTGCTGATGAGAAAAGCTTTGTTGATGGCATTTAGGCACACTACTTTCTAAAGTTTACAAAGAAATTTGTTGTAGCTGTCTTTTAGGGATTTCTTCATGGCATTGTCTGACTTAATGAAGTGGCATTTTTAGAAGTACTCCATATAAAATAAGATGTGGAAATTTCTTCAAGGGGAGCCTAGCCTTTGAGAACAAAATTTTTTAGATCATTATTATGAAATGCATCACAAAGAGGGGTTTTTATGTGGATTTGTTCCTTGTTTTGAGTCATAGCTTGATGAGAATGAGATCTATCTACTCAGTCAGTGCCATGGGAACTGAAAGACATCACGGAATCAAACTCAGCATTAACTTAAAACATTACTTGACATAATATGTTAACTAATTGCAATTGGGAATTCAATCAAATGCCTTGACTTAGTTAGTATCTTAACCATACTAGAAGTTTGCCTTTCATATTGCAGATTTCTTTCATTTTGAACTTGAATTAGTAAAGAGACCATCATTATTGTATTAAAGAGTTGAATTTTAAAACTGTCCAGTCTCTTATAACTTTTTGCAGGTCTTTCCCAAAAATATATTAGATCTGAAACTTGATGTATTCAACAGGCTAAATTTTCAAATGTGGGGGATCAACCAATGAACATGCTTGGCATCATTCAGGTGACTCTATATTTCATGATTCTGAGTTTACTATGCTAAACACAAGCAATATAACTCAAAATTTTTATGGAAATGAAAACAGTCCCAGAAAATTGCAGAGCTTCTTCTTGATTTGAAAGTGAACGCAGTAGTTAGCAGCCCAAGAAAGGTCTCCGTGGACACCGCTGAGATCATATCCAAGGTAAATTAACTGGCATTTTCAAAACGGTTCTTCCTACTCATCGCATTCTTCTTGACAGTTACTTTTCATACAAGAGTGACGACTGCTAAAATACCGCCAATCCTTTGTCAGGTTCAAGAAGCTGCTGATTGCCTAGGTGCCGATTGTGTCCCACGCTATGTGGATGTTAAACAGGTTTCTGAGCTTGATGTGGAAACCATACTTGGCGAGACCAAAGAAGTAAGGATATATGACATAAACGTAGCCCATGAAAATGTGGTGTTGGACTATGCAAATTTCCTTATGTTAAAATGAAAAAGTGAAGATCTGACAGAGGAAAAAAAAGGGTCTTGGTATGAAATTTTGAAAGCAGACTGATTTTTTTTCTTCATTAATTTCACAGGATGTCATTGCTGATTCAGTTCACCTGCCTCAGCTGGATAGACTTGGAGATAGTGTTAACGGCTCTATGGGATCAAGCAGGAAAAAAGCGTGGCAAACCTTAATAGAGGAATTGTCCGATCCATCTGAACCACAGAAGGTAGTTGTTGCAGTAGGACATCCAATTCTTCACATTGCGCTAACAGCTCATTGCCTGAATTTGACAAAAGATTGGATGAGATCGTTCCATCTAGACGAAGGCAGTGTCAGTGTCATTGATTTCCCAGATGGTCCGAGCGGGAGAGGTACTATTCGATGCATAAACTATACAGCCCATTTGGGAAGATGGTCGATCCCTATCACTAAATCTACAGTGGATGAGGACGGAGTCTACTGATATGAGTACTAGTTTTGGTTAGTTGTATTGAAAAGCAGTTAAAGAGCTGTAGTGATATTACTCATAAATCATAAGTGTATCATGGGATGTACAGAGTCAAATTTTCTTTTCCCACAATTTACAGCTGCTTCCATCTATGCAAAGCTCTTCTCTGAACTCTGAAGTAGCAAATGTTATCATATGAACTTGTAATCTAGAGTTATCCTCAAATCACAATCATACTAAAAATAAATAAAATAAAATAAAAACCCTGTACAATCAGCTGAGAAATACAAGGTAGAAGCTTTCAGCTAATTTAGCAGGGGATTTGAATACAAAGTACAATTATATGTCATTATATTGATCAAGTATATATAATGTACGATTCAAAAAAAACAATAATGAAGAAAATATTACCATGAGACAGTGTTACACAAGAGCTTTTGAAGAAAACAAAAACTTTTATAAGACGGTCTTTTTGTAATTTTTGTTAAGACGATGGTCACTTTTTAATGAAACAAGGGTTACTGCACATCATAATTAACCCCTATATTCTTAAATAGTAACTCTATTTTTTTGTGGAGTGATTTCACAAAACTTATTGCTCTAAGATTAATTAATTTGTATTATTCTCACTGAAAATAAAATAAAATAATCGTTTAATTTTATTATTCGCTCAAGTTTATTTGGTTGGTCTTTTTCATTATTAATTTGGTTGCAGACCTTTATTTGACTAATTTTCCATGTAGGTAAAGAGGTACCCCTTGTACGGTTGTACCAACCGTTTGGACTTGTTTGGTATTGGGGAGCATGAATGAGGAAAATGGAATGTATAGATCATCAGTCTTACCTTTTATCCCTTGCTTCATCATTTCATGTTAGAAGTTTAGAACTTACATTGCATGACCCCATAATTATCTCTCCATGAAAGAGCAAGAGGACTTGGATATTAAAATTGGGAACTAGGGATTAAGAGATGCTATCACTCTAAATGATAGAGCAATGATTTGAAAATTAAAATTAGGAACAACTAGGAATTAAGAGATGCATACCATTAGGGTCAATACATGATGAGTTAGGAATCAACTGCATAATAATCCACTAATATTTATCACCTTATCTTTTATATGTTAGAGTTTTTTTACTACCACCATTAGTAAACATATCACTTCTAT
Source organism: Tetragonia tetragonoides (assembly GCA_038025085.1). Lineage (NCBI taxonomy): Eukaryota > Viridiplantae > Streptophyta > Magnoliopsida > Caryophyllales > Aizoaceae > Tetragonia > Tetragonia tetragonoides. The sequence goes on from CM076145.1 coordinate 49,720,978, forward strand.
ATATTTTGGAGAATATTGTTCGTAAGGCATACCGAGTCATTTGTAAAGGTGATTTTGTTGAGTCACAAAACACTATTGCCATATTCAATATTAAAATATTTAGTTCTTTTATATATTATTTATAAATCATAAAAAAGACACGACAATACACTACAACAAAACGAATCAAAAGAGGCGACTTGGGGCGGATCAAGGAAGGCAAGCCCCCCCCCATGTGATTTACAAGAAATCTATCTCCTCCTACATGGACTACATCCATATATATTTTAATTTTACAAGCCAAATGTTTATTATGATTTCGCGTTTAACTTGCTTTTGTTTAGATAGTCAAAAACTTAGAAGTTGACATAAATCTCAAAAAGCTTTGCATAGTCTCATTTTACAAATGGGCGGCAATGTTATTGTCAAGCTGTAAACTAAACAAAATTTAGGGTGGCGCATGTGTGATTTGCCATGTCCCAGCGCCCAGCGAGGAAATTTTTCATGTTCTAGCGTATATGTCTCATGTTTTCATGGTGAAATTGGAGTCCAGGGATCCGGATGACTGTCCGATGCACCAAAGGTCCTCTAGGGACGATAGAACTCCCCGGAGAACTTTGGGCAAAAACGAAAACCGGGCTTCGGGAAGCCGAAAATCAAAGGCTATAATCCACATTTTTTGGGCTTTCCGGAAGGCTCCGGAACGAAGGTGGAGATTTCTGCACCAAATCACATAGGACACCCTTAGGAAACATGAGAGGGCCCCTTGATCCATTATCGGGTCCCTAATAGGCTTGTAAGGGCATTTTTACGGGACACCAATGTGAGGGCCGAAACATCAAATGCATGGGTGATATCGAAGTTCAGGGATCCGGATGACCCTCCCGAGACACCGAGGGTCCTCTATGGTCATGATAGATCCCCCGACAAAGTTTGGGCAAAAATGACACCCGGGCCCTGGGAAGCCGAAAACTAAGGCTATAATCCACGTTTTTTGGGCTTCCGAGAGGCCCCGGAATGAAGGTGGAGATTTTCGCACGATATCGTAAGGAATACCTCTAGTGGACATGGGAGGCCCTCGGGTTCTCTTATCCGGTCCCTGATAGGCTTGTAAGGGCGTTTTACGGGACATTAGTGTAAGAGCTAGAACGCCAAAGGCATGGGTGATATCAAAGTTCGAGGATGCGGATGACCCTCCTGGGGCACCGAGGGTCCTCTAGGGTCATGATAGACCTCCCTAAAAAGTTTGGGCAAAAATGACACCGGGTCTAGGGAAGGCGAAAATGAAGGCTATAATCCACTTTTTGGGGCTTCCGGGAGGCCACAGAACGAATGTGGATATTTTCGCACCACGTCGCACGGAACACCCCTAGGGTATATGGGAGGCCCTTAGGGTTGCTAATGAGGTCCCTAATAGGCTTGGAAGGGCGTTTTACGGGACACTTATGTAAGAGTCGAAACACCAAAGGCATGGGTGATATCGAAGTTCGGGAATCCAGATGAGCTTCCCGGGGCACCGAGGGTCTTCTAGGGTCATGGTAGACCACCAGGAAAAGTTTGGGCAAAAATGGATACCCGAGCCCCGGGAAACCGAAAACGAAGGCTATATATAATCCACGTTTTTAGAGCTTCCAGAAGGCCCCGGAACGAAGGTGGATATTTTCACACCACATCACATGGGACATCCCTAGGGGACATGGAAGGCCCCCGGGATAGGTTATCGGGTCCTTGGTAGGCTTAAAATACCTCTTACTGGACATTGGACGCTAATCCACAGTTTTTGAGTACTGACCGTGGCTCCCCCCCCTCCCCCCCGTGCCACCAAACCTACCCGAAGCCCTCTGTACTGTTATAGTGAAGTCTATTTTTTCACTATTTTCTTTTTGAAGTGATTTCTAAATTTTTTGATATCATTTCTAATTTTTAGCGTATTTTTTAAATTAAAAATTAAATTAAATAGCTACAATTTGTGGAAAAAAAAAATAATTTACCGTAACTTTAATGTACATGAAAAGTTTGAGGTGGAACTTTTGGAAAATAATTCTCCAAACCCTCAAAACTACACTGTGAAAGTTATGCACTGGGCATGTCTACTCCTGTTAAAACCACTAAACCTTATAAGACTCTTTAGTGGGTAGTTGCTTAAGAGAGGGCTTGTGGGCGAATGAAGGCAAACGACGCGATATGAAGCACCTATCATTATGAAAGTTATGCACTGGGCATGCCTATCCATGGTTTTTGGGAATCGAGCATGGCTCCTCACCACCCTGTACCACCAAACCTACTCCTAAGCCCTCTCTACTATTATAATGAGGTCTCATAATTTTTCCCAATTTTTTGAAGCGATTTCTATTTATTTTTTTGATAGTTTTTCTATTTTTCAGCGTAACTTTTTAATTAAAAATTAAATAAAATAGTTTTAAACATTCAAGTTGGTATAACTATTCAGAGAAAACAATGTAAAGTAATATATGGTACTAAACTTAATGAAGTTGAAGGGGTTATCTTGCAAAGAGATGAGGTGTAGATACCAAATGCCTATTATCAATCGCAAAAAGAAATACGAAAAACTTACCTAATTGGGGATTGGTTGTATACGATGCCGAAAAGATGGTGGGCAACGATGATGAGATCCATATACGAATGTTGAACATATGGGAAGGTGAGAGATGAATTGATGGTGTGTGGTTTCCATCATCTATTCATGAGAGAGGAATTAGTTTTTTTTTTAGCTCATCAATATGTGAGAGAAATTAGCTACTACTCTATTCCTTGGATTTGTAACGTCGGATAGCTTGTGAGAATGAAGAGAATGAGATGAATGAGTCATTAAATACCATTATGTTTTTGTAAGTCTGATTGTTGCTACTTTATCTTTCTCTCTCTCAATTTTTTTCCCCTTTTTTTACTGGCCATGAGTCTTATGACTCGTTATAAGTAAATTGACACGTCATTCAACCATTCAGCACCTGATGTGGCGAACTATGGTTTAATCATTGTGTTTTAATCTAATTATTATATAGCAACAAAATCTCGTTGAGTTAACTAATAATCTAATATATATATATATATATATATATATATATATATATATATATATATATATATATATATATATATATATATATATATATATATATATATATATATATATATATATATATATATATATATATATATAACTGGATCATGCACGTTGCTGCATTGACACGTGTCATGCCATGTCAGCATACCCAGTCAGCATCATATCCAGTAGTTAATGCTATGTCACTTAATTAATTAAATACATGCATGAACCTTATAATCTAATTAAAGTATGATACATGAACATAAACAACATAAATACGGGTCATGAACTTAACCTAAATTATACAAAAGATTAGGCACATCGAATTTAATAAGGGAGAATTGTCACAAGTAATAATTTTTATACATACATCTTGATTTTCTAAGTGATTTTATACCTGAGCAATATAGTAGAAAATAATTATTGGGCATTACATGATTAAACCCTATGAAAATGGAGAAACATAGTATTGGTAGAACGTGACCGTGAATAAGGTAGTCGTAAACATAATTAATTTCTTCAACAATTATTTTAATTAACAAAGAATGAGAACATTGATTGATATATTCCAATGGAGTCCAAATAACCGCTACATACCAAATAATATGAAGCATAGAAAATTTAACATATTAAATCGAAGTATATTAAGAAAATGAAAATTATATTGTAAAAGTCTTTTCTAATAAAACCCCAACAAATATTCTTTCATATTTTGAATCTAAATAGTTTTTCGTTTCGAATTTTCGATGTTGAGTTTTTGACCACAATTTTCTCATAAATCGGAGTACGTAAAAATTATGAAAATTATATATGGTGAAATTACTTTCCAATACGAATCCAACAAATATTCTTTCATATTTTGAATCTAAATAGTTTTTCGTTTCGAATTTTCGATGTTGAGTTTTGACCACAATTTTCTCATAAATCGGAGTACGTAAAAATTATGAAAATTATATATGGTGAAATTACTTTCCAATACGAATCCAACAAATATTCTTTCATATTTTGAATCTAAATAATTTTCCACAAATTGAGGTCAAATTAAACACGACGAACATCTAAAATGACACTTAAAAAGGGCGGGACACTTATAATCCATGATATACTAACAAGGTCGTGCATCACAATGGGTATAAAAGAAAACCACGACAATTGTTGTATTGACATGTGGCATCCATGTCATTGCATACATAGGCGACATTTCATGATTCGATGTATTTACCTTGAAAAGTAGGCGAAGTTTAGTTATTGACTTACTACTCTCACTAACCATTAAAATTATATCATTAGTATTCATAAAAGTTATTGTTCCATTCTTTAATGACTTAAGTTTCATAAACCATAATTTTTTTTAATATATCACGTCAATCGGCATATTTCAACGAGTAAATATTAACTCATTAAGAATTTTCAGAAAAAAAAGAACATACTATAAAAATGAATCTGTCGTGTACTAAAATTGGATCATACACACTGTTGTATTGGCACGTGTTCTGCATGTCGATCACCATATCCAATCATCATCATATCCAAAAGTTAATGCCAAATTAACCAATTAATAAGGATAATGAACCATGTTATCTAATTAAATTAGGATACTTGGAACATATAAATATTTTTTTGAGTGAAAGATACATGAACCATAAGTAAACTTAAACTAAACTATGCGGAAAACTAGATACAACGAATTTAATAAGGGAAAGTAGTCACAAGTAATAGATGCATAAAGTCTTCTAAAAAAAAAGAAGTAATAGATGCATAAAGACTTTAAAACTAACGGATAAATTCACGTATTATGCATCTCAATCTTCAAAGTGATTTCGTACCCCAACAAAAATACATGATTCATGGAGATCGAGCAATATGGTAAATTGGTAAAATAATGTGAACAAGGAAAACTAATTTATCTACATGGATCAAAATAATCGTTGCCATATCACATTACATGACACACAAGTAATATTATATAAAAAAATATTTAAACCAAAGAGAGATAAGAACCAATAGTAGTATATTGACTATTAGTAAAGGTAGGTAAATAAATTTATGGACTACATAAGTACACAAATGTGCAAATGTGTTGGTTGATAGAGTATATCAAGGTGTGGGAATATATCATTTAACTAATTTTGTGATTAATTATTTAAAGTATGAAAAATATAAATTAATTTATCCATTTAAAATCCAAAAAACTGTCATCGCATGTCACATAAACAACTTTATAGTCCACATAGCACAACTTTGATTTTGTACGGATAACTCCATTTTAGTTATTATATACACTATTAATAAATCATTAATCTATTTTCTTAATAACATTCAAAATATATTTTCTAATGATAAACTACAAGCCTGTGCATCGCACGGGGCATACACCTAGTGTTAAACTATCATTGAAAGAACTAAAAGAGTTAAAACAAATTCTTCTCAAGGATATTAATGAAGAATCAGATTACAATTAATCTTCTTAATAATTATTTCCTTAAAAGATTGATTCTCAAAAGATCACTAGACCAATTAAATCAAATTCATTTAAACATTTGTTTTCTTTTTATTTGGAGTCTTTATACTTTTGGCTATTTAAGATCGTCTTTAAAAAAAAATTATTCTCAATACACCTACGATTCGTGATAAGGGGGGAAGAATTCATAACATGAAATAAAATGATGCATGAAAAATCACCTTATATATTCACCCACCCAAAATAGTACACTTCCCAAATATAATAATCTTTATTCAAAAACCTTCTTAAAGACGACAAAAACAGTGAATTAATTTCAGACCATCCTATCCATATCTCCCTTTTATGACATCACACCTTCCCCCCCCCCCCCGCAAAATCAAATTATTTAATTATTTCCTTTCCTTTTTATCCTTTTATTTTCAAAAAAAAAAATCAGTCCAATTTTAAACCAGTACACATTTTAGATTTTATTTAGACAGCTGAACCCAAATACTACTCCTAGAAAACACGCTCACACTTCACCTCTCACTTCACTGTCCCCAGTCAGCAACCAGCATAACAACTTAACAAGCAAAGCTTAGGAGAGAGAGAGAGAGGAGAGAGAAGAGAGAGAGAATCACAATACAAACAAACAAACAAACGCTCTTTCTCTCTCTCTTGTAGCTTCTGTAGTTTCATTTAATTTTTTTCCTTTTTTTTGTTGTTCTGATTTGTTGAATTTTTTGGGATCAGAACCGAAACCCTAGAATAAGATCAATCAGATCTGCAACACCCACACACATATTTCGGTTTGACTGAAAGATGACTTCATAATAAGGAGAGAGTGTGGGTAAGAGAGAGAGAGAGAGAAAAATGTCGACTTCTGACCCGAATAAGAACCCGAAACCCGGCCCATGGGCACCGGCATCAGAAGCCAAGCCAATGCCACCGTCTTCTTGGGCTAAACGAACTGGGTTCCGGCCCAAATTCTCGGGAGAGGCAAATGTAAACGATTCTGGTCAGATTGGGCCGAACCCTCGGCCCAAACCTGCTAGTTCAACCGTTGATCTTGAATTGGGTCGGGCCCGGGTTCTTCCGCCCGCTAACGGAGCTCCGGTTGTCCCACCGGAGGTGAATAATCGAGTACCGGCGGTGGTACCGGAAAAGGAGAAGGATGCGTCGGTGAAGAGTAGTAGGAGGGATTCGGACGGCGGTGGTGGGTCCCAGAAGGGGGCGGTGGCGGTGGCGGCGAACGGGAATGGGAACGGGAAGGTGGAGATGGTCCCGGGGACGGGGACGGGTGCTGCCCGGAGAGGAGCGGGCAGGAGTGACGAGGGATTGGAGGTGGTGCCTCAGAGTATGGATGAGGATGGGTTTGTGGGGAGACAGTCTCATATGAAATATGAACTTAGAGATACACCTGGGCTTGGTGAGTTTTTTGTTTAATGTTTTATTGTTATAGTATAGTATATAGGAAATTTGGAGTATTTTTGCTTTGAATTGTGATGATTATATATAGGGGGAAGGGAGGGACCGTTTGGTGTGCAATTGTGCATGTAAGGAAAATGTGATGTGTGGTATGTTAATTGTGTGCGTATATTTGGAGTTATTTGTTGGAAAGTTTGATCTTTACGAGGTAATCATGATGGGGGGTGGGGGGGGTGTGTGTGTGTTAATGTAACTTTTTGTTTTGCATAATGTGGGGATTAGGATTTGGTTGTTGAATTTTGAAGTTGTTTTTGTATGTATGTGCTAATGGAAAAGGTGTGATCTTTATGAGGTACTAATTGGAGAAATGTTTGTTTTTGGGTGGTTGAATTTTGCAGTTCCCATTGGTTTTTATGGTATCCAACATTACATTTCGATTTTGGGCTCAATAATCCTGATACCGCTCGTGATTGTTCCAGCAATGGGTGGCTCTTATGTAAGCATAATGCTGACCTTCAGTTTTACCATTTGATATTGTTTCTGGTTGTACAAAGGTGAACATGAATTTGATCTAATGTGATTTAGTGAATGTAGGAGGATACTGCCAATGTGGTGTCAACTGTGCTCTTCATATCTGGAGTGACAACGCTACTGCATTCCTTCTTTGGGACCAGATTGCCCTTAATACAAGGACCCTCGTTTGTATATCTGGCTCCAGCACTTGCAATTATCAATTCGCCCGAGTTCCAAAAGCTTAACGGAAATGTATGTGTGTAACTCTGACGAACTCTTTTGGTTTCTACATGACACATATTTTAATGGGCTGCCTTTATCTTCTAGATGTCGTTTCCCAAAAGCAAAGTATAAGGAAATTCTCTTACTATTTGTCTTGTGTGCTTGTGTGGTATACATAATTGATTGTGGCTTCTCAAGTCGCAACTCGCAACCTTTGAGAATATTTCAATACTATTCCTTGTGTGATTATATGGACTAAAATATATCTGCAAAATGCCTAGTTCAATCATATATTTTTAAGCCACCAAAATAACTGAAATTCTTATATATTATGAGGTTGCAAATGATCGTCGTGCATCGGATCAAGGGGATGTAAAGTTGTGTATAACTGAAACCCTTACCCTGTCTGGAGAGAGCCTGTTGGGAGGCACTGGGGTAATGTTGATCTTGATGTTGTACCCAAAGTACATCTACAATTTATCTCACCATCTAATTCCAAATAATTGACACTTTCAAAAAAGAAAAAAAGAAAGCCTTTTATTGGTCCTTCGAAATTCGAATCCGTAACTTTTCTGTTGAAATGTTATATTCTTACGAGGTTTATCTTTAATTCCTTTGCTATTATGATTAGTTGAGTGTAGTGGATACTGCATGATGGCCTTAAGCAGAAAATTTTCTGTTTTGAAATGGATGATTTTCTGTTTTCTTGTTTGTGCTAACCAGGGTCTGTTTCTATTATTAGCTTGCCAATGTTATACTTCCGTGCACTCAGGGATTTGGGAGCAAAATTTAATGAAGTGCAAGTTTTATCCTCTATCCTTTATTTTTCACATGTCTATTGTGTTTGGTTTGTCTCTCTGTAACCACTACAGAACTTTCAACATATCATGAAGGAGCTCCAAGGGGCCATCATCATAGCTTCAGCTTTTCAAGCATTATTGGGCTACAGTGGATTGACCTCATTGTTAGTGAGGTAAACTGTCGTTAACTCTTTAGTATACATTATTTTTATTTGGGTCATTGAAGTCATTAAACGTGTTAAACAAACATGTAGTGAATAAGGGGTAATGGTGCTTAAGGAGGTCTATGTGCTATTTCTCTTTACCCTTATGGAAGTGCAAACAGGCTTCACTTAAATAGAAATGACACTAATGCGTTTCCTTATTGATAGAAAGAAACTTGAGGGGCCACAAGACATATACTTGTTGTCTTTTAGTGTATTAGAATGTGTGGATCCCTCTTCAAGCGCCTCCTTTGACTACCAAAAATGAATCGCTCATGTTTATGTGCACGGTGGAGCCTGCTTTTCCGGAAATACATCTTTAATGTGAAGTGATTGTGAGAGCGTTAGACATGGTTTTCTTGGCAAGAAGACCCAGGAAAATGCATCTGGTCATGTTGTCGAATAAATTGGGTGGGTTGAGTGATTGCTGGTATAGCAGAGCCACCCATATTCAATTTGAATCTTTTTATTTGAGAGGAGTCGGATAAAAGGGGTCACTCATATCTAATAGATAGAATGAAGGCAAGAACCATGAGCTATAACAAAAAAGAATCATTTCTGTAAACAACATCAATTATCAGTGAAGGTGAGAGCATGAGAAGTGTCCTGACTGGACTTGTCATGCATTGCAACACTTGGGTTTTGATTGAATCAATAGTTAGAACTTACAGAAGTAATCATATGAGACTCATAGCAGCATATCTAACTACTTGATGAACATCTCAACAAAGCTGCTTCGTTTATTTTTATATTCTTTTTTCTTTTCTGATAGCTTTGAATCGGTACTTTTGCCTATGGAACTTTTAGCAGCTATCAGGTGGATAGAGATTCCTTGTCCACTCTCATGCATTCCCGTCTATTCTAGAGATGTGGATTGCAAAAAAGTACTAGGATGATTGTAGGTAACTTGGGCTAGTGCCTTGTTGAAGTAGGTGTCAAGTTGTGGAACTCTTAAGTGCACCATTTCTATGGGTACTAGATTGACTGACTTGTTTCTGCACTGCTATTTGAACTATTTGCTTCATGATATACTTGTGGCTAATATCTTAGAGATGGTTAAACGTGAGTGTTCTATGTCGTTTTACTAGGGTTATCAATCCAGTGGTTGTGGCTCCAACTATTGCTGCTGTGGGGCTTTCTTTCTATAGTTATGGCTTCACACAAGTTGGCACCTGTCTTGAGATTGGTGCTGTTCAGATATTGCTCGTTATAATCTTTTCTCTTGTAAGCAATTTATACTCAGACTTCGAACTTCTGCTTTGTTATCTTCCATAAATAGTCTTTTTGTAAAAAATTGCTCTTGCCTTGTCAACTCTTTATTGCCACTATACTGACGTCAATCACAATTTTGCCCCTGCAGTACCTTCGGAAAATATCTATACTCGGTCATCGTGTATTTCTTATTTATGCGGTACGTCTTATGTCTGTCAAGAAAGAAAGTCACTTGGGACGGATGGAGTATGTCTTTTAGTGCTACTACAAGTTTAATGTAACTATTGTAACTTGCCAGGTTCCCTTGGCTCTGGCCATCACCTGGGGTGCTGCATTCTTGTTGACTGAAGCAGGGGCATTCAGCTTCAAAGGTTGTAATCCAAATGTACCTGCATCAAACGTTATATCGGAACACTGTCGAAAGCATGTAGCCAAAATGAAGCAATGTCGTGTTGATACTTCTCATGCTCTAAGAATGGCACCGTGGTTTAGATTCCCTTATCCATTACAATGGGGTACACCTGTATTCAGCTGGAAAATGGCTCTTGTTATGTGCTTTGTCTCAATAATTGCATCTGTGGATTCGGTAAGTTGTCTATCAATTGCTCTGAATCTGGAAAGCCACACACCATGTTACGTCTTTTTCTCCATCTCATCTTTCCCCTTTTAATTTCTTTGAAACTGCAAAGCCACATGTTTGTCTATTCTTCTTCTTTATTTTCCCACTTTTCTTTGCTCAAGTATGTTTAGGCCGTCAAAGACTCAAAGGCATTCTTTGCTAAAAGTTATCAGTTGAAGTGATCCTTGGTTTGGTTTCATGGTTGTGCATCGTTTTGTACATTCTTAAATTTGATTTATTTTGTTAGCTAATTGAGCCTTAAGTGCATACGTTGTCACCTGTCAGCTATTATCCACTTTTCTAGAATCCGAGAATCGGGTTCGGCTGTGGATCCAAGGATCAGGCCCATCTATTTTAAGGATATTTTTCTTGTTTTAGTCTAATTTGAAGTGCCCCAAGATCCAACATGGATACTTTTGAAATGAATAGTCCGAGTAACATAGGCTTAGATGCAGTACTTTCTGCTAGCTCATTTGTCTAATTATCACCCATCATGATAGTTTTCTCAAGTGAAAACACTTGCATGTATCCTTAGCTGATACTTGCTTCATAAGCAATGAAGGATTAGGTTTACAGTAATCACCAAGAGAACATGATCTAATAAAAGTGAAAGATGCAATGTCCACATTGGCAACCTGGTCTATTGCTGAAAATCTTGCCAGCAAATGCACTTTCCAATCACTCCCCAGGTCCTCTTGGTTTCGACAACAAGTAGAGTGGCAATATGGTAGACAGAGGATGGGTGGTTTTGTTACACAGATGGAGGAGAGATGATGTGATTATCCATGGGGTGGATGTTGATTTTGAGACTGCTGGTGTGAGTTGATGGTCCCTCTTGGCTTACAGTGACGAAGGTTTGTGATACAAAGGAACGGTGAAAATATAGTGATCCGATCGGCATAACCAGATGACCTGTAAAACCTATATTTTCCACGGGTATTTGAAATCTTGCTGATCTCCACACTGGTTAAGACTGATTATTGAATATTTGGTGTTATTTTATTTTACTTTGGCAAGTCATGGTATAAAAGTACTTGCAAATTATACCGAAATCAAAACATTATGAGTGGTACACTACTTCATTCTGTCCTTTATCTTTTTTAACTTACCAGATGGTCGGCAGTCTTACTGCAGATCCTTTGGTGTATTCTGTATTGTCGATCTTCCATGTCTGATGTATTCGTTGTGAATTTCTCTAGCAGCTCTGCAGCTGTACCCATATAAATGACTTCCAAGCTTTTATTTTTTACTCTGTTATTACTTTTCCGAAGGTTCCTTTGATTGAGAAAGTAAACAAGTTGTTTTTTTTGAGGCTTTTCACTCATTTCTCTTAAATCTAAACCTTGTAGGTTGGTTCATATCATGCATCATCCTTGTTGGTGGCATCCAGACCTCCAACACCAGGTGTTCTTAGTCGAGGAATTGGTCTGGAAGGCTTTTGCAGTGTTTTGGCTGGCCTATGGGGTACAGGGACTGGGTCTACGACGCTTACTGAAAATGTGCATACTATTGCTGTGACGAAAATGGGAAGCCGAAGAGCAATTGAGTTGGGTGCATGTATATTGATTGTCTTCTCTGTTATAGGTGAGTTCTGTTCATGTCTGCTTCAAGCTTCTATGTTTTATCTACTGGGGTAAATATATTTCAGATTTGCCATGACATTAAATCTTTGGTGAAGCTTTTTTCTTCTAGCCAAGTTGTGCGTTCTAATGCATGCTTATTCGAGGGAACTTTGAAGGATAATAGAAATGAGAGGAAGTTTGGTGTTTTCTGCAGTTCCTTCATATTGTCACATCACTCAGATAACTTTGCTATTGAGAGGGGATCTTGTTTCCCTTTTTCCTTTTTTTGGTTTTAATTCTACTTTTTTAGAGGGGGGGGGGTTAGATACATCATAGAGGCCGTTGTTTTTCAAGGATATTTTCTTGATCTACAGTTGTATTAAGGTTTTTTTATGCATCCAAACAGGTAAAGTTGGAGGGTTCATTGCTTCAATTCCTCAAGTTATGGTTGCTGCTCTTCTTTGCTTCATGTGGGGCATGCTTACAGCACTAGGCTTATCAAATCTGCGTTACAGTGAAGCTGGAAGTTCCAGAAACATAATCATTGTTGGACTATCCTTGTTTTTCTCTCTTTCTGTACCGGCTTACTTCCAGCAATATGGCATCTCTCCAAATTCTAATGTCTCTGTTCCAAGTTATTTTCTTCCCTACATTGTGGCTTCTCACGGACCTGTCCATTCCAAATTTGGAGGGGTAAGCATGTACTTGACCTTAAATTCTGCTATATTCTGCTTGCATGCTGGAGATCCTTGTGCCTTTAAATGTCAAGCTTTACTTTGCATGCTGGAGAAGCTTGCAAATTTAAAAGTGTCAAATATGAAGGCCCATACATAGCGGGCCCGGTGTATTGATATGTGAAGGGGGTTTAGCAGCGTTACGAGTATTCTGGTCTGATGAAAACAATAAATTAATTTTGGGTACAACTTAATATTTCCAATTTTTAGTTGTCAATTTTCAATATAAATAGATCGCAAAAGCAGACAATTATTTAAGCATCTCAAAATCTGGAATCTACATCGATACTATATGAGCCCTAGCATCTGGTTGGAGTGTCGTGATAGACTTTTAGTCCTGGTACTAACTTTATTTGGTTTGTCTTTCTTTGCGCAGCTGAACTATGTTTTGAACACTTTATTGTCATTCCACATGGTGATTGCATTCCTAGTGGCTGTAATCTTAGATAATACTGTACCTGGCAGTCGACAAGAGCGTGGAGTATATGTCTGGTCTGAACCAGAGGCTGCTCGTAGGGAACCTGCAGTCACCAAGGACTATGGTTTACCGTTTAGAGTGGGACGAGCATTCAGATGGGTCAAATGGGTTGGTCTGTAAGGCGCTGAGGTGTGTAACAGTGTAAGACATTTTTAAGACGCCCATTGGAAGTCATTGGATACAGGGGAAGCGAGGCTACGCTGGTCCCAATTAATGCCCCATTTTGGCTGATGCTGAGAAACAGCCTTCTGAGGAACCAATTTTCTCACTCACCAGGTGACGACAGACGAGTTATGTACATCCCAGAGCGATCTGCTACCTTGTAAAATTAAATTTTTAAGTACACATTTTGTATGTAGGTTTGAGTTACTATTCTATTCGAGGATTGACATCTTAGTTCGGGGTTTGCTGATTGGCCTTCAGTGTCATCCCTTATTATGTAGCCCATGTTTGCACTCGGAAACTATTTTTCTTCCCCTAATTCAGGTATATATTCCAGAGTGATAATGGTACATCGCATTGATATATTTGTGTATTCTTAATGGTACATTTGTTTATTTATTTATTTTGGGAAAGTTTTGCCCTGTATGAAAAGATTGTTCATACTTCACTGTAATTCCAAATCGGAACGCACCTATTAATTTAGGACAGCGGATTGATTATACGTCTCAGGTAAAAAATTATGCTTGGATCTAAGAACTTGAAAACCCAGCAACTGATCTGAGAAAGAAACAGTATTGTGCTTATCTTCTCAGCCAATGAGATATCTATTTTTAGGACAAGAAGAACGTTATCCGTTTCTTCTTTATGGGTTTTTGTGTGATTACTGAATGCCTCGAATTTTTTTTGTAAGTTGTTCTGTATTTGTTCTAAAAGGGCAAAAAATGCGCTACCCCAAAACCACAACAGAATTGCGGTAACCTGTTAGAAGGTTTTGGAGGATCTAGCATATGCAACCAGGGATTTAAATCACCCAATCTAGTCTCAGCTCCAATAAATGGCAATCGTTCAGAGTTCAGACAATAGTACAACAGTGACAAAAGTAGATATTGTTTTTGGAAAACCATAAAATGAGGATGTCGGAAGAAGCGCGTTTGGGAAGGAATACATCCCAAATAGTACCCATTGGTTTAGACCAAGGTGTGTGTGCCTGGTTAATCTGAGTCCCACTCTGAACTGTCAGATTCATCATCGCCGAATGCACGTGAAGGTTCTGGAAATGCACGCGAAGCTTCCGGAACCTTCAAACAGACACAAACAATAAGAATGCAATCATCTTATTAACCTGGGATAAAATACTCTCTTCCTCTCTCTCTCTCTCAAGATCAAAAAAGCAGATTCACATTCCTTGTCCAATGAAGCAATGTGCAATAAAACAAAGAATACCTGCGCATTATAGAAATTGACACCCCGATACGGGACTGCTCTTGGTGTAGGATTAATTGGTGGATTATTCAACTTCCCACCAAACTTGGTCAGCAAAGAAGTTACTTGTTTAAGTTGGAGATGCAATCCTTCCATCTGCTGAGACTGCGTCTGCAACTGTCGGGATTGCATTTGCAGTTGCTGAGATTGCATCTGAAGTTGGGTTTGCATAAGTTCACTGGTCTCCCTCATAGCTGCGACAGCCAAATTTAACCTCTCCACATCTGCTGAAGTATCTGATGCCACGTAGCCACTTCTCTTTGACTCTCCTCTGACCCCAAGCATCTTATTTTGGGAGCCACTAACAGCTTCTGGGGAAGTACCTGATGCCAAGTACCCTTTCTTCCTCAACTCGGCTGCAACCCCAAACACCTTGTTCCGGCCGACTCCGAACCCATACCCAATAGGCCGTTGGTATCTCTCATCATCTGGGTACATAAGCTCATTGAAAACCTGATTCTCAATGGCAACTCGCTGTGAGGGGGAAGAGGCAGAAGCACGTTGAGCAATCATCGCTGCTGCAGCATCCTATTACCAAACAGAATAATGGACAGGCACATAAAACGTCAGCAGACATTAATAAAAAAACCCGCTGACCTCATAACATTGTTATATCACAAATTAAGTATACAGTACATTTATTCTTACTCCGACTCTCCAATTCAACAAAAGTATCCATGTCTGATCCTTGGACACTACGATATCATATTGTATACTTAAAAAAAAACCCTTAGAAGTTAGAAGAGAAGAATCAAATTCTCAGATCCAGACCCGTACCCGATCCTTGTTCAGTAGTCCCCGAAACCGAGTAACATAATTGTGCATTGTGCTCTTCCAACAAATTACATAACAGATAAGTTAATCCTCTAGTTTAACGCAGGGCCAGTTTGTGTTCCACCCCTAGAGCAGCTAAATATTGACTCACGTTCACTTAATAAGTGTGTCTTGTCTGTAAGCTTGGGCAGTTTTGTTTCACCACACCTGAGACCAACATGCTTTAAAGTTACTCATACTCAAGGGCACGGACCAGATACAAATACAGCTGAAGATCAGATGCCCTTTGAGTAGTCAAGATTTTATGTTACAGAAACCCAGTATTATAGGGAGTCGCTTAGAAGGGTTGAAATGAAGGCTTCAAACCACTCTAGATGCCTGGTAGAATTTCAGGTCTCTACATGTCCATGCACCTCCTCTGTATCTGTAATCGAGTTAGGAGCATAGGTCAGAGCCATTTCATTTTTCCTTGGCTCTAGGGTCGGTGCAGTTTAGGTCAATGGGGTACTAGCTTTTAGCAAAGGAAAAAAAAAGTCAAGATGAAAGGTTACAAAACTGCACAGCAAAATAAAAGAAAAACAAACGACCCAAAACAAGAAAGACTGCACATGATGGACTCAGTAGCCCAAATAGTGCTTGACATTCCTGTGACGACTGACGGTAATTGCTAAGGGCCACTGAAACAAAACTTCACGCGACTAATTTGCCCTTATGCCGAACAAAACCAAGTGTCACCTCCATATACTCGGCCTTCTATTTAAAAAGATCTACATACTACATAAACAGTAGATCTGATAGGAATTGATTATGGATAAAAGACAACATCAGAGGGTCATATCTCTCCTCCAAGCTAAGACCCAAGTAGTCAGATTATGTAGACACAGTATAGTTTGCATTTATGCCCAGTTCTAGTCATGCTAGAAAGGATATGCTAAAAAAAGTCTAGTTGATATACCAAGAATTCTTTGGAAGTGTTCTCCACATAAGTCCCATCTTTCCGTTTATGAGTTTGATCAAACCACTCTACAGCTCCGGGCTCTCTTCCATGTGCCTGTTCCTGCCAAAAGCTCGAATGAAGTAATCAAACCGGGAATCAGTATCGCTTCCCTGCTTTATCTATTTATGTTTCAGAGAATAACATAAATCTTACAAATTCATCTCTCTTCTGAGCATAGCTCTTAGGACCTGTCGTGTGAATATGTGATACTGCAGCCCGTGCTTCCTTCCCCTTTGCAGACAAGAACTGTCAAAAAGATAATAATAATGAAAAAGATAAGATTACACGCAAAAATTAAAGTTTCCAATAATTGCACAACCAAATCCAATTATGACTCAGCAATATTTAAACATAGCTAAACATTTATACAGGCTTCATTTCTGGACAAAAGTTCCAACAAACTACTATTGCACAGCAGGAAGAAAAGATGACAGAAATGACAACATAGACCTAAAGAGTACCTCGTACTTGTCTGAAAACCAATACTCCACAAGTTTGATCCACTGGCTTGGAACCACCCCTTTAGGAACAAGACTAGCAACTTGTTCTTGTGTTTTGCCGGGTTTCTTGTACTGCCCCTTGAGCTCATATCTATAGCCCCTCCATTTCTTTCCAACATGTTTCAGTATGCTTTTGTTAATGTCCTCGCGGTTAGGAAGCACAAACTTCTCCTACATCCACATCTCACAATTAAAAGCAATAAGGTGAGACAAACAAAAGATCATAACAGAAATGAGTTTGACTACTATATGATGCTTACCCGAACCAGTGCTATAATGTTGGCTTTATAACTTTTATCCACCTTATGCCAATTTAGTTCACCAATGGGACATAGCTCACCATTCTTTCCTACATCTCCAAGGAACTTCACAAGGACAGAACCGCCCTTTCTTACTGGTTGGTCTAATGCATTAAAATGAACCACAAATCTCACTCCAGGTTTTAGAGACCAAACATGCCGAGGGAGTATTTTGCCTCCCTTCTTTCCACGTCTCCCTTCTAAATCTGTTTAAAATTTTGATGTGGAAACATATATTAAAAGGGACATCTTGAAGAGGGATGTGAAAACTCATATATGAGAAGATCATATCAAGTGTAAAATTTGACATGTATAGTCCACCAATCAACTATGAAAAAGTTTAGGAAACACAACAGCATTACCTGTCATCTCCACCTGCTCCAGTTCATCAAATTCGATGTCATCGCTCCAGTTAAGATGTTTTGAAGGTTGACCATGTGAAAATCCTTGGTGCTCTGGTTCCTCATCGTACTCTTCGGCCAAAAGTGACTGTTTCTGGGAGGCCCTAAGTTGGAGAGGAGAGTCAGCAATGTATGGTTGACTTGGTGGAGGTGTAAGGGCCTGTCTTCGGCCTGTAATTCTTTGGTTGCTTCCAACATCATTTGCCTCTGTAAATGTAGTTTGTATTGGCTCAGTCCTTGCAGGAACATCTGTCCAATGGTTGCAGAACGAACTGCCCCCGGTTTCAGGAACATGTGCCCCTTCTGCAGCAACACTAGAACTTGGCTGATTATCTGTATCCTGGACCTGGCGTGACCGTTTCCTGGCCCTAAGTTGGCGAAGCAGGTCCCCAGTGACTGGTTGACTTGGAGGAGGGGTGAGACGCTCTCTTCCAGCTGTATCTCTCTGGTTGGAAACATCATCAACTGCCTCAGTCGTTGTACCTTGGACTTGCCTTGACTGAGTCATTGTAGGTTTATCGAACGCCGTACTGACATTGCCACTTGAACTGATCTGGGTCCCTGGAGCTTGGCCTTCTTCAGTAGCAACATTGTGGATTACCTCGGCAACAATGTCATTGACTGATTGGACCGTCGTATCTTTAACTTTGTTAGCTAGTGCTGTTCTAGCCCGCTTACTTCGATAACTCATGATTTTTGTTCACGTACTAAAATTTCTGCCAAAAATGCATCAACTACCAAGGCTTAAATTAAATAAGTGCATGAACATTGAACTGATCCATGGGCATTGTTTTTATGAAAATGCAGGAAAAATATAAACCTTGCCATCAACCAGTAAAAAAAAAAAAAATTGAAGCAAGTACATGAATTGAAGAATTAGGGTTTTTTCGTGATTGTACAATTTCAGATAAACTTAACTTACAATACCTAAACCCTTACAAAAGATTACCCATTTGTGGAGTGTGGGCCACCTCACTTCAAACCTGGCCAGAACCCTAATCAAAAACTGATAACATCTATAAACCCTTGCGACCCCATTTTGATATCAGAACCCTAAATTACTTCAACTTGCACATCCCAAAACCCCACCATTGATGTCAAGAAGAGAAAAAGAAAATCTTCCAGATGTTTCCTAAACCCTAATTATAACAAATTATGAGCACACTATAACCTCATCACCTGATTTCCAGCACAAAATTGACAAAAGACTGCGAATATTCCAATTGACTAAAACAAACGAGTGAAAAACCCTAAAATTCAAGATCCAAAATTCAGATTAAGAAATAGATAAAGATAGAGAGAGAAGATCTACCTTGCTTAAGTGACACACAGGGTTCGATCAAACCCTAACTTCGGAAATTTTTGCCAGAATTCCGAATGGAGTTTTTGCGGCGCTTGGACGAGTGCGATTTGGGACTGGTAACTGAGACGCTTTTCTCTCTCTCTTGCGAAGTGACACAAGGATGTTTTTATCCCGTGTTTGTTTCCAATCATTCGGCGAATGGTAAAAGGAGGTCAAACACATCGTATTTATCTTTAATAGAATGTCGGTTTAACTAAAGCGCGTCGTTTGACTCTGTCAGCTAGACAGTTAAACCATTTATTTTATCTTAAGAGAACGTCGATTGAATTAAAGCGCGTCGTATTTGTCCTAATTTTTGTTGCCGCCAATCCATCCAAAACTGCTATAATTTCTCCCAGCAATTTGAGTCAACGTGCTTAATTGGGTTCCCAAATTGCTATAATGTCACCCAAGAAGACCCGCATTTCTTCGACAAGTTATTTGGATTTTCGAATTTCATAATCACTCGTGATTTCAATCTTCGGTTTTTTTTAGAGGTGGTGACTAATGGGATTCGATAATTGGTTTTAAAGGTCTTCTATGGTCTCTGATGGTTTCTTATACGATATTGTGCGAAATTAAGAACTTTCTTTCCGTGACCGCTCATAAGCCTAACAAATGTGACTTTATATAGCCTTCATTTTCAGTTTTCCCGAGTCTGGTTGAAATTTTTGCCCAAACTTATCATAGGCGTTCATTATTACCCACGAGAACCCCGGTAGGTATTCGGGTCTCCGAACTTCATATTCACCGATGATTTTGGTGTTCGATCCTTTAGAGTGGGTGATTAGAAAAGAACTGTCAAAATCTAGTAGGGACTCGTTAACCGACCTAAGTCTCTTATTAGTCCATTACCTATAGGAATGTATCATGCGATATGGTGCGAAAATAAGAACAATCATTCTACGACCGTTTAAAAGTCCAAAAAAGCGTGCATTATAACCTTCATTTTGGCTTTTTTGGGTCAGGTTGAGATTTTTCCCTAAACTTATCAGAGGGTCTACTGTTACCTAAGGGCCATCGTGCCCTTTGGAGGACATTCGAGTGTTCGGACTTCTTATTCATCCAAGATTTCGATATTCCGTTCTTAAAAGAGGGTGACTAGTAAATGACCGTCCAAACTTAATTAGGATCGGATAAACGGGTATGGGGGCCTCTTATGTTTTCTAAGGGTATCTTGTGTGATATGCTGCAAAAATAACGATTTTTTTTCCCGCCCCACCAGAAGCCCAAAAACATTTGATAATAGGCTTCTTTTTCGACTTTCCATTGTCCGATTTAGATTTTTGCCCAAACTTTTCTATGAGGTCTATTGTCCCCAATAGAACCCCCTGGTAGACCATTTGAGTTTGCGAATTTCATACACCCATGATTTCGAGGTGTTCGACCCGTTATCGTGGATGATTAGTAAAATAGTCTTCGAAACCTAATAGGAAGGTCATTACCGACCCCATGGGGCTCTCATGTCCCGTGGGTGTGTGTAATGTGATAAATGCATTAGTAACAACTTTCGCCCCGCGACCCTTTAAAAATCTAAAAACCATGGATAATAGGCTTCATTTTCGGCTCATCGCGGATCGCTTGAGATTTTTGCCCGAATTTCTCCAATGGGTCCATTGTCACCTAAGAGGGTCTCCGATTCACCCGGTAGGTCGTTCGCATCTTCGAATATCGTATTCACCCATAATTTCGGTGTTCGGTCATTTAAAGTAAATAGCAAGCAAAGCGTTCGTCCATACCTAATAGGGACACAATAACGTGCCACGGAAATCTCTCATGTTCTCTAGAGATATCTTGTACCACATGATGAGAAGATAATAACAACTCCGTATTTAGTAATATAAAGGTCACATTTTCGACTATTATTTCACTAAGAATGATTTGATTTCACCAAAAATTACGATAAAAATCGTCCAATACAAGTGTTTGGGTTGTTGGAGGAGGGGAAAAACTAAAAAGAGTGTAGTATTCCTAAGTTCTAACACCTAGAAGAAAGAAGGCTGAAAAAGGTCGTCCCTTTTTCCAAATTACAGCACCGTCCAGGTGTCCAAGCAACACTCTCCCTCACTCCACTCTCTCTCCCCCCCCCCCCCTCTCTCTCTCTTCCACCCTGCCACTCACCATCACCATCACCATCACCACGAGCAGAAATGGCGGCAACAACGATCCCTCTGACCTCCATAGACATGTCCTCACTCACCCAGTCCGAGCTCCATACACTCTCTCTCCTCTCCAACGACACCCACCAGTATTGCTCCTCTAACGACACCGTTTCCTTCTCATCATCCCCAAACCCCCACCCCTCTAGTAATACTAATTCCTTCAACGATAACATCATCCCTTCTACGACCAGCAAACAAACTTCCTCTCTCTCTCCTCTCAAACGGCGTCGTCATGGTCCTCTCTCTCTCCTCAAACGCGAACGCCACGAATCCACCTTGATCGTCAATTTCTTCAAACGCTACCTCCAATCCACCACAACCACACTACCCTCGCCGTGTCCGCGTATCGGACAACGACATGCGACACGGCTCCAATTTGACAATCCCGCCCTCGCCGGAGGAGAGGGAAAGAAGAGGAGGAGGCGGAGGAGAGAGAAAGAGACGGGTGTCGAGGGCGTCGTGGTGGTCGAGGAGGAGAGAGATAACGACGGCGGCGAAGGAGAGGGAAAGAAGAGGACATCGAGGAGGAGGAGGAGAGAGAATGTGGTGTCGAGTGTAGTGGTGATGTCTCTGCCGGCGTTAGGAGCCGAGGAGAGAGAAATTGGCGGCGGCGCGTTGATCGAATTGGACGATCGCGCCACCGGAGGAGAGAGAAAAAAGAGGAAACGGAGGAGAAAGAGTATGGGGAGTGTGGAGATTGTGAATAGGAATGGGGTGGTGGTGGACTTGGCAGCGTTAGCAGCGTTGGACGACGAGGAGAGAGAAAACGAGGGCGGGCCGTATGGCGAAGAGTTGAGGAGGAGGGCAGGAGGGAAGGAGAGAGAAGAGGATTTGTTGAAAATGATGGCGGAGATGGAAGGGGAATGGTGTAGTCATAGAAAGAAGAGGAGAGTGATCAAAGCTTGTTTATTAGGGGATGCTTTACCTGTTGGTTGGAACTTGATTATTGCTCTTAGAAGGAGGGCTGGCCGATTTTCCCCCTATTGTCGCCGATATGTCAGGTTGATTAATTTGAAGTTCTTTCATAGTATTTCCTTTTGTTGCCAAAATATTCAAGTCTGTTTTGAATTTATGAGCTAGTTTAGTGTCACTGGATATAATGTTGGGGATTTTGTGGTTTGATATATACACACTAGTATAGATTCAACTGCATTTGGATTCTTCTTGTGTGTGTTATTGTTGTATGGGTTATATATGTAAGGCGCGGGTTTGGAATGTTGTCGATATAAAGCTTGAATTACTGAAGCCTCATTGCTAAACATCTGCTGTGCTGTGTTAATGTCAGCGCGCACTCATGTGTGTACTGTGGGTTTTAGACCTTTCCATTTCATGGCATGGACCATTTGAGTATCAATCTCATAAGTATCAAGAAATATCATTCCTAAGAGTCTAAGACCCCAACTGCTTGCCCTTTTGCCTTTTCCAACTGATCCAAAGATGTATCTTGTGAAGAGCTCTAAATTTGTGTTATTGTTTTTTATTCTATTCTTGCAGTCCAACAGGAGAACAGCTTTCATCTTGCAAAGAGGTCTCGTCATACTTGCAATCTTATTTTGGGATAAATGATGCAAATCTTGTGAGGGATACTAGGGGTGAACTTCAGCAGATGCAGGTAGTTGGTTTAGGTAATGTAAGTTCACACATTGTGCGACATGGTCCAGTTTGTGCTATCCAACAGGAACTGTGCATGAACTCCAAGGAAGGCAACTCCTTGGTGGACATCCCTGATTCTACTGTACCTAATACATGCGTGCCTTTTGAATATGGGGAGGATGTTTCTGCTTTAGGCGTTGATAATCTACCAGATGTGCAAGTATGTGACCTTTACGAATGTCACACATGTAATGTGAGTTTTGATGTAAAGGATAAATATTTGCAGCATGTGTTGTCATCTCACCGTAGGACAACAAGGAGATACAGCCTTGGTTCGTCGGTAGGGGAAGGAGTAACCATTAAAGAAGGAAAGTTCGAATTGCAAGTTTTGTCATGAAGTTTTTGAAGAATACTGCCGCTACCTTGGTCATGTAGAAAACCATGTGAAGGACTGTGCCAGACGATCCAAAGATTCACCCCTTCAGGTTACTGGCCTTGCAAGGTCACCTTGCATGTATCAGTTACAGAACACTGACAGCATTTCGAGAATGGATGCCTTGATTGAGATTGCACAAAGTTCAATCCTGGAGATCTGTCCTTATGTGCTTGAGAAGGAACCTTTAAGTGTTAGTAATGGTGACAAACCTAGTATGCTTGGAAATTTCAAACTTGGGGATGCTGATTACAAAACTGAAAAGACTTTAGGTTCTTGCCCTGTTGAACTTGAAATAGAAAAGGGAAGTGGGGAACATGAAACTTCATCTGAAGAGTTGAATCCTGGTGATAAGGTGGGTAAGATGTCAAATGATTATCCTAATAAGGTTGAAATGGGAAAAGGCAGTAGGGGAGATAAAACTTCATCAGAAGAGTTGAGTCCCTCACATGAGAAAGTGAGTGAGATATCAATGGCCAGTGGAGTTATTAATGACTCAGGTTCTTGTCCCATTGAACTTGGCATGCAAAAAGGCAGTGACAAAGACAAAAGTTCATTTAAAGGGTTGAGTCCATGTGATAAGGTGAGAGAGATATCAATGACTGACAGAGATAAAGTCGACTCAATTGTTTGTCTTAATGAGCTTGATATCAGAAAGAATGGCGGGGAAGACAAAACTTTGTCTGAAGAGTTGAATGTACATCATACTGTGAGTGATATATCGATGACTGAAGCAGAGACAGAGCAGCAAACTACTACCGGCAACAAAGCTTATTTTGATGCAACGAATGCAGAAATTGAGGGATCTGTTGATGAACCTAGAGGAGTGTTGAATATCCACTATCCACTGTGCAATGAAACTCCTTCTGGTCTGGATGGTGCTGGAGGAAAGATTCATTCTGACTATATGGATAAACTTGGCCCAGAACATGCACAAGATTATGTTGACAGTGAACTTGCACTTGTTTATGGTGAAAGTCACGCTTCTGGTTATACAGTTCCTCAAACGTCATTGAAGTCTTCATCACCATTTGATGAGACCCCAGGAAAGGTAATGCTTGTAATTTGGAACTAAATCTGAATTCCCGACATGAAACCATCCATTTTTTTTGTATTATTTTTTTTAAAATAACCCAAGCCTTAATATTTATTAATAATTCCCAGGGTGTAGAGCGCGAGTCTGCTTGTGCTTAACTTAAACTGGCTTTTATGATTGGCGTAACCAGGCTTTTGCCTCCTGCTGTTATCAGCTGTCTTCCATGTAATGACATCTTAGAGATCCTTTAAGGAAGCAAGTATTTACATATAGACTGTGGACATTTGTGAATGTTTAGGACCTAGGCTATCAGTTTCAAGAATGCTCTTTGTGCTTTGACATGCTCACGCACAAGTTTACTTTTGACTATGCAATTGGCTTCTTCTGTTGAGCAGTTGAGCTGTTTCGCATCCTGAGAAACTGTCGTTAAAGGAAGTGCTTTAAGTATTTTTTATGGAAGATGAAATCAATTAATCTGGTGCTATTGCGCTTACCAACAGGTTGGACAGTATATGTGTGGTCATCATCAGAATTTGGAAAGTGTGATGGGGCCTGAGTATATGGAGTTGGATGTTATAGAACCTCAGATGTATAACTCTATGGCTGGAGAAGAATCCATTTCCCTCTCTGATGTATCCATGGGTTTCGAAAATAATACTGGCCTGGGACTGGGGCTTAATGCCTCTTGTAGATTGCAAGCAGGATTTCAACTAGACATGGAAGGCAGAGGTCTGACTACAACTCTCTGCGTCTGGTGCGGAGAAGAGTTCTGCCATGAGGTGGTTGGTGTTGAACCTCAGGCAGATTCTGTTGGCTTCATGTGTCCAACTTGCAGGGCAAAGATCTCCAAGCAATTCAATGAATTGGAAACTAACTTTTCAATGAATCCTCACTTTTGTTAATGGATGGTACCTTTTCTATACCCCCTTTTGGATGTAAATAATTGTGTACAGGTAGTTTGCGAAATAGGTAAAAGCTGCTTCCTTGTGGCCCTCTAGTTCTGTAAAAAAATATCTTAACCATATAATGACGACTGAATGGAAATTACCACCTTGTGGTTCTTTTTGAGGTATATTTAGTTTTCACTTCTCGTTCTTTCGTGGTTCTACCATCTTGGAAAGAGCAACAATTCCATTTTGTAAGTGCATGGCAAATGAGGAAAGTGAAGTTTCCTGTTATCTTTTTTTTTTTTTTGGATCAAAATATCCTGTTATCTTAATGAAGATACTTGAAGTTGCCTGGAAAAAGAGGTTGATGGTTGCTCGAATGTTTAAGTAGATTTCAAGCAATGATCTTGCTTCTTAAGATACATGTTTCTCTAAGACTGACACCATTTCTCTAAACCACATCTAGTAGTTCCAAATCATTTGTTCTGCTCTGTATTACAATAGATAAGGTAAAACTTGGTAAATTAGTCACTCAGGAGTATTCACCTGATAATTTTTTTGGATTCAATATATGAGATTAGATAAACTATAGAATAGAGGTGTTTGCCTGTGTGGCTGCCCATTTCTTATATTCAAAAAGTTCATGCCTACATTTACTATCAAATTGATTCATCTTCTTTCTGGTTATGCTGTAACTGTTTGCTTCATAGCTGATATTGTCTCCCCTGTATTTCGAGGACACTACTAGATTTTCTTAATGCATAATTGACAGTATTAAGTAGTTGTTCCAGTTCTGAAATTTTTTCCATTTGCTGCTACGTTTAATGCTGTTCTTGCAGGTTGATATTAGTAATACAGGCAGGGGTTTCCGGTTCCTTCTACCTTGCTCCATAGCCATGCACAACTAATTCTGGGTTGCTTAGTAAACTGTTTCTGATTAGTTCCTTTCTTCTTTTTTTCCCTTTCTTGGGGGTTGGATGGGGGGGGGGGGGGGTTACATTCAGGAATGTTATATACATGGAATATCATGAATTTTACTACTTTGCTTATGAAGGGTAAGATTGTACATAACAGGATTCCGTCCATACAGGGTGATGGCTATGGTAAGATTGCACTTTGCACATGTAAGTTTTAGTGTTTTTGACCTTTTGGTGTAAAGAATTCTACTAATTCTTTGTATGCTGCAAAGAAAATGGATCCTGGTTGCGTGCAGAGTTGCAGGTGAGGAAAATTCTAAATTCAATGGGGCGCCGCTGGGTTGGTTGGCAAATAGTTCAAAATTTTGACAAGATTGCAACATTCAGACATTTCATAGCCTTATTTTTCTTCGGAGTGATATTATTTTGATGGTGGTAAGTATGTGCTCCATACTTCCATGTCACAGAAGAAACTGAAAATGTATTATACTCAAGTAAAAAGTTCTGTTTTTGGATGCCTGATTTGAACAAAACTAATACTAATAGAATGCCTTTCTCCAGTGCTCGTGTTAGGTGTAACTGCAGCAATGACATTGAGGTTGTATATCTTGCTTAGTGAGACGAAATGCTACATGTGATAAAGCTTTCTCAAGTGAGTTTGGATTCATTACTATATGTTGTGAAATATTTTGATTCTTGACTATACATAGTGAGATGCCACTCTCCTGGATTGACTACTTGAATTTAGAACTTTTGGCAGATGAAATGCTTTCCTTGTCTTCTTTTGCTGTTTTACGTATGGAGATTATACTAGTATTTTTTTCTTTTAAGTTAGATGATGGAAAAGTCATTTACTCATTTCCTACCATGAATATTCAACTTTCTGAAGCTCATGTGATGAGATAAACAAACATGTGTTATCCTTGCTGGTTGCTTTGTACTGTATCAAGTCTTACTTGAAATTTCATTGAGTTCAGAAGCCCTAAGAGGTCGATATTGAAATGTGACGTATCTGTACGCAGTCACACTAGGCCTGATAAGAGCATCCTACTTCCTTGGAGGATCGAGTCCGTGACTTGACATGACGGCAAATGTTGAATTACTATTTACTACTGCTTCAGACGTTGAATTCTCAGTACAGACCATCTGATCATCAATTTCTAAGATCAATTTGAAGGAGGACTGGCTGCCAGGACTCCCAAGAGGAGCACGTATGGTTATGGTCAGTGACGAGAAGCGATCCACTGGTGGAGGTCTGTGATGGGCTAGGTTGTATATTTGTATCTTGTATCCTGTATCTGAGAGGATAAATGCATGTTGTTCTCAACACATTGTGTACTGCTGTACTCTACTCTCTCGAAATGGAAGGATTATACTCCGATCCGTATTTACTTTGTATTCAACCCATTGTCGTCTGATGTAACTTATTAATTACATTTTAGTAGTACTAATGGGAATTGAATTTCAGTACTTCTAATGGAATTTAGGCATGGGCATGTCTTTTCTTTGTTCTTTAGGGAAAGCCGAAGTAAAGATGTCTATAAACAAATTGGAGAACTTCACAAGATGTCTATAAGATGTCTCAGCGCCTATATCCCAGCTCTGGTTCATGGATAAGATGCCACACCTTGTCCCAGCGTCATGACTCATGATCCATGATGAAACACTTTGTCCCAGTGTCATGACACATTACCCATGTCCCAACGACGCAACGTTAACAACGCCTTGTCCCATGACCCATTATGCAACACCTTGTTCCAGCGTCATGACGTAGCGCCCATGACCCATGACACAGCAGCCCCCATAACCCATGACGCTGCAACGCCTTGTCCCATGACACAGGAGCACCCATGACCTATGATGCAGTAGCGCCTTATCCCAGCGCTCAGCAACGCCCATGTCCTAGTGCCCAGTGCCCACTGCCCACTGCCTATGTCCCACGTCGCACGTCCCATGTCCTAGCGCCCATGACACATTACCCATGTCCCATGGGTAAAATAAGAGTTCGGTGACTCGTATGACCGTTCCCGGGGTAACGGAGGTCCTCTAGGATCATGATGACAATCCGGCCCCGGGAAGCCAAAAATCGAAGGCTATAAATCCACGTTTTTTGGGCTTTCCGGAGGCACCAGAACGAAGGTTTACATTTTCTCACCACATGGCACGGGACATCCATAGGGGAAATGGGAGGTCCCTGGGGTTGGTTATCGGGTCCCTATTAGGCTGGAAGGGTGTTTTTACAGGACATCAATATATGAGCCACAACACCAAAAAATGGGTGATATCGAAGTTCGAGTATCGGGATGATCCTCGCGGGGTACCAAGTGTTCTCTAGGGTCATGATAGGCCCTCGGAGAAGTTTGGGAAAAAATGACATTAGAGGCCCATGAAGCCGAAAATGAAGGCTATAATCTATGTTTTTTGGGCTTTTGGGAGGCCTCAGAACGAAGATGGATATGTTTGCACCACATGACACAGGACATCCCTTGGGATATTGGAGGCACTCAGGGTTGATTATCTGGTCTCTATTAGGGTTGTAAGGGCGTTTTACGGACACTAGTGTAAAGGGAGGAACATCGAAAGCATGAGTGTTATCGAAGTTCGAGGATCGAGATGACCCTTGCGGGGCGCCAAGGGTCCTCTAGAGTCTAGGGTCAAGATAGACAACTCTAAGAAGATTGGGAAAAAATAACATTCGGGGCCCGGGAAGCCGAAAACGAAAGTTATAATCTATGTTTTTTGGCTTTCGGGAGGCCCCGAAACGAAGGTGGATGTTTTTGCACCACGTCACACAGGACATCCCTAGGGGACATGGGACGCCATCGGGGTCGATTATCTGGTCCTTATTAACCTTGTAAGGGCGTTTTACGAGACACTAGTGTAAAGGCCGAAATACCGAAAGCATAGGTGAAATCGACGTTCGGGGATCGGGATGACCCTCTCGGAGCACCGAGGGTCATAACAGACCACCTGGAGAAGTTTAGGCAAAACTGACAATCGGGCCCCGAAAAGCCGAAAATCGAAGGCTATAATCCACGTTTCTTAGGCTTCCAGGAGGTCGCGGAACTAAGGTTTATATTTTCACACCACATGGCAAGGGACACCCCTAGGGGACATTGGAGGCCCATGGGGTCGGTTATCTGGTCCCTGTTAGGTTTGTAAGAGTGTTTTACGGACACTAGCGTAAAGGTCAAAACACCTAAAGTATGGGGAAATCGACGTTCAGGGATCGGGATGACCCTCTCGGGGCACCAAGGGTCTTGTAGGGTCTTGATAGACCCCCATGAGAAGTTTGGGCAAAAATAACAATTGGGCCCAGGAAAGCCGAAAATCGAAGGCTAATCCACGTTTTTTTGGGCTTCCGGGAGGCCACGGAACAAAGGTTTATATTTTCACAACACATTTCACTGGACACCCATAGGGGACATTGGAGACCCGTGGGGTCGGTTATCTGGTCTCTGATATGCTTATAAAAGCGTTCTATGGGACACTAATGTTAGGGTCGAAACATATAAAGTATGGGTGAAATCGACGTTCGGGGATCGAGATGACCCTCTCGAGGCACCGAGGGTCCTCTAGGGTCATGATAGACCCCCGGAAAGTCGAAAACGAAGGCTAATTCACGCTTTATGGGCTTCCGGGAGCCCCTGAACGAAGGTTTATATTTTCACACCACATGGCATAGGACACCCCTTGGGGACATTTGATGCCTCCGGGGTCGGTTATCTGGTCCCTCTCAGGCTTGTAAGGGTGTTTTACGAGACACTAGCCTAAGGGTCAAAACACCTAAAGAATGGGTGAAATCGACGTTTGGGGATCTGGATGATCCACTCGTGGCACCGAGGGTCCTAAAGGGTCACGATAGACCACCCGGAGAAGTTTGGGCAAAAATGACAATCGGGCCCCGGAAAACCAGGCTATAGCCTATAATCCACGTTTTTGGGGCTTCTTGGAGGCCCCGTAACGAAGGTCTATATTTTCACACCACATGACACGATACACTCCTAGGGGACATTGGAGGCTCCTGGGGTCGGTTACCTGGTCCTTGTTAGTCTTGTAAAAGCGTTTTACGGGACACTAGTGTAAGGGTTGGAACACTTAAAGTATGGGTGAGATCGACGTTCGGGGATCGGGATGACCCTCTCGGCGCAGCGAGGGTCCTCTAGGGTCATGATAGACCCCTCGGAGAAGTTTGGTCAAAAATGACAATCGGGCCCTGGAAAGCTGAAAATCGAAGGCTATAATCCACGTTTTTTGGGCTTTCGGGAGGCCACGGAACAAAGGTTTATATTTTTCACACCACATGGCACAGGACACCCATAGGGGACATTGGAGGCCCCTGGGGTCAGTTATCTAGTCTGTTAAAAGAGAGATTTACGGGACACTAGTGTAAGGGTCGGAACACCTAAAGTATGGGTGAAATCGACGTTCAGGGATCGGGATGACCCTCTCGGGGTAGCGAGGGTCCTCTAGGGTCATGATAGACCCGCCAGAGAAGTTTGGGCAAAAATGACAATCGGTCCACGGAAAGCTGAAAACGAAGGCTATAATCTACGTTTTTTTGGCTTCCGGAAGGCCCCGTAACAAAGGTGGATATTTTTGCACCACATCACACAGGACATCCATTTGGGACCATAGGAGGCCCTTGGGGTCGGTTATCTGATCCTTATTAGGCTCATGAGGGCGTTTAACGGGACACTAGTGTAAGAGCCGAAATACCGTAAGCATGGGTGAAATCTACGTTCAGGGATCAGGATTACCTCTCGGAGCACCGAGGGTACTCTAGGGTCATGATAGACCCCCGAAGAAGTTTGGGCAGAAATGACAATCCGGGAAGTCGAAAATCGAAGGCACCACATGGCACGGGACACCCCTAGGGGACATTGGAGGCCCCTGGAGTCGGTTATCTGGTTTCTATTAGGCTTGTAAAGGCGTTTTTCGGGACACTAGTGTAAGAGTCAGAACACCTAAAGTATGGGTGAAATCGACTTTCGGAGAATTGGGATGGCCCTCTCGAGATATCGAGGGTCCTTTAGGGTCATGATAGACCCCACGGAGAAGTTTGGGCAAAAATGGCTTCCGGCCCCGGAAAGGCGGAAATCGAATGCTATAATCCACGTTTTTTGGGCTTCCGGGAGGCCCTAGAACGAAGGTTTATATTTTCACATCACATGGCACGAGACTCCCCTAGGGGACATTGGAGGCCCATGGGGTTTGTTATCTGGTCCCTGTTAGGATTGTAAGGGCGTTTTACGGGGCACTAGTTTAAGGGTCGGAACACCTAAAATATGGGTGAAATCGACGTTCGGGAATGGGGATGACCCTCTCATGGAATAGAGGGTCCTCTAGGATCATGATCGATCCCCGGAAGTTTTTGGGTAAAAATGACAACCGGCCCCCGGAAAGCTAAAAATCGTAGGGTATAATCCACGTTTTTTCGGCTTTCAGAAGGACCGGGAACGAAGGTTTATATTTTCGCACCACATGACACGGGACACTCATAAGGGACATTGGAATCCCCTGGGGTCTGTTATTTAGACCCTGTTAGGCTTGTAAGAACGTTTTACGGAACACTAGTGAAAGGGTCGGAACAACGAAAGCATGGGTAAAATCGACGTTCGGGGATTGGGGTGACCCTCTCGAAACACCGAAGATCATCTAGGATTATGATAGATCGCTCAGAAATATTTGAAAAAAAATGATAACCGGGCCCCGAAAAACCAAAAAGTAAAGACCATAATCCACGTTGGTCCCAAAAAAACGTATCCCACAATCAAATCTTTGTCCTCAAAATTAAGAGATGGAGTTTCCACTGTAGGATAATTCCCTTTTTTTTTTTTTTTTTACCAAATTCCTCCGATGGTTGGGCAGTTTCGTTAAGTTATATGTTTGTTTGTGGCTAAATTTTGAATTGATAATAAACTTATAAACTTAAAACAAATCTTGTGTGAAATCAGTTTACAATAGATGGGGTCACCTTTTATGAACCGTGACATCCGTGATTCTAGTTTTACTAAAATATGCGTGTTACAGAAAGTTAAGAAAAGGACCGTCTTATAGAAGTTTTTGTACAATCTTATACATCTCCTCAGGAAAAAAAAAAAAAAAAAAAAAAAGGGGAAAAAGGGGGTTAATCTTAAACATTTGTGTATAAACTCCCACTTTCAAGTTTAGAATCCTCAATCAAATCAACAATGTCGATATGTCCGAGTGGTTAAGGAGACAGACTTGAAATCTGTTGGGCTTCGCCCGCGCAGGTTCGAACCCTGCTGTCGACGTTTTCTTTTTTTTTTTTTGGTTCATTTGCTACCACTTTCAGTGACATCTTGACACTCTTATTTGCTCGGGTGAATGAAATAAATAGAATGAAGGGTCAAATCTCTATATTTTTTTTTGGTCAATTTTATACACTGTTCAGCGCGCATTGAGGCACAGATCCCATTTGCTGGATTTTTGCGTCACCCTTCAGGTACGGTTTGATATATGTGTTTAATTTCACTATATTATTTTATGAGGCACTTTTTTTTTTTAATTAATTTCAATTGTTTTTGTTTGCCTATTTAGTCAAAGAGAATCATGATCTTGTTCATCTTCTGTGGTTCAAATTGTGTGGGAAAAATATAATTTTGATATTGGTTATCTGCTGTCAAGTTTGATTCTTTACTTAATAATGGTTTGCAAAAGTAATGCTTTGAAAATTTTGCTGCTCTGTACACAAAAGCAAAAGGAAATATGGATTCTCAGATTCTGATTTGGCCTAAACAAATTTTGGGCATTTTAAGAATTCTTTGTTGAGGACCTTCCATTTGGTGATATGGGATATTGAGATGATATATTCATTTTTATGTCAGGAAGTTATCACACAGTAAAATTCATAGCTCCAGATGCAAGATGTCCAAAAGAAAATTAAGCATTAAAGTACATAGTTTTTGGACAGAAAAAGTTGTCTAGGTTTAAAAAGCTCTTACTCGGTCACAGAATCACATTTTTCCAATGCATTGTCTGGTAACAAGAGATCATATTCAGCTAATTCAGACAACATTCACATTATGGAGTTTATAGAAGAACAAGGTTCTAATGTGTTGAGAATGTTTCATGTCCTGAAAACAAGCTTGTTAGAAATATGAATGCAAACAATGCATCTCGATCTTCCCAGACCATGCACTGTAGACACTAGACAGCATCTACCATTTGTTCATTGAATCACGTTTATGCGTGATTCCATGGTAATATGTTAGTTGCATTCGATGTGATTGTTTGAGAAGGCATAGAAGGTAATCTGGGGTGAAACCATTTTTTTTTCCCTTTTGTATCTCCTTTTGTTGGAAGGTAATGGTTGGAGGTTGGTTGAGTTTGCTATTTCTAGTTACCTTTGAATCTACTCAGCTTCTCTCTGAAACAATGTGCTACTTCTTTCCTGCTATAGGTCTTGCAGTAAGTGGGTATCAAAGACCTGGTGACGCAAGGAAGAAACTCGATGGACTGGAGACAAAGTTGAGCATCTGATTCGATAAACTTTTATATACAGGAGTGGTGGCGAAAAAGAGATGTACCTGCAGAGTGGAAAAGGATGATTGTGGAATGATGCTTTCGTCTTAATGTGAACCTTTCCGTAAAGGAAATAGGGGAGGAAAAGCGTGGGTGTAATAATTTTTATTTGACAAATTTTCTTGACAGCCTGGCTGACAACCTTTTGAGTGAGTTTAAGCAATGTGCCACAGGAACAGCCAAGGTATGATTGAGTTTGAGCTCACTGAGGTTCGATAAACTTCCTCACATTACGTTCTTTAAATCTTCCAACTTATCTTCATCGTTATTGTCCATCATGAATATATAACAATGGATGCAATAGTAACTCGATGTGGATATTGCAGGCTAGTGCACTTCACTAGTAGAAGGGCCAAAGAATTTCGTTGCTCAAGATGCCATTCTCTAAGTCCAACACAAACATGTGAAGTGCAAAACACTTCTAAAATTCTGACAAACAAAACACAGAATGATTCTCCGCTGCACAAGATCAGAAGCCCTTCAGGATCATCAGCGTTCAGAGCTCTACCTAATGAAAGCCCAAAAGCTGCTTTTTCCATGTTTAATGCATGTCCTAGACGCATCTCTGGGACAAGGACTGGGAAGCGAGCACTTATTTGTGGGGTGAGCTACAATAAGCAAAAGTACAAGCTGAAAGGAACTCTTACTGATGTTTACAATATCAAAGACCTTCTGATGAACCGATATCATTTCCCAGAAAATGCCATCAGAGTCCTCACAGGTAATTAATGATAAACTTCATTGTATTTTGTCCAAACAATGCTTGCTTCTCCAAATAATGCCTCAGGTTACCCACCGAGATATGATGGTAAAAATTATATGATTACCAAATGGCATGCATAATGGTGGAAAAACTGCAGTATTTTTATCATAGGGGGTAAGTATATATGTTTCAAGCAAGCTCCTTAGCCTCAGTTATATGTGTGGTAAATAATAATTCAAGTAAGGAAAATTTGAAAAAAGTGCAATATCCACGGGCTTAAAAGAAAAATGTAATAAGTATGACTGTTGCTTTTTATCTGGGTTCTATAGGACTACTTATCTTGTACTCTGATCATTCTTTTTTAATTGATTTTCTTTCTTGTGAAAGAAAAACGATTGCTTTTTAAAATATATTCGCATTCTTCACTTTTAACATGGATAATGAACTTGCTTCTTAGTAAGGTGAATTTAAGAATTTTATTTACTGAGATATATTCCTTGTACTTTTGCACTGCTATCTGATTGGCAAATGGAATACAACCTCTTTGATATTGTAAGGAGATTCTACTTCCTTTTCTTTTTTCCTCCGCGAAACATTGGCTGCAAGGAACTGCTTCAGCTGAAACAAGGATTTCAACCTTAATAATAAATAATGTGATTATTGTAGTTTTTCAAATTTGAGTTGAAGCTTCTATGCACTTTCAAATCTGTGGTTGTACTTGTAAGTTATAACTGATTGATTGGCATAGTGTGTCCTAGGTCTTAGCTTTCCAGTCTGGAAGTCCTAAGTGCTAAAGTTCTAAATTCTTAACCACCCTGTGATTATTTCATGATGGACTGACAACTACAAACACAGAGCTTAACTTGATGAGTACAAAGGTAGGCCATTGTTTTCCGTTCCCTTAAAGTTTTCATCTTTTGTTGCTTCCCTGCGAAAAGTGCCTACAGGTGAGGAGTACTGGATCTCTGATGAAAAAACAGTATCCTCCTTCTGAGTCCAACGCCTCCCTGGGTGGCCATTGTTTTCGTCACACCTCTATACTATCTTCTGCGTGTGCAATTGTGCATTAGTTTAGGTTAAGAAGTTTTTGCCAGTCACCCATGATGAATAATGAAGAGATATTTTCATATCCATTTAGGAAATCTGCAAATGGATAAATTAAGAAATTGGTACAAAGCCAATGGTGATTTGTTTATTTTCTGATTAAAATTTTGAAGTGGCATGGCAATTTTGAATAGCTGATAAATTCTTCTTTGCTGGTGCACTGATCAAATTGTGCCTAAAAACAGAGGAGCATGACCTTCATCGAGTGCCAACCAAAAAGAACATTGAAGAAGGCTTGAGATGGCTTGTAGAGGGATGCAAAGCGGGGGATTCATTGGTGTTTTATTTCTCAGGACATGGCTTACGCCAACCTGATTTTGATAGTGATGAGCTCGACGGATTTGATGAAACACTGTGCCCTGTTGATTTTAAAACCAAAGGATTAATCCTTGACAATGATATCAACACCATGATTGTTAGGCCTCTAACTAAAGGTGTAACCCTTCATGCTATTGTTGATGCTTGTCATAGTGGAACCATCCTTGATCTTGAGTACTTGTATAGCCTCAAAGAGTAAGTAACCACCCACCTCCTCTTCCCCCCAGCTATCTTTTATTTATGATTTCGACAGCAGTATACAGGAACATTATCTTGTGTAATCGTCACTACATATCTGTGGCTTTATATTTCTAGCTGGTAAATTGTGTTTTTCTTCAATTTCATGCACTACCTTTATGCCATGCATTTTGCAAATCGATTACTTTGCCACATATATACAGTAGGGCAACTTTTATCTATGTGCTCTATTAAACAATAACTAAGATATTTTCGTGGCAAACTGAAAACTTGTTAATTGGTCTGTTTTGATAGGGAAGTTTCAGTGGAAATTTACTTTTACACTGTAAAGAAACAAAATGTGTTGATGAATTTTGAGGTCAAAACAAATGAGATATAATTGGTTAACGTGAAATGTTTCACATAGAGTGCTTAGCTTATCTGTTTCTTGGACATAAACAGGGGGAAATGGTTGGAGAACAGACCTCCTTCTGGAGCTAAGAAGTGTACAAGTGGTGGTCATGCCATCTGTTTTAGTGCTTGTCGTGATGACCAAATGGCCACTGACACCAATGTAAGGGACGTCTCTTTTCACCTATTCTTATACCATCTAAATCTTTAGCTGTTTTAGACTCACATGAGTTCTCTTTCGTAAGGCTGCTGACTCTTGTAGTTACAATTGGGCTGTGTTTAATTCGATAAATGTTGCATTAGTGTACAACTGTACATGCTTACCTGCAGCAATTCAAGAGATCACTAACCCATCCCCGTTTGGACCTTGGATTCATTTTTAGTTCAGAATGATTCTCATCTCTTTGTACAAATTTCAAGTGATTGCTTTTAACAAGTGCAGGCTTTCACGAGAAAGGGCATGAGTGGTGTCATGACATATTGTTTCATCCAAGCCATTCTGCAGAAACCAAAGTTGACATATTTTGAACTATTAAGTTCAGTGCAGGAGAGCATCATGGAGACCTTTGCATCAAGATGCCTCAGTTCCAAGCTGATGGATAAGTTGTTACACCGCAAGTTGTCACAGGCAGGTTTTGTTACCCCTGATAACTGTAACTACACCTGTTTTGGTAACATGAGCAAGATCTTGTCACTTGTCAGCTTTAATTATAAGGGTTGTCAAATCTAAATATCTGGAGTTTTATTATTTATCCAATGGCCTTCCTAGAAAACACAGATGTTTCCTGGTTGTGTTTGTCCTTAAAAAGTGTGAATGTATGACAGGTTTTTTCAGTTTGACGAAACTCTTTCCACCCGATTTAATTTATGAGTTCCTTCATTTTTTGTTTGCAGGAGCCGCAGCTATCTTCTTCTGAAATATTTGACATGGGTAATACAGAGTTCCAATTGTGATCATTTCACGACAAAGTACGCAGCCAAGCTCTCTAATCCATTCAATTTATTTTGATGGGACGAGAAAAATCTATTTGTTAACCATGTCTGCGCATAAAGAGTGAGTTTCTACTTGTGCATAATCATTGACATTTTTCCAATTGTGTAAATTTGAAAATGATCAATTACTATTCTTTTAATGGTATCAGCTGAAGTAATATTTCCTACCTGCATAACTTGCTCTCCCAGTCCCCTCCCCCCCCCCCCCTTTTTCCGTTTTGTTAGCTGCATACTGGCATTCTAGATTGACTGGCTTCACTTAGCTGTTCTTGGAATAGTTTGAAGGGCATTAAGTTCACGAATCCCTTGGTTCTTGTTAAGGTTCTTGTCAAGCAATAGAATGTGGCTGATGACCGAGAAGATTTGTGACAGGCTTCCTGGAAGTGAACTATTAAGCTGAGCTATAGTACGTTACATAAAAGATGAACCTTAATCTATGAAAACCTACATCACTCCTGACATATCCTTCCTACCGCGAATAAATAACATTCAACTTCATTGCGTCTGCAGAAGCTTGCGAGAGATGGTACACCACATGATGTAGGAGTCATTGAGATTAGGCCAATCTGACGAGGGACAGTGTGTAAAGTGGTGGAGCCACAGACAGAATTTTCTCTTGGTTTCCCTCTTCCTTGATCCCGTCGATCATTTCTTTCAACTCTCTCTCGATCTCTCCTCTGTCACCGGAGCTAAGAGTCGGTACATCAGTCCCATAGCTGGCTTGGCACAGCAATGGAAGCCATGTCATTAGCATCTTTATCTTTGTTTGCCTTTGCTGCTTTGTTTCCCCTCCTTCAGTGTCTTGCTCTTTACCCATATCCTTGGCTTGCTTGATCAAGAATGCTGCAAAGTTTGAACATGTTAAAAACTTTGACATCATAGCAGACTGGGCTACAGATTGTTTCAGATCCTTTTCTGTTACAAAAGTTCACAGTAGTTCCCTGCAGGATATGTCAACACTCAAAAATAGGAAAGAACAAGGAATATAAATTGTCCTGTGAATTGTCCCCTCAATTGCCATGTAAGGCCTGTTTTAGTATTCATAGTTCACTTGATTTCAACAGGTTTTGAGGAAAATAAAAATCAAGTCAACTATTGTGAACTTCAGACAAATTAACATTTTAGAGACTTTACCAGTTAACCTAGTCGATATTTGAATAGAGTAGACTTTACGAAACCCCTTGATACCAAACTACCGACCTATCTACATTACTAACAAATTAACAATAGGTGGTTAACCATATTGTCAAACTGCAATACTGGTTGAAATCACCCACTCGATTACCATGTCTATCAGTCTGTTAGGCTGTTACTAATTTCTTACATCAAGAAACCTTTAACCCAAACTCACAAACAAACAAATAAATCCAGTAAAACTCATTAAGTAGTTCATAAAGTCATAATCATATGGACTACTTTTACCTGTGAGCTTGACAAGTGATGCCTGGACACGTGGCTCAGCCGCCAAACCCAGCAACCCCAAATTAGAAGCCCAAGCCCATTTACCCACAGCCACCTCCACTCCCCCACTCACCTCCAACTTTTGGACTAACCACAGCAACTCCGCCGCCATCTTCTCAGCCGAAAACCCGTGGGCTCCACCATTCATTTGGACCCTCCGGAACCATCCACGGGCCGTCCTCACAACCCGGAACAATCCACTCTCCTTAAACCCAATACCAAGCCCAAACCCAGGCCCATTAGTAATATTATTAGTAGTAGTAGTACAATTATCATAATCTTGGTCCAATAAGGCGGCTTCAAGCTGAGCCAAGGTTTTAGCAAAAGCGTCAGAAAGAACAACACAGTTAACTTCCGTTAAGGTTTCTGACTTCTCTTCCAGGTTGTCGTGGATGAGCTTCTCAGCCAGGTTACGTACGACGTCGTATTTCCTCGAGCTTACGGGAACCTCGTTGATTAAAGAGAGCAACTGGTTAAGAGCCCTAGCTATAGCCGAGCCATGTTTAGTAGTACCAATACTAGTATTACTATTAATGATCATTGACTTCTTGTACACGTTATGATGAAAATAAGCATGGCCGTCGTTGTGGTCGTTGTCGTCGTCGTTGCCATGTTCAAAGGGGGTAAGAGAAAAGCGGAGTGAACGGAAGACGTGGAGGAGTAGGAGAAAGAAGGCAACGACGAGGCGGTGGAGGAGGTGGAGGAGCTTGGATTTGTGGGTGAAAGAGAGGAGGGATTTGTCTGCTGATGTTACCAAAGGGTTTATGACGTTACGTAGGAGGATTAGAGCTGCTGTGTAGGAGTTCTCCATCATCATCCCCATTTTTTTGGGAAATCCTTTTTGTGCCCTATGATTAAAATTTGTGTCCTAATTAAAAGAGGGTTATCTGCAGGGGCGGATCTAATGAATCGAAAAAAATTTCTTATATTTTGTCAAAATCTAGATTGAGATTCTCATAAAATATATGAGGGGATACCATAAATAAGAGACGGTGACAACTATAAGATATATAGACACCGATATTATATAAAATTTGCTAAATCCGCCACTGGTTGTGTGTATGATTCTTATGAATGAGTATGAAATGTGAACATGACTAGTTCTACATATTTCTTTGGTAAATGTGGGTGTTGCAAAGAAAAGGAGGTGTGAAAGTGAAATAAATAGTAGGCTTGTGGCGGTAGAGGCCAAAGAGGACTAGGTTGGAATTGAGGTGTGAATTTATATCAACCGTGGAAATTGAGGTGTGAATTTATATCAACTTTGTAAATCACTCCATGTTGTTGCGTCTAGAATGGGATATGTGGCTTCACACGATATTGATTTATGAGATAAACCCTTCATAGAGAATGGAAAAACTACACCACATTTTGTGTATGATGGGAAATCCCTATTAAATAACCTCTCTTAAGCCTTAGCTAAGGTTGTTAAGAGATGTAGTGGAGTACTTGATCGTGGGATTGAATTTCATGCAAAAAGTTATAGAATATTAGTTTGCGTGGTGCATGTAGTTTACAGGTTATTACATATACTCGTTATTTATCTAATACACAATTAAAGAGAAGTAGTTACGCATTTCTCGTAATAAAAATAATAAAAACTATATAGTGCCTTAGTAGTGGTTACGCATTGGAGAGCAGAAAATTAAAGGTTATAATCCACATTTTTTAAACTTTCGGTTCCCCACCATATCGCACGTGACACCATGGGAGGGTCCCAGTGTCAATTTTAGGGTATTCGGGTATTTGGTAGCTAGGTTTGGACGATCGTTTTACTGGATACCCACTCTAAGAGCTACAATACCAAAAGCATAAATAAGTACGGAGTTCAGGAACCACCTTCTCATGACATGGATCCCCACAGAAATTTGGGCTAACATCCGAGGCTCAGGAAGGTCAAACTTCTCTGAGAAATAAATACATTGTTACCGGAGACGACCTTTTTCAATGTCTTGTTAGGCTTTATATTCAGTCCAATCTCTTTGCTAGTGATTCAACTACAAAACATCGATCATGAGGTACGTGCCGATGAAAAGAGGGAAAGACAGGTAACGCCGGACACAAATTAATGTAATACGGGTTAAGTATCTTAATCACAATCAAATTCCCTAATGACTTCAATGCTATACGTATTTTTCGGCTTACCAATAATTTGTTTTTAAAAAATAAAGTTGTTGATTGTGCTGCCTACTTTGATTATGATAAAAATGGGCACACAACTTCAATTGTTATAAATGCTATTCAAATGGAACATTGGTCTAAAGTTCATGAGATTTTTCATGAATTTTGGAGAAAGAATGATTTTATGTGTTATGTGCAGGATTCAATTGTAAGTTTCTTGAAATAAAGTAAGAACAAACTAATATAGAGAAAGCTAAAACAAGAAAGGAAAAAAATGAACTAAGAGAGGGAAACTCCTTTCGCTCGCTCATCAAAGG
This sequence comes from Tetragonia tetragonoides, assembly GCA_038025085.1. Taxonomy (NCBI): domain Eukaryota; kingdom Viridiplantae; phylum Streptophyta; class Magnoliopsida; order Caryophyllales; family Aizoaceae; genus Tetragonia; species Tetragonia tetragonoides. Next base: position 49,762,157 of record CM076145.1, read on the forward strand.
CGGTCAGCATAACCAAAATTTATCAAATGATGGACAATCTATAATGATCCAATTTGTAAGGTAAGTTAATGTAACATAACATAACCTGTTTATCTGCAATATTACCCTGCTTTAAGGGATAGATTTTTTTCATCCATCAGTGTCTGGTGTGCATTCGTCTAGTTCAATAAATGGATTCTAAACCATAACCATGTTACCGATGAAGTTCCTCCACACACCTTCGCTGATCATGCTCCAACTGATTTCCACGTTTTTTAAGTTGCTCATTGGGACCATGTACATGAGATTCCAGATAATGCAATTATTGGGTATGTGATGATCGTTTTCAGGACTGATCTGCCTTATGGAACAATTCTGCATATATAGATGCATGCTAACTTTGTTGGATATCGATTCCTAGCATAAGTTCGTAGAGTGATACATCAAGATTTATATCAAAAAAAAAATCTAGTCATCGAACCAAAAAAAATTGAAAAAATAATAATCTAGTTTTTTCTTTTTTTTTTTGAGATTGTAAGTAAGCAATCTTTTTGAGGTTAGTGACCTTCGACGATCCTAGGTCATTACTAGAGAGTGGGGATGAGTATCTCCTTAAATACGGAGTGTTTTTTTTTTTTTTTTTTTGTGAGACAAATCTCCTTTAAATTAAACGTATCATTCATACAATGATGTTAATGAAGAACATAGAACCTTTTTTTTCTTCTTTTGGACGATGCTTGGGTCATTTTATTACGTGGTAAATGGAGTTAATGTTCAACCATCTATAGTTATACCAATTTGCGTATCACTATATATACCAGGACATAACAACATCATTTCGAATCAATCTTGAACATGTTTTCGATATTGTAGTAGTCAATCATGTTCTAGTATGATTTTTGCAGCAACCAACAAGAAAAATGTCCTATAGTAGACATTTATCGCCCTTGATTCTTTACAAGATGACTGACCTCGCATCTCCAAATAATACGAGAAGATAAATGAATATCCTTACAAACAACATTAGCTCTCAATTTCGACTTCCCTATTTCTTATAGTAAAGTTTGTTGTTGAAATTTCCAATCACTTCATAAATAGGTGGAAAAACCGTTATGTGACTCTGAACTTTTCGTTTATTCTTTTTTTACATCATTTGGAGTACATGTTGGTTTTAGTGCCACCACTCAAACTTGGTAGGATCCTTGGGAACTAGGGTCAGAGGAGAAGAGTGATGAGATTCTATAAGAAATGACTTCAAGTGCTTTATGAACTCCCTTGATTTCTCTAAGTTTACAGCATGCCCTGCATCTTTTATCACCACTATTGCTGCATTGCTCCCTAGGTGCCTGTTCATGAAATTCCACTAGTTTTTAATTTAAATCATTATCACACATAAAATTGACAAGAAATTCTTTAAACTTATTAATTAGTGTTAGTTATTAAATAATTAATGGTCCAAAAGGTTGTGAAGCATACCGTTGCAGTCTGTAACCCAACTCCAAAGGGAATACTTGATCTTGCTCTCCCCATATTATCAAAGTCGGCTGTATTCCAACATTTCATTTCAATCATTAGATAATGAAAATATTGCACTTGTGCTAATCCCTTTTTTCCCGGATCGAAAGTATTCACAAAAACTTATATAAGACGGACTTTTTTTATAAACTTATTTCTCCAATATAGTAAATATTATGGTCACTAATAAAAAGTAATATTATGCTCACTAATGAAAAGTCAAAATTCATAGTTTATAATCATAAGAAAAATAATTTGAAGAATCAATCTGATAGTTTGAAAGCAAATTAGGCTATGTTTGGGAGAGCTTATAAATTGTGGGTCCAATAGCTTGATGTTAGATGCTTGTGAGAGTATCATCTAAAACAAGTACTTGGCGCACAATTTATAAGCTAAATTAGGGTCTTCCTAAACACACTCTTATTTTGAATAGTATATGTAAAAATAGTTCATATCCAATCTTCAATATTCAAAAGGGAGATTTTTACTTATAAGCTAATGTAGGATCAGGACGCGATATCACGAGTCTACTGAATTGACAATGAATCTGGGAGCTAAAGATTAGAGGCGATCAGTAGCCATAGCCCATAGGTCAGGGAATGCAAAACCGCTTACATGAGAAATTTTGGGGAGTGTTGAGAGTTTCTTGTCTTTGAGTATCTCTTCAATCAACTCTTTCTTCTCATTGATATATTCTTTACACATAATCTGCAAAGACAAAATAACATAAACTAGTTCAAAAAAACCTTATTAAATTGCATAACTAATTAATTCATAACATTAATTTCATGCACAAAACTATGTACTCACATTTATGAAATCAGCCAAAATCCAATCTGGCACCCCCTTGAAGGGCTTAACAAAAGAGAGTCTCATCAACTCCCTCAACTTCTCAGGAGTTTGGGGAACTAAGATCCGGGCAGCCTCCTCCAAGTCCCGAACCCGAAACAAACCATCCTCCAGGTCCTTTTCTTCAAGGGACACCCCTGTGCAGCACAACACCGCCTTCTCCACTGCCTCCGGGAACTGCGTTGCCATGCTGTACCCTACGAACCCACCATAGCTGATCCCTACAAAGCTCGTCTTCTGCACTCCATGTATGTGCATCAGCTTCATCAAGCACCTTGCTTGGAAGGCTTCTGTTCTCTCTTTTTGGGTTGTGTAGGACCTCCCAAAGAAGAGGAGGTCTGGAATATAAACCTGTATAGGCGGAAATCTATTGAGATTTTCTTGGCAAACTATAAAGGACAAATACATTTAGCGAATTTTATTTAAAAAAAAGATTACGCACTCACTGGGCGGCCCATAGCAAAGTATATGTATAACACAAACTTATTGAATGTTTGCTTACGTACGTTGAATTTAGGGATGAAATGCTGGAGAACATCGGCATATTGCCACATAGCATTGGCCCCAAATCCATGCACCAAGAGAACGTTAGGCTTGGATTGCTTAGGCACCTTGGGAACCCAACAATGCATGGTGGTTCCGTCGCCTAGATCGGACGAAACAGACTGGAGACCAGCATAGGAGAAGCTGTATCGGTAAAACCAGTCCCTTGAGGCTGTGAAGCTGATGGATCTTATAGTGAGGTTGGCCATTGCAACTTTATAATAAGAACATTGCTTCACATTCACAATCCACGCACTCCTGATCATTGATGACTTAGCCTATATCATAAGCCTTCTTGTGATTTTCACATTCGCTACGATCTATCCTTGAAGTTCTTATGTTAAACTGTTCATATTTTCTGCAACAGAATTCAAGGAAGATAGGGGAAAGGAAATTTAGGATCTACATCTTAATTTCATGCCATTTCTGCAGCTCGTTAAACAATCGTAAATTTCGGGATTTTGGAATGACTGATTATTCCTCAGAATCTAGGGGATTAAGGATTATCTAATTTTAACCATATGCCTCTACCACTAATTAAACCAACTCATTAAGCCAACCATTGCGATCGAAATGAGGGGATAAAAACTAACAAAGAATTTAATTGGATTATTTTTATTTTTATTTTTTTGTAAAAGGCATATTAGTATGTTATGAAAACCACCAACCTATATGACTTCAAGTAATAATGAGTAAAGTTCCGGATAATACATTCTCTTCAAACTCTCACAACAAAATTTTGCTTTCCTTTCGATATGTACACAACAATATTTTTTGATCGCATATCGCAGTTACTTTTAAATGCAGATCGATAAACAGGCAAAAATTTTATACACAGATGTAGAAACTAGGCAACAAATATATGCAGAATCCAAAATAAGTGTACCAACCACAGCCTTTGTATTCTGCACTCTACTACCCTTCACTTTTCCCCAATTCATGGGGTTGTTTACTTATTTGCCTTTACGACTTGACCTCTATAGAAGGAGAATTAATGAGGATCTCCAATATTTCTTTTGGCAGTCCCTCTTTAAATCATGAGCTTCCTCAATCTCTTTTCTCCGAGGCAAGCAACTTTGTTCTGTGGTTCAAGAACAAGAGCATGCTTGAAATCTGCAAATACCAGCAGCGACTGTAATTCCAGAATAAAATATCATACTGATTTGTATAGAAAACTATGTAGGTGTGAATCAAAGAACACAACACATTTTTATGGCTAGATCCTGAATACCAGACAACAAGGATAACCACGAAATAATCAGGAATCTACTATGGCCAACAGCCAAATGTAGTTTCACATACTCCGTTCAATCCATAATCTCTAGGATTAGCTCTCTGAAATCCCAAACAGTAAACCTAGTAAACTATTTCCAAGTAAAACAAATGATCAAGAAAAGCAATCCTTCAGCTACTAGGCAATAGGCATAGACATGGCAGAAGGCTCGGTATGCCTACAGCCTACAGCAGTCCTGTCCTCTCTCCAGACAAACACCCCTACCCACCCACAAGGGAAAAAAAGAAAAAAAAAAAAAGAATCCTCCACTAAGAAAGAAGCGCTTGTGACTCTCCTACTGCTTAAGGATAAGTAAGCCAAATGGTTTCCACAAAAATAACATAACGTCCAAGGAAGACCCGTGGAGTTAGACAGTCCATTTCTAAGGACACAAATAGCTCATAAATGCCATTTAAAACTTTAAAGACAATAGCATCAAAAAATACAGATTATGACCTTGAACAGCCTCCTTATATCGAAGAAGTGATTCTCTAGCAGTGCCTCTTCGTAAATATGCCTTCACATTCTGCATAACAATTACTAAATAAGATTCTCGACTAACAAAACAGTTCTTTCCATAGACAAATGAAAATCATGAAACCTCAAGGAAAAGAAGGGGGCATTCAATCAAACTAGCGTGATAATTAAGTGTTAACTGAGTTTTCGTCCAACTTTACATATGGTAAACAACAAAGAACTCTCATGAGATATCATATGTTAACTGATCAAGCTAAGGGAGCACAGAATGCACCACAAACAAATAATGCAAAACACTAATATGCATATCTAACACTAATATGCACATAAGCATAAAAAAAACCACTAATATGCATATCACCTATATTGACTTGATACAAAAGATCAATTCAAAAGAAAGGGCTAAGCATGCCAAGAGTCTTACACTTGATATTTGTGGAAAAGCCTTACAACACCACAAAAGTTGAGCTCAGATAACCCGAGGAACTTTCAAAATTCAATCTCAAACATACTGTTTTAGCTTTAAAAAAATGGTTTTCTGCACACAGCATATTTTCAAGGTACCTAGCTTTAAATAACAAAAATACACAATGAAAAAGAACACTCAAATTCCTTGGGTTATGTTTCAGAAAAGAGCAGGTATAATTGTTCCTAGTGTTATTTTATAAACGCATATTATGAAGATGTGAGAATTGTTTTTATGGAAAGAAGAGAATTCCCTCTGTTGGAGTACCAGAGCAGGATATTAGCATGTAGCATAGTTGAGTTTCATAGTCACTCTACTACGACAATATAATAGCTGCCTGAGAATTATGGGGAATTAGCCTACATCTTTGTTGATCAAACAAATAGGACTTGAAATAGTGGTGAAAATTTCAGGCATCATAGTTTGAGGTGGAAATCATAGACGACCAGCGATTTATCCCAACATCTAACTGTTAATCCACTCTGAATCCAAAAAACCTCAAGGCACACATATTACCAAATCAACAATACATAATCAGAAAAGCAGAAGACAATAAAGCAGCTTTAGTAAATTGCGAGCATATGACAGCATATTTTTATCAAGATGAAAATTAATATGTCACCTTTTTATCAAGTGATATAGCCTTCGCGCAATCCTCCTCAGCTTGCCGGAAGCTGTACCAATAGTAAAAGTTTCATTACCTATATCCAACAAAGAGGAATAATCTTGGGGAAGGGGAGAAAAGGAGTGGCGATCACTCTTAAACATGCAAATCTCACAAATTTTAATCAACCCTACTTGAAGGGTCATGAAACTCCCTCTACGGAGATAAATAATAATTCGATTAAAGGGAGGAATTAGACAGATCGCAGCATCCACTCTGCAGTTGAGGGGGTAAGGTTACCGTGGCATGAGATGGATTTTCCTGCACTGGGGTTAAGGATTTATTTTGGAGAAAAAGAAATATTGGATCAAGGATGACTTCTTCTTCGGAGAGAGCACTTCCTTTCTCATCGGTTCTAAAATGCTAGTCTCATAGATATCTTTTAAGAGTATCACTATAGAATAATTTTGAAAGGGGATTAACATTATTTACCATCCCAATTCTAGGTAAGCAGCTGCGCGATTGCTATAGAAAGTTGCAATTGTCCCATTCAGCTTGATAGCTTCAGTGTAGTAGTTGACAGCCTTATTCCACTGTTTTCCCTTGTAAGCAGCATTACCCTGCAATTTGACATTAAGACTGATCTTAATATTTGGAACTTTTAGACACAGCAGTGAAATGGGGACTACAAATTATTGTTTTATTTTTTTGAATTTCCCCAAATAGCCAAAAGATGACAACAAACTAATAGCAAAAACTAAGTAACAGAGACTGTGAACTAACAATATTATTTGAAAATTGGTCACAAATGGCAGTCTGCCCACATGCCAACCACACAACGGATGAAATGAATAGCTGTGAACATTTCAGTCCAAGGATGCACTTGCTTCTAAAAGTGGATGATAGCTCACATTATTTGGACAAAGCTGCTACAACATTTGGGCATTTCATTTTGGCAACTTTAAGTGATTTATTTGATATAATATCATCAGTTTAGAGAAGCTAAAGATTGAGCAGAACACCCTCATAGACATGCAAGCAAAAGTATGCCCAACATTTACAAAAACACAAGCGGTTTGCAGAGACACAATAAGGAAACCGGCTGGGCACTTGCTGACCAAAATAAATTGCAACAGTGGCCAATATATGTTAAGGAAATTATACATCTACTAGTAGCAAGGACTAAGGAATTTTTGGTCTATCATCCAGGAACGTTCTACAGCCATGTATAAGAGCATCTGTGCAGAGAGTTTGGACAAAGATTTTCTGCAATTGCAGTTGATATGTTTGCAATCAGCAGTTAGCTGGTATATCATTTTGCCACATAAAAGAGAGGAAAGAATCACAAAGAAGTAGATCCACCTTTTAGAATGTTATTATTGCAGCATTGCTAAAACCAACCTTTTCTTTTAGAAGTTCAGAAGCATCAATGTCATCATCAGTGTCAGCCAATGGCAAGGAGTCAGACGCAAGACTCGCATGTTCACGAAGTGACGAGTAACAATCTACAATAGTATCAAGCAGAAACTTATCAGCCCCATGGGAAGCAACAAATGAAACTGAAGTTGGAAAACCATCATGCTCTCCCACTGGAACTGTGACCTAGCAATAGAACAATCATGTAAGTTTCCACAAGACTACGCAAGCAAAAGAACAAAAACCATATAGGAAATGAGAGTATAACTGATTACCTGACAGCATCCAGACATGCTTGATATGCTGGACAAGACTAGTGCTCCATCATAAAACGCAACAGCCAAGCTTTTTCTTGAATTACGCTTTATTGGAGGATCAGCAACTGTTGGGAGAACAAGTATTCCATCTTCCTAAGAAACAATAGAGAACTTAAGAATTGGCAAAGTACATGAGGAGACAGGCAAAAATTACAAAGACCAAACCACTGTGTATATATGTATATATTTCTCGAAAACAATAACCCCTTGCTAAACAAATACTCAGAAAAAGAATCCCATTGAAGCAGAAGGTAATCCAATAATGATCCCTCTTACAGACCCATATGCCATATTATGTGTTAGCAAATCAAAAAAGTGTCTGGAACCTGGATGCTTAACTGAGTCTGTATATCTCTAAGTTTTGCAATCCCGATATGAGACACTTGGATCTAACCCCATACCCCGTCCTTACATGTCACTATGTGAGCCCGAGAAACATAACCTACGAAATTTCTTATCTTAACACTTCTAAGCATTATAGACCAAACCGAAGGAACTCATCAACGTATCGAACCTCGGACCATGCTCAATATGCCACCCACCCCCCTCCCCCCACCCCCACCCCAAAAAAAACTTCCATACTATTTATTTTCAACAAAGCATGTAGTGTGCTACCCTTTCATTAGTGGGAGCCTTAACAAAAGTTTCCAATATAAAATCCCAGATTATCAACAGGCCTATAGGCTATAACAAAGTTCTGTCATATTACCTTCTGAAATTAATCTTAAGTTATTGTACTTCAGCAAACTTAAAATATGAAAGATGAGAAACACTAATAGCCTCAGTGTAAAAGAGCTAGTTATACCTTTAAGAGGGCCTGCATTGCGGCACGCATTTCAGTCCTCACTTTATACAATTTTTTTATATTATCGGGTGTTGAATCAATTGCAGCGCGAACATGTTCAGATACATCAGACCCCAACTTCGGCTTCATTGATGTTAGCCAGTCTTCATGATTTGCTTTAAACTCATATCTGAGAAGGGATTTCAGGTGTGTTCAGAGCAAGTTAGAGGATCCATGCTAAATCACAAGAATAGTAGCAAGAAGTCAGAATAGTGAATAAAACAGACAATTTATTTTTATTTTTAAGCACTGAATCAGGGTGAGAGTGTTGTAAAGAGGAACAAAAATGTGAACCATTGCATATTCTAAGATATTCATCTCTATCGGAGCCAAAAGATTCACTATTCTTCGGTTTTGGAATATAAATGAACCAAATCAACATGGCTTATCAAACTATCTGTGTTCCTTACTTATTGTGAAGTTGTTGCGGATCAAGAGTCAAACGGAAACAACATCTCTGTTTTCGCAAGGGTAAGGACACATACACAAGCCTAGGTGGGAGCCTCTTTGGGCATCATGGTATTTTTGATGTACGTAACTTATTGTAGTATAACTAGTGTACTAGAATAATAGCAAGAGAGACTATAAGAAGGTAAAGCACACTGATATCGAAGGTTACTTTCATAGGATAATGATACTAAAATAAAGTGAGCTAATGGTACAATGAAAGGTCTATATTAAGAGTTGGACATGGGCACTCAATATAGCTTAATCCAAGTAAGTATAGTGTGCCTGATGTTGCTAAGACTCTTCACTTCGCCTCAAGTACCCGTGTGAGGTACTCTACACTCTGACATGGGTATTGGGTATGGACACAAGATACTTCGTTTAAAGCCAAAAACATGCAGATTTTTCAAAACAATGGCCGAGTTCAACATAGGTATGGGCACAAGACACTCTGATGCTTAGTCGAGCAACATAGGTGTGCCAAATTATGAAAAAATCAAACACCAACAGATATATAGCAGATATTTTGGTTCATTAAAGGGCCAATCTGGGACAAATTTGGTTAGCTTTTTCACTCTAGAGGTGAACTTCCCCTATATTCTGTTTAGATTTCCTTAAATTCTGATATATACATGGTTCACAATTTGGAGAATGGTACGTAGTAGTACTGCAATCCAGTATATAAGTACAAAAGATTGGTACCTGAGGGGTAGAGACAATCACATATCACTGCTTGCGGCCATTTTATTAATTATTTTTATTTAGATAACATGGGTATCCGGGCTTTGCCCATCTAATCCCATGGGCCCTGAAGTTAACAACAACAACAATAACAACCCAGTAAGTATCCCGCCTAGGGTGGGGTCTGGGGAGGTCCAGATGTACGCAGTCTTACCCCTAACTAGTCGCCTAGAAGAGAGACTGTTTCCGAATGAGCCCTGAAGTTAACGACCAGGAAAATCTCCAGTGGCCCTGAGGAGCGACCATTATAATAATTTCATGTCGAGATTTCATCTATTGTTCTTTTCATCAACTATTGTACTATTCAAACCTGCAGCATTACTGCTTCTCTTTTGCGAAAAAGTTGTCATGATTTACTTTAATAGCTAACTCTTTTTCCCAACATTTACATCAGAAATTGTAATTGAGTTTATCGTAACCAGTAGTTGAAAGAATAGAAGCGAAGATTTGAATAACAACAGGGCATGGTCTTGAACATTTGAGGGAAACCACAAAGGAGTCCCTATCTAGCCTTTTTTGAGTAAGTATTACCAATCACTTCATGATATATATTCGTGAATAAATTACCATGTCTAAGTTGTAAAACCATTGAACAGAGAGCTTTAAGAGATAATACCTATTAAGTAAAACCATCACTGATGAAAGAGCTTTTAAAGCAGCTGCTCCATGTTGCACACTTGATGACTCTTCATAAAATCCTTTAAGACTTGGGACATTTGAAACAACATACTGGCCAAAGTTTACATGGTTAGGGCTCTGGTCTGTATAATCAATAAGAAAACATCATGATTATGACCATACATCCCACTTAATGCCATGATTCTTGTATATGTAATAGCACTAAGGAGAGCAAATAACATACTTAACAGAACAATGTGACTTACATCCAGATAGAGTTTCAGTTGCTTTTTTCACAACATGTGATGTTTTATGCTTCGGAATTTTTGAAATATCAAAGAGGTCATCTGCAAATATTAAGCGCCTTGCCCTTTTAGGTTCAGCATTTAACTGAAGCAAGGCACATCCAATACGATTTAAAATAGAGGGATCCCGAGCAAACCATCCTGGATGATAGCAGAAACATGAACATGAGCAGAACATTAATCACTGTAAAATATTCAAAATTGTTAAATATAGTGAAAACAATATAAGAGCGTGTTGTGTGTGTCTTACTAATAACAGTGCTACCCGATTCAGTGAAAAGGATGTTTATTGAGGAAAACAAAAATATGCATTTTCTAAGAAGGATACTCTAAGCTTACCTTGAGTTAGATTACATAAAAAAATAAAGCTCATAGGGAAGCAGTGGCTTACCAATCGTGTCCAGACTTTGAGAATTTGGCAATACTCCAACCATAGATACAGCCCCATGGGATGGGCGAAATCCAAAAACACCACAAAATGAGGCTGGAATTCTCACACACCCAATTGTATCAGTACCTGAAAAATTTTAACACATGATAAGAAAATCACCTCATTGTCTTAGAGAATACCAAATAGCTCAAAAATATGTGCAACTCTAAGTTTTACTACCAGAATAATCTTCAAGCAGTTGTTTGCTTGCTAAAGCCAAGCAGATTAGGACTTTCGATGTAGGATTCAGTAAAGTAAATGACAACCCGCATCAACAACTGCCAGACAATCAAGATCAACCACAGGAATACAAGAAGATCTAAAAGATCCATATATGCCTCAGACAATTTAGCAGAAATACAAAGAATCTTCCAGGGAGGTAGCAGTCCTGCTGTATTAAGTTGTAATTATTTGAGATAGAGGAGATGCGCCTTCACTAACCAGCAATTTGTGCTAGGTACTTATACGACAAATGGCCAAGGTTATTAGAAATTTAGGACTTTAGGATCCCACCTCGGATTGTTGAGGGCCCACGAATGGAAACTGAAGGGTCGGATTGACAAGTATAAGATGCTTCGAATTCTTTTGAAGTAATTAACTCAGCAACTAGCAAGCAATGTACGCCATGAACCCCAATATGACACGAGAAATATATGAACTTCAGTCGTCACTTTAAGTTTCAGTTTAGGATCTGCACACATGATCTAAATATAAAATACCTGTGATCAAGTAGGGTTGGGAGATCCTATAAGATAAGGTTTTACTATGAATCAGGTCATCAGGGTCAAATAGCAATTACTGAGTACCAAAAGGGATTTGACAACCATGAGTCATCCAATTTGATGCCTATTTCATCCTTTCTTTGTTATTTCTACATGATGTACAATTTCTGAGCCTTCACATTTCCTCTCACCACATTTCTTCTTAGCTTGTCAGTTGAAATTGATAACCACTTCTAACTAGAAACTTCCACAGTTGTAGAAAAGTGAAATTTCGGGTAGCAAAATAGTGTGAACCCTAATGATAACAATGCTACATCAGTGTAATCTGAAGAACTGGGTTACCAAATAGTAAACCTATCAATTAAAATGTTTATTACCTAGGCCAATCCCGAAAATAGAAACTACAATGCTCTCTTCAGCACGACTCTGAAACAATGGATCCTACATCATACGATCAAGAGCTCAAGAATACACAAAAACAACACAAGAAACATGCAAAGCGCAAAAATGTAGGGAATAATGAGACATTGCAAAACAAAACCACTGGTCCACTTCTAGTTGCTGGTTTTGTCAAAATATAACGGATCAACATAATACAAAATGAAAAAAACCTGAGAGAAGTGATCATACCAAGAGCAAAATCAACGAGCTCAGCAGCAACTGCAACAGCTGAGCCACTAGATGACCCCCCTGGAATATGTTGTGGTGTCGACGGATTGACAGGAGTTCCATAGTGAAGATTTACTCCAGTAATCCTGAAAATACAACCCTGCTTCATCTCAACAAGCTTTTCCATTTGCAAGAGAAGGCGGCAACAAGATGATAACAATGAGGGTAACAACTAACAACAATAAGAGAAACGTAAAGAAGGAAGAATAAATGCACAGGAACATTACTATTGCACCAACTAGATTGGATATTATCTCATTTGGAGCAACATCAGTCTAAGTTAGGCAGCTAGCACAATTGGCATCAGTTAAAAATTTTAAACCCCGACAGCCCAGACAAATAACTCTCACCAATCATATGCGTAATTGTTTAAGCATTGTATTTGTATATAGACAGCATAGTCATCCACAGAAAATATATATTAGAAAAGTTGAAGACCAAGAAGCATAAGCTATATCATATCACCCAAGCTACAGTATCAGACTCTAATACAAGAATATAGCCACAAAGACATTCCCAACAGTGAAGCTCCATGTTCAATCATCTTTAATGTCTATGATAGGTTGGACCAGCTTGATGCCCTTCCCAGAAAACCCACAGATTTCCTTATCCTTCAAAACTTTTTCAATCTCACAAATTTGTCACCCTTCACTTCAAGACCAGGTTCAACCATCATCAACATTAATCCCCAAGGACAATATGTGAGCATCAAAATCAGTTGTCCGCACAAAACTTCATAAAACCGGGTTTTTCATCTCTCTGACACCATCAAAAGTCATAACCATTTTCACACTTTACAAATCCACTTTTTAAATCACAATTGAATACACTTCCATGTCCAATCCCAGAATCTATACACTTTCACCTGATCCACCATCCCGGTTTACCACTTGAGATCTTGCTCAAAAGCAATGTCATTTGCAATTACATCTAAAATCATACTCCTACCCAACAAAGTAAAACTTAAAGACACAACCATATATCGACAAACCCGTGAGCCAGAAATGCAGAGACTATGCAATTTCAACAATGCAGCATACCAATTATCAAGCCCCAGCTGACAGTCTGACACGGTGAAACCCCCCAAACCAAAATAAAAGACAAATTTCAGAGAAAAATAGAGAGAGAGAGAGAGAGAGAGAGAGAGAGAGAGAGAGAGAGAGAGATTACCCAAATGAAAGCTCATCCAAAACAGTGGACCCCACACAAGTAGCCCCTTTCTTCAACAAAACAGTAATAGCCAAAGCCGTCTTCTCTCCTTCCTCATGCGTTCTCTTCCATTCTGTGCTCCCAAACCCTGTCACTCTCCCCTTTATCTCAAATCTGCCACCAATATAACAAAAACCACCAAATTCATAACCCTAAACAACAACCAATTAACAAATACTACAAAAATGGCGCAAAGAGAGATGACGAAATCGAAACAACAAAAATGTGCACCAGCTATCAAACAATCACAACCTACAAATTAATAAAATCAACAAATCAATAAAATTAAAAAAAAATGGAAGAGAGGAGAGAGAAAATGACGAACATGTCTTTGACGGCGAATGTGAGGCGGTGGAGAGGTTGAGGAGCAGCGGGTGGCGGTGGTGGCGGTGGTGGCGGTGGTGCCGGAAAAGGTAGAAGTTTAAATTTCTCGACAAATGCGCCGAAATCTTTGATTTGTAGAAGGTTTTTACATTTTCTTTTTCTTCGTTGAGTTTCAGCTAGAACTACGATCCCTGCGATTCCTACACCGATCAAAACCCAGAACTTTGGATTGTTTGATAAGGTGATTTTTAGGGATTGAGACATGATCGAGGAAAATTGAAGGTGAAAATTAGGGCTTTTGGTAGGGTTTAAGGGGGGGAATTTATATGGGGGTTGGTTTTGACATGGTTTTGATTGATTGTTGTGCGAGGTTTTACAAGGGTTTAAGAAAATGAAAGGAAGCACCTGGAGAGAGAGAGAGAGAGAGAGAGAGAGAGAGAGAGAGAGAGAGAGAGAGAGAGAGAGAGAGAATGTGAGCCGTAGGATGAGTGATGTGTTGTGGGGCCTAATAGAATGAAGGGTGGATGTAAAGTGTGGACTAGTGAAAGTCATAAGTGTAGTTTATTAATCGTGATTAGTAGTCTTAATGATGATGATGATGATGATGATGCCAAAATGCTTAGAATCTTTTTTGGGTATTTATTGAATTATTTTTTCCACCTCCCTTTGAGTTTTTGATGGGTTTAGGGTCCATTTTATAAGAGAGGGAATAAAGACTTGTATAATGGAGAATAATTTTAGGATTTATAAATTAGGAGAATAATTTTGGTGGAAATGACATGATGACTTGTGAATAGGTTTGGGTATACTGTAACCAATTAAAATGGTTACTTAGAGTCCACTCAAAAACAGGTTAAGAAAAAAATGATTATCTAGAGTAACAAAGTCAAATATCGAATGTTATGAGATGGTCTCCTCCCACTATTTACCACAACAAATTTGATTTTAACGGATTGATTAACGTAATAGTAGGGAGATTCTTACAACCTGAGTTTTCAACGGTGACAACTCGTTATAATAGTAAAAACGATGACAATGAAAAATGGAGTTAAAGAAGTATTTGAAAATGATTTTTTTTTAATATATTTGTGGAAGGACAAAACGCTAGTTTTTGATTAATTAGAAAAAATATAATCATTTATTGGGAAATTAAATGATGATTGATGCAACAAAAAAAGAGAGGCTAATTTTAGAGTTGCTCATCAATTTGGTCATACGCTAACTGAATGGAACAAATACTGGAGTTTGATCTTTTAATACATTGGACTAACCAAAAAAAACATATTAGATCAATCAAACCTATATATTTTGTTTAAAGATTCAACCGCCATTCATCACATTATTACATAAAATGTAACTAATACATGGTCAATGCAATATTTGATCATGATCACAACCACCATTTGGTTATAGATATGAATAATATGATTATTTTTAAAACGTTTAAGATAATTGGTTTGAACTATCAATAATTAGTGTTTGTGGAACTAACCAATACCCCACATTTTAGGTTGACTTGAGATGAATTGTTCGGTCCATAAGCGACCATCAAAGTAAATAAACTAAATCAGAGCTCGCGAACTCGCTAAATGTAATACAACGCAATGATTAAATTAGAGCTCGCCACATCAGTTTCTGAATTGCTGAATGACGTGTCAATTTATTTATGACGTGTCAATTTATTTATGATGTGTCATGTGACAAATGGCCAGTAAAAGAAAAAGAAAAGAGAGAAAGAGAGAGAGAGAAAGTAGCAACAATCAGGCGTTAGGGGCCGTTTGGTTCACATAAGTGGAATGGATTTGGTATGAAACTTGAAACCTTCGGGTATGGAATGAGGACTCCGTACCTATTAAATGTTGTTTGGTTGTGAAAGGGTATGAAATCAATTTATTTATTTTCCTTTTTCATTTTTATCAAAAAACAGATTTTTATTTTTTAAAGTAGATCAATTAAAAAAATTAGAACCCATCCAATCCACCCAATTCTCTCTATCCTCCCCACTCCATTTTCCCGCCACCACCGACCTCAGACCTCACTACCACCTGCACAGAGAATATAGCGATGGGTTATGGGTGCTGGCCTGAGAAGTCACGGTGGAAGGTGGTTGTGGTGCAGGTGGTGCGAGAAGGTGGAGTCGAGATCTGGGCAGTTGTGGGAGAGTTTTTGGGTGGTTACTGTGGAACTATGTGGTGGCGCGGTGGCCGAAATGGGTGATGGGAGGTCTGACAGAGGAGGGCGGTGGAGGATGATGGTGGGTGGCCTCTTGGTGGTGATGTGCGGCGGAGTCGGGGTACGAGAGGAGTTGGTGAAGGTCGCGGTGGTCGGAGCTATAGTGGGGTGGCTGGGCCTGGTGCGGTGGCTTCAGTGGTTGGACAATCGGCGTGAGGGTGGTTGGAGGCAGAGTCCCAAGGAGCTGTAGTGGCGGTGGTGGGCCAGGTGGGTGGTGAGACTGGTGACGGTGATTGCTGATGAGAGAGAAAATGAAGTTTTGTTTTAATATACTTTTGTTTTAATTTGTTATGTTTTTGGTTGCAACAAAAAAAAAGAGATAAATGGCAAGGTATCAAATTGAGTCCTATGAGAAATGGGGAGATTGTAGTGGTGTTACTTTGGGGGGAACTTGAATCCTGAGGCATTCAAGTGGAGGAGTCCAAAATACGCAAACAAACACTAAGAAAGGATTCAATGATTCCATTCCCTTACATTTCATCCAACCAAACACCCCCTTACAGAAACATAGTGGAGTTTAATGACTCCTTCATCCCCTTCCCTTCATTATCTCAAGTTGTACTTTACAAATCCAGGAAATTAAGTAGTAGCTAATTTTTCTCTCATAGTGATGAGCCAACAAAAAAATAAAAAAAGCTCATTATTCACTCATGAATAGATGATGGAACTACACACCATCAGCTCATCTCCTACCTTCCCATATGTTCAATGTTCGTATCTGGATCTCATCGTCGTAATCCGCCATCTTTCCGGCATCGTGTACAACCAATCCTCATTTTGGTAAGGTTCTTCGTATTTCTCTTTGCGATTGCTAATAGGCATTTGGTATCTACACCTCCTCTATTTAAAAGATAACCTTTCCAAAACCATATACCGCTTTACATTGTTTTCTCTGAACAGTTATACCAACTTGCATGTTTAAAATTATTTAATTTAATTTTTAATTAAAAAGTTACGCTGAAAAAGAGAAAAATATCAAAATAATATTAGAAATCACTTTAAAAAATTGGAAAAAATTATGAGACCTCACTATAATAGTAGAGAGGGTTTTGGTGTAGGTTTGGTGGCACAGAGTGATAGAGAGTCATGCTCGGTACCCAAAAACCGTGGATTAGACACTCCCAGTGAATAACTTTCATAATGGTAGGCGCTTCATGTCGCGTCCCTTGCCTTCCTTCGTCCACACGCCCTCTCTCAAACAACTACTCACTAAAGAGCCTTATTAGGTTTAGTGGTTTTAACAGGAGTAGACATGCCTAGTGCATAACTTTCGTACTATGTTTTGAGAGCTTGGAGAATTATTTTTCAAAAGTTTCATCTCAAACTTTTCCAGTATATTATTAAGTTAAGGAACAATATATTTTTTTCACAAATTGTAGCTTTTTAATTTAATTTTTAATTAAAAAAATACGCTGAAAAGTAGAAATAATATAAAACAAAATTAGAAATCACTTCAAACAAATTTGGAATAAATATGAGACCT
Organism: Tetragonia tetragonoides; assembly: GCA_038025085.1. Lineage (NCBI taxonomy): Eukaryota > Viridiplantae > Streptophyta > Magnoliopsida > Caryophyllales > Aizoaceae > Tetragonia > Tetragonia tetragonoides. Next base: position 49,779,620 of record CM076145.1, read on the forward strand.
CACTATAATAGTAGAGAGGGTTTGGAGGTAGGTCTGGTGGCACGAGCTAGTGGGGAGCCATGTTCGGAACCCAAAAACAATGGATTAGCCTCAGATGTCCAGTAAGAGGCCTTTCCAAGCCTAACCAAGGACCCAATAACCTATCTCGAGGACCTCCCATGTCCCTTAGGATTGTCTCGGGCGATATGGTGCGCTCCACCTTCATTCCGGAGCCTCCCGGAAGCTCAAAAAACGTGGATAATAGCCTTCATTTTCGGCTTCCCGGGGCTCGGGTGTCATTTTTGCCCAAATTTCTTCTGGGAGTATTTCATGACCCTAGAGGGCCATCTGTGCTCCAGGAGGGTCATCCGGATCCCCGAACTTCTATATAACCCTTGCCTTTGGTATTCCGACTCTTACACCAATGTCCGGTAAAACGCCATTCCAAAGTTATCAGAGACCAGATAACCTACCCCGTGGACCTCCCATGTCCCCTAGGATTGTCTCGGGCGATGTGGTACAAAAATATCCACCTTCATTCTGGCGCCTCCTGGAAGCTCAAAAAACGTGGATAGCCTTCGTTTTCGGCTTCCCGGGGCTCGGGTGTCATTTTTTCCCAAACTTCCCCGGAGGGTCTATCATCACCCGAGAGGACCCTCGGTGCCCCGAGAGGGTCATCCGGATCCCCGAACTTCGATATCACCCATGCCTCGGGTGTTCCGACTCTTACACCAGTGTCACGAAAAACGCCCTTCCAACCCTATCAGGGACCAGATAAGCAACCCCGGGGGCCTCACATGTCCCCTAGGAGTGTTCCGTGCGATGTGGTGCGAAAATATCCACATTTGTTTTAGGGCCTCCCGGAAGCCCAAAAAACGTGGTTATAGCCTTCCTTTTTGGCTTCCCAAGGTCCGGGTGTCATTTTTTCCCAAACTTCTCCGGAGGTCTATCATGACCCTAGAGGGCCCTCGGTGTCCCGGGAAGGTCATCCGGATCCCTGAAATTTGATATCACCTATGCCTTCGATGTTTCGGCCTTACATTGGTGTCCCTTAAAAACGTCCTTACAACCTATCAAGGACCAATAATGGACCCCAGGGGCCTCTTATGTGCCCTAAGGGTGTCCCGTACGATGTGGTGTGAAAATTTGCACCTTCATTTAGGGGCCTCTTGGAAGCTCAAAAAACGTGGATTATAGCCTTAATTTTCGGCTTCTTAGGGCTCGGGGGTCATTTTTGCTCAAACTTGTTCAGGAGGTCTATCGTCACCCTAGAGGACCTCCGATACCTCATGACTGTCATCTGGGTCTCCGAACTCCGATTTAACCTATGGGACATGGGACATGGCGCTCACTGGGCGCTCGAACATGAGACATGAGCCACCCAGATTTTGTTTCAATAAATTTTTGATGTACTTAGTTCATTTCGATCCGTTGTCTACTATGATTATAGATTTGGTAAAAGAATTGTATTAAACAATATTCTCAAGTTTGTTAATAAAAGGTCAATAATCGTTTCCTAAACACTCAGTCAAATATATATCACAGTTTACAGTATGACTAATCATAATAAGTAGACTTATTATGCAACAAACAATGTCATTTAGGGTTAGATATATAGACCATGTTTTCATTCTCAACTCTAATGCATTGTAGGCTATGGCACGACGATGAATGTTTTAATTTGTGGTCTTGGAATTTGTTTTTTTCCACCAAACTATATTGTACCATACTGTACTAAACTGGACTAAACCAATAATTATGTAAGTGAAAAAAACACACATTTATGTCCTAGGTTCAATTCCTCATAGCCAATTTCTAGTTGATATGGTATTATCTTGTTTACTAGTGTATTACACTTTACCCCTCACATCTACATGTAAAAAAAAACAATGGTTTTGAATAAACCCCTTTGTTTGGGGACCTAGACCAAAGATGCCTTGTGGCTTGTGCAATTGGGTATTGTGGGTTGGGTCCATTGTTGACCAAAAAGAAATCTCTCATTTTGGTTTCACAAAAAGCATGAAACGCCACCAAAGTGCGTGCCCACACGGGTGTAGAAAATGGGAGCTCTCATTTCTCTCTCTCTCTCCTCTCTCTCCTCTCTCTCTCTCTCTCTCTCTCTCTGTAAGAAAGAAAGAACTGCTGCTACTAGGAAAGAGAACAGAAACAGCTGTATTAGAGTCCTTGACATATCAAACAAAAACAGTGGTATTGGTGACATTATTAATTTCATTAAACAAAAGAAAATATACGACAAAGTCAAAGTTTTTGGGCAATACCCCCCCATATGCTCGTGTGAAGAAATCCTCTAGCTAGCCTCCAACCTGAGGCAAAGCCAGCCAATTTTCTCTCTCCTCAACCAAACCTCTAACCTTGCACTATCAGTTACAAAACCCTTTCACCAGCTTTTTGATTTCCTTTCAGCTTGAACAAGCAAACTCTCTGGATCACTAAGAAAGTTTTAATCTTTTGCTGTTTTTGTTGGGTTTTTTCAGGATTTGTGATTTGGTGAGTGAATTTCTCAAATATCCATGTTGTTATTTTGCTAATAATAATATTTTCTGTACCTGTTTTTGTGTATTGAGACACTGTTTTATGACCTTTTGCTGTTTCTTTTTTTTTTTTTTTTTTTTTGTTACCCTGCTGTATTGATGATCAAAATTGTTGGCGATTGTTTTTGATGATACAGTTTGGTGAAATTTTTTGGAGGATCATTGGTGGAAAGGGTCGGTAGAGTAGGTAGATGTTGAATAAAAGTAGCAGAAGGTGATTTTGGAGCTCAAATTTTATGGATAGTTTATGCTGTTTCAATTCAGTCTCTCAGGTAAGGCTTACTGTTTATGTTGTCCCTATTTTGGTGAGATTATTTAATTTTTCTCTAAGCTGTAACTTCAGGATGCCTGAAATTTGTTAATTCATGCTTTAACTTTTAAGCAAATGGTGGCATATGCATGGATTAGGTTTGGTTTGGTTCTGTGATGAATTACTTAGAACTGGAGGTTGTCTTTTTGGATGAAGCTGAATTAGGGTTTAGTTTGGGCCTTTCTTTCTTTTTTCTTTTTTCTTTTTTTTGGAGGGGGGGGGGGACAAGGAAGAAAATTTTAGTTTGTCAAGAAAAGAGATGCAGATTTGTGTATCTGATTTAGTGTAATTGGGAGAGCATATGACATCTACTTGATATGGAAGAATATTTTCAGGATTTGTGAAAGACAGGCTGTCCCTTGAGTGGTGAGCTATTGAATCTCAGGGTCTTGACTGGCTCTCATTAAGCCCCGTGTTAGCCTTTCTATGGAAAGTAAACAAATTTGATGAACAAAACCCGTCCACTGAAGGCAAAAACACATATTCAAGGAAAGCAACAACAGTGACAACAGCGCTTAAATTGGATCCTACCATTAACAAGGTCTAGGGAGGTTAAAATGCATGTGCTTTACCAGTGACAAAATCCCCTATTAAAGAGATTCCTCCCATAAGAACTTCGGGTCTTGGAGAAATTGTCAGGCTCATTGTGCTATACTGATATATGAAGATCCACAAGCTCTTATTTGTGGACTGTGCCCATGCGTCCCTCTCATAGATGCCGTAGTTCAGTTGATCCATGATCTCCTGATGTTTGCTTGTTTTTGCAAGCTGTGAATGGTCAGAAAACAGTCCCATGAGGCCCTGGAAATATGTGACGGAAGCTTATAGGACTCCTGTTTACTTATGTGGAGAATTTGTATCACCTTACTGAAGTGAGAAGGAAAGATAGCTCCAGTCACAAGATATTAGGAATGAACAGTTTTGTAAGATATTTATCGTGCTTACTTGTTTGAATATCCGTTGAACGGATGGTCATCAACTGTTGGAAAAAATGTTCAAAATTGAATCCACTGTTTTTTGGGCAGTTCATAGTCAATGTTGGCCTCACTAGCATGAAAGGAACATTCACGTATGTAGAGTCTCACTGTTCTTCATTAATCACATTAAAATTGGAATCCTCACACGATTTGAAATGTTGGAAGAAAGAGAACAGTTTAGGGGAACGTAGGGGACGAGAATATAGAATCCAATAAGGTAGGGATTAAGTAAGTTACTGATTGACAGATTTGGTGAGGGGTAGAAAAGAAAGGAGGTTATAGTGGGCTGGAGAGTGTTGTCTGTGTTGGATTTTTGGGGGGCAATTGAAGGGTGGGATGCTGCAGGAGGGGATACAGGAATTGACCATCGTTTGTGCCTTTATGACGTGTTGTGGGAAATTGGGAGTAAGACGCTGGTTAGACGTAGTTTTATTTTGGATAATTTTTATGCATGAATACTATGTCTTCGACTCTTTGTCAATAGAATTGGCCTGGAGTGGTAATTAAACAGTTTGAGATGGCTGAACATGTATTGAGCTGGTTTTCATGCATAATTTGAGTTTTGAAGGTATAAGAGGAAAAAGAAAATGAGTGTCTCTACCTGCGATTTTGGGTCCAAGACATTGGGAAATTTTTCCTCGGTTGAAAAAGTTTTTTGAGACATTTTGACGCAAATAGTAACAGTCAATTATGGACAGCGGCAAGGTTGCTCAAACATGGTTGGAGACCATTTGCTCAAGTCTCTAAGACATAGTTTATGGAGCAATAAAAACTAATATTTGTGAACTGAGCCATAAAGATATGATTATCTGGATAACGCAGATGATGAAGCTTATTTGCAATCCTGGCTGTTGGGCTCAGAGTGGTCGCATATAAATTAGGTGTCATAGATGTATAGTAATCCGTATCAGTCAAGGGAGAAAAAGCCCATTAAATAGGAAAGCCTCATTATTGTGTGAAGCTGAGTTCTTAGTCTGCTTGTTTGTTTGTGCTCCCAATATGCATCAATCTGTCAAATGTCTTGGACCCTCTTGGAAGTTTCATCTTTCATGAGTAGTGAACTAGTGATTCCAACAGGCCCGGAAGTTCTCTTCTGAAAAATACTTCGGGTCATGAATGGTTTGAATTCCTTGGCTATTGTGTGATCAAATTTATTCATAAAATAACAATCTTAAATAAGAGAATGGACATACATTTCCATTTACATATATTCGATGTGTATCTTTAGTCAACGCCTCACTGAGTACTCTGTTTTATTTATGTCAATAAAAAGCCTAGGTCATATGCATCGTGTATACATGAACTATAAATGCGAGTCTCTGCTTACATTTGGTTCTTGTGTTTTATCCATGCATTCTGGTTTTGCACATGATGCATATTTTCTTGTTTTCTGGACCAGCATAAGACAAATCATAATTAAATTTGAGTACTTACTCTGATTGTTTGGGATGTTTTGTTATTATGTAAAAGTTTTTTCATTTAAGATTTCTATGTGTCTGCTAGTAAAAGGTTTTACTTTTTACAATTTAGTTTGTAGGAGGACGTTCTTCTGGTAGCTCTGGCAAGGGCAGAAGTCATCAAGGTCCTGCAAAATATGGATTCAGTCTAGTGAAAGGAAAGGCAAACCACCCCATGGAGGATTTTCATGTTGCTAAATTTGTGCAGGTCAATGGACATGAGCTTGGGCTCTTTGCCATATATGATGGCCATTTAGGTGATACCGTACCTGCTTATCTACAGAAGCATTTGTTTGCCAATATTCTCAAAGAGGTGGGCGCTGAGACTGAAAAGCTTAAAAATTTCTTCATTAACAATCTGATTGGAGGCACAAAATTACAGATTTGACACACATTTGTGCTCTGTACAGTTTCATGTTTTACATATTTCCACTTCTCATCTTTATTGTGCTTGGAGCAGTTACAGCCAAAAGGATATTTGTTTCTTTATGTTGTGCAAGCATTGATGCTAGTAGCTCACGCTTTGATTATCGATAAACAGGAAGATTTTTGGTCCGATCCAAACAGGTCCATTTCGAAAGCCTATGAGAGAACTGATCAAGCGATTCTTTCCCACAACCCTGACCTAGGGAGAGGTGGGTCAACTGCTGTCACTGCTATTTTAATTGATGGACAAAAACTATGGATAGCAAATGTTGGAGATTCACGAGCAGTCCTTTCTAGAAAAGGTCAAGCAATACAGATGTCTACTGACCATGAGCCTAATACAGAACGGGGCAGCATCGAGGAAAAAGGCGGCTTTGTCTCAAACATGCCAGGTATGTAGGCATATAGTATAACCTTTCCTTTTCCTCATAACCGGCCACTTGTTAATGACTTCTAATGCTTACTGATGTGCCTCCATTGATAGACCAGCTTTAACTTCTATGGTTTGATTTAGCTTCCGTTCCCATTGTCTCACTTCATGTAATATTGTTTTTTTTTTTTTTTTTTTTTTTTGGGCCACTGTCTACTTGTAGCGTAATAGTAGTAGGATCCCAAAACTGATTTGTCATATCTGGGTTTAATCATGGGATGTCTGTTCAAGATTGAGTAATTGACCAAGCCTCCATTTCATCCTTATGTCAGGAGACGTCGCCAGGGTAAATGGCCAACTTGCAGTTTCTCGTGCCTTTGGAGACAAAAACCTCAAGACACACTTGCGGTCTGATCCTGATGTAAGAGTTGCTGATGTTAGCCCCGATACTGACATTGTAATATTAGCTAGTGATGGTCTATGGAAGGTAACTATCTCTCCTCTCCCTATCTGCTGCTTGCTATAGGACCAGAAAATGCCGCCTCTGAACAAACAACCAAAGAATATGGATATTCATAATATTATCTGTAGGCTGACGTCAATATGCAGTCAATAAGTAATCGTTTAGCATGGGACTACCAGGGTACAAACTAAAGCTGTTTAGGACTGATGATAATCTCTTATAACCAATTCAGGTAATGTCCAATCAAGAGGCAGTAGACATCGCAAGAAAGGCCAAGGATCCTCTCAAGGCCGCCAAGCAATTAGCAACAGAAGCTCTGGATCGAGATAGCAAAGACGATATCTCTTGTATTGTAGTCCGTTTGTGAGGATGAAGCATTCGACCTGGGGAAGGGGGAATGAATTTGTAAATTTGGGGGGGCTTCTATATACAAGCATCTATCTGATTCTACAGGTCGAATCGGGCTTAAAGGTTCTAGCAAATATTTATTTGTTTTCAGGATATTACAAGCAGCTTTACTTGCCGGCTTCTGCCTTGTAAAAATGTGGGGGAAGAAAAAGATATTCTTGGTGTAAGGTGGTGTGGTGTTTGATAGTTGCAAAAATTCCTTTGATATTATGTAGAATTCATAGTCATTTTTCTCTATCCTTCGAGTATGTAGTGACTACTTGTCCATGTTGGAATTCAAGTTTACTCCATCTGTGTAATAAAATCTTATTGAATTATGCGTTGATTGCAGTTATAGAGGTAAAACTATCTTCAGGCTTAGTCTCTAGTCATGGATTTTGCGTATGTTTAATTTGTCAGGATATGACTCTCGATGGTGATGTCGACAAAAGAGGTATATTTTTGGTCCAATTTCTCTAATGAGCCGGCCAAGTGCACAATGATATCACTTTTATCAAAATCACTTTTCAAGTCATAATGGTGATATTTTCTACCCTTTTCTTTTTGTTTACATATATCACGTCTCACTATTTGTATGGTGGTTACCCTTAAATTGTATTCACTATAACTATGCGCTGTAGCCGTCGATCCCAATCTCAATCGTTAGTTGGTTTGACTAAATTGGAAAAGACTCATTCCGATTTGAACTACCCAATTTAGATTAATTTTTTTATGTTAATTTGGTCATAGCCAGTTATACTATCGGTCATAACAAGTTGACTATATATTTATGACCGATTAAAGAATTGGTTAGAACCACTAGCCAATTATTTTAATTATTATAGTTGCAACCAAAGTACAATAAATGATATGATTTAACCAAGATAGTGATCAACAGCGATTGTGTAAAATTGTGGTGGCTACATTAATTCCGATAACCATCATATAAGCTCTTTATATGAGTAAGAGCGAGCAATTATGATTTAAGAGAGGGACTGTGAGTTTCTTAAACCCAGCAACATAGTTTTCCTCTACTTATTATAAGTAGAGATAGTGATACTTGTCATTTTCTATGTCAGCTGGAGAACAACTGCAAAGAGCATTCCAACATAAGAAATCTGGTTGGGGTTAAGTCAACATGAGCATGACACGTGGCAGCATTGTTTTCACGTGGCTTACCTTAAACGCCATCACGTGTAATTAAATATTTCTGGTTTTAACCTCTTTTTTTTCCCTTGATCTTCTCAACGGTTCATCACACTTTTTCAGCAAAACTTTTAATTTTCTTCTCATGTTTTTGCCTTTATCAAAAATTTCACTTTCATATTTTACGCTTAAATTAGTTATTTATATTTTTTTTTGAGTTTTGAGCAACGAGGTTTTAATGCGAGAGACGAAAGATTTAATGGTGATCGAGGGCACTGGTAATTATGGAGTAACAAGTGATCATTATTGGTGGATTAATCTTAATGGGGTGATTGAAGGCTCAAGAGGTTTGCAAGAGGGTGTCTATTATACCCTTTGTGCTTGCTATGCAATAGTAGCCATGGTTGCCTTGGTACGTTTTTTTTTTTTTTTTTTTTTTTTTGTGGGTTTTACCATTTTTTATCATATCCCTTTTTGCCCAAATGATTGTTATAATGTGATCATGATTATGATGCTTAATTACTTGCTTAGATTTCTTAAGAACTGATTTGGGGTGACATTCATATTTCATAGGAATGTGTTGATGGTTTTGTTGTTGCATTATGATATATAATTGATAGGTTACTTTGATCGATGTATTTTAGGTGACATGATCAAAAGCTACGAGAAATTGAGGGTAGTGATTTATATGAAGTTCTTATGAAAAAATTTGTTGGCATTTGCTAAAAGGCCCAAAACCCTGTTCTGTTTCAGTTTTAAAGGGTGGTCACTTTGCGTTGGAGCTTATTTAGAGTTTTGTAGGTGTTATTCTGTTACTTACATAAGGTGATCATATTCCTTGGCCAGCTGTCCCACTCCAGCGCGGGGAAATAGTCATTGTGGTCGACGGTGGATACCCTTGTGTGAACCAAAGAGACATTAACTGTAATACTGCCAGTAGATTTGACCCTAGGTGCCTCCAAGAGACATTGGGGTAATGATAATGATAAAGATTGAAAGTGAGTTCTAGTAATTTCCTTCATCCAAATTGTCAACAATTTCTAATATGAAGTCAGTTGAGTTGGTTGTTGTAACAAAAGCAACAAAACTATAGCAGACTGGAGGAAAGATGAGAATGCTTAATAATGTTCGGTTCGTATATCTTCTTTGAGAGTGAAAAGTTAATTAAAATGTTAACATCAATCAAATAAGCTTTTCTGGTATTACTTGTGTGACATTTCATACCTTGAACTTTGTCAAATTTTCAGGTGCAACTAGTTCGCATACAGATGAGAGTACCAGAATACGGATGGACAACCCAAAAGGTCTTCCACTTGATGAATTTTCTTGTAAATGGATGTAAGCAAAGCATTCAGTTTCTGTTTCTATTGATTACTGGATAGCAATACGCCTAGTTTTGGCTAAAGAAAATCATGTATTGGATCTTGGACAGTGAGGGCCATTCTCTTCGGACTTTTCAAAAGAGTGTTCCATATCAGACCACACGTATGTTTCTCTTAACAATTGCTTACTTTGCTCTGATTACACGCTATGTTTGGCTTTCATAATGTATATCCGTTAACAGGCCATGGAGATAATCCTGCTTGACCTTCCCAGCCTTCTCTTCTTTTCCACCTACACGTTGCTCGTGTTGTTTTGGGCAGAGATTTATCACCAGGTTCTTCTGACCTTCATGTAGCTTATTGATTACTGGTGGACAAAGTTTAAGTTGATTGGTGTATAATTTTGTCATGCTTCTTATTTATCATTCTGCAGGCAAGGAGCCTTCCTACTGAAAGACTTCGGCCTTCTTATTACACTGTAAATGGAATAGTTTATTTCATCCAGGTGCGCATAGTTTATTTAGGCCTACCCTTAATAGCAATTTGACCTGCTTTGGCCAGTGTTTTGATTTGATGTGTAATGATTATAGATAATTATCTGGATTTTCATGAGGCTGAGCAGAGGTCACGCTGCTCTGGACGCAGCAAAGATCTTCTTGTCAGGTAAATGTCTTTACATTTTTTCATGATTTATAAGTCGCAATGCCTTGGCTTTGTATGTTCATCGACAAAGGATACTGCGGTATGATAGATTGGACGCATCTGATTTTGTTATACATTCAATAGAATTTATGTTCCCTCCTAAATACAAGACTGACTCTTTTGTCCCATCTTAGTGTTGCTTCATTGTCAACAACATATAGCCCAAGTGTTGAGTTGATGTATTGTTGTCTGGTGATGCAGTTATTTCGTTTGCTGCCGCTTTGGGGTTCTTGATATATGGTGGAAGGTATTACTTTCGGATCTTGTGAATATGAAGTGAATTGTCCCGTTAATTTTGAGCACTGAGGACGTCTTATATGCTCATTTCAGCCATATTCCCAGCACTGATTATCCTGCTTTATAGGTTGTTCTTCATGCTGAGGCGATTTCCTATTGAGTCTAGAGGCCGCCAAAAGAAACTCTATGAAGTAATATTCTGAACCTGTTAGTTTCTGATTCTAATTCATTAAATAGGTCTATTTCTGAAACAAGCCATAAAAGCCTTGATCTTTTGGGCCTTATGCAGGTTGGCTGTGTGACTGCAATATGCTGTACCTGTTTCCTTGTCAGATGCTTTGTGGTCAGTCTTTAGTTCAACTTGCTCTAGGAAAAATTCTTCTAATCATGAACTTTCACGAGTTTCAACGAAGGATTTAATCACGAGAAATAAAAAAAAAAGCTTTGTTATGTCAGGTTTTGAGTTCCACGTTTGACGATGATGTTGATGTCGATGTCATGGATCATCCCATTGCAAATCTTTTTTATTACATGGTAAAGTTTCTACTCTTTGAAGTGTTGATGACATAGTAGTATTAGACTAAAGAAAATATACAGCATCCTTGTGTTTTGAAGCACTGCTTGCCATGCAAAGGAAATTAAATTCTTCCTCTTCAATTGCAGGCGGTTGAGATTGTTCCATCTGCCTTGGTACTATTTATACTTCGGAAGCTACCTCCAAAACGCGTTTCTGATCAGTATCATGCTATCGAATGAAACTGATAGCTATTGGTTTCTGTTCTTCTTCCCTTCTTTTTTGTTTTTTCGAGTTGCTTGCGGTGGTCAATGAGGGTTATTGGTTGGAAATGGCTTTAAAGAGTGTCATAGTTCATTCTATATGAAATGAGAAAGTATATGTTATGTAGGTTTCGTGGCGATCAACCATTTTTCCACTTGGTATAATTGCTTGCATATAATTCTTGTAGAACTGAATTGAGTTATGTTAATTGTCTTCTTTGCCCTTTTCGTTAAAGGATACTGAATCTGGACTCGGTGAGACTCGGTTCTGATGTGTGTTTCTATTGTTGCTGTGGATGGGTGAGTTTTTTTACTGCCTTCCAAAAGTTTTCATATTCTTATGTTCATTTGTAGCAGGGATTGATCTTCAAGTATGTATAGCGTATAGGTGTCTGTTCTGTTAAACAATTACAAGCTTCTTACAATGCCAGGTTAGTCTTAAGACAGCAAGTCACTGGAATATGTCTGCATATTCTTGGATCTGTTTCCCTTTTTTTTTTTTTTTTTTTTGGTTCACGGCCAAGGGTATTCACCGTCGACCACAGTGACTATTTTCCCGTACTGGCTTATACGCACCTCAAAGGGTGGGACAGCTGGCCAAGGAATTTAAAGCTGCTCCATGCCCAAGGCGAGATTCGAACCCTCGACCTTGGTTAAGGATGGATGAGTCCCTACCACTCAACCACACTTACTTGGTTTCCCTTTTTTTTTTTAAATAGTCAGATTTGCATGACCATTTCCTAGAATTTTCAGACACTCTAATTCCTTTTGTGAACCCCATGCATCCTTATAAATCCTGTTCCATGAAGATTCAATTCAATCAAACTTCCACCTTTAGCAACTCTGACATAAAAATTTCTTCTGTTTTGATCTTCTGAAACAATTTTGGTATATGTCTTGCTCAGCCTTCACAAGATATACTATAATATGTGCAATCATAGCCTTCATCTTGGTGGGCATACCCATCATTGTTTACGAGGTCGTTGTCAAGCCCCGGAACCCCACCTTCACCCTCGAAAATGCCTCGGTCACCGGCTTCAACCTCACATCCGATGGCCACCTCACGTCGTACTTCAATGTTGTGATTTGTGCCAACAACCCGAACCACAAACTGAAGCTCAAGTATAGCGGCGTTCAAGTCTCAATTGTCAAGGACAAGCAGAATGTGACCCAGGATACGGTGCCTGGCTTTACCCAACGCAAAAGGAACGTCACCATGATAAGGGCTGAACCCGTCGCACTTAACGTGAAACTCAACAAAGGTCCACTATTGGATTTCGAGCTCGAAAGCAGAGTTGGTTACCTTGATTTCGACGTTTTTATGACGGCCAGGTTGAATATAAACAACCTAGAGGTTAATTGTCATGCTGTGGTTAATTTTATTTTATTTTTTGGAAAATGGCTTGTCAGTAGCTGATAAGCCACATTTGACTATTTATGCACAATATCCTGTCACTTTGATAAAAAACAGAAAGACCTTCCTTTTTTTTATATATTGCTACTTCAAATTTTCCCAATTCAAAGGCAAAAGCATATGTCACATACTTATCAACGTTGGTATTATGCAATGAACGTTGAGCAATGACATTTGTTTACATCTTTATTAGAATAAAGCGAAAAAAAGGGTTAATAAATTTGCGTACCAAGTCAAAATATCGCTTAGTCCACAAAAAAGGATTAAAAATGTAGGAAGGATGACGATTACTTGGAAAGTAAATGTATTAAAATCAAGAAAATACAAAAATAAAAATAAAAAATCGAGGAAACATTCTCTACTCCAATTGAAACGAAGTTATGTGGTTTGGTGAATTATGAGTAATCAAAAACTCATGAACTATTTGGTTGTTCATACTCAACACTAATTTGCAAATTATAATATTTACCAACTTCATGTCTAGATGACGCAATAAAAATGGCCTCCATCAATACTGTCAATTGTCATAGTACATTATTTAAAGGTAAGAATGAAAGGGAAATGGAAGATGAAAATAGGTTGCTCTATCTATTACTAAATCACTAAATGTCCCTCTTTGCACAGCTCAAATGATTAGGACATTTCAAGCTTTAATTTAGTGACAAATCCTTCTTGTGCTATTACTAATTGAGAAATTTAAGCTCCACCACTGTTTTTTTTCTTTTTTTCTTTTTTTTTCCCGATTCACTATAGATAATGATCACAAGTTCATAACCATTCTGTTTTTTCGGTTGATTTAAGTAATATTGATCCGTTCACCTTAATTTTCTGCAAATACATCAGAATCCAATTTAACATATTCTGCTCTCCAAAACAATATTACAGTGTATCTATAAAATACAGTAAATGAAAATAAAATACACTGTAAATATAAATAGATAAAATGTCCAAATAGTATTGCATTAATTAATTAATTGTTAGTTAATTCATTAATTATATCATTAAAAGTCTAATCTGGAAATGTAGCTTGATAATAATCTCAAAATCAAATGATGTGAGTAGCCAATAGCCATTCTTAATCTCAACTTCCCGTTGTGGCGGTGAACAAAAACAAAAACCCATCGCCAAAGGATTTCTTTTTTCTTTTTCTTTTTCTTTTTCTTTTTCTTTTTTGATACGCACTTCTTCAGTCAACGAGGTAGAGAGAAAGAGAGGAGAGAGAAAACAACAGAGAGAGAGAGAGAAAACACAGAGAAAGAGCCACAGCCACTATTTCCTTCCATCAATTTTCATCATTATATCTCTCATCATCATCCATCTCTTAAAAAAAACTAAGAGAAACACTTTGGTGCTCGTTATATTAGCAAATTGATTTGTTATATGGCCCCATTCTGATGATAATAAAAAATAATAAATAAATAAAATAAAATAGTGGGTTTTGATTAATTGATTTGGGACAAAATTGGGTGGAAAATATTTGAGGAGAAAATTCGAGGGACGAAGAAAATGGGGGCTGCAGGCTCGAAATTGGATAAAGTCCTCGGTGATTTTCCTGAAGGTGAACGATATTTTGGGCTCGAGAATTTCGGCAATACTTGTTACTGTAACAGCGTCTTGCAGGTTTGTTTTTTGTTTTTTTGATTTTTTCTATTTGATTTTGGTTGATTTAGGGTTTTATATCTTTAATTTTGTTCGATTATATAGACTTGGTTGGAATTTGTTGAGTGCGATTTGATTTTATAGTGGTTTGATTGGCGTTAGGTTTGGTTGAATTTGGATTTGTTGATATTTTAGTGTGTGAGAATCAAACGTTTTATAATTTAGCTAGCTTGATTGATTGATTGATTCATGAGCTGATTTAGGTGTAGTGTTGATTTATTCATCATTACTCAAGTAAGGGATGGTTTTCTACAATTTGAATTAGGAAAATATTCTGGGTTTGTGAATTTTTATGATAATTCGCCTGTTGTGGTTAGTTTTAGACAAGTGTGAGTGTATGATTGAAAGAACGGAGACAAGAAGTGAAAAATGGGTGAAGATTGATTAGGTGAAGTGAAGAACAACACATGAACATTAGGTTAAGAATCATTTTTTTGTGGTTGAATGCAAATGAATGTGTTTTTCATGGTAATGGAAAGGTTGGTTGACTGAACCTTGGGTGATGCAATTTATTGGGTGGACAAAAGTGTTTGTTTGATTTAGTGTTCATACATTGTCTAGCTGTGGAAGTTGTAACAAAAAAAACTCAAACTTGTGTGTTCTAATGTTTGAAGACGGGGTGACCTAAGAAAATCGAACTTTTGTGGTCTGATATTGAGGATGGTGTGAAGCTAGGAAGCTCGGCTCGTCTGATACCCTCCCTAGGTAGGTGTTATGAGTTATGACAAGTGGTCAAGACATTATATGACAGACATTGAAGAGATATATTCGACTTTTCACTTGGATGAATGGTGCTTCCCTGTGTTTGTGTAGTGTCTGTATCTACGTTTATGTATGGGTGCTCTATTAAGAAGTATGGGATCTTAGTCATGCTGCCTGATGGTAAGGTTTATATGGTTCATAGTTTTTGAGAATGTGCTGTCCCAAGATGTTGGTATCTGCGTGTAGGGTGGTGGTCTGGTGCAAAGTTTTGTTCCTGTTTGTGTGCTATGGAGAAAGGAATTGGTCTCGAGTATTGAGAGGATAATGTATAGTGGCTATTAAAGATTCTGGTGTTTCCCTTTTTGTTTGTATGTGCTGTGTTTTGTGTGTGTGGGGTGGGGGGGGGGGGGAGGGGTAATAAAGAAACTGTTCTCTGGGAAACAATTGAAGACAACTCTATGCATCATAATCTTGGAAAACAAAGTCTGAAAAATCAATTACAAAATATATTACTGAGATTGCTCCCACAGCTGATGACACTATTCAAGAAATAATTCCCTGCTCAAGTTGCCGCTTCATAAGGTGTGAGGAGTATGGTCTTCAAGAGTACTTTTGTCGCAAGTCACAACCAATTTAATGGCAAATAGACACTTGAATTTTCCCAGGGGAGAATATGGGAATATTTCTGAAGATATTAAAGGGTTACTTCAAGACAGATAAGGTAGGACGGATGTACGAAATTGAGCGTGAAGATGTCATGTGAACGTGAAAATGGTGGTTGTCGTGAATGCTATTGAATGTTTGATCATAGTCAGTATGATGTTTTGAGGAGCAAGTTCTCCCTCTCTAGCTGGAAAGTTTGACTTGTCAAATTCTTCTATTGAGAGTATGTATCTGTGCTGTAGAATGAAACATGATCGTAAAATCATCCTTGCTCTTATCATACTCATGCTATGTGACTTAGACTTAAGTATAAGTGGGGGTACATGTCCAAGTGTGATAGCAGTCGGCCTTTTAGTATAACATTTGCTTGAACTTGGGGTGGGTAGCACAGTGGTGCACCCTCCACTTGTTCCCATGAGTTCAAATCTCATTTTCCTCAAAAAAAGGGAGGTTTCCTTGCTGTTAAAAAAAAAGGTATTTTGCTAAGCCTCCCTTTTATGGCCTAAAATATAGTGTCATGTGTGAAGTATCCATACTCAGGTCGAGTGGTTGAGTATCTTGCAGGGGTGCTCAAGAATGAAATGAAGAGTCAAGAAACATAATAACCATGAGCTTGAAAATCTTATTATCTTCTAGAATTTGGCAACTAACTTTTGTCATGGTCCTACTTGGGTTCTATGCAGCTTGAATATGGTTGTATCTGCTAATTAAAAGGAGAAGACTCTTTGCTGAAATTATTTATATATTCCAAAAAACTATTGCTATGCACTAAATAATATGTTCTCAATCTCCCCCCTCTGTGTCAGGCTCTGTATTTCTGTGTCCCATTTCGAGAGAAATTACTGGAGTACTATGAGAAGAACAAAAATCCCGTTGACCCCGAGGAAAATCTACTCACATGTTTAGCAGATCTATTCACACAGGTATTGGTTTTAGATAATATCCCTATCATATGAGATTCTTTTACATATATGCCAGTGTGTTTAGCTGAAATGCCAGTTGCAAGTCCTTATACAAGCATAATGCACCAAGTGACTCCAGCATACTTGTCAGACGCCTTCTGATCAACTTCTGGTTTCTTTTTGCAGATAAGCTCCCAGAAGAAGAAAACAGGTGTAATTGCTCCAAAACGCTTTGTACAGAGAGTGAGGAAAGAAAATGAGCTTTTCCGTGGTTACATGCATCAGGTATGGTGCTAAGCATCTGTAATTATAATCATGTGTGTGGTATCTTAAACTAGAACCTAGGTAGCAATTTGATCTGAAAATTGGTTTGTTATATTCTTTTGAATTAGACAGTGTCATGTTAAGAACAAGCTGTGATATATATTTCATATGTAAAGCTCATTATGTATTACATCTCCCACATCATTGGTTGTCTTAGGTTATGAGAATCAGATTACTGTCTTGTGAGAATGGAGTGTTTTGAGAATTTCCAGTCAATCAGTGTGTGGTTTCATTGAAGCTTGCAGACTTCAAATCTGTTTTGCTCTCACACAGGATGCTCACGAGTTTCTGAACTTTTTATTGAATGAACTTGTGGACATACTGGAGAAAGAATCTTCTGCTGCAAAAGATAGCACAGAAAACTCATCTTCTGAAAAGATTGCAAACGGACCAAGAAATGGCCAAGCCAATGGTGTGCATAAGGAACCTCTTGTTACTTGGGTTCATAAAAATTTTCAGGTTAGACTACGTATAAGTCATCCATTGCTTTTAGTTTCTTCTTATTGTCATGGTTCAGTATGTCCTCTGATTCAGCACGGCACATTTTCAGTCATGTACAGCACAGACATTAGAGCTAGCCTTAGGAGTATCCAGGGATCGCCCTTTGAGATGTTCAATTCTGATGTGCTAAGATTATTCTGGTATAAGGAACAAATGAACATATAGATCTTTGGCAAATATCTGTCCTAAAAATATGATTTCTAGTTACATAAAAAGAATTTCTGGCTTGCAATTTTTTGAGCTGTAGGAATGGATATTTTAAATGGGAAATTAGTGAACAAGGATTGGCTGTCCGAAATTATTTGGAGAACAATTCTGTCCAGATCTGCTCCTGTAAACATTATTGGTGAAAGCACTAGATCTGCTCCTGTAAACATTATTGGTGAAAGCCCGAAGTGAAGCATCAAAACTTCTTTAGCTCGTACACCCCATGGCAGATTAAGTGGTTCTTTATCTTGGGATGCAATTGCTAGTATTTTACTGAATAGCTAAGGAGCTACATATGGATGGTAAATATTATGTTCAACATTGACCTCATCTGCTTTATGTGTATTGGGATGCCTCTCTCTCAGCTTGATTACATCATTTGACTCGGGTATTTTTAGTTGGTTTCACACTCGTTTGGTTGTTGTTGATGTTGTATATATTGTCGTACTCTTAGAGGTTAAATTTTAACTACAATTATATGGCATACAATGCTATCAAGAATCATTTTTGTTGTGGCTGATGATGCAATCAAATACCAGGGTATATTGACGAATGAAACAAAGTGCTTGAGGTGTGAGACTGTAACAGCTAGAGATGAGACATTCTTCGATTTAAGTCTTGATATTGAACAGAACAGCTCTATCACAAGCTGCCTGAAGAACTTCAGTTCTACTGAAACTTTAAATGCCGAGGATAAATTCTTCTGTGACAAGTGCTGTAGGTAGGTTCTACTCTTCTCTGTTTCCATGGTTGCATGTTGCCTTTAAGAAATGCGCCCACTTGTTTGCTTATCAATATCCTTGCTTTAGTGTCAAGGGAATCAAGGACCAGAAAAAGTATTGACCATGTTGTCTATTAGTAGATGTTTTCAGAATAGAAGTACCAATCTCTTTTCTGTTTCACACTTGAAAGTAATTGGTGTTCACCTCATCCAATGCAGTTTGCAAGAAGCTCAGAAGAGGATGAAGATTAAAAAGCCGCCACACATCCTTGTGATTCATCTAAAGCGGTTCAAGTACATTGAGAATCTTGGTCGGTACAAGAAGCTCTCATATCGAGTTGTCTTCCCATTGGAGCTGAAATTGACCAATACAATGGAGGATGCAGACTCAGAGTACTCTTTATTTGCCGTTGTTGTACATGTGGGAACTGGACCAAACCATGGGCACTATGTCAGCCTTGTGAAAAGCCACAATCACTGGTTGTTTTTTGATGATGAGAATGTCGAAGTTATTGACGAGTCTGCCGTCCAAACTTTCTTCGGGTCAGCGCAAGAGTATTCCAGCAACTCCGAGCATGGATATATCTTGTTCTATGAGCGGCATACCAGTGACACAAGTTGAGCAAAATTTTTGATCTCTGATTTCCCTTCGTTAGCTCGTCTTGTGTAAAATGTGAAAGTGAACTGAGAAACCTCAGAATGTTTTATTGTACAGTGGGTGCAATATCTTTTTCTTCGTCAAGTGTTCACTTTGGTCTCCCTTGGGGAGAGCAATAAACGAGTGTAAATGACAATGAGAAGAAAGATATACACTAATTACGGGCTGCTGATAAATGCAAAACAAGAATTTCACATTAACATGAGATCAGAGTTTTGTTGGACTTTTGCCCTAGTCTTATGTTGCAATTGATTATTTTTTTATCCCTGTGTTTTCACTCGTCTCGTTTTTCTTTGTTGCGTTAGTCTTTGATCAGTTGATTCAGTTACAGCTATTTCAGTAAATGCATTTGTGAAGAGAATTTCACTAGCTCAGTTCGATTCTTATTGTCTACACCCTGTTCACCTAGGCATCTAGTTAGTTGGTCCCAAGGCTCTAGGCAATAATTTGACCTTCAAAAGACGGCGTACGTGCCGGTCGTGCCCATTAGTGTTGTGGATTATTCGGGTTGTTTTAGCCCGTACATTGGCTAAGTCTAAAAGTCGGGTTGCTGAAATTTGAGTCTTAGAAATCTCATGCGTTGGATCTTTTTGCTGTTTATTTGCCTCTCTGAGTCCACACAATTTATTTTGTTAAGATTAGAGAAAATTTATCGAAATATCAAAATGAATTTTAGCAAATGAGAAGTCCTCGAACTAAAAAGTGAAACTGAATCATTCCGAGTGAAGCTTCAAGGCACTCTTGTACCGCATTCATTTACTTAAGCGGTCATGTTCGTGTTCTTTGTTTACATAAGCCATCTTTTATAAAGCAGTGAACATCTTACTAATCTCGGGTGGTGAACAACTAAAACAGAGATAAGAAATAACACTTCAAATATACACCACCAACGGGTCTTTTAATCATATAATCCCAACCCATAACTGTTGACAGAATAGACAACTAAGAACTAAAAGCTACATAATCCTTCGCTAATACACATACCTAAACATTTCAATCTCAAATGATTAAAAATGGAGTCCTACGCTGAACCTGTGGTGTCAATCTGGAGCAAGCCTGCCTACTACATATCAGACTTGAAAATGTCCTCCTAACCGATGCTATATATTTTATTTACATGAGAAACTATTACCTTTCATTTGGTCGAAGTCCATTCAGTTATGTACAATGCGAAGAAAAAAAAATCAAGGTGAAGCTACTAAATCATTCAAATGCTAGTGCCATGAAGTTGTTATCATCAAATAAGCTATCAACATCAAGCATGTCATCTTCACCTTCAGCAGGTACATTTTCCGAGCTATCTACAATCGGGCTGCAAACATGCTGCTGAAAAGCAGTAGGGAAATGTAAGGGAACAAATTTTGGTTCAAACAGTGAGAATTTCAATGGGGAGGAGAGAGGACTAAAGATGACGACCTGAAGGCATCCAGTACAATCATCAAATACATTCACAAGACCAGTAAAACTCAACTAACACTTTTTCAACTTATCTACTGCCTTAATAAGTGTCTAGCTTTCTATCAGTGCAGCCTCAGGCTAGTCAAAAAAACATGGTGGTGAAGTCAAAATTTCACCTTAGCAGCAGAAAATAAGGCTGAACAAACTGAATCAAGTGAAAATTATCATGCTCACTCTTATATGATGGGTTGATTGAACATTAGTAAGCTAGAATCAAGCTAAGTTACATGAAACCTCCAAATATCCTGACTCCCAGAAAAAATACACAATTATATAAATAATAAAGTTACAAGACAAAAAATCAAGCAATTAATACCAAAAAACAGAATGGAAAAATCAGCAAAAGGATGATGCTCTTATCAAAATAAACCGTAGAGTAAGTCTTTTCAAAAAGCAAAAGAGTTCTATTCTACACTCGTTCACAATCAACATATAGAGCGTCAATTCTTTTTCTTGTTCTTTCTCTCTTTCTATTTTGTGGTGGTCGTCGGTTGTTGAGCAACAGGAGGGGTGCAAGAGCAGGAGCATAAAACAGTATCCGACTTCCTAGAAAGCGTCATAACAGACACATTGACTTATGACTACCAACATCCAAATTTATCATAGAAGTCGACCTAAGTCATGGTTTATTGCAATTGGTTAATATTACTTCAGCCCAACAGCCCTCATATTCTTCCCCATTTCTTTGCCATACTAAACACATTAAATTAAACCCTTGCTAGGGCATGCACTACCATTAGATATTTAGATCGGTCAGCATATGATACCTGATTCTTTTGGAAATCTTCTACGGCAGTGAGGAGTCTACGGTACTGTGCTCTTCCCTCAGGGTACTGAACCATGGACTTCACTCTGACTAGGGCTTTCTGCAGACGTTCTTCAGTCTGTTTTCTTCCTTCCTTCAGAAAATCATAATCATCATCTTCGGAAGGTTTAGCTTGTGTGGTGGGCACTTTATTGATTGCTTCGGGACGAAATCCACGTAGGCCAGTGCCTTTGCGCCTCCACCTCAGAATCACTTTCTCCAGTATCCCCACAGACCATACAACTGTTTTGTATCGTTTCCTCACCTGGTGACCTCTTACATGAGCCTTGAAAAGAAAAACCAATTAGATATGGATACAACTTCTCACATGGGCTTTGGAAAGAGAAGCTAATATTAGATAAACAAGTTCTAACGATCTTGGAAGTGTGCTACAGTCAACATGATGGAGCTTGCAACTCTTTGCAACTCAAATTTACAGATAACTATTGGCCAGAATAACTGAATTTCTAATTTATTAAATTCTGAAACCCAAATAACCATCATCATGCACCAAGACTGCCATAATCCAGAACGATAAAATTTCTAAAATCAAAGCAGAGAGCTGATGCTGATCACTTTTTGTCCGCTTCAATTTATGGAAAGTTACAATTTTATAAATTGCAATAACAAATCCAGGATAAAGTAAATAAGAAGAGAAGACAACGATAAGCTTAAACCACAGGACGAGGAAGAAGCTAATGTACCTGGATTTTAACAACTCTTTCACGGATGATCAAAAACTCTTTCCTCTTCTTCCAACCACGGAACTTTTTCTGTATCTGTGTTGCGGCAGAATGGACTTGATCATCGTGACCAGGCTTTTGAATCTTGGATGATATAAGTGAAAGAACACGCTCATCTGTCAGCAGAGACTCATCGCCAGCAGAATCATTGATCTGTTTCCTCTGAAATGACTGCAATCTGAAAACTTGATGGATGCGCCCAGCCGCTTGAGTGGCATTGCGAACAGCAGCTAACGAATCCTTCAGAGACAAATCTGACCCGTCACTGTCATTACCAGGAGTTGCCACCCGCTCTTTCACTGTTTGTACAGCTTTGATTATGGAATCTTCCAGTGAACTATCCAGCTTTTGGTCCGCCACAGTAAGGGAAGCAAGATGAGAAGTCAAAGAAGACTCAGCAAGAAAACCAGATATTCCTTTGTATCCATTGGCTGAAGCAAAATCTGCTGCAGGTCTACCCAATGGAAATTGCGGAGAAGGATCCGTTAATGCTCCAGGTGCAGCGCCCAATGCAATGAGTAGAGCAACAGTCTTCTCTCTGAAATACGAAGAGAAACAACCGAACATAAAGTAAAAAGATAGTCAAGTAAAAAGTGAGTCAATTTTAGCCAAACAGAATAATCCTACACTCTGTAGCAGACTATCAGGGTAGTCAGTAAAGGCTTTATATTAAGAATATAATTGGAAATGTAATTGCAAATAGAGAAGCCCAACCGCAAGTCGCAATACACTATAACATGCCCGTAGAATTTGACAACTACAAGGGAAGATACAGCAAAATTTTACCTCCCATAGCATGCAGCCCAGTGGAGCGCCGTCCATCCATTTACATCGCGGAAATTCACGCTAACCCCAGCAACTAAAATAGGTGGAATCATCCAATCAAAACCAAGAGCAGCAGCAAAATGTACCAAACCTTGCCCCTCTTCATCCAGTATATTTGGCCCCTTTCCATCGTCATTCACCTTGTCAATCAACCACAAGGCTAATTTTTCTTTCAAGGAATGTTCAACCCCCCAACATAGCTCATCCTCCATTAACAGCAAAATTTTGTCAACAATTGGCTGCTTCTTGCCAAAATTGTAAAACATCGAATCAGAGTTAATAGATCTCACAGATAAAAGTTTCACAAGTCGTAATAGAAGCTGTCTCTCCTTCACACTGCTTCCAAAGACATTTCTGCTGTCGACATTTGGACACTCAACCAAATATTCAAACTCTCGCACTTGACTACAAGCAACCCTGTTGGAGCAAGTAACATAGAAAGGCACTTGTCCAGCACTGTGGATCGGAGCATAGCAGCAGAGAGCATCAGTTCCTAGAACTTCAGCAGGCACCTCAACTTCCCCAAACATACATGACCAGTCATATTTGGATACCTCTGACAGGTTTACCAAAAACTTTCCAGTGATCACAACCTGGCATTCCATGAAAGCAAAACGACAAGAATTAGTAACAGATGAAGCAATTTCACTCATATTAATCTGCCTTTAAGCACATTCCGCACCATGCAACAGCTTTTCAGTGCTGAAATAAAATTTACCTTGGCTTCAGCGTGTGTGTAAGCACGGCTTGGAGAAAAGTCATGAATGTCAAAGAGCTGATCTTGGCCAATAGAGGGACTCATTGAATAGTTCTCCATTTGCCCTGAGGGGTCATCAACCGCAGTAGCAGTTTCAATATTCTGCCATGAGAGGTTAGAAGACGACTTCAGATGCAAGTCATCTACAACATCAAGTTCCTTGGTCATCCATTTTGAGAAACTGTCAACTTTCTGCAAGCCATCCTCTGCCTTAATGCTTCCTAACAGCTGCTTTGCAATATAAGAACTGTTCGGATTGTCCTGAAATTCTGTACTTGAGAGTTCTAATGGGTTGTTCCTCTGACAAACATAAAGAAAGAAACTATTAGAGCGACAGAAATAGTAGTATTAGAAGTATCTAACAGCTATTCATGAAAATAAATTCCTAAGAATGAGAACCTTAAGCAAGAGGTCAAAATTCTGCCCCTGCATGCCTCACGTTGAACATATCAAGGCATTTCACTCGGATAGACATAAACAAACTCAAAAAACAACCCCTCATGGAAGCTGAGGTGTGCTTATAACTTGACAAGTCAGTTGGGTTGCGATTATTACTTTCATTTGAGCTGAAAATGAGGACGGTATCTCCATTATTTACGTAAGGATGACATCAACCTTCTTTATCAGCACACCATATGTAAAGAGGCCCACATCTAATAAACATAGCGGGTAGATAATGCTTTTTGCATGGATGACTACTTGACCACCAAGGTGTACTCATTTCTCATTCATATTTTAATACAATTTATTTTCTTATCTAAACCAAAATTAATAATATAAGACAACTTGTTGCATGGAACGGGCAATAGCTTGACACTTCATTCCATCTCTCACCCTCACTTCCCTTTTTATTGTAGCCTATGCCTCAAGAAGCAAACTTACTTAGACACTTGCTTAATAAGCAATAGTTGAAAATTTACCTGTAAACTGCATGGGGTTACAGAACCTTCGAATTCAGATTTGACCCCAAAACCAACATCCAAAACCTGGCTGAAATTTGCATTGTAATCTTCAAGTGCTCCAGTACTAACAGGAAGCGTTGATGACATTAAGGGATGAGAAGGTACATCTCCTGAGCCTCTAGTACACTGTTCAAAGAGTTCTTCCCAGGTTGCCAGGTCCAGTGTTCTAAATTGATTATCATCATTCATTACAGATCCTCTTTGAGAAAGTGGCATGTAGCCCAATCCAGGAACTGAATGCTGACCACCTTTAAATTCATCCGGACAAAACACAGTGGAGACAAGATTAAGAGTGCTGGTGTAAGTAAAGAAGTTTTGCGTGTGTAGCAAAAAAAAAGTTAAGAAAAAACCTTACCAGGGTAAGTAGGCAGAAATTTAGAATTCATGAATGCACCAATCTTGTTATTCTCAAAATTGTCCTCTGCATGTGGGAAGTAAGGAGATGGAGGGTACTTGGACATTGCTTGGTGATTATCTTCTGTGCCGTTACATAGCATGCAAGTTTAGTAAACGGAAAAAGCATGTGATGGTCACAATGAAGTAGTAACATAGCAGGCTGGTACCGAATCCAGAGGAAAAGTTACCAGACTCAATGTCTTCGTATGTGGAAGTCAGAGTACTAGCCGCACTTGGTGATCCAGCATTTCCAGTCAGAGCGTCATTGTAGCTGGTTGAAACACTACTGGAGTTGCTAAACTGTGAATTGGAATATGCAGGTTCGGTCTCTCTAATGCTGCTTCTGTTGCCCTGCTTTATTAAAGAAATCCAATAAAAATTATTTGGGCAATATAACACCTGTTACCAACAATATATATAAAACAAGAAAATGTCCTCCATACTCCTTCATTGCGGGAAACACCCAAAATGAAAAGCTTGACACCCAAAATGATAATGATCACAAGATAAAGTTGTCTCAGTTAGCATTTAACTAATATGCAGCAAGGTGATGAGGTGGAGTACTTGACCAACATTTATCAATTCAAACTCATCCTTTCAGTACCCCAAGCAAGCTTTTTAATAATGCCCAAGGAAAGTGAACATATGTGACCCAATTATCCACCTGATGCCAAATAAAGAACTAGTACACTTGGAACCAAAAGGCACAAATAAGTAGAAAACTTGGAGAACAGCCTTAATATTGTATTAGCAGCAAGATCAACATCAACATACCTTCACCTCCAAGTAATGCACAAAAACTATATGCATGAACTCCCTGCAGTATTAAGTAGCTTGGTAAGAGAAAATACATCATAAACACAATTATCTCTTACTTCCAAAAAGAAAAAAAGGATAAAGAAAAAAAACACAGTTATCTCTTTAAAGCAAGGAGTAATTCACAAGATTTCTTATTTAAAGAAAAAAGTAATTCACAAATTTTTTTATTTAAAGAAAAAAGTAATACACAAGATTAGAGTAGTGTCACACAAGCAAGGACTCCAAAAACTCGATTTGGTAATACATACTCTTCCAGCAACCAATAGCTGCGCCTTTGAAAGCATTCATTGTCTTGACCATGGGCATAGTAGCAATGCAAAACATCAACACTTCCAACCTATAATTGCGCAAAGCATGAGATCCTTGTTAGAAAATGTATATTATTTTTTCTTTATTTAATAACACAAATAATAATAATAATAATAATGATAATAATAATAAATTAAAAATCATATGGATTGATATAATGCACAATAAAACATTTGGGGACAAATCTCAAGTGACAATCTCAAATTCCGCAGGCTTGTTCTGTTTTTTCTCTACTTCTCCTTTTTCTTCCTTATTTTCAGAGGAAGGAGAGGCAAGAAATAAATAGTGGTGTTCACCTATGTTAACATTTTATCAGCAAAAGAAAAGGTCAAGCACATAAGAAAGAAAGACAGGTTTTACTCTGCAGCTTACCTTTAGCTTCTCATGAGCCTCCTTCACTGTCTTTCCATCTTTTTTCTTTCTCCAATTATGGCCGTCCTTCCTGAAGTATCTCAAGACCTTCCGGTCAAAAAGAAAAAGTGAGCCACCTGAGAGGAAATCGCATGTCAAGAGTGTTGGTATCATGGTAGGCAACTATAATTGACTACAAGACTTACATAACTGAAACATATAACTATGCCAACAAGACTAAAAGCATTAGCTTTACAATCATAAGGTAGCAATAAAACACAAGTTTTACAGGGAACTCTTGTGGGAAACTAATGACAAGATCTCCCAAATGACCCACCAAAGAAGATGAAATACCAAAAAAGTCATCAGCTTTGGATCGAAGTATATAATACATAATCTATAAGAACTCTAGATAGGGATCGAAGTATGTAATCCACAATGTGACAGCCCCCCATTTAATCCTAATGTCTCTCAATGATTCTCAGTGACACATTGTTGTCTGACTTGTCTCTATCAGTTCAAAGAGCCCAAAATATGTATATGAGTGATAACGTTTCCAACCAATATACTAAATGGGTTGTGTTCAGGACTTGTGATTCTCAAACTGTTTATATTTCACTCCAACAGGTGCCCAATCCCACACTAACCCCCCAAACCCCCACGTAAGCAAATAAATTCAATATACCGAGCACAACTGAAGTTGACTCAATAATCTATTTCCTCTCTTTCCTGGTGGAGCTCTGAGGTATAAGCACTTTGGCAGTAATTTTACCCAGCCAATATTTTTTCTGTAAATGTATTTAACAGATTCCCGACTTTTCTATGCCACCTTCCTTGTTGTTCCAGGAAGCTAATCAGTTCTGTTTGAACTGTCCACAGTAGTCAGTTTCTGCAACATCAGCTGTGGAAGTATATTCATTCTTGATTGCATTTCATTACAATAAATTTTGTTTCTGTGAGAATTTGCATGGAGATGAACTCCACTTCAAATACTTAAGGTCAAACATCTTGTCTCTTATATATGTTCTACATATGATAACACAAATGGCTCATGCAGACGACGCTAACAATTTGAAACAAATAAGAAGAAGGGTTGACACATCATACTTGGAGGCCTGGTTGGAGGTTCTGAAGAAATATGGAACTGTTGAAAATTCCTTAGAATTTCACATATTTCAGCAGGACGCAACCATCGATGTCGAGCTTCATCTTGTAGTTGTCGCATATCTGTATATTCACATGACAAAGTCAGTAAATAAACTAGTCATTTACAAAAAAAACTCCATTTAAGTACGCTTAGAGAAGAAACAAAAATAAACATGAGAAATGGTCCAGAGATCAAACATAACCATCAAGGCATCAAGTCCACTGAACCACATCACAGAACATAGTGATTAGTATAAAAAGATTCCTTGTTTTTCTAAGAGCAAAGGTGGTCGGAGCAAGACTGTAAAATTCAACACTATGGAAGCTGAAATTAGTCTTCAGTTTATTATCCATGAACAGAGCATTAGCATAAAAAAAAAAGATTTTATCATATATCTATCAGCATTAATCAAGTAAACATGTCTTTGAGAAGACGATCAGGACAGGATAAGCAACTGTTATTTCCAAACACTAAGACTGGTGGTTACTGGAAACCACCAGGCATTATTGATCAAGCTGATTCAAGATGAAGTGGCAACAATCAGTGGGGATTCAACTGTTTGAGATAAGCTACTTGTATAATCCAGAACTTCCAATCAAACTTGCACTTCATGAGCATAGCCACATAGTGAGAATGTGACACGAAACTCCCTGCCCAAAATTTTCCCAAGGTTGTGGCTCAATCCAAAACTTCTCTAACACTCGAAAGAAAGCAACCATTAGTAGAGGTACAACTGTTTGAGATATGCTTCATGTAAGGTCTAGGGTCATACGAGCCAGAGCCACTGAATACGCCACGGAATGAATTCTCGCCTAAGGGAAGTATTATACTGTGCGGGCCCAAATAATTACCACCTTCTTCTCAGTGTCAATGATGATTTTGATGTTTCTTAACTTGAGGATATAATCTTACCCAGAAAAATTAATATAATAAAACACAACCCAAATAAGAAAGCTTTAACATAAAACAGACGGACTTAAAGTAGTGTATCAAATCCACTAGCAAAATATTTGATCAAAATTGACCAAGAAAAGCAATAATTGACTCCAAATGCCACTTGTTACACATTTGCTAACCCCGCAAGCAACAAGCAATGCTACACAATTATCACTTCAAGCATCAATTTAAGCCCCAAAATCAGCAGACAAAGCCGCAAATCATAATACCAGCAAGATAAAAACTTATTGAAAACCCCAAAACCCTAGGAAGTAAAAAAAAAAAAAAAAAAAAAAGTTCAGTAAATCAAATTCACCAGGAAAACACTGAATTTTGACCAAGAAAAGCAATAACTCACTCAGTTTACCACTGAATAAACAATTACTAATGATCAACAGCATGCAAGACTAAACAACTATTTACTTCAAGTATCAACTGGAGTGACAAATTTTGAGTAAAAAGGCGATGAAATCAAAAGCGTTAGAAAGAAGGATACTCAGTCAAATTATCATTAGCCAATAAAAAGCAATAATTGGCTGGAAAAAAAGCCAGTGATAACGCAATTGGTGACGAAAGCAGCATGCAAGCAAGACATAAACAATTATTAGTTCAATCACTAACTGAAGCGCAAAATCAAACACTCAAACTTCAAAAAAACCTAAAATCATCAAAACACAACAAAATTAAACAGAATCAAATAACTAAAGAGAGTGAAATCGAATTCACACCTAGTCGAATTCCAGGAGTGATTGGTCCTCTATCCGCCATAGAAGAGTGATGAGAAAGAAAGTAACTAAACGATCCGAAACCAGAAATTCGATTATGGAGATGAAGAAGAATGTTGGTAGGTTAAATTTTGAGAAGTGAGGAGAGAGAGAGAAAGCGATCCGAAAACGTAAGCCGTGAGAAATGGGGAAAGGGGGATTTAATATGGGGTTTACAGGTTAGAGAGAGAAAAATCAAAAATGAAAGAGGAGAGTGAAAATGGAAGACTTTTTATATATATAGATAGAGCTGGTGAGGTGTTTTAGTCAGCTTTTAGCACGTGATAGGAAATCGCGGACAATGAAAAGAAAAGACGCCAATTTTTTACCTTACTGTTACTGTTACTTACCTTCTGGACCTCTGCCTATCTTTTTCCTATCTTTTCCCTATTTTCTTTTTTCTTTTTTGCCTTTACGTTGTGTTTGGTTTGGGATACAAAAAATATTTTCTCAAAAAGTTTTTCAATTGAGTAGTAAATAATTTCGTTTTCGATATAAATTTTTTTTTGGTAAGAACATTCCTTGTCTATTGTCCAACCAAACACAGCCATAAATTTCTTTGTATTGTTTATTTTTGTCATGATGAACCTCGTGGGATTTCTGTCTGAATTTCACTCCATTTCTTACCTTCTTTTCTCATTTTAAATTTTTTTTTTCGGTAGGTGATTATTTAAAACTTAATATAATTTAAATTAATTTTATCTCATTTTAAAAAATTTCGATATAAGCTAATTTAAATTGAAAATCAAGTGGAGTTTATTATATAATTCACATAAGAAAAAAGATAGGTTTAATCTAACATTGACTTGGTGCTCGTTCTCAATTCATTTATTATTAAGTTGTATATGACCAACTATGATCACAAGCTTCTCACAAGTGCCCTAACTCATTTATATCCCTATCATCGTGGCCCGTGGGTTTCCTGTGAGATTAGATTTCCCATTCCTGCCCATAAGAAAAATCGAAATTAATTTGGTATCTACACCTCCCATAATAGTAAAAAAAAAAAACAGAGGGGTAGATAAGCATTTGTAGAGACAAGTGGATAAGTGTCCATTTGAACTAACTCCTACAATTTCAACTTCTCATTCAATATTTGTTGTTACTCACACCATTTTTATTCGCTCTCCCATCCACCTTCAACTTCTTAAAAGTTGGAGATGAATGGGAGAGCGAATGAAAATGGGATGGACAAGAACAAATGTGGGAAAAAAACCTGTGTGGACTTAGTTTATGGTGGACCAATGATGTAAATGTCACTCCATATTTCACCTGCAGTCACCCCCTACTTCTAGTGGAGCCACCCCCTTGGCGTCACCCCTCTAATAGTGGACCCATCCCATATTTCATCTGTAGCCACCTCCTCTGATAGTGGAGCCACCCCTTACTTCACCTGGAGCCACCCCTCAAATATACTTGTCCACGGTGAACTAAGTGCACACAAGGCCCTGTTTTTTTTGTCGGTTCCATGCTGCATTTTGTTCCGTTCCATTGCGTTTCGTTCCATTCCGCGCCGCATTCTGTACTTCATTTTGTCTCACCTCTTTTAAAATTATCCGCGCCGCGTCGTTTCGTTCCGTTCCGTTCTTTACCGTCCCGCGCAATTCCGTTAAAGAAAACAGGGCTTAAGAAAAATAAAAAGTTGGAAGAAGGTAGGCCAAACAGATCGTAGTGGCAAAGCCCACCAGTCAACCAGACAACCAGGAGTATGGGCCGTACGTATAACTTTACAAAAATTCCGACAGTTCGTATATACTTACTATAGTATTCCAAAGGTAGGCCGCCATAGTCTTTTTCCCGTCAAGGCGAGGCGGCTAGTCTTAATTAGTGCTCCTAATTAATTAATTAGTTAATTATGAACAGTAAACTCACACGCTTTCCTAATTTCATGATTCATTTCTCTCTCTCTCTCCTCTCTCTCTCTCCTCACCTTCCTCCCTTGTTCAAACTCCAATATTTATATTCCTCCATTTTTCCGGGAATTTTATTTAAGTCAACATACAAACACGACCTTAATTCCTATAACTCGGTGACGCCGCCCATATATATAAATTCTACAGACGAGTCAACTCACCGAGTCCACCGAGAACTTAGCGATGAATCGGTTAGTGAAAAGCTCATCGTTATTGCTCATCAGAGCTTCTTCTTCTTCTTCTTCTTCTTCAGCTCTGAGAAGCTCTGTTAATGGCGGTGGAGTTTCTGTTGGCGGTTTTCAGCCTAAAATTCAACAGCAGAGTTCGGCGATGGCGATGATGATGACGGAATGGCCGCGCCGGAATATGACGTCATCGTCTGTGTCGGAGAATAAGGCGGTGGAGGAGAGAGAAAATGAGAAGATCAGTTCGGCGATGGAGAAGAAAAAAGAGGAAGCGATTTCGAGCTATTGGGGAGATTCTCAGTCTAAGATCACTAGAGAAGATGGTTCTGAATGGCCTTGGAATTGTTTCATGGTAAAAAAAGTTCTTAAGATTTCATCTCTTCTTATATTTTATGATTAATTTATTTTTGGTAGTTGAATTGAATCTCAAATGTTCTGTTCTGTTTGTAGTATAAGTTATAATAGATAACTCTTTAATTTCCTTATTTTTAATTATCTATAATTCTATATATGTTTTCAATTAAAGCTTGATTATAACTTGTGGTGTTTTGTTTATTTTTTGGCTGCCAAAAATCTAATCGATGTGTTAAGTAGCTTATTTTATAGAATAGGATAGGATGATTAACTTTTTGAGAAAAATAGAATAAGGATTTGGACATTTGGTATGTTTGCAATATGATAGTATAGTTTTAGTACAATCTGAATGTTCATAGTCTCTGTTTTGGACTCTTTTTTTTTAAAAAAAATAAAATAAAAATTGCTTTCATTCAGTGGATCTAGATTAGTTGGCTCTTTTTTGTAATTTTGACTTTTCTTTTTTGGAATAGTAGCACTATTATTGAAGCCTTCATCCAATCCAAACCCCCCCACCCACACCCACCCCCACCCCACAAGAAAAAGGCTGGATCAGTGTCTTTTCTTAGCCTATGATTGATCTTTTTAATTTTTAAAATTATCAATGAGCTGTTCCATGGTTAATTACATAATATAAGACTGAGTATGAAAATTTTATTAATTTATGTACAAGAGAAAAATAGCAAATTAAATAAAGAATTTGGTTGATTTTACAATTCAGGAGTCAGAATTTCGAGTTGTTGATGCATGATGACGATGGGTATATGAAATCTATAGATAGTTAATTGTTGCTGCTAATGGAAAAAATTAGCAACCTTCTATATACGCAAATCTGTTTCATGGTTTAGTTTGTTGTGCTGTGTCTATTAGCTTGTATGGAGTTTTTAGATAATACTATAGATGAATGAATCGAGGATTGGCAAATTGTTGGGTTGTCTTTGACGAGTTTCAACATCTTTTGCAGCCATGGGATACTTACCGAGCAGACTTATCGATTGATCTCACTAAACATCATGTACCTAAGACATTTCCTGACAAATTTGCGTACAGGACAGTGAAACTCTTGAGAATACCTACTGATATCTTCTTCAAGGTATGTCATATGTGTAAAGCCTTTTCCAATAGTTTTGTGACTGTTCTGTCATGTTACTCATGTACCAGAAGTTATTGTATCATGATTCATTATTTCATGTCTTACACTTTTATTCATCAAAAGGAGAAAGGGGGAGGGGGGTGTTGTGTTAAATGAGGTGGATGGAAGGCGGCGGCTGATGGTCGTATATGTCCTCCTTTTCAAATGATGTAGACTGTTATGTTTCGTCGAACTCATGTTTGCCATTCTTCTGGACCTTGGTGTTGGCATATGCATGCTATTGATATCCCTGATTTTGTTACAGAGGCGCTATGGTTGTCGTGCAATGATGCTTGAAACAGTGGCAGCTGTTCCTGGTATGGTTGGTGGAATGTTGCTGCATTTAAGGTCACTCCGTAGATTCGAGCAAAGTGGAGGCTGGATCAAAGCATTGCTAGAAGAAGCTGAGAATGAGAGAATGCACCTAATGACAATGGTAGAGCTTGTCCAGCCTAAATGGTACGAGAGGCTGTTGGTTATTGCGGTGCAGGGAGTTTTCTTTAACTGTTACTTTGTGCTCTATCTGATTTCCCCTAAGTTGGCACATAGAATTGTCGGTTACCTGGAGGAAGAGGCGGTTCATTCGTACACAGAGTATCTGAAGGATATTGAAAGCGGAGCAATTGAGAATGTGGCTGCTCCTGCCATTGCTATAGATTACTGGAGGCTCCCGAAAGATGCCAGTCTGAAGGATGTAGTAACTGTGATCCGTGCTGATGAAGCTCACCATCGTGATGTGAACCACTTTGCTTCTGTGAGTAAATTTTTTGTTCCTCTTACATGACACTTTATTAATCTATGTGGCTCCTATTGCTACTCAAGAATTCTAAAGAAGGAAGCACACGAAAAGAAAAAATAATAATAAAGAAATAAAACCCACAGGCACACAAACATCAAAGAACAAAAGGGAAGGCTTGAAAGACAGAAATCTATAACTGAAAGAGAAGGCATAGGAATCAGGAAACATGGGAAGATTTGAGATTTAAGGGAAAAGGGATCACGGGCCTAGCTCATGTTGTGTTTTGGACAGACACTTCATGTGTAGTTTACCTATTGCCATATCTGGTTGCTTTTAGATTTTGTTATGTTGGCCCTTAGACTGTCAGCAGAGGTGGATATCATGTAATATCAGGTCGAGCTATCTGACAATAAACTCTTCTGATTTCTTCTAGCGTGCTTTGTGCATGAAACTTAATTCCATGGCATCGTAATCTCTTGAGCTGCATGGATCTAACATTTCATTGAAGGATAGCAACCAAGAGATTGTTGGCTTGTATAGCCTGAATCCATCATGTTTAGACAAAATTCTATGATTTATTTATATTTAGCTACCAATCTAGTAACAATTACAGTAGTTTTCGGTTTTCCATCTCAGTAGTCAGTATAGTGTTGGCATCGAACTGATGAAGTGTTGTGTCCTCCAATACAGGATGTCCATTTCCAGGGAAGGAAACTGAAAGAATCACCAGCTCCTATTGGCTACCATTAAAAATCTTTAACCAGTTTCCCAGAGTTGCAAAGATTGATTGTCTTCTTCCAAGTAATAGTGGGCTGTACATGCAATTTGCCATTGTAGTCCCTCCATGAAGTTTTAATGGCGCAGAATGGTTTGTATATTACTCCGAATATCTAAGTGTACTGTTATATTATTACTCAGAAAATGTGTATCTGTAATTTTCAGTTTTCTCGATCAGGTCATTACTGACCACGGTGCTCAGATCTGTAATGCATAACAGGAGATGATTTTTGCCCATTCATGCCAACTGCCGACTGAGTGCCGAGGGCATGTTATCTGTTTAAGCTTCAGGTCTTGTAATTTTGACATCAAGTAATTTGATTGGAGAGGCTGTATTTATACCCTCTATTGTAAAATTGTTTTCCTGGTAAAGAAGTCCAGAATCTGCTATAAAACAGGAAAAATAAACATACAATCAGCAGGCGAAAGACCAAACTAAGAATTCTTTGCATGAGGGTTAAGAAAGCCAGAAAGGGATCCCACGCCTTCAAAAATTTACTATTCGATTATTCTTGGGCTTTATTCAATATATACAGAAACCCTACGGATCGAATTTGGAAAAGAAAATAAATACAGTAGGAAAAAGAAAACCTACAGATAACAGTAACAGTCGGTGTGCTCAGTGTCGTGAAGGATGAGGAAGTAATTTCCCTCGCCGGTCTACTGTAGTAGGAAACAATTTGCTCAATGAAGTAGATCCTACTATTACCAAAAGGAAGTGAAGGGTAAGCAAAATTAACTACTCAAAGATGCACCAATATATAGCAGTTCAAGCCTTCCAAGGACTGAGGGTGATGATACCTGATTGTCGATAATATTTCCTTCATGTAAAACCAAAACAGGTCGTAGTCATCTTTTTAGCTCAGCTTCCACCTTAAAAACATACGAAACCAATTCCCCTCATAGCAGTTATGATGGATTTCTCAATCCAGATTTGGAATAAGGAGCTGGCTTTTCATCTTCAGCCACCAGTACTTCAAGAGCTGATGGTTCTTCAGCAGTTAAGGAAATTTCCGAGGTACGTGTCTGCTTAATTGAAAATTTTAATCTCAGAAGCAAGGAATTTGTCATCACCCCTATAGAACTCAGACCCATGAGTGCTCCAGCGATTGAAGGAGTTAGCATCACCCCCGTGAAAGGCAGCAAAACCCCGGCAGCTATCGGGAGTCCGACAATGTTGTATCCAAAGGCCCACCAGAGGTTTTGCTTTATAGTCTTCATGGTCAGTTTGCTGAGCTCCAAGGCATCAAGTACTTGTGAAAGTCTATTTCCCATCAGCACAATAGAAGATACCTCACTGGCAGCTCCAACACCGCCACCCATGGCAACACCAACGTGTGATAAAGCAAGAGCAGCAGTATCATTGATGCCATCTCCAACCATTGCGACTATGTTCTTATCAGTTTGGAGCTGACTAATGAATTTCTTCTTTTGATCAGGTTTTACTCCAGAAAAGACCTTGTCCTTTGGTATACCCACAATTGACGCAACATACTCAGCCGTACTTCTTTTATCTCCTGATAGCATGTATACATCTATCCCTCGTTTGGACAAAGATTGGACAACGTGTTTTGCGTCTTCTCTTATCTGATCTTCAATGTAAATAAGGCCAGCGAGATTCCCATTCACTCCAACATAGACAACCGACTGATTGCTTTGTTCCTCCAACTCCTGAAACGGGTTCTCCTCGACCCCGTGTCTTCTAAGCCAGTCCAGTGTTCCAACAGCTACCCTTTTGTTCCCAATGGTTGCCACTGCACCAGATCCTGGCTCCTCGATGAAGGTTCCATCAGCAGCTTTGACCTTCTGGCCACCAATAGACCTAGCAGCTTCCACTATAGCTTTCCCAACTGGATGGATAGTATTTGATTCGACACCAGCAGCTAGTCTTAATACCTCAGCTTCTGACAAGTAATCTGAATTATCATTTGCAGGAGAACTTCTCTCGAGGCCAACAGGGACTACTTTAGTCACAATGGGTTTGCCAATGGTCAAAGTTCCTGTCTTGTCAAAAACAACCACATTAGCCATTGAAAATTTCTCCAATACATCTCCACCACGCAAGAGCAATCCCCTCTTTGCACCAAGTGAAGTTCCAACTAGCACAGCAGTTGGTGTCGCCAGGCCAAGAGCACATGGACAAGCCACAACTAGAACAGTACAAGAGAGCTGAAGTGCCAGTGAAACAGAGTTTGCCCCCAAAAAGGCGGAAGGCAAAATGCGAGAGCCAAACAAGTTCCAGAACATAAATGTAGCAGCAGACAATGCCATCACTCCGTAAGTGAACTTGCCAGCCACCTTGTCAGCCAAACGCTGAACAGGAGCTTCCCTGCTTTGTGCCTCCCCCACAAGTCGAACAATGTCACCCATAGTTGTTTCACCACCAGGTCTTCGTACTTCAATGGTGAGGCTCCCGTTTAGATTTATACTTCCAGCTGAAACTTCAGCCTATCAGGACAAGGGCCATAAAACTGGGTTTCAGATTCAGGCTAAGGAAAACAAATGACTTAACAAAAAGAGGGGAACCGAGAGGGAGATGGACAAATGATAGACTTGCAAAATGCTATTATATGGATGCTTTGGCGAGTCATACCCCAGGTAGCTTAGTCACCGGCAGTGGCTCCCCGGAAAAACTTGATTCATCAACCGTGCTTCTACCAGCTCTGACAATTCCATCAGCTGGCATACGGTCCTGAAGAAATGATAAATCATATAAGAGCTGTGAGGCAGTCCACAATATAAAGATAAATAAGTCAACTGCTAATACTCTCCTATTTTAAATATTTGTACCTAACAGCAAATGACACTATAAAGATTTAAGGCACAAAATGCAGATGTCAAGTCAAAAAATTATGTCTACAAACAGAAAGTGCTTGACACTCTTAACATTTGCAGGACAGGAATAGGAAAGGCAAAATAAAATGGACCATTTTGTTGGTGAGAATGTCAATTGCAAAGATGATACTATGTGTGTATAACACTTCAAATAAACAAATAATGAACAATGTTAAGAAGTATAATACTCACTCCAGGTAGCACCACAATTTTGTCTCCAACTGTCAGACTGCTACATGGAACTTCTACAGTTGATACAGTATCTTCAGCAACGCTGACTAAGAGACGGGCTTTTGATGGTAATATACTCAAAAGGCTGGTCAAATCACTAGTGGCTTTTATTTTAGCTCTTTGTTCAAGATTCTTTCCCAACAATACAAAGGCTATCAACATGATCGGTTCCTCAAAAAATGCCGTCCACCCCTGGACAGATAACATGCCATCATCAGGAACTTAAAGCAGTATTAGTGGTTCCACTTCAAGAAAAATGAGGTGCATAAGAAAGCAAATGCTTGAGATAGAAAGTATGGCATATAACTCATGTCTGTTTAACCTTAGAATTGTAGAAGCTCTAAGATTCTCAAAATATGAAATACAAGGCCAATGCCGTCTCAGAATAGAAAGTATGACATATAACTCATGTCTGTATAACCTTCCATAGAATTGTAGAAGCTCCAAGATTCTCAAAATATGAAATACAAGGCCAATGCCGTCTCAGAAGCAAGTGTAAATCAGCAAAGCAGTTCTATTAGATTCACGCAATGCAATTTACCAAATGCACAACTGTTTTATGCATTTCAGAACCAAAGTCAGAACTGTGATAAAGCTGAGTATTATCCACATAATCTTTTCATAATTAGTCCATACATGGTCTTACTTTCCTTTCTATCTTCTATTTGCACAAAAGACTGACGGCAAAATATTATTATTTTCCTGAAATAGAAGTAGGTATGTTTGAAATTGCATGTCAGATCCTGTAACCACGATCTCGCATCAGACCACAAAGGGAGGAAGAGAAAGAAGCAGCCAAGAGTGGTTGTTGCCTTAAGATATTAAAGCTGCTCAGCTAAGCTATTAATTTAGTCCAATTACCATCTAGCTCCTTTGGCAGTCACATTTGCATTTCTTATCAGGTCTGTCAAAAGTTCTCTGATGGTTTCCATCATAGATTCTACAACTATCACCAAGTTACTTTTATGAACAGGGGTAATGTTGCATCAAAATGCCTAATCTATTGCTCCTGTCTACTTCAGAAACCAGTATGGAATTTCCTTTGGGTAGCAAGTAAGGCTGCAGGCTTGCAGCTATGGTCAATGATTGTCGGTGTGCACAGAGGCAAATAGGAGGGTTAGAAGGATATAAACCTGTTGCTTACTATATAGCATTCATTAGCTTAAACGAATTACTCAAGGCTTGTGACTACTACTCTTTCTAGTGTATCGTCCTTTTATCACAAATTGTCATTAGATTCATAAGAGTCCTGTGGTTGAATTTACAACCATGAGCATACTACTGTAACATAGGCAAAAAATCAAATACCCCAAATTAATTTTGATCTGATATTATCAACTAGAGATCAAACTAAGAGAGGGACTCGTTGAAATTCCAAAGTAATGGAAGAATTAAGAGTGCTCAGACTTACCAGTTTTGGGATAAAAGCAGCCAATGAGCTAACAGTAAAGGATGATAATGCTCCAAGTCCAACTAAAGTGTTCATGTTGGGGGAACCCCTAAAGAGGCTTCTTAGACCATCAACTATTAGTTGCCGCCCAGGTCCAAGTAATGTGAATAAAGACAATGATAAATGGAATCCTGTGGAGTGAAATGCATGGATCCATGAAGCCTTAGCTCCCAAGAAATGTGACAGGTGACCAAGCAGGCACACAGCACAGAGGGCCCAAGATACGGCAAGTCCACGGCCTATAAGAAAATATGAACACTGACTGTTGAGTAATAACAGTTACAGCAGAGAAGTTTTCAAGATGAATAAAAGAGAAGGCTTAAGGAGAGACTATGACATCCATAAACAGCAGAATACAAAATGCTTACCACTTTCTTTCAGTTGGGTGCGCTTATCATCTATCTTTTTCTCAAAAATTCTAAACAAATTGTCTCTTCCAGGATCTGCACATAAACAATTCATCAAGACAATTTCATCATATGCAAGACTTTCATCCTATCCAGTTCATAGAAACATGCTCAGCATCTGTTTAGTCAGCTATGCTGAATATAAGGTCAATAGATGAGTTCCTTGCCAGTCAGTGAAAAGCTCCAGCCATATGCAATCTAACATCTTAATCATGAGCTCAAGTGCATACTTTTTCTTCACGTCAGCAAGAAAGTTCACAAGGTTGAACAGCGTGAAAATGATCAACAGAACGCATGGTTGCATCAAGAAATTTGAATAAATGCTTTCTGCTGGTAGATATAGAAATGCTCAAACATTGTTCTAGTATTCGAACTGTTCAGGATGTGGAAAAGTTTACAAGTTGCCTCATCTAACTACTCAGCTGAGTTGTACAAAACATCATACAAACTGATCTCTTGAAACAATGCAAGTCTTCAGTTCACTACAAGAATCAGATAACTATTGAGCTACAATGTTCAGAGACAGTTATCTGATTGAAGGCGCTCGCGATGACAGTCTCCCTCTACCCAATCCACCACTAGTAGCCGCGACGTTTACCTATTGACACAAAAATAGTTTACATCACACATGACTTCTGAACCTACCGTTCATGTCTAAAACAGGAAATGACATATAGGTTGTACAGCTCCAATCAAAATTTGCTTTGCAAGTGAGACCCAGTCAATGACATACCATATTCATGGTAGCTCCTTCTAAGAATCTTTTGTACTTCCTATAATGGAACATCTCCTTCCTGGTCCCCCTGACCTGCCAATTAAGAACCAAGCTTGACATGAATCATTTGAAAGCTAAACACTCTCCTCTAATGTTAGGCTTCCAAAGGCCTATGTGATTTAAAAACTAAGGAGTCTCAGCTATTAAAATATGAATCATATAGGGCCTTTAAAATAAAAAGATTGACATAGTTCGGAATAAAATTTTAATATCCATATCTTTACTTGCAACCACACAAAAATAACTTCTCATCCTGCGCAGATTATGACCCACTTGCCATCAGCGTGGATAATGATATCACTTTCAAAAGCTCCAAGTTGTGACATATCCAACCAAAATGACTGGAAAAAAAGGACAGGCAGACTCACTTGAGTTACTACACCTAAGTTGACTCAGTGAAGTTTGGACTCGGATGAGGAGGAACTATGTAACAACTATGTCAGAATGAAGCAACAACAAAAAGGCAGTCAACTTGACACATTGTAAAAAAGCCCGTGGTGGTGAATCTCAACACCCCCTTCCCCCAACCTTATGCTAAATATCACATCATGAAACTCCATTTCTGAGTTATCACATCACTTCCTTGCATTTTGTTTCCCTACTTCTACAATCAAACCATCAGGCATCAGCCACCTTAACAAACTGGCTAACCTACCGAACGACAAAATTCTCAAAAGGGATGGAGATTTAAACCCAAATGAAGAGAGGCCAATTGGATTCGGTTTAGCAACACTCAATGACCTGCAAAGAGATTGGTAGAGAGCCATGACCTTAAAGAGACTACAAAATCACCACGTCTTTTCGCCGTATGTCTTCGTTAGTTGATGAATTTAACCATCCCAACACTTTTAGTTTTAGTTACTGTGAAATTCAAGTTACAGTCACTTTCTCTAAATCACAGCAATCTACATCCCTGACTCGCAGAAAAAGATCTTTCAACCAAACAAACAAATTTATGAATCATAAAACCGAGAAACCAAAACAAATCATCCCTACATCAATTGCACAACAAACAAAGCAACAATATCGTTCATTTGGTAGTGCAATCGCAGAGTTAGAAGCAATTGCAGGAACATTGGGTGAAAAAATACCAACCTCGAAAGTTAGACTGAAATCCACAATTGGTCAATTGTTTTGCAAGCATCTCTCCTAGCTCCTTTTGCCAATTCGGCACAACCTTAGCTTCAGTTATTGGCCAGACAATCGCAGTCTCTGTAGCAAGATTGACATTCGCAGAAGACACCTGAGGCTGTTCTCCGCACCCATCCCCGCGAAAGGACGAAGGAAATGAAGTACAAATTAATCACAACACATAATTTTTCATGAACGGAATAAAAAAGAAGCAAAACCGAAAAGACAAGCCATGTTCCATCCTATCCAGTGACAACTGACAAACTAAACAGAAGAGGGCAATATAGATTCATGAGCCTTTTATAAGCTTTTCACACTCATTTCAAAATTAAAATATCTCCCTCTAATTACCTGGAAGCTGTTTTTTCCTTATCTCATCTTCAGGTCATGTGACTTGTGAGCATGAAATTACATTCTTTTCACTACGAAAGTTTCTTCAACCAAGGAACGGAGATAAAGTTCTCCTCTAAAATGGTGGAAATCATGTTTCACACAATATAGTATTGAAATATAAGCCCGGTGCCAATTTTTAACATGAGCAAACAAGGATCAAAAGCAGCCAAAAAGCGAATCATGGGGCAAAATGTCTTTTGATCTGTGGCAATTCGAACACTGAAGAGTGAAGACTAGGATGACTAGTGCTTTTCTTTTCTTCATCGCTAGTGCAATAACCATGGAACACTACATAGAAAGTAAAATGCTATATTTTAAATAAACTCGGGATCCTCAGCACCTAAAGACATACTGAACGATGTTTCTTTTCTCATAAGACTGAACCTCACAATTTGCTATAACCATAATTCGCTCACATCAAACAATTTTTTTTTTTACCAGCATTATTTGTGCTGCATTATAACCTGATTCTCTGTGGTCGTAGTAACTCCTTCAAAGACAAGCTATCAAAATACTTCACAGATGAAATCAATGAAACTATTTCTCAATTCTCATCCAACCAAACAGAGCCTAAAACTATGAAACTCGCACTACATATATGAAGAAACCTAGCAACATTTGAAATTCTCATAAACGAAACTGAAACTACTAACGCACTCAAGTCTCAACAATCAAATTAATATCCTATTTCGAACACAACAACCACAAAAGAGTACAGTACTTACTTGACTTTCTAGTATCCTCTTCACACTAGCAGCACATCCTCCACATGTCATCCCCTATAATAATCAACAAAAATTTAAGCCAAAAAGAGCAATTATTCACAATGATGATACTTCACTTAAGTCAACTCCAACAAACTGTAGCATAAACATTGAGGAGAGAGAAAATCGAAAATCATACCCCAACATCAAGTATAATAACATCCGGCGAAAGTGCGGAAACATCATCAGCAGCAGCTCCAGCAACACCGACCTTCGAATTTCCGCTTTCCGATCCATCACCGCCTCCACCACCACCACCGCCAATTCCACCTCCACCGCCACCACCGCCAGACGCAAACGAAGCGGCCGAGCTCGAAACGCACCGAACAGGCGGAACCCTAGCGCAGACTGGCCGGAGGTAGGTAAATGGAGCAGGTTTTGACAAGTCAACGGTGGCGCGTAACCTTCCGGCGACGGCGCGTGTGAGGATGCGAGTGGTGAGGGATGAAATGAGGGTAGGGTTAGTGGTGGTGGCGAAAGAGGATAAACGGGTGGATTTTAGGGTTTTGGAAAGTGTGAGGAGTGAGGATGTTGCGAGAGTGGCCTCCATTGATTGAGGAGAGAGAGAGAGAGAGAGAGAGAGAGAGAGTTCGGTGGTGTGTGGTGTTTGAAATGGAAAACGTTTATTTATCCGGGGTTGGGGGTTTTATTGCTAGTAGCAAACTTCCACCTACCATTTTGGTGATTTGGTGTTCTGTTGTTATGTGAAGCGGGAAAAACGTTGAGAGACGGTCGTTGATTTTTATATTTCACGTGCACGGCGTGGGGTTTATAGTAGGACCAATGAAATCGCAACATCGTATAGTACTTGTAGTATGGATTACTCTATTATCTGCGGGTGATATTAGCCGTTGGCCGATGACGGGTGGCTGGTGGTCGATGGCGAATATTGTTAGCTGATTTGACCGGTCGGTAACATTGGATGTTTGGAAAAAGATGTTTGGTAACATTAGCTGGTTATATGTAAAATAACCTATAAGGACATTTTTATGATTGAGGAATTTGATGACATTGAAGTAAATAATTGTAAGTCTTGGACTATTATGTCATTGGACTACATTAATGCCACCAGCCAATACTCATAAGCCAACCTCCTTGGCTTTTCAAAAGTTGACTTGTGGGAACCCAAAAGCCAATCTCACAAGCTAACATCAAAACACCAATATTGGATGGTGGACTGGTCAAACATCCAAATTTGCCAAAAGCCACCCCACAAGCCAACATCCAAACACCCCCATGGAATGACAC
This sequence comes from Tetragonia tetragonoides, assembly GCA_038025085.1. Classification (NCBI taxonomy): domain Eukaryota; kingdom Viridiplantae; phylum Streptophyta; class Magnoliopsida; order Caryophyllales; family Aizoaceae; genus Tetragonia; species Tetragonia tetragonoides. Next base: position 49,823,082 of record CM076145.1, read on the forward strand.
AATGAAGATGACTAATCTTTATTTCCTGATGGAAGTAAATTTGTAATCGTGTTTACAATACGAGTAGATAGAAACATAAATTGAGGAGATTTTAATGATCGTGTCTTGAAGATTCGTGTGTGTTTAATTATGGGAGTTTTAATTATGATTTTTATATGGTATTGAGAGATAAATTTGTGGGTGGATATTTCAATTGGAATAACTGCTTTGTTTGAGTTCTTGTGGTTTTTATGAGATAAAATTTGTCTTGGTGAGATCAGTGGTTCTATTTAGAAAACAAAACAATATGGATTTTTTCTCTTATGATATCATAGCACTCTAGTGAATTAGTGATCATTCGTAAATTAACTCACTACCTAAGCCTCTGCACTACCAAGTACCAACCATTGTGTATTAGTGTTGTTCGTGACATTTGTTGAGGAAACTCGATGCCAATCTTCATCATTTTCTCAATCCTTACCTCTTACAATGTCAATTAACATCTCTTGTTGCATCTACTTGTACTACTTAACTTATGAAGTTAAGCAATTATGTTATTGTTCAAAACTATGAAGAGGATCTTAATCATAACCTTACATCTCCTTTGGTGTTTGAAAACTTGGGAATGACTCCTCGATGCGCACGTATTACATGCAAAAGAACAGTGTATATGTAAAATAAAACACGCATTGCTATTAGCATTGTACATTAACATGCAGAAAAACACACTATTGAAAAATAAGAGCTTTACAAAGGTGAAGACTCAAGTTATTAGGGATAAAACTCATAATTCAGTATCTTGGTCGTCATAAAACTATATTATCCATGCTACCATGTTTCAGTAAAAAATTAAGCGACATAGTAAAAACCAAAAGCAAAAACTCGAACCATAAATAATTCAAACTATGCAATGTAGTGCAATGTATGATTTTGCAGTTCACTTCAGGTATTTACTTATATGAAAACAGCTAATTGAACTCGGTTTTTTAGTTGGTTGGTGGATAATGTGTCAGTTAACAATCAACACCCTCACCCCTCAAAACACTTGTCATCACTGATTATTCACCGTGAGACGACTATTACATTTTAAACAAAACAAGTTACCTTTTGAATTTAAAAGTGTTATTTGATTTTAAACATTTTTTTACCGTGGAATAATAAGTGTTACTTTTTGGACAAAAACGGTTACATTTTCGAATGAAAAATGTTATTTTCATCTGTCTCACCATGAAACCGTCTCATACAAGACCTACAAATACCCGCTTCGAGACCTCACTAAGGTGTTTTTATTGTTTTTGGGTATTTTTAATATTTATTTTTATATAAGATGAAACATTATTATATTGGATTTCACAAAAACTTGTATAAGGCGGCCTCAAGGTGAGACCCTCTCTAACGAGTAACAAGATGGGATCCTCTCCCATCATTCCCTCCAATTAATCCCTTCAATACTTCACAAAAAACATAAAATAAATTTTGTCATCTCCTATCTAACAAGCATGACGTCATGTTTATGTCATGTTTGGCTATAAAGAGAGGCCGCCTCATAAGAATTTTTTATTTATTTTTATTTATTTTTTATTTTTATCTATCTTGGGAGGGGGCTAATAAATTAGACCCATTAAAATTAAAATAGGTGTTCACAACATTAGGACGTTCGAACCCAAAAATCAATGGGCTCATTAGTTGTCAATTCACCAGGTCTGGTCCAGTCGGTTAAAAAACAAAGAACAAAAAAGCTTAGTACGCACAACCGACAACTGGCGCTCTTATTAGTCCAGGCTTAATTAATTAAATAAAACCCCAAAACAAACCGCGTATGTTCAAGAACATTCTAGGGAAACCCAAAGAAGTACTATCACACTCTCCTTTCCCAAATTCAAGAACCCTAATCCGACTAAAATCAAAATCATCATCTTCAACAACACACAACACACAAAAATGTCGCATTTCGGAAAATCAGGCCCTCCAGATATCGCCGATACTTACTCTCTCCTCGTTCTCAACATCACTTTCCGTATGTTTTCTCTCTCCTCGATTCTCGTTTTTGATTTTGATCCTTTTTTTTTTCTAATAATTTTGAGTTTTTGTTGTAAATTGTGAGTTAAATTATCAGGAACTAGCCCGGATGATTTGTTTCCGTTGTTTGATAAGTATGGCAAGGTTGTCGACATTTTCATCCCCAGAGACCGAAGGTATTTTTTTAATTTTTTTTTTCATTTAAGTTTTATATTTAGTTTTTTTTTTTTGATAGGGATATACTTAGGGGTTTATATATTTGATTTGTTTGATGCAATTATATGATTCTTGTTTTTAGATTTCTGAATTTAATTTGCGGATGATTCAGGACTGGTGAATCGCGAGGGTTTGCCTTTGTGCGATATAAGTATGCTGATGAGGCACAGAAAGCTGTTGATAGGCTTGATGGTAATTGAGTTTTAGTGTTTTACTCACTTTTATACTCCAAATATTACTTTTCATAGGTGTGTTATATCTTGTTTAATTGTCAATCTTTTTTTTATTGTGTAGGGAGGGTGGTGGATGGTAGAGAAATAGCGGTCCAATTTGCGAAATATGGTCCCAATGCGGAGAGAATGTAAGTTTTGATATCGTTTCGAACTTCTTGTTGGTGTCACTGTTCATGGTGCATCTTATTGTTTACGGGCTGATATTTGTACTCGCTGTTCACATTAATTATTTATGTACATATATATGAATTCATTATTGAAATTAAAATGGAAAGGTTATCTGAGAGGTCTTTTTTTGTTAGATAGAATACATTGTCGAAGTTGATGCAAGCTTATTGTTTGTATCTTTTATTAGTTATTGAGTCTGTCGAAGTTGATGCAAAGGGATGGGGTCATGGAAAGATGAGGTAAAGAGTGCAACAACCGGTTAGGATGTGTTGGGACAATAATGGTGGAACTTAGTTAGGAAGGGGATGGGATAGCATGTGGGAAAAGAAAGGAGTTCGTGGGAGGTTTACTTTGGGTTCAAGAAATTCTAGCTCTTGCTTCAGTAAAGGTTGAACTTACTGATACAACATGGCAACATGCTATACATTGTTTGAGTACGAACATACATCAAATAATGTGTGATATGTAAGGTTTATGCATTCTTTAGGCCTTTTAGCCCTTCTTGTTGGGTTCCGTACTTCCTGGGGGATAGGGATTCAAATATCAGAAGCTGACCTATATTAGTTGAAGTTGCTCTACCAAATTCATGAAAGTGTATGCAAATAACTAATTAAATGGTTTTATTTTATTATTTTTGCTGCTGTTGTTTTAGGCAGGAAATTTGCAGTATGTTATCCCTAGATAGCTAGACTACTTAACATCAGCATGCCAAATTTATTGTTTATTATGTAGATTGAACATTGAAGTAGCTAGTCTTTTGACTTTGTGATGTTCCTCCTTTAGAATTTTAAGGATAATGAAAGCTAAGGCAATCTTCTTACATCTGGAAGAATATATTACAGCTACTTCTGTAGCCTGTTATTCTCATTTCGTTAGCTTCCAAGGATGTCTACAAAGCTATTAGGAGGCCCCGGGGGGGGGGGGAGGAGGGTAAGGGTCATTCTGTGGATCACCCAAAACTAAGAATCTAACTGCTGACGTATGAGGACCTTCATGTTTTCTTAGTTCAGTATGTATGATAGGCTTCTGTGCAATAATTAACTCAGGATTCGTTTTCCCAACCAACACTCCAAAAAAAGAGAAAGGAAAGGTCATCATTTATTTTGAGACACATGCGTCTTTGCTTTCTTGTTTTCACATTAAGAACTAGAATGCTGGACAAAACAATTGCTGCTAGTGGTTTCAGGACAAAGGATGATATGAGTTTCATGTCCTGTTCTACTCCGTTCTTGGACATTGCATGTGCCTATACTCTCTTAACAAAGTTATGATCATGCAACAACATTCCTCTACTCAGCAATTTAAATTTTCTCAATATATTTCGGTTGCTTTTCAGTCACAAAGGAAAGATCATGGAGCCAATTTCTAAGGTTAAAAGTCCACCAAGGAGGAGGTATGTACTCCTGACGACTGCTACTGTAATTCTGCTCAGAGCAAATTCCTGATTAGGGTCATTGTGTTTTGCCCAACACAAGTCATACTAGCTGTTTTCAATCCATGGTTTTGTTTTTGCAAATATTTTGGATGATTTACTTGTATCAGATGTTTTAAATTATCTGCTTTATATGAACAACAGGGATGATTACTACAGAGATAGGGACTACCGCAGAAGAAGAAGTCGCAGCAGAAGCTTGGATAGATATGATCGTGACAGATACCGTGGAAGAGAGAGAGACTATCGTTATCGAAGCAGGAGTCGCAGTTACAGTCCCGATTACTATCGAAGCGGTGGCAGAGATCGCTATGATGAAGCAAGGGGCCGTAGAAGCAGATCTGTTGAAAGGTTGTGCCCCTATTCTCCCTGCTTACTCTTCACCACATCATTGTTGCTGTAATCTGAAATTGTATGTGTTTGGTGTGTCGCAGTGCCTCTCCCCCGAGACGAAGTCTTAGTCCACGCAGAAGCTATTCACCACGTAGGAGTGCTTCACCCTATCGGAGCCCTTCACCTCGTAGTCTATCCCGTTCAAGGAGTAGGAGTCCGTATAAGCGCAGCCTTAAAGATCGTTCTGTGAGTCCTTGTCGGTCTGCATCTCCCCAGCTTGTTTCATCACGTGGTGGAGCTGTAGGTTCTCGTAGCCCTTCTCCTCAAAGATCAGATGAGGTGAGTTCTTGTGCTTGGTGTCTTTATCTTATTATTTAATATCAGTATTTGACAAGCTGGAGGCTCTAAATTGGCAGGACTAAATTCAGCACAACTCGGGGATCGGTGATTTCAAGCATAGAAAACATTGAAGACCTCTGATGGTCATGTGAAGATAATGTAGCTGTCTGAGTTCTTTGCATCAGTAACTTGGGAGTACTGCATAAACATTTCGGTAGAGATAGACTCTTTTAGATTGTGATATATTTGCATGCAGCTGTGTTGGTTTGCCTGAAGATTCGGGTACTTTTGGGACCTTCCTAATGGTAGATTAAGTCTTTGGGCTGGTTGTGTGGGGATGTAACTTTGCTTTGTCCTGCATTTCCGTCTGTTCCATGGTTGTAGTTACCCCCCCCCCCCCCCCCCGATTGGTAGCCCTGTGAAACCTCTATCATCTGTTTACTCTTATTTAGTGCATGCCTATGCATTTTACATTATGCATTGTTTACCTTTGACTGAGTGGATGACATGTGGTCTTTTTAGCCTAGATTGGAAAGAAAATGAAGAAGCTCCATAGGCAGAATGTTGATGTGTTGGTGCTGTTGGTGGTGTCTGTGATTGGCTGATAGATGACCACCTTTGTGCTGGTATGGATATTGCTGTACTGCCTGCTCGTAGATGGTTTTTGAACCTATCTGATGAATGCCTGATGCATCTGCTGCTTGGTGTTTTCCATCAAATGTTATCACAAGGGGTGAGAACTATTAGTCAAATACTTGTCCAGTGTTTGAGATGGTTGATATTATCAATGCAATGCTTCTCTCCCTTTCTTGGGTGATTATAGTTGGCTGTAATATTAATGTCATATGAAGGGGTGATACCAGAGGAATAGATGTGCACCTGTTGACCTGATGCTGGCCAAAGGTTGCACCTGTTGACCTGATGCTTTTTATGACCAAACTTTAAGCCGGGTTAAGAGTGCATCCGCAAGTGCTGGATGTGGTAACAAGCCTTTTGGCTTTTTTTTTTTGTTTGTTTGTTTTGTTTTTTTTTTTTTTTTTTTTTGTTCAGTTTGTGATTACAGCATATAACCATACACTGATGTTTCGTCTGATTAAGTGAATAGCTCATGGCTCGTGATTGTAGCTGTGAAGGTAGCAGATCTTTTTCTATAGTTTGATGTCCTCGCACTTTTCCGAGCCTTTGCAGCAACTAGTTGGGGTCGGGTCGGGTCGGGTCGGGCTGTATCGTGTATTTCTGGTGGCTTTCCGAAACTTTGTGGCAGCTGTACTGAGAAGTTAAGCTGTTTTGATTTGTGAGCTGTCGGTTGATTTTGTTAGGAATTTGGTATGTTATTCCTACTTGTATGGGCAATGCTGTTGTTACTGTTACTTGAGGTATTTCATTCATGCTATGATATGTGCAGTTCAGATTACGTTGACATGCTGAGGTTGAAATCTTGTTGTGTTGGGTGTTTTGAATACAATTCTGCAGTTAGGACGGTTGTTTATGCCATTTTTTGGTGTCCGGTATGTCATAGGAATGACGTTTTGTGCAAACAAGGGAGTGTGGAGGTGGTTTAGGTCTAGTGATAGTGATGTGATTAGTAATGCTAGATGGGGGGGCTATCTCTCTAAATATGCAAATGAACCAGAAGATCTGGAGTATTATTATAGATTTCCCCAATGATGGTAGAAATAAGCAAAATAACAAGTATAGCAAAAGAGAAGACATGAATATGGAAAGAAGGTCAACAATTTATATACGACTAATGAAGTCTTAAAGTTGTTAATGTTGGAGCAATTCCAATACGACTAACGACTAATGAAGAGGTCTGTGAGGGAAAAAATAGCCTCCAAGAAAAACTTCATTCCCATTGTGGTAAAGTTGAATTCTTAAACTTTGTACAAAATAGTTTGACTACAGAAACTGGTTTTTTTGGTTGTAAATTGTAATACTAGTTGTAGTAAAATTATTTAATTATTTTTTTCTTTTTTTTTTGCTCCACAAAAGAGAATGCAAGTGAAAATGATGATCGATGCACCTTCCGTTACGTCATGTTCGAACTCTCGTGTCCAGTAGTGAATAAATTAGACTAGATGAACAATTAGCGCAAATACTTCCCGTCAACGTAACACTAACAAAATGCTAATATAGTTCGTAGAAGCCAGCAGACACAATGTATGGGGAGACTTTACCTTACCAAACCACTTGAGAGTAAGCTAGAAATTACTAGACCACCACTCTTGTTGGTAATTGTTTTTTTTCTTCTGAAAACACGTAGGAGTAGACCTGTAAAGATTCAATTTTTAGTTCATTTTACCTGGTTGAAAATGGATTCGGATCGAGAATGTTTTTTCAGAACCCTAAAAAACAGGTCAGATTGGGTCTGATTTCCGGGTCGGTCAGAAGCTTTTTACAGCTCTACGAGGTAGGAGTCGTGGATTTGCTACCGAATTCAGCATTCCAGTTTTGCAGCTCGTTTGCCAAAAACTGAAATAAAAATAAGCGAAAAAGAAAGATCCAGGTAAGCTGGGAAATGATTTTTGGCCCTCGTTACTATCGCCGTTGTTTTGGTTGGTTCAACTACTTGAACTGCTTCACCTCTCTCTCTCTCTCTCTCTCCTGATACTCTACTCACTCAACTCAACTGAGAGACCTCCATCCAATTCTTCACTGTTTTCTCATCAACAATGGCGTCCACAGCTCTCTCTCAATCTCTCTCCTCGCCCATCAATTCTCACTCCTCTCTCTCTACTCGCAATCTCTCTCTCCTCTCTCGTTCTTCACCCACTTTCTCTCTCCCAAATTCACCTCTCAAACTCAGATCCCTTTCTCTCTCTTCATCTCCCCTAAATCCCCCATCTTTTGTCACCTACGCTTCTTCCGACTCTCCTTCTACCGCCTCTTCCGATGAAATCCCCATTGAAAAGAGTAAGCGTCGTTTCTTAACCTTATTTTTTTGGGTGATTTTTGTGAGATTATTGAGAATTTTATTGATTAATCTAAAAATGTGGTCGTTTTTTTTTTTTTTTTTTGAATTTAGGGTTTCCCGCATTTCCCACCGTTATGGACATTAATCAGATTCGCGACATTTTGCCTCACCGGTTAGTTTTCAATTTCTTCAATCTCTTCAATTTCAATCATATTTTGTTTTTTCTGGCTTATTTCTGCTTTTGGGGCTCAGGGTTTAACTTTTTTTTTTTTTTTTTTTTTGTATCCTGTTTTTTTGTTTAGATTTCCATTTTTGCTAGTGGATAGAGTGGTGGAGTACAATCCAGGAGTATCTGCTGTTGCAATTAAGAATGTGACAATTAATGACAACTTCTTTCCTGGCCATTTTCCTGAGAGGCCTATTATGCCTGGTGTTCTTATGGTTGAGGTACTTACTTTTTATTTTAAGTTTTAAATTTAATTCAAATATTATCATCTGTCTCGTTTTGATGTTGTATATTTTTTTCTAATTTTATGATTGATGAAATGCTGATACTTGTAAGATCAAGAATTTCAATAATTTATTCATGGTGTATAAGATGGCTAGCCCTTGAGGATATATTATTTGGGTTTTGGGATTTTGCATTGAATAAGGGATAAATAAATTATAATTAAGTTGTGCAATTCTGTGGAATATATGAATCTTTGCGGGGTTCAAGCTTTCCTCAATAGTTTTTGGGGTGCCATAAATGGCTTATTTCAATATTTTTTAAGGTTTGAAGCTTTTGGTGATGAAGTTAGTTGGAATGCAGCCGATAACTGCTCTGTGAATTTGTCACTTAAAGTCCATGGTATTGTAGAGACCATTATCTAGATTAAGCTGTCCATGGTATTGTAGAGACCATTATCTAGATTAAGCTCTTCATCGTTTTTGGGGGGGATTTCAATCCAAACTCTGACCTCCAATAATTTGGCTGCCCTAAGACTACTGTGCAGCTCACCAATTGCAATTTGTGATGTAAGTGCTGTGGCTGGGATTACGTTGACGAGTCTTCTGCTGTTCCTTGTTGCAGTACATATGAGCTGTTAGATTTTGTGATTTCACCCATGCAAGTGCCATATATCTAGGGTCTAGTAACTAGCTTTGTAAACCTGCTATCATAATTATTTGCCATATAATATTGTATTGTAAATATTTGAATTTACTAAATTGGATTGCCAACAAGCTAAAGTACTCACAAACTGTTTGAGCTTACTCTAGCAGGCCAAACTCAAGTTAGTTGATCTTCAACTTGGAAGCTTGTCAGCATAACTGAATTTTCTGTTTTCCACCCTTCCTAGTTTTAAAATTAGAGAATATACTTGCTACTGAAAAAAAAAACCTTACATTGACTTGGGCCTTGCAAGCTCCTGCTCGTCTTTAGTCTCAGTTCAGGTAGTGGGAACTGGGCAGGCTGCATAAGTAATCAGACAGTCTTTGTTGCTCAATCCGTGAAATCAGTCATCTCAGTTTTTTAGGATGTTTTCCTCTAGATTACTTTTGTATCTGCATGATTGTTGTCTAATTCTTGATCCAACGAGGACCTCATGACATCTTCATATTCATCAGACGCTCTTTGATGTATTCGTGCTACTTTAATGTGGTACTTAAGTTCTCTGATTCAAATTACCAGAGCACCCCATTGCTCATGAACAACCTTTCACAAGGTTAATCAGCTACAGAGCCAACTCTTTAAATTGAGGGAGATTGATAATTAGGATTAGTCACCAACCTGAACAATTTAATTGAACTACTTGTGTTCAGTGTTTGTTTTCATTTTCATTTTATTTTTTGAATGCTGACATTTGTGTCGCATTGTATTTGGGTTTTTGGCTTGCCAGTAACTTTACAAGTTTTTGGTTTTACATGTTAGACGTCATACATCGTTTTCTTATGTGAAGAGTAATCGCATTTGCTCATGTGATCCCAATACTTTGAGTTTCCGTGCTTCAGTTAGTTGGTTTTGAAGTTTTGTCTTGGAGAACTTCCTTGGCCAAAAGGGCCTAACTAATTAACCAAATTTGTTCACTTATTTGTTGTTGGAGTTCTCTCTGCACTGTTCTCCTTGTTCCAATTAAATTTTTACCTGGGCCATCATGACCATTTACATGTCCATAAGACATTAGATTTTGTAGTGCGGCATGTTGATTGTCATACCTATGTTTAGCGATTCAATTGTCTCGACATAACAGTTTTTTATAATGATTGAGCAATCATACTACTTGTTGCTTCAGGCGATGGCACAAGTTGGTGGGCTGGTCATGCTCCAACCAGAAGTTGGAGGCTCTCGCGACAACTTTTTCTTTGCTGGCATTGACAAAGTAAGATTCAGGAAGCCAGTGATTGCAGGGGACACCTTGGTGATGCGGATGACCCTTACGAAGCTACAGAAACGCTTTGGAATTGCGAAAATGGAAGGCAAAGCATATGTTGGAGGTGAAGTTGTTTGTGAAGGAGAGTTTTTGATGGCTATGGGTAGTAGTGAATGATTTGTTATTTCCTTTATTTTACAGTTTACTTTGTCTTTCCCATTTGTTGTTCATGCCACATTAGTTTATATATCTAGATGGCTTGCAATTTAATTTATAAATTTTTATCGAGGACTTGCCTCCGAGAGTTCACTCCTGTGTCCTGTCAGCCCGTGGAATCTAATACAAGTGCTGAGAAAGAAGTAATCAATTTGCTTTGCCCTTTAGCCTTTGCATCACAGGATTACGTGGTCTTTTTCTTTTATTGACGTTTTACTAATCTGAAGGCTATTTGTTTTGTCACATCTCTAAGTGCTAAATATTTTCATCTCCTGAAATAGCTTGGACTGATTTAAATTTCACCAAGTGTGCAAACCTGAAAGCAAAGATTATTCAGCTCCGAAAACAATAATCTACTGGCAAATCTGTGAGCATTTGTTTTTTTCCTTTCTGTTGTCACTTGTGTTAATCATACTCGTACCAGGACGGTTGGAGAACATGGTAACACATTTAAAAGTAATACAGTCGCTTTTACTCAAATGTAACATGTGTGATATCGAAGTTTGGGGATTTTGATAATCCTCGCAGGGTATCGAGGGTCCTCTAAGGTCATGATACACGCCTTAGAGAAATTTTGACAAAAATGACACCCGACCCCCGGGAAGACGAAAACGTAAGCTATATAATCCACGTTTTTCTGGCTCCCGAGAGGCCTCAGAAAGAAGGTAGATCTTTTCACACCACATGGCACGGGACATCCTTAGGGGAGATGGGAGGTCCCGGGGGTCGCTTATTCGGTCCCTGGTAGGCTTGGAAGGGCATTTTACGGGACACTAGTGTAAGAGCCGGAACACCGAAAGCATGGGTGATATCGAAGTTCGGTGATCCGAATGGCCCTCCCGGGGCATTGAGGGTCCTCTAAGGTCATGATACACGCCCTAGAGAAATTTTGGTAGAAATGACACTCGGGCCCCGGGAAGCCGAAAACGTAGGCTATAATCCACGTTTTTCTTGTTTCCGGGAGGCCCCAGAAAGAAGGTAGATATTTTTGCACCACATGGCACGGGACTCCCCTAGGTGACATGGGAGGTCCTGGGGGTCGCTAATCCGGTCCCTGATAGGCTTGGAAGAGCGTTTTACGGGACACTAGTGTAAAAGCCTGAACACCGAAGGCATGGGTAATATCAAAGTTCGGTGATCCGAATGACCCTCCCAGGGCACCAAGGGTCCTCTAGGGTCATGATAGATCGCTCGGAAAAGTTTGGGCAAAAACGACAGCCTTGCCCCGGTAAGCTGAAAACGAAGGCTATAATCCACTTTTTTGGCCTTTTGAGAGACCCCGGAACAAAAGTTTATATTTTTGCACCACGTAGCCCGGGACACCCTTAGGGGACCTAGGAGGCTCTCGGGGTAGATTATCCGGTCCTTGGTAGGCTTGGAAGCGTCTCTTACACGACATTGGACGCGAATCCACAATTTTTTGGTGCCGAGCATGGCTCTCTACCACCCTGTGTCACTAAACCTACTCCCAAGCCCTCTCTACTATTATAGTGAAGTCTCATAATTTTTCCAAATGTTTTCAAGTAATTTCTAATTTTTTTGATATTGTTTCTATTTTTTTTCTTATTTTACAAGGTATTTTTTCATTAAAAATTAAATTAAATAGCTACTTTTTTAAGGAAAATATTTTTTCGTAACTTAATAATATATACTTGAAAAGTTTGAGTTGAAAATTTGGAAATTAATTATTCAAATTCTCAAAAATCTCAATATGAAAGTTGTGCACTGGGTATGTTGATCTACTCATGTCAGAACCACTAAATTTTTTAAGACTATTTAGGAGGGTAGTTGCTTAAGAGAGGGTTTGTGGGCGAAGGCAAGCGACGCGACATGAAGCGCCTACCAGGAGACGGGTAGTGTCGAGTCGTGCGCCATCATTGCCGGACACCCACGACACATTGGCTCAAGCACCAACACACGACGCCGGAGACAGGCGCGACGCGACATGAAGCGCCTAGTAGGCGCCAAGTAGTGTCAAGTCGAGGTCACTCGGGCGCTATCGAGGTTGACAACGAGAAACGGGAACGAGTCGACTTTCCTAGTAGGCTTTGTTGAACGACGCCGTTATAAACGTCGGATGGATGTGATCTCCTTCGGGATGAGCTGTCTAGCCGGCGGGCGGGTATAAACATCGAATGAATGTGATCTCCTTTGGGATGAGTTATCCAATCGACGGGCGGGTATAAACGTCGTATGAATGTGATTTTCTCGGGCACCAATGTGCTCATATATGATCTCGAACTTTATAAGCAAAATTCATTATACAAATTAATAAACCACATATATGAAACGCATTAACCATTCCAAAAACCTGTACTTATTGAAACAGAAAGTCATGACAAAAATCAACTTAAAACTTCACCAAAAAGAGTCAAACGCATGAGAATCATTTTATCATAGTCACAACGAAACGCTCAATCACCTATATAAAAGAAATTTAGTAGCTATATTATTATATGTCTTCTCTTCTTTTCCATTAGTTTCTCTAGCAAACACCATTAGTCTTCTTCTTGTCCATGACAAACTTCTTCCAAACATTGCAGACATCCATTTGCATCTCCATCACAGTCTTCTTCGTCGATTCCTCATAGGTCTCACCAGTGTTAGCGACAGCCATTTTTGCGCTGTTGCGTGCAGGGAGAGTGTCAAGCTCTTGGATAACCTTCTCTATATCCAAGACCAGACGCTCAGCTAGGGTTCGGGAGAAGTCCTCTCGGATCACAACACGTAGCACTGTTATGTGTTGTGCATCCGGGGGCATGGTGTAAGCTGGCACAATCCAACCAAACCTTCGGAGCATGTCAGAGATCTCGAACTCATTGTGGAGGCTATGGTCCTTTAAAGAGAAAGCCACCAATGGAACCCCTATGTCTTTCGATATGATGTTGAAACGGCCAGTCTTTTCAAGTCCTTCTTTCAAGATTGTCGCGTTCTCTTGGCAATTATCCATGATATTCTTGTACCCCTACGGAAAGAGTAAAACCACATTAGAAGGGCAAGGATGCATACACAATATACCCCTGTTCCTTAGCTAGGATCCTTTAGAAAGCTACTGAGTTATCGGTATAGTGTGCCAAGTGCCCTTATTGTATGTGCATTATTCACAATGTAATAACAATAATAACCAGTATATACTCTGTAGGGGAACTTTCATACATCAAAATTTATAGAAAATGTAGTAGAACTTGCCCTCATGCATGAATTCAGAATCAACATACCTCAAATCCCAAGCGAATTAACTGATAGTATTGAGCAATAATTTGACTGGATCCTGCATCAACAAAATTTTAGTTAAAAAGAAAATCGACATCAGAAAATGATCCATATACACAAAACTGGTAAAACAAGAATTGGTTCTAACTGTGATTAAGCAATTAGTAATACCTTTGGAGAAGTTGAGAGTAAATGTGGGTTGATCAGCTCCAAGATAGTTGATGCGGAAGATGAGCTCTTCAGGTAAATCCTCCTTGCTCCTCCAGACGACCCACCCGACACCAGCATAGACAAGTCCATACTTGTGACCACTCACATTGATGCTCTTCACTAATGGCAACCGGAAGTCCCATTCTAATTCCGGGTACAAAAATGGGGCAATGAACCCACCACTTGCTGCATCCACATGAATTGGAGTGTCCCATCTACAAAAAACCAACAAGAAAAAGTATGTCAAAAATTTCATGTACTTCTTAAGACAATGTTACGGATTGTTGTATAAGTATCGATTAGTGTCATACCCAGTTTCTTTGTTTTTCTCCTCGAGGAGGTCATTCAAGCGCTTAACATCCTCAAACTCCCCATTAAGAGTAGATCCAAGGATAGCAGCAACACATATTGTGTTCTCGTCTACCATTTCTGCAGCTTTCTCAGGGTCCATGACATAGTAGTCTTCCTTCAACTTAACTTCCTTCAGCTCCACTTCAAAGTATCTTGCAAATTTCTCCCAACATACCTATTTGATTAAGAAGAACATCGACAACATAGTCATTTCATACGTGACTACTTAAGAGTCGTAAATCAGCTAGCCAGAACAGCCTGCTTGAACTTGTACTGTTTTACAAGCTAGGGGAATGAAGACATGAGAATAATGTACAGTCCAATGCATTACGAAATGAGGTCAAAGTGTCGTCTTGAAGACCGCAAAAGGTCAAATGGAAAGAAGAATTAGGAACAGAAGGAGTAACAAACTTGGATGTAAGAAGCCAAAAGCAGAGTCATGTCAATGTTTGGATCAGAAATTGGGCCATGAAAGGAAATAGAATATACCTGAACATTGGCCCCAGTGACAATGTTGGGCTTGTCATAAGGTAAACCTTGGGCCTTCCTTTTGTTTTGCCATTTTCTCTTGAAAGCCAGCCCAGCAAGCATGATGGCCTCTGAGGATCCAACCGTTCCCACTCCTACTGCCACCTCTGATTCTCCAAGTGGTGCATTAAACAAGTTGGCTATAATGTTCACGCATCTATTCTGTTGGTACATAATTAATCAAGCTATCATTAATTTTAAATATAGTAAAAAAGAAATTGTACTTGTTAAATTTGAAAGTTGCAGATAAATTATAATCTAACAACTAAAATAAAATAAAATCAATAAAAAAAGTTTAACAAATGATGTAACTCTTCTTTGGAGTATAGGAACGGTAAATTTTTAGCTGTACTCGCGTGTATATAGTGTAATGTATCATAGAAGAAGAAAAGGGAAGGACCACGCGTATCTTGCGTGCGTCATTAATGACATTGTGCACGTGGCACACCAAGCTTTGTATACGAGAGTATAAAATTCACGCGTTGATGAGGAACGGTTGCCATGGTGGTATGGTGCCCCACTGCTTTTTTTTTTTTTTTTTTTGAGGTGAAGTTAGTAGGAGTAGTTAGGAGTCTTAGGAGTTAGGACCTGTTAATTTACTAAAACTCAAACGTAATCCACAGCTTTGAATTCAAAGGGTAAAGTGTTAACGGTCTTAATTTAGACATTCTGCACCAAATTGAGAATCGTCAATGGATTTGGAAGAAAGCGAATAAGAAAAGTTTATGTTTTCATCTTGGTTGAAAGTGAAAGGGATTTTTTTTTTTGTTTATGCAAGTAAGAGTGAGAAACACGGTGGCAGATTATCTTGCACACTACGGGCACTCTTGTGACACTTTACGGTTTTGGTCATCCTCATTTGACCAGTTTATTACCAATCTACTGATAAAGGACGCCTTAAGTTAACTCGTGGATTATCTGGTTGTATTATCTTTTGAAAAAAAAAAGAAGAAGAAGAAGATGGCCAAAGTTGGCCATCCAATCAAAAAGTGAAAGGGATCTGTCAATGTTGTTTTGGTATGAAAGCATTAAAATCAAAATTGATTTTTACACATTTGGAAGATACTTTGCATTGTCAAAGCAAAGCGTAGATAATTCCGCGGATTGTGCCCACAGTTACGCGCTTACAAGTGGCTCGTTGTTGGTACACAAAAGATAATTAATTAGCCAATTTCGTTTATGTTTTTATTGGTGCAGAGCCATTAACCAATAGGTACATTGTACATATAGCTCGTGGATCAGGATCACCATATATAATTTCTTTATTTTATAAGTAATTGAATAAATTTTGGGAAGCATGAAAAAATGATGCAAACTTTGGTATTTCTCCAGCCAGCACCGTCATTTTGGTATTTTCCATGACCGTTATTTGTATTTAAAAGCACATACGCTGACTTGTTCAGTTTTTGTCCTTTAATGTAAAAAACGGAATAACACGAAATAAATAAAACAGATCGAAACACTAAAATAAAATAGAATAAGATATGAAACAAAATGAAATATAAAGTGGGATGTAGCACGGAGCAAAACCGCATAAAAAACGACGAAAAGAACCTACCTACCCAAACATGTTTCATGACTAACAAATTAGCAAAGGTTTTTGATTGGGCCAAGTTACCTTCTGATCATAAGCATTCGACAAATAAAACAGCTAATTTGAACATCCAAGTTTTTCATAAAATAAACAAAAGGTGAGGATGATAACGTCAACAACACTTAATTATATGGCAAGCAAATTAATTAAATGATGGAAAAGAAAAACATGCCTGGAGCTCAGTGGTGACAGGGTACTCATCCATGTCGACATAGTTCTTGTTAATGGCATCCATCATTAGCTTATCACACTCTGGTTCCATCCATGTCGTCACGAATGACGCCAAGTTTAGCCTTGGATTTCCATCCAACATTAGCTCATCGTTTATTATTTGGTATGCTGCCTCTTTTGGTATTGATTTCTCAGGCATCTTGTACCTGAAAATCTCATTTCATTAAGATCCTCTATAATACACTATTTTCCGCATTTTCGACTCTTTTTTTATGTTCTGTTTTGAAAATGGTAGAAAGCCACCCTCTTTCAGAATAACAAGACTCGATTCCACATAATTGTAATACCCGAATGCACCAATGCGCTATCCACCCAAGCTCTTCATAATATTTTTTATTATAAAACCATGCCACATTTTACCAGACATGATATAGGTGAATGCCACCCAAATCTCATTTCCATTAATTAAGATCAGATCCTCTCTAATACACCATTTTTCACATTTTCGAACTCTTTTTTTATGTTCTGTTTTGAAAATGGTAGAAAGCTGCCACCTTCTTTCAGGGTAATGAGACTCGATCCACCGTCATTGTCGGGAACGAGGGGAGAATATCCACCCCAAACTCTTCAAAATATTTATTATATAAAACCATGCCATTACATTTTACCAAACATGATAGGTGAATGTTAATCAAAAATAAATCATGATCAACAATCTTATGGTAAATAAAATGATAATTAGATGATGATAGGTAAAAGTCATATATATATATATATACCTTGGAAGACAAACACGGACATATCTAGAAGCAAAAGTGGAGTGAACGGAGGTGTCTGATTCTGATGCTGCCCTGGATATAACCATTGTTGGACGATAGATAACAGTGATTATTATGATTCAGATTAACAAAAATGAATTATGGAGAGAGATTAGAGAGAGAGAATCTGATATAGAGATCGATAGAGAAAGAGAGAGAGAGTGATAAAAGTAGTGTTGATGGGCGAAGTAAAAGGATGAAAAGTCGTTTATATAATAAAGACCATTTCCACAAATGTAATGTAATTACTAATTAATTAATATGTAATCCCAATAGATGTGCACCTAACTAAGTGAAGGTTGCAACTGAACGTAGGTTCCATCTACCATCTTGGGGTGAATGAGACCAGGAGAAAATTCCTGTTGACCGTTGGGCCTGAATTCCTCTTTTTTAAATAAAATAAAATCAAAATAAAGACTGTTTTCTTCTTCTCTATCACCTTATGCTTTTTCTAGAGCCAATATAAAAATGTAACAACTCATTATATGGTCCCCCAAAAGTGACATGCTATTACTATATGTAATAACTCCAAACAGTAATAAAATTAAAAAAAAAAGAATGAAGTAATAAATCCATACATCAAATTATAGCTAAAAAGAAAGTAAACAGATGAATTTATTTTATTTTTATTTTTATTTTTGCTTGTGATCAAAACTAGAGACAACCTGGCATCAAATTCCACTAACCTCTATTCCCTAACAATAAAGTAGGGGGGCTGATCACCCCTCCACAGGAATTAATTCTCAAATACATAAGCATGATTTTGTCCATTTCCAATGAAGCCAAAAGTCGTTACTTTTGGCTGTGAAATATAATGGACTAAATTAAAATGGTTTATAAAAGTATATGCACTTTTTTTATTGTGAAGTTGTCGAGGACCATCGTACTTTGGATCAAAGACAAAAACAGCCTCACTGTACTCAGAAGGATAAAATTGCGTACAACCCATCCCATAGACCTCATCTAGGTGAGAGCCTATTCAGAAGCACTGGAGTACATGTTAAAGGTGATAGGAAATGGTTAAGAGGTGTCATAATTTGATATACTACCAAGAGGTGTTGTTTAACAATACGAAAGTAATCATAATATGGGAATCCTTCCCCAATAATGCCTATTGTAAGAATTCTAAATTCCATGGGGTGAAAACCTCATTCAATTAATCACCACTATGCTACCCGTTTGTCTATATATACCAATATGGGAGGATAAAAAGACCTACCTTGTGTTGTTTTTCTCTCTTTTTTGGGTAGTATATCGCATTATAAAGGTATAATATCTTTCTTTCATCCAACCGCCCCAACCCAATTAAACATTGTCAAAAGACACTTTGTTCCCTAAGCATGCTGCTGGAACCATTCAAGCCATGGATTATGGATATAATAATTGCACCAATAAAAGCAGGCTTAAACACTGGTTAAGTCTGGAGCCACTAGCCGTGAGTCTTTTTTTTTCTTTTTTCTTTTTTTTTTGGAGGTGAGTGACTGACTTGGCCCCCGGCTTTATAGCAGGCACAAAGCAGGGAAGGGGGGCAGGATGAGGATTCAAACCCGGGACATGTCCATGGAAATGAAAGGCCTGCGCCACTGCGCCGTGACGGTCTGGTAGAGCAAAAGCACCTCCCTAAAAAGGAAAAGTAATACTCGTATATGTCTTCTCAACTCATTACGTTTATTTCAAACCCCAAAAACTTTATCACGTCACAAGTGGGCAATCTTCTCCAATCAATAATCGATAACCAAAAATAAGAGTCCCTAGAGAATTAGAGACCGAATGACTGACCAGTGTTACGTATGCAGCGACACAACGTGAGTTAGTCAGGTGTGTTATGTGTGAACAACACAAAGGAGTTCTACTATACCGCGGTAGCTGACATCTTCGAATAGCAAAGCCTTCTAAAATAAATAATTCAAACAAATATATTGCCACAAAGAAGAAATGGACAATAGATTGGCTTTAGAAATTTTGTTATATACCGATGTCCATCAAAGAAGTGCATTAATCCACTTGAAAATGTTTCAAAACTTGATGAAGTTTTTGCTTTAACGACCCTCCTTTGCTGTGCCTTTCTCTTACTTCCTGTAATCTGCACGACTATTCGCGGTATCGTTCTTCAAATACCAGATGTACTGCTCAGCAAGTGATGTAGCAAGGAGCAGCACAAGACAACTTCCAATGACTGATCCAATCAAGATTAGCTAAAAGATTAACTCAAAACTAGAGGTAATGAGCTTATGGTAGCACAACATTATCCAGTCAAGATGAGGCTCCAAGCAGAGAAGGGCAAGTGGTAGCTTGCAGCTCAGATTCCCTCCTAATTTGAACGTCAACGATTTTCGTACATTTTTCCGCAATTAATTCAACTCCACAAAGCTCTTTATCAAGCTGAAGATGCTCAGGCAACAATATGCTCCAGCAAAGCAGTTCTCTGCCTGTAGAACATGCAGATTACTGCAATATGATTACAATCTTCACAAAGCTATGTGCAAACATGATCCACATAACTTAATCCACAAAACTAGATTTAATGTACATTTTAACACAAAACCTCTCGACTAAGTCAGCTGGCATTTGATGCTGCTTCTGGCTCTGGTTGAACTTCATCATAGGTGCCAGAATCTTCATTGTATTTGTACCTGTAGACAAGTTCAATGTGTCACAAGGCACAAGCAGACACAATAAATTTTTCTGTCCTGGCAAAGAAAGAGAAATTAAGATAAAAGAATCTATACTAAGAGTATTGATGCGCATTGACACATTTCCAGGCCAGAATTGGGAAATGGTTGATGAAATAAGGTACTTCCATCAGACCGTATGAAGGTACGTTCAATAGGAGACAGCTTTCAAGCATATGATCCGGAGCAAGTTGGCTGCATATCCAGATCTGAAAATAATGGGCTACAAGGAGGAAGAGAAACTACTAAAATTATAGGCTACGAAAGAATAAATAGAAGTTGAAGCACAAAAAAAAAAAAACAAAAAAAACTAGCAATGCAAGAAGCATGACAAACAGCTTATCGCCACTAATTTGCTAAAGATCCTGGAGGCAGTATTAGTGTGATTCTAAATTAACCTAAGAAGTTTACAGAGAGAAAAGGGCCAACTAGATATCCCTCACAGCCTCACCCCACTATGTTCAGCACAAGGGCTAGATCCCATACTTCCAGACTCCAGTAACTTCTCACATTCAATTCCATAAACAGTCAGTGTCAATCATTTAACCTAGCATGCCAGCACAAAGTCGCACTTCGGTTTTATTAAAGCAATTGCCATTATCAATTCCTCATCACAAGTATTTTTCACCCATGACCGAGCATGTCAAGTTTGCATCCTATCCATGAAGTGGACGTTAGCCTTTATAATTCTCAGTGTCTTCCAGTTTCTCCTTTCCCCAAACTAAAAACACTCAACATTTTACACCAATCATACTAAACACTTTCTTAATCTACAACATCAAACAGAAACCCTCCATAAAAATCTAACCATCAAACTAAAAAAAAGAAGTACAGGTAAATATTAAGGGAAAATTACCATCGTCCTGATGTAGCAGAGCAGAACAATCCCGTGGACGAATCATAATAGTATTCTAAACTGCTGCTGTAATAGTAACTGTGGAAAGTGAAATACATTATTAGATAAAGAGTTTCAATTTTTAGCCCAACAAGGTACCTACTTAATGAGAAAAATTCAAAACGAAAAGAGAAAACAGGAGTTCAATAACAATAAAATCTAAAAGACAAAGCAGGTTGCACAGCACAAACATCCTCCATGAACAGAACACATGATCTTAAATGCTTGTAACACCGCAGATCAGCACACAGGGAATGCAAAGAACTTAAACGGCATAGCAAGGTAAAAATATGTACCAAACACCACCCTGCTATTTCAATATTTCTACAAGCCGACAGAAGGTCTCTGCACATAATTCTAGATGTATTTATCAGAACCCACAGCCGAATAAAACATATAAAGACCGAATACATCACAACAGTTTCTCAAACTTAGAAAAAAACAAAACTAGTTCAAAAAGTGCATTTTATATTTTCCATATAGTACAACCTCAATTGCTCTGCAAACGCCAATTTTTAGCTGCCACTAATAACATACCATTTTTGTACAAAATATGCCTAAGAGAGAAAAAGAGTAATGCAACAAATTTTGCAAGCTACTAGTTAGCTGTATAAAATGAGTAACTAGCAATTCTAGCATTGGAATCCTAAAGCTTGTGTGGCATAGGGAAGTCAAGATACACACAACTTCACTCCTGACAGTGACGACCAATAGGGGTGTTTATTTTTTTCAGATACCAATTTTTGATATTTGGATATCCGTTATTCGAAAAATACAGTTTTAAACATTTTTTAATTCTATTTTATAGCTGTTTTTTTGGAACTATGAACCAAATATTTGGATAATTTTAGATATTCCGAATCTGAAACTGCCAAGTCTGGCTGACCACAAAACACAGCCATCTGGGCGCACTATGATCATTACAGCCTAAGTCCGCCTTCTCCCTGCTCAATTCAGCACAACCAATTCTCTGGTAGTTACCAGCAGCAGCAGTCACTCCAGCACCTCATATTCGCATCCATCCCCACACACCAAAGAAAAAAAAAGAAGGAATATGTATTTTCCGCTTGCCGAATAATCTTACAAAACCTTTAATATTTATATGTCTTCACAGTACACCTCCGTCAAATTTTCCTTTAAGAGTTACCGTTAATTGTAACATGGGTCCTACTGTGTTACCACATCTCCCATTATGACCTTTATTCATATGATGTCTTCAGAACACAACCTTTTTCTTACTCTTGAGTGTTTCAGGAGAAGTTGCATTATCCTTTCTCTTAGATGGAAACAAAGAAAAAGGTCATCAAAGGAATAACAGCTTTAGCATTTCCTACATCTTGTATTTAAAAGAAGGTTCAATATAAGTTTTAACCCTTGCCTTCCCCTTTGAGTCACTTCCTTCTAGCCCTTACTTCACCTTATTCTGATCAGAGAAATATGTGAGGAAAGGAATTCCAGTTGAAAAAACCGTAGCTTAGTTACATTGAAGTTCACAACATGCAAATTATGGACACGAGAGATGTTACAACAAGGCTTTTTTTTTTCGGGGGGCGGGGGGGAAGGGGAGGGTCAAACCATCAACAACCCATTGACCAATGCTCATGATTGGATTATACTTTAAAGTTTAAACAATAATTTATGCCAAGCAAGAAGCAGAGACAATTAGCAAATGGAAGATATGGTGTGAGAATTTACCCAGATGCTTCATCGTACACATAGTCACTCTGCCCAGCCCAAGAACCTAGAAACAGAAGAATGAGAAATCATGACAACAAACAATAGTGTCATCTGATTCATAAAAGAACTAGGTTACTCCATGAAGTTTATGACTTATTTCCTGGAAAATGCTCAAATAAAGGAAAAAGTTCATGTGTGGTAGTACTTTCTTCCCTATAAGCAACTTCAACAAAATAGAACTACTTGAGAAGTACTACTTCACATTTTGCCAATTTTGCATCAACTAGATAACCCATCCATTTTTTACTTCCTAGGAAATTGGAATTTCCACATTATTTGTTGTCAACCAAACTGTACCCAGATATAACTTAAAAGGCAATGTAAAATAAAGCTACCAAACATACTTCCTAAATCTTGGCTTTCCTTTCCATCTTTCAGCTGACTACTTGTGGCTTCATTTTGCATGGAGTTTTGAGTAATCTCCTCGGTTTTTGCAGCCGCATCACCATCGTCATCAGCAAACATGTCCATTGCATCATCCCCATCTCCTGAAGTACCACCATTTCTCGCTCGTGCTAGGGCCTCATATCCTTCTGAAAGAAGCAATAAGTGAATCAGAATCAATGGGCTACATTATAAATATTAACACCATACCATGTAGTTATACAGTGACATCAAATGGATTATACAGATCCTCAGGTGTCACCTCCTTAGTATAGGTAACAGTACTGACTACTAGATATAAACATATTCTCCCCAAACTCTTTTCACCTTTTCCCCTTTCTTTTCATGTCCTGGGCAGAGTTAGGGCAGCACTAGGATTGAATATCCTACATGGGAGATGGGACTCAATGACATCTCACCTTATACAGAAACCAACATGCTGAATGCTACCCCCCATCCCACCAAGAGAGAGAGAGAGAGAGAGAGAGAGAGAGAGAGAGAGAGAAGAGAAGCATGCACCTAGAGGCACAAATGCCGCAGGTGATGTTGCCCATCTTAGCCACCCCCACAAACCCCTCCTTCCCTTCCCTCCCCTCCCCCACCCACACCCACACCCACACCCACCAAATAGACTGCATGCATACACAAACATGCATAAGAGAAAACAAGACATACAACTATGAAAAATGTTTACGCAAGCAGGACCTCACAACTATAACCACTGGAGAACATGTAAAGAAGACATTCAAACGGAAGAGGAATGCATTGTACTGCAATCTACAAAGATTCTCAATGGAAGAAAACTAAAACAACATATATGGCAAACATTATTTACCAGCTTCCCGCTCAAAGACCTCCTGTTCTTCATGATAGACATCTGCATAAACAGTCGAATCAATGAGATATCCACCAAGATATAAACCAAGAAGACAATAATCAAAAGCAAAAAGTATCAGTTTCAAGTGCTCAACTGTAGTCGCCATTCTCCATCAGCCTCATGGCATCTTCAGTTAGCTGGTCAAATACACTCTTTGTTTCTGCTGACATCTTTGCTTTTCTGTCATTCGTATGACCTTTCAATCTTTTTAGGGCTTGGAGAACCTAGCCATAATAATACAGACTTTCACAGTCACAAGAGGGACAATATCAAGTTAAACAAAACAAACAAATGCCACAAGTATGACCAAGAAAGAAAAATTAGTCACACAAAATACCATGCAAGACAATAAATACAAGAGATGATTGGCATATCTTCAGTGGACCAACAACAAGGTAACAAATTGTCCACTACCCTTTACTTGTTTCTCAGAAACTTGTGATGGGGTTTGCATAACCCCTCCCTGAAGATAGTAACGTATCTCCATAGTCTTCAAGAAAAAATTTCCCTGACAAATGCCAAACAGGATCCTTGTAATTCTTTTTACTACAGAAAAAGGACTCAAGCCCGACCAACAGCAGACCCATACTGGGTTTTGTTGCCTAATTGACAAAATGGGAAGGCAACTACATTGATCTAATACTGGTTGAGAGGACGACAGGATACCCTCTACTTAAAAGTAGAGTTGCACAGTGTCTCAAGAAGTTCTAGCATCAGGTGCCACACCAATACAAGGTCCACTAAGTCAGGATTAAATAGCTTCAACTCCAGTTAAGTGCACAAGTGATAACTAGTTACAAGCAAATGCTAGATCACACGTTAAGCTGTTTGATTGTGTGTGCGGAGACTTGGCTTTCGATTCCTTGTTCATGAAATTTTTTAAAAATATATATTATTTTTCTGTTCAGCTGAACTCCAGACCAGCCAACAATCAACATCTGCCTGTTGAACCAAGTTTTAACCAAAAATCTCCAGTTGCTTGCCATCCATTTTTAGAACAAAGCATACTGTGAACTGTGGGAAAGTTTGCGGTTGGACAACTCCAAGAGGCCAATCTGGTCATGGTATTCAAACATTAAGAGAACAGATCTCAGTTCGAAAACCAAATTTCAGAATACATGGAGTCAAAATGTGAGAGACAGAAAGGCTGGATAGGAAATAAATTAGGGAAAAAGGAAGTATAAATACCGTTTCTCCAGGTTCAAGTGCATTTGCAATACGCCGTTTCATTTGTCCAACATCATCAGAAGACAGGTCTTGCTCTTCATCGTCATCCTTAGTGACAGCGGAAATTCTTTCAGCAAGCTGTGGGTCAACTTCAAGACTATCAAGCCATGCATCCTACAAAATTCATATAGGCATTGATCAGAAGCTGAAGCAAGTTAAGGTAAAGTGGGAAAGTAAAATCATACAAACAACTGAACAAAATTATATATCACAGCATATCATACCTTTTCTTCCTTATCCTGCACATATTCCACAAAATTCCCTGCTTCATCAAAGAAACCTTCCTCCCTTTCTCGTTCCAGATTAAAAGGTTCAATTTGAATCCCATCTTCAACAAAAGTTTCATTCACCTGTCAATGAGGAATTAACAATCTTAAGCACCCGTTGCCAGTCCTCTTAAACAAGAATTCATTATCCATCCTACTGATCAGTAATCTAATCATTCACAATCTATGTAAAGTTGTACGAGAAAATTCTGTCTATGTGGTGCCAAATAAAAGAATCTCAGATTTCCTAATGCAGCATGAATATCCTTGTAGTTGTAGTTATATTTATATCTCTCTTCCAATTCCAAATTGTGAATAAAATTTTTGAGCACTATTACACATCCTTAAAATTGAAGTCCAAAACCTAAACAACTCAAGCAGCTTATGGTAAAAAATTAAAGTGAATTGTTTACAAAATGAAATTTTACAACTGAAGCATACAAATGCACTATCAAGTTTCCAAAGTAATGCATCAAATAACCAACCAAGCTGGTCTTTCTTCAATCATTTCACTATTTCTTTTCTTTTCCCTTTTCACCCCAACAAGCTAGAACAAGTACTTCTAAAAGCAGCACATCAATTTCTCCAACTCACACAACAAACACCTAACATCCAATCACACAAAAAATTCACATTAATTAAAAAAAAACACCAAAATAAAAAATAAAAAAATAAAAAAATAAAAATAAAAAAACAAAACCTGATAATGTTGTTCAGCAGAAGCAATGCGAGACAAATCAACAACATCAGGTTCCTCAGCAAAAAGCTCAGTAGTCATCTGTCCACGACGCTTGGCGCGCTCTTTAGCGGCAACACGAGGGTCGTTAAGATCCTCAGGAATTGGTGGCTCCTCATCTTTCTTCTTCTTCAAAACCTCAGGTTCACTTCCTGCTTTCACTTTCTTCCCTTTCGGAAATCTCACTTTTTTGTTCCTGGTGCAAAATCGAATTCGATCAATTATTTCAGAAATTGGCACTAAACTAAAACCCTAGCTTTTTTTTCGAATAGAAAGAAGGAAATGAGAACAAGTGAAATAGTTGAACTAATAATGGAAGAGAAGAGAGAGAGTACTTAGGTTTGTTCGTGTCGTCATCGTCTTCGAGAAAAGGGCGCTTGCGAGAGGATGAAGATGGAGGTGCTTCCATGGTGGCTTCTTTTCTTCTCGAATTTGAAGATTTTTCAGTTGAGAGAGAGAGAGAGAGAGAAAGAGTTGAGACTGGGGTCAGGTTCGGGTTCGGGTTCGGGTTTGTTATTATATAGGTGTAGCCATGCTAGCCGTTTAGGTGTTAACCGCTTGGCCTAAAGGCGGTGCTGGTCATTAGTCAAGGCTCAAGGGTAAGGTCAAGACGCGTTTTCAAAGAAAAACGCGTTGTCTAAGCGAAACAACCTGTCGTCTAAGCTGAAAAACGCGTTGTTTTAAGTTAACCAACCGGTCGTCTTAGGTGAAAAACGCGTTGTTTATGTTAAACTATCTGTCGTCTAAGATGAAAAGCGCGTCGATAAGTAAAAACGCTTTTTTTTTTTCGGACAAAGGAAAAGAGGATTTTTTTTTTTTCTTTTTCCATTTTATTAGAGGGTTGTTTTTTCCAATTAAAGGAACACAAAACTCAACTTAAGCTGAACAGAGAATTATTATTGTTATTTCTTTCTTCTTTTTTTTTATTTTTTTTTGGTGCAAATTATTATTATTTTAATGTAGCATTACTTGATAAGTTGTTATCTTAGATATATTGGTCTCAACCCATGGACATGTTAATAAATCATAGAAAATCTATTTTAACAACAATAATAATCATAATAATTATTATTATTAATATTATTATGATGTCATATGAGCTTAAGTGAAAAATGCATGCAACATAACGTTAATCCTAAGTAATCAACACTTCTTTAAAAAAAAGAAAAGAAAGGAAAAAGGAATCAACACAAAAATTGTCAAAATCAAAACTTCTTTTTTTTGCGACAATATATTTTCTTATCGATATTAAACAAATGAATTCTCCACTGCGTTTCTTAGCCAAATAATTGTTTGATCTCCTTTATATATTTTTAAATCATAAGCATAAATATCAATTGTTGTATTTTGTATGGCAATTGTGTTGTCCCTCAATAAGATGAAATCCAAAACATGTATTTTGTTCGTGAACATACTGAGGCAACAATCCAGAAAATTGATGCAACTGCAAAATAGTATGAAACCAAACTGCCTTGAAAAAAACAATGACATTATGGAGCCTTAACTACTAATTTCCCCTGAAAGCACCATTCTCTTCCAATTGAGAGTGATGTATCCATACAACAGGTGCAAAGATACAGGCTAGACATGCTCAGGATAGAAACTGCATGATAGCATTCGCTTTGCAATTATGTACAACTCGAAAATACACAAGTGAAAAAACTACATCAAGTTCTAGGAAGATCTGTTATCTCCTATCAGCTCGTGAGATTGGACTCTTCCCGCCAAGCGTCTGAATTATAGCTTCCAACAGTTTAATATCATTATCCCTCTTGTTGATCTCTTCCTGTTTAGCGCGCAACTCTTGCATGTGCAATTCAAATACCTCTGCAGTCACAAGTAATTCAATATGAGGATTTCATACTAGTGTACCGCAAACAGCCAACAGTTCTCCAATATCCTCATTACACAACAACAAAATGTCATACTACATGTGGAACCAGGAATCAAAGTCTGATCCTTATAGCCAATTTCACATATTCATGGAGATGCAAATCTTAACGCTATAATCAATCCAACAAAAACTGACAGAACTAACCATAAATACACCTCTACATACTTCCATGATAAATGGTGGTAAGGAACCTCAATAAAAACTAACAACAGGCATACATGCTCCATAATCTAAAGATGCTTTGTATGTCAGGAAAAGGACACAAATAACAGATCAAGCAACAACAACATAACAACAACATTACCCCAGTGCCTCCAAAGAGGCTCCCGCCTAGGCAGGGTAAGGGGGGGTCGGTTGTACGCAGCCTTACCCCTGTGAGAGTCTCACAGAGAGGCTGTTTCCGTTAAAAAATAACAGATCAAGCGAGCTAACAAAAGCAGATGTCAGACATACAGACCTTACGAAGAGAGGGCAGGCTATATATGATTCATGATTATATAACACACTCGAAAGTTAACACTAATATTACAAGTCATCGAAGTGTGACATTAACAGGTAGCACTATACCACCACATCTACTCCCAAGTCCAATAGAGTGATGTAAAGCATATGTAATTATGCTGCTGAAAATTAAGGACAGCAACATGACGAGCAATAGATTCAAGGAAACACTGGAGGCAATAGCATATGCTGTGAAGTAAACTACTTACTTGTTGTATTTTCAAGCTCTTTTGTAATGTCCTGAGCACGAAATTCAGCAGCCTTTTGTGTTGCCTCAGCTTGTCTTTTCTCAGAACGAGCATGAGCAGCAGCTGTTATAGCTGCATCAAGTTCTCGCTCTAAAGTCTCTACTCTTTGCTCAAGAACCTGGACAGAGAAGAGGAGATACGTCATTGTTAACATGTTACTTCCCTTGGGACAATAGCATATTAGCATCTATCAACAAGCAATAAGCAAAGGTGCATAGAGATTTCCTTATATGATCTCCTGCAAATATCAAACATCTAACAAACTCAGAATCGCAATCGACCCTTCAGTCTCTAGTTTATAAAAATATACTTTCATACACCGAGAGCTCAGAAAGAAGTATCCTATTGCAGGAGCCTCTCTGGTCATGATGTTTTAGAAAGGGGAGCAATTAAGCAACCTTCCACATAAAAAACAGGTGTGAACTTTTGCCCCTTAGGTCACATTGGAACTAACTATCGTACTAAAGCTCACCCTCCAACCCAGTGAGCTTGCTACAAGAATTAACTCGGCCTCAATATCATCTCTACAAGCTGAAGTGACATAAGTAATGATAGGTGCTGTTGCCACCCGACACTAGACATTCATAAGGGAACAACAACCGCACCATCTAATCAGGATACCACCACTATGAAGTTTGGAAAGGTCCAGATGTATAACTAACTCACTCTTGCAAAGCTGAGCAACCTTATACCACTTCTTTTTAAGAGGAGGCACAAAGGCCGATAATAATCGAAACCTTAACCACAACCTCATGGTCGGGGGATGATACACCTAACCACCATATACACTACTAATTCTAAAACACAACCACCTCAGTCCAACCCCATTTCCACTATGTTGATTCTTTAAATTTTCCAAAAGTCCATTCATCCAAAGAAAAATGTACCCTTTTTATAGTATAGCAGCTTAGCAGGCATAATACTTTTAACAGTTGTCACATTTTGATCTTGGTTCCCACACACCAGCACAACCCACATCAATTTGGAAATCCAACCTAAATTGACCTTCTTTCTAATCAATTTGGTGATTTTCAGAGAATAAATACCAAACCCAATTCATAAATTCTGGAATAAAGGTTCCCCATTATCCCAATTTCTCAAGCTTCACATACCAAACTTGTAAAGGGCAATGCTAAAACAATTCAAATTAAATTGGGCAACTTTTCAAACATATAAACAAAATTAAAAAAAGGAACAGACCTTGATTGTACGGGCTTGATCAGAGGTAAGAGATGCTCTTGAAAAGGTTTCATCATCAACAAAAACAGCCTTTTTTAAGAGAAGTTTCTGAAGAGATTCCAGATTACCAGACATATCTGTTAGATTTGCGATCGCTGAATTCCATCTCTCGTTTCCGTTCCCTTTTTCCTCCATTGCAATCGGGGGTTCCACCAATTTCAGAACAACTCTTCTCTCTCTCTCTCTCTCTCTCTCTCTCTCTAGTCTCTACCAGTCAGTCAATCAGCCCTTGACTTTGGCTTCAATTGCTTTCTCTTTCCGGTTTTTAACTACTAAGTACTGTTTCTTCTAGGGCCAACTCTGGTAGGACTGTAGGAGTCTACAAAATCAACTTTTGATTACTACTCCTATATATATATATGTGTGTATTTTTTTTTTGTACGATTTTAAGATAATTTTTTTTATTATATATTTTAGTGATTAGGAATTTAGGATTTAGGACTTAGGAGTGTAAAATTTAATTTAATTTAATATTGAAAATGTTTAAATACTCCCAATAAGTTTGGGATAGGGGTAAATTGGTAAAATCATAAATCTAACTCAACATATAGAAAGCTTTTCACCTAGGTTGCATGGACACGATACGGTCACTTGCACCTGCACGACACGGACACGGTGAAGCGACATTCAAAGGGAAAATAAAACCTAAAATGTGTCGTGTTGTGTTTGAGTGCCAGGCAAACGACACCAACCAAGGTGTCTAATTGTCTATGCTTCTTTTCACTATAAAAAAAATGGGAATATTTTTGAAGTCAAAATTCAAGTTAGATATATGACTTTGCGAGAAGTACCTATCTTTTAGATTTTTCTAAAAATTGGATATTATCTTCTCAAAATTTACAACATGCCTTTTATTTTTGACAAACAAATATACATATATGATGACCTTCTACTAATTAGTTCACTCAGATTAGGTATGACTTATGAGCAATTCTTACCTTTTTCTAGTATTTCTTCCCCGTATCCCTCGCCTCCGTTATCTTGTTCATAGGAACCGGCCGGACCGCTACTCGCAAAGTCGCAACTAATCGTTAATGTTAAGCCCTAATTCCTTAAACATTATGGGCTTATTGATCTCTCTCTTTTTATGGCCATTGGATTTCAGGGGGATTTAGAGGGTTTGAGAAGAGAAATAGAGAGAAGAGAAGACTGATCCCCTACTATAACAATAGAGGATCTAAACTCGAACAATAGGGACGAAGTTTGATTAAAATAATTTATTTTACAAATAAAATAGAGTTAGTAAAAAGCTATTATAGATTTACGAAAAAATGGAATACACCCTGACAAATACATTATACATAGTCTTGTGATAACGTATGATTACTATGATAAAATTTGTGTGCAACATGCCAGCATATTTACAAAGAAGAAAGTCCATGTTTATTTTATTTTTTGACGTTAAGTCCATGTTCATATATTATGTATTCCTAGATCATTAATATTAATTATGTACAAGGGTCAAATTGGAGTAATGGAAAAAAAGAAAAAGATTTTTCGGAAAAAAGAAAACACATTGTCAACCTCATATAAAAAAATCCGGAATATTAGCTCGGACTGCTCACAAGTGGTGGAAATGTTGAAGAAGACAGATAAAGATAATATAGAGTCTAATTTGGCGAATATTACTCTGAATTGCAGGCACCTTCAGAGCTCATTGGAGGAAGTGATCTTTGAGCACCTTGTACGTGAAAGGTGAAAGGTGAAAGGTGAAACAAACAGACTAGCAGACATTTTGGCTAAGCAGTTAGCAGTGTGTGGATGAGGGGTCTTGGCAGACCAATTTTATAATATAATTTATAACCAGGAGTGTACCTAGATGACCTTCATAGGAAGACATTCAAACGCTCATGTAAACTTAACCTAACGTAAATCTACTAAGCGTAATCTTTCTGACAAAATAAATAAATAAATAAAAAAGAAGTAAAATATTCTCTTTTTTTGTTAAGGCAATATCACAAAGTTAAATAGTAAAGAATGGAAAGAGAAAACTTTTAGTATAGTGTCTTTCAAAATTTCAGGTCTCTTAACAAAAAAAAAAAAAAAAAAAAAAAAAAAAGGAAATCAATCTAATTTCAGCCGCTTCGCTCAAACTGATTCGCCCCAGACCCCTAGCATTCTCTCGAGTCTCGCCTCCCTCAACTCTCTCTCTCTCTCTCTCTCTCTCTCTCTCTCCCTCTCTCCTCTGCGTCTTTTCAGTTCAGTTGTGTTTTCCACCCTGAAGCTTCATTGGCTTGAGTGTTTGCTCGTCACACAAGCCACGCCTTAGTTCACTTCACTCCTCAGCCACCAGGTAACTGATTCTGACATTTCTCTCCATTTTCCTCATTCTTCTGCCTTTTTTTTTTTTTTTTTTAAATTATTTTAAAAGAATGAAATTGTTTGTTGGGTGTTTGTGGAATTGGGTGGTTTTAATTGGATGGTTTACTGTTGAGTGACTTGTGAATGATTGTTCATTTTTAGAAAAATTCCAGATTTTGTGGGGAGTAAAGGGTTTTACAGTTTTTAGTATAGCAACTAGCAAGTGATGGGCATTTGATTAGTATGATGAAAGCTGTTAATTTGTGAAGGACAAATAATTTTTTGCGTTTAGTTGACATAGGAATATTATAGGAGTAGATTACATCTTTAATTTACAGCCTTAAATTCAAGAATATTATAGAGCTAAAACCCTAAAGGAAAGCACACTCCTTTTATCTCACATCAATTTGTTGTCATAATTTGAGCGTAAGAGGCAAGCTTTATTCTTTAACCTTTCAAATTTCTTCAGTTGCATGTTAATTCTCAATCTGCTAGTTTTTTTTTTTTTATTAATCTGCTTTTCATGTTGTGATTGATTATGGGTTTCTATTTTTTGGTTAAGGCTTAAAAAAAAGGGAGGATCAGAAGCCACAGCTATGACAACAAGCTTCAGCATTAACCTTGAGCACCAATGCAGCACCGTCTTTACTAAACCAAAACAGCAATTTTCTGGGGACTCCTGCAATGGGTATTCAAGGTTTTGTAGCAAACCCACATCGTATACAGTCTCCAAGAAGCTGCCTTCATTTTCATTGGCTTCGAAAGAGGCGGGATTGAGAAGGGTTTTTCCGAAAAGGCAGGTTGTTTCCATGTCGAATAGCGCGAATCAGTCAGGTGGGCTTACATACAAGGATGCTGGGGTGGATATTGATGCTGGTTCAGAGCTTGTGAGGAGGATTGCAAAGATGGCCCCTGGTATTGGTGGCTTTGGAGGACTATACCCACTTGGTATGCAATTTTTTTTGGGGATTTTTGTCTTGTTTGTTTAATATACTCTTGCAAATTGCGATTTTATATGTCATTACCATTACTATTGTATAATTAGGCCCTTATGTTTGATTTGATACTATTGTTTAGGTGGTTATGAATATGGTTCTGAAAAGTTCATTTGGTTCTAGAAATTGAAATAGCTAGTGACTAATTTAGATTTTGGTGAAATTCTCAGCTTTATTGACTACAACTCTAATTTCATGTGCGGTTGTAAAAATGAATGCTTTATAGTATCCAAGAGGAACCAGCAAGCTAGCTTTTGTCTTTGTTAGTTGTGTCATTAATGTTTTCAAAAGCAGATGCATAGGGGCTTTGCAACTTTCACATATGAAAACAATGAATTCTTGCATTTTTTTATCTTATTGATTGCTTCTTAACCCATTTGTATATTCCGTCTGGTATATAATAAACCTATTAGTTACCCAGACAATTAAGTTTTTGAGCATAATCGTTGCAGCTTCCCACTATGATATTCATTTCCCTTGGATGCTGCAATGCTGTCATGCTTGTTTGTGTCTGGTTTTGATTACCTCTCTCCTTGAACATCCTCTTGTTACTCTTAACAGGAACTCGTTTCTCAGTAAAGTAAAATGTAAATGTAAATGTGGTATTGTCTAATTGGTTGCTTCTCTTGCCACGTGGTGGCTTTAATCTTTTTAACCTCTTTATGCTTCATATTTTTGCAGGGGATTCATATCTTGTTGCTGGTACAGATGGTGTTGGTACCAAATTAAAGCTCGCATTTGAAACTGGAATTCATGAAACTATAGGAATTGACTTGGTAACATTCAGTATATCTCAATTTTTGCTTTTCCTAATCTGCAACTAGCATCTTATTTTGTACTTCTCCAGGTTGCAATGAGTGTTAATGACATTGTTACTTCTGGGGCAAAACCTCTGTTTTTCCTTGATTATTTTGCAACAAGCCTCCTTGACGTTGACCTGGCTGAAAGGGTAAGTTCCATTCACATGCTTTTTTTGTGTGTTTGCATGGGGGGCATCCTGATTCTACTTGGGATAATTTTCTTGTAGTGAAGAATATTTATGTTGACTTTTTTGAATTCAGGTTATAAAAGGCATTGTTGATGGTTGCCAGCAATCTGATTGTGCTCTTTTGGGAGGAGAGGTAATTCGATATGCTATATTCATCTTGTTTGGACTGCAATGATTGCGGCATTTATGTTCTACTCTATGAAGTATGAAGAATTTAGTTGCCTACTTGGTTGTGGTGATAGAAATCTAATTGGTCTATTCACATTCTGTGGAAGGAGCACGAATGGTGTGCTTGGCTTAGTCTCTATTGAATGTAATTATTGAGTAAAATAGGTTTGTTGATGCTTGAAAGGTGAATGATATAGTTGGTTGTGTTACCAAATGGGATGCAAAGCATATAACTAATAAAAGTTGTCCCAGTTCTTCATTTGATATATTATGTGCTTTTAAATGTTTTTACCCTGGAAGTTGATGTTATTTGGAGAAGATTCGTGTGCTTCGGGTTTGACTATTTCTAGTCCTCATGAGTTGTAAACTATGTCCTTTCCTCCCTTTTCTTTTTTCTTTTTTTTTGTTCTTTTTGTGTGTTTTCTCTGAAGAAGGATAAGCAACTGTTGTTTGATGGAGCAAAATTTTGTGTTTAAGACTGCAGAGATGCCTGGTTTTTATGCGGACGGCGAGTATGATCTTAGTGGCTTTGCTGTTGGCATCGTGAAGAAGGATTCAGTTATTGATGGGAAAAATATTGAGGCTGGAGATGTACTCATTGGTCTCCCATCGAGTGGAGTTCATTCCAATGGATTTTCTCTTGTGAGAAGGTAGGCAAATTCTCAGTAGTTTATAAACATAATTTAGCCTGTGTGAGACTTTAT
Source organism: Tetragonia tetragonoides (assembly GCA_038025085.1). Taxonomy (NCBI): domain Eukaryota; kingdom Viridiplantae; phylum Streptophyta; class Magnoliopsida; order Caryophyllales; family Aizoaceae; genus Tetragonia; species Tetragonia tetragonoides. Next base: position 49,857,999 of record CM076145.1, read on the forward strand.
TGGACATGATCATATTACTGCAGATTAGATGTATATACCTTTGTCCTGGGTTTCTTGTGAAGACATTATAATACTGATGAAAGGCATGCTTCTATAGGGTATTGGCGCAGAGTGGCCGTACTTTGAAGGACAAAATTCCTGGTGAGGCGGTTACCTTGGGTGAAGCCTTGATGGCTCCAACTGTCTTATATGTTAGGCAGGTACTGTCTGCTTCTATTGAACAATTATTTACCGCAATTGCTATTTCGTACTACTACCATTACTATTTACTATTAGTACTATTTTTTTTTTGTTTTTCACGAGTTTATGGAAACAACCTTAGATAATCTCTTTTAGGTGAAGAAGTTGTGAATATGTGTATCTTAATCTCCCTAAATTTCACTTGCTATGAGACTCACCTGGGCGGTGTTCCGTTTAACTTGTTCCTATCTGAGCAGAAAAAGAACATGTTTCTACATTTTACTGTCATGTGCAAGGATATTTGATACAAAATATGTTGTACTTGGCTTTGTTAGGTGCTTGATATAATCAGCAAAGGAGGAGTGAAAGGGATAGCCCACATAACTGGTGGTGGGTTTACAGATAACATACCTCGAGTGTTTCCTAAGGGTCTTGGGGCCACTATCAGTGCAGATTCTTGGCCTGTTCCTCCTGTTTTTAAATGGATCCAAGAGGTAAAAATCCTCTGTGATGTGATGTGTCTTAACATATATTTATTGAACTTTGTGTTTACTCCATTCAAATGTTGGAAGTTGGAACAATAGTTTGAGTAGTGTATCATTATGCTGATAGGTGGGAAGGATAGACGATGGTGAAATGAGGCGAACTTTCAATATGGGCATTGGTATGGTTCTCGTGGTAAGCCCCGAGGCAGCCCTAAGAATTCTTGGGGATGCAAATGGAGCGACTCCAGTATATCGATTAGGTGAGGTGGTGACAGGTGAAGGGGTGAGCTATCGGTGAATTTTGTTATAGATGTGAGAACTTCATGACCTGAGATATTGCGGAGGGTTTGCATCTCGCATTTATGTCTTCAAGTTAACACAAACAGCTGATAATGCAGTGCAGTCCTCCCTTAAGTGAGATACTCTGATTCCTAGGCTAGGTGAACTTAGGGGATCCTTTTCCCTTTTCTTTTTCTTTTTTAAGGGTGTTGTATAATTGAAATTAATCTGAGTGGAAGGCTAATTAAATTTTGATTGATGTACCATTTCCAGTTGCCTGAAAATAATATATGCCCCCCCCCCCCGTTTGGCAAGATCTAATTGTTTGTATTTTATCTTTCTGCCCTCGCTGATTTTGGTTAATGGAACAGGAGTTTATCCCGAATTCTTATATGAGGCCGCTTCAATGTGAGGCGCCTCAAACAAGTATAACGTCACCCTAACGTTATTCTTGGCTATAGAGGTAGCCTCATGTTGAAGCGGTCTCATAAGAGACTCATTGTTTTTCCCATACTTTCTGGTAAATAAAACAAGGGTCTTTGATCGCCTTGAATGATGTTGAATTGATTGCAGTAGCACAGCAAATAATGAGAGTTCAAGGATTCGTCTCAAAGACAACTCAATCATAGGACAATGCAGATTATGGATATGGAGAACACTATCTATATTCCATATTATGTATAGTCATCCTCGTATAATAATGGAGATCTTCCACCGTTATCCGTTGGAAGTATAAATGCAACTGAATATCATATCATCATGTGACTTGTAAAGAACATGTCATAACTCACGAAAACAGAATAAATAAGAGAGAAAATTAAATAAAGAAAGTTCCATTATATATTCTCAGACACAGAAGATTGAAGCAAAGCTGTCACTTGATTCTTCAACCTCTAATTCACAAACCGCCTATGATATCTTTTTGCTACTATAAGTTTTTTTGGAAATCAAAAAGAGGGTTAAAATGAATGACGACCGAAGTATCCCCGCTACATAATATTCCGACTATGCTACTACTAGGTTGGCTGCGCTGAGTTTTCAGTTTTATGGGTTGGCAAGCAAAGTGCAAATCAAGGGAGTTGGATGAGAGAGAATGAGCTGGAGTTCTTTTTTTATTTCGTCCTGCGACCAGTTGGAAGTTGGAACTTATCTACAGCCGCAATGCAATCCCAAATTGGATGAGAGAGAATGGTGTAGGGGACAAAGGTGAAAGGTCCACGTCCTACAACCACAAGTACAACTGTTCAGATTTTTACGTTGTTTGACTCATTTAAGAGTTGGGTAAGGATTTAAGTAGAAACTTGCACTTCTCATGAATATTGAGTTAGTTGTCCGTATGATTTTCTTGAGAAAATTCTCTCTGATGTTTATAAACTTTATATGTCAAGAACAAAACCTGAAGTTGGAGACTTGAAAATGATCCAAGAGAACAAACAGCATAGCTAAGTGGCTAAGTTGTTAGCTCTACAAATAACATGTTGAGATTACGTGGAATATCCTGTCAAAGAAAAGTTTTTTTTTTTTTCCGATGTCCGTGCACGCACGTGTGAGTTGTAGAGACTTGCTATGTAGCTCGAAGCAACACACTAACTGTGTGCTCTTTTGATTCTTTTCCACTTATTTGGTCAGATAAGTTCAATTCAGTATCCAAACCCCGCCCTCGGCGAAATACTTACTGAACAATTGTTATTTATAAGTTCAGTTCAGTAGAGAAAAACCGTTCCCAAATGTATGACCTCAAAATCAAGTTAAGAGATCTGGTAAGGGAACAACAGAAGTATCTCATCTTCTTTTCTTTAAATGTTTTTGGCAGCAAGTATTATCTTCTTTTATTGTGACATAATTGGTACAAAATGCTATACCAGATGATCAAAAAAAGAATTTATTAGTTTTGATGTGGGGCAAAAGCGACAACAATTTCTTGGAATTGAATTGCTGTAAACCATGTGCAGCCTTACCTGTTGTGGAGCTGATGAGCGCAAGTTTCCATATCATTGGATTACACATGGAAACGGAATTCAATAAGTACCAAACAAAACTACCGCTATTATACAACTGGCCAAGCAGCTAAAAGCAAGGTGATGGATTTCAACCCCCAATTCTCCCATGTCTTGTGTCTGCGGGTATCTACTCAGAATTATACTAGTTCGTTATTGGTGCTATATTAATGGGTCAATACTTATACTCGTTGTTCAGTTAATTTGATATATTTACGGTTAAATACAAGAGTCTACCTCGATCGTCATTACTTCCACGCTGTTTACGTTGAGAAGAAAAAAATAAAAAGCAAGCTAAGCCATTTTTATACCAGGGACCCCTTCAAAGAATCAAACCCTTTTCCTTTACACTTGCTGCTTTGAGTGCTTTCCTTTCCAGCCCTTTGACAACCCCAACAGTTCTGTTTCATTCATATCCCACCTCCCTCCCATTCCCAGTTTAAAAAGCCTCAACACATTTCCATTACACTCTGTTTCTCTCTCCAAAAAAAACCAATCTTTGGTTAGAAGATGAAGGAAAAATACAATCTTGGGTATTTATTTTTACTCATTTTATCAATTGGGTACTCATCATTTTTCTTAAATGTGTTGTCTCAAGCTAGCTCAGATGATGGGTCAGTTATGTTAGCCCTAAAGAAGAGCTTGAACCCACCTGAGGGTCTTGGATGGTCTGACCCAGATCCCTGCAAATGGAGCCGTGTGGTTTGCTCTCAGGATAAAAGGGTGACCCGGATTCAAATCGGGCACCAAAACCTTGAAGGTACACTTCCACCTAATCTCTCTTCTCTTACTGAGCTTGAAAGATTAGAGCTTCAATGGAATAATATATCTGGACCTCTCCCTAACTTAAGTGGTTTGAGCTCATTGCAAGTTTTAATGCTTAGTAATAACCAGTTTAGTTCAATTCCAAGTGATTTCTTTGATGGGATGTCCTCACTTCAGTCTGCTGAGATTGATAATAACCCCTTTGTGGGATGGGAAATCCCTGAATCAATTAAAAGTGTTTCAACTTTACAAAATTTCTCAGCTACTTCTGCTAATTTGACTGGGAAAATACCTGATTTCTTCGGACCCGAAACGTTTCCGAGTATGGTTAACTTGCATTTGTCCTTCAATAGCTTGGAGGGAGAGTTGCCTAGGAGCTTTGATGGGTTTCAAATCCAGTCATTGTGGGTTAATGGTCAGAAACTTGGTGGAAGGATTGATGTGATACAAAACATGACTTCATTGAAAGAGATTTGGTTGCATTCAAATGCATTTTCTGGTCCTTTGCCTGATTTTTCAGGCCTAAAAGATCTACAAACCTTGAACCTTAGAGATAATATGTTCACTGGGATTGTGCCTATGTCTTTGATGAATTTGGAGTCACTGGCTGTTGTGAACTTGACCAACAATCTACTTCAAGGGCCAGTGCCTGTTTTCAAGAGCTCGGTTGCTGTTGATTTGACTGGAAGTTCGAACAGTTTTTGCTTGCCGAAGCCTGGTGATTGCAGCCCGCAAGTGAATACACTGCTTTCTGTAGTAAAATCCATGGGTTACCCTGCAAGATTAGCTCAAAGTTGGAAAGGGAATGACCCTTGTGCTGATTGGCTTGGTATCACTTGTACCAATGGTAACATTACTACTGTTAATCTGGAGAAAATGGGTCTCAATGGAACGATTTCTCCTGATTTTGCATCCCTTAAATCGCTGCAAAGGCTGATTCTTGCAAATAATAATCTCACTGGTACTATTCCTCAGGAGCTTACTACTCTGTCATCCCTTACCGCGCTTGATGTATCAAATAATCAGCTTTATGGAAAAGTCCCATCTTTTAAGAAGAACATGATACCAAATACGCAGGGTAATCCGAATATTGGGAAGGATGAGAGCCAGTTACCACATGGTCAGGGAACATCTTCACCATCAGGCACTGCTGAGGGAAATACTGGTGTTTCTGGCAAAAAATCTAAGCTTTCTACTGGTGTCATTGTTGCTATTTGTGTGGTTGGGGCTGTTCTCTTGTTGCTTCTATGTGCTGTCGTGGGATTTTGTCTATACAAAAAGAAGCAAAACAAGTTTAGCAGAGTGCAGAGTCCAAATGCAATGGTTGTCCATCCCCGTCATTCTACATCTGACAATGACAGCGTTAAAATTACAGTAGCAGGATCAAGCGTCAGTGTTGGGCAACTTAGTGAGAGCCATACCATTCCGGCCAGTGAGACAGGCGACATCCAAATGGCTGAAAATGGAAACATGGTTATCTCCATCCAGGTACTCAAAAATGTGACTGATAATTTCAGTGAGAAGAATATTCTGGGGCAAGGAGGTTTCGGAACAGTGTATAAAGGGGAATTGCATGATGGGACAAAGATTGCAGTGAAGAGAATGGAGTCTGGGGTGATTGTGGGGAAAGGACTGACTGAGTTCAAGTCTGAAATCGCTGTTTTGACCAAGGTTCGCCATAGGCATTTGGTCGCGCTTCTTGGGTACTGTTTGGATGGGAATGAGAAGCTGCTAGTATATGAGTACATGCCTCAAGGAACATTAAGTAGCCATCTATTTAACTGGGCTGACGAAGGGTTAAAGCCTCTTGAATGGACCAGGAGGTTGAGCATTGCCTTGGACGTGGCAAGGGGTGTTGAGTATCTTCATGGCTTGGCCCATCAAAGCTTTATACACAGGGACTTGAAACCTTCTAATATCCTTCTGGGGGATGATATGAGGGCAAAGGTTGCAGATTTCGGTCTTGTGCGTTTGGCTCCAGAAGGGAAAGCCTCAATTGAAACTAGAATTGCTGGAACCTTTGGATATTTGGCGCCAGAATACGCAGGTACCCTTCTGTTTCTGGTTTTCTTTTCCCATTTCTTTATTTTGTTCTTCATAAAAAAAATTCCCCTTGCAAATGTCTTTTTAGATAATATAAACTTCAACATTGTTGCTATAATTTTTCGGAAAAGTCTTCCTTTGTAAGGCCTAGGCCTCATACATCTTACGCTCCCTCAACCACCTTCGGTGGGAACCTCACTGAGCTGTTTTTATTGCTTTTGCTGCATTAGTTAAGAGTTAGTTTGTAGACTTTAACAGAAAGGACCTACTATGAAGACAGGGGGGGGGGGTGCAAACGTCCAGCGCTCTTTGCTTCTGCCATTGGATCCTGGCAGAACACTTGAGTGTTTGGCTTGTTTGTTTATTCTCATTTGGGGAGTACCACATGCCAAAACAAAAGAAACATTACAGCTGGACTTGGCAAGCTCAGGGACATAAGCTAGCTACTGGAATAAAAGGTTGGAATTGACTGCTAAAATCCAAAAATATAACCAACAAAAGAACATGTTTGCATAAGAACCTTGCATAAGATATCAAATAAAAACCTTTATGCTGCTTAGAACTGCATATATTATGTCATTCCATACCAAACTGCTATATGCGGTTTAGAACTGCTATTATGTCCACCATTTCTAGTGGGGCCAAAAGCATCATTACTTTTTGGCTTCGGAATATAATGGACTAAAGCAAAATGACTCATAAAATTGTCGGCACTTCTTATTTATTGTGAAGTTGCCGATGGTCGTCGCACTTCGAATCTCGGGTCAAACGGAAACAACCTCTCTATGTGACTCTCACAAGGGTAAGACTACGTACAACCGACCCCCCAATGCCCTGCCTAGGCGGGAGCCTCTTTGGAGGCATTGGGGTAATGTTGATGTTGATGTAGAACTGCTATTATGTCATTCTATACCAAACTGCTATTATGCGGTTTAGAACTACTATTATGTCATTCCATGCTCAAACTGCTGTCATGCATTTAGAACTGCTATTATGACATTCCAGGCCTTATAGAAACGGAAGCTTTTTCTTTTGACATTGACTTTTGAACAAATGTGGCAACTGTATGATAACTAATAGCATTACCTTCAATCTTCATCAAATTTTCTTTGTCCGAATTGATCTAACAATAAGTCATACAGATGAGCATCTAACTTTTCTGAGTGATAAATGCGTCTAGAGGGATTTGGGGGGGAGAGGGGGGGGGGAGGTACAGATTAGAGGGACAGGAACTTTGTTGATCATTAGTTATTGAAATTTTTCCGTTGTGCTTTTGCATTGTGCCTCAAAGATACTTAAATATCCTTCACTGTTCAACTCATCATACACTCATAAGTCATATGCGTTTCTTCTTTTTTTTTTCTTTTCACATATTATCAGACTACTGGAATTTGGAATTAACTACTGTAATTTTTATTAAATATAACAGTGACTGGACGAGTAACCACCAAAGTTGACGTATTCAGCTTTGGGGTAATCCTCATGGAGTTGATCACAGGAAGGAAAGCTTTGGATGAGACCCAACCCGAGGAGAGCATGCACCTCGTCACATGGTTCAAGAGGATGCACATCAACAAGGATACATTCCGCAAGGCCATTGACCCCACCATTGACCTCGACGAGGAAACACTTGCCAGCGTCAGCACAGTTGCTGAGCTGGCAGGCCACTGTTGCGCGAGGGAGCCATATCAAAGGCCAGATATGGGCCACACTGTCAATGTCTTATCTTCTCTGGTTGAACTCTGGAAGCCAGGGGAGATGAACCTTGATGACTGTTATGGTATTGATCTTCACATGTCTCTACCACAGGCCTTGAAAAAATGGAAGGCTACCGAAGGAACAAGCCAGATGGACTCTTCATCGTCATCCTATATTCCCAGCGTAGACAATACTCAAACTAGCATGGTTGCTCGGCCATATGGATTTGCTGACTCCTTCACATCAGCAGACGGAAGATGATGACTGAGAACAAATTCGAGTGAATTAAGATCAGGTTGACAGCGGCTTGGTTTGTTCAGTATATTCTTCTTCTTCGCTGTCTGAAATGATAGGCCTACGAGCTAACAGATGATTGAGGTGGATTAATGGGGAAATGAAAGATAGCTATGGCTTTAGGGGTTGTTTGGTGTTCTGCTTTGGGTTTAGGTGTATATTTTTGGTAGCCATTTCATTTACTCTCTCTTTTTTCTTCCTCATGCTTTCACTTCATCTGAGGGATGAAGGTTTTGTGCAACTCTTTTGATTTAAATTGTGTTTCCACTGTTTTTGGAATTGGGGGACAAGTGGGTGAGGGATGTAGGGGGGGAATTGAGAAAAACCTTCATTGTGTATCAGCTTTTGCATGCAAATTTTCACTGGGATTGGGGTATTATAATCTGGAACTATACCAAATTGCATTCTGAAATGTGAATTTCTCCATCTGCTCAAACATTTATTCCTTGAACTCTTCAGTGTTCATTTAGCATGCCATATATTACGGAGAGTGGAGACAGGAGATGAGACACAAATTGAGACGTAATGTACTTCTCAAAATATCCGAAATTAGTTGTGATAAAACTGGTCCAGGAAATTTGGTAAGTTTGGTTAACCAAACTTTCTTTGCTTTTAAGCTTCAAGTTTCAATTATACAAGTATTAAGTTCAAATCTCATACTCATCAATTTGGTTTTGCCTTGGGTTAAACAAAGTTCCAAACCTCAAAAATAATTTATCTAAACAACCATGAGGCCTCTATATACAAGTATAACATTGGCATGACATTATGCTTGCATGAGAGGTCTCACATTGAGGTCGCTAATTTCTGTTGTAACCTTTTTCCTTTTTTCCTAGTAATAATATCATTACTCAGTATTCCTACAAAATTAATGTATTCCTCAAGAGGAGAAAACGATTTGAGCTGGAAGTCCTGCCACTAGGGGGAGTAGGGCGCCAGAACCACCAAACTAATGCAAGTGACCAAGTGGGTTCTCTCTCTAACTCCAACTTGTGATTACTTTCTTCATTTCTTGAGTACTTAAAATCTCTGATAGCAATTTGCACCAAAAAAATCTGTGATAGCAATTAATAATAATATAAGAATACAATAGCAGGTCTTGTGTGGACTTAGTCCACCGTGGACCAAGTATTTTTGAGAAGTGGTTTCAGATGAAGTAGGGGGAGACTTCCGGTAAAGTGGGGGGTGGCTCCAGGTGAAATAATTTTTAGTAATTTTGAGGGGTGGCTCCAGGTGAAGTAAGGGGTGGCTCCAGGTAAAGTAAGGGGTGGCTCCAAATGAAGTAAGGGTGGTGCCAAATATAAATTTGAGAGTGACGATGACTCCACTTTTAAAGGGAGTGACTCCAAGTAAAATAGGGGGTAACTCCAAATATTGATCCACCTTAGATTAAGTCCACCCAAATTTTTGTATATATACAAACAACTTTTCTCGTTGTTGCTCTTTGGGCCTTATCCACAATGGTCACACAAAGCCCCGAGCACACTAGCTACTTGGAAAATCGATCCAGATTATTGAAGTTTCTTTTTTTTTTTTTGATAAGACAGATTATTGAAGTTTCTCATATTACTCATGCGGCTAGAACACTAATAATAGGGAAACAAAAAAAAATTTAAAAATGAAAATCTTTTAGTAAAATTTTCAAAAAAAAATAAATTTCAAAAAATAGGGTATTTAGCAAAAAATTCCGAAAAAGAGGATCGGGAACTCTAATGTCCTGCTCAAGATCCACCGATGGGTGTAATGTGTAAAGAGTAAAGACACTTATTATACCACCTGCGGCTACCAATAGTTTCAGAATTTCAAGGTAATGCCTATTACTATCATAAGTTTCATAACTCCTCCAACTTTAAGTTAAGTAGTTTTTTTTTTCCTAATGAAAAAGTTAACTAGAAATAAAACTCGTGGAATCCTTTTAAAAAGGTATAGATGATTAAAGGTTTTGATTGGTTTGACGGAAAAATTTATTGCGAAAATTTATTTCTCGCCGTACAGTGTTTGGTTTTCCTATTGGATGGTTCCTGATTTGCTAAGTAAATGAAAAACGTTTTCTATATGAGGCGGAGTTCGTGGCTATAGTCTTTGCTTTAGAAACATCCCTACAACGGAATGCAACGATGGAGATGAAAATGATAGTGGAGTCTGATTCGCAAAATGCACTTACTTGGGTGCGAAACAAAGGGGAGTGTCCATGGAGTATGCATTTCATGTGGAATAAATTGCACAACCTACTGAAAGTCCTGAATACAGTGGAATTTAAACACACACCCTGGGAGGCAAATGATATAGCAGATTACTGGGCAAAGTTGGGAGCAAGCAATGAAGGGACATGGATTGCATGGTCTTGAAAGAGAATAAGGTGCTATGGTTAGAAAATTGATCCTCTTAATTTGTTTTGCTTTGATGTATTCATACAAGATAACTTGGGTGTTCTTGTGTTTTTTGAGCAAGTTTTTGCTCATTAATAAATAGCCTAATTATCAAAAAAAAAATGAAAAACGTTTTCTTTTTAAGATAAAAAAAATTGCACTTTCCAAAAGAGTAGTTCTCTAAAAACTTTGGTCTCATATGAGTACACGTTCTAGTGAATATTCAAATAAAAAGAGGAGGAGACATGAATAGAAATTCTCTATCCAGGGGCATGAGCAATGAGATACGAATCATACGATGTGTAGATACACTAGTTGGAATAATTCATCCTTCCCCACACTTCTCTCTCCTTGACGATTGGGCATATGCCCTACAAAGCAAACTATAACGACACTCTAAAAACAACCACGCATCTTCTAACCTTTTCATTTAACTAAACATCTAATAGTGCCAAACTCAGCTTAAAGTAAAATCGACCACCTGAAACATAAGAATTAAGTATTTTCTAGGGCCAATGGGGAAACAAAATGCCAACACAATTCAGTTATACACAGCGGGGGAGAGACATTCAAACTAAGCCCTAATAATGGCCCTGTTTGGCAATTGGCTGGTGACATTAGTTATTGGCTGATGGCTGGTAGCTGGTGGTCGATGGCGGGTATTGTTAATTGATTTGATCTAGTAACATTGGATGTCTGAAAATAGATGTTTGGTAACATTGGCTGGTAGCATTAGCTGGTTATATGTAAAATGACCTATAAGGACATTCATATGATTGAGAAATTTGATGGCTTAGAAGTAAATAATTGCAAGTCTTGGACTATTATGTCATTAGACTACATTAATGCCACCAACCAATACCCATAAGCCAACCTCCTTGGCTTTTCAAAAGTTGGCTTGTGGGAACCCAAAAGTCAATCCCACAAGTTAACATCCAAACGCCAATATTTGATGGTGAACTGGTCAAACTTCCAATTTTACCAAAAATCACTCCACAAACCAATATCCAAACACCCCCAATATATTCTTTAGTGCAACTCCAATATTTAACATACCCAAATCATTATCAAGAAAATTACACATATCACCATTCGTGAGGAGCCAAAATATCTATTGGCAATCTGACATATCTTGCAAACCAGATCCTATCTAATTAAGAAAACCGTTCGATTCTAACTATTTTATGAGCAACACAATATAATTGCCTCCAATACTAACACGATTCCAAGAAATGAAATCAACATATATATATAAAGCGAAACATTTTATAGTAAACGTCTGTTCTTTTTCTACTTACTCAATAATTAGTTCAGGTTAGCGAAATATATTATACCTACTAGGGATCTGTTCTCCCCAACTGAAAAACTTTTATATTTATTGCTGAAAATTTATTTTTGTTGAACTTCGTTGAACTTTGTTGCACTTCGTTGAACTTTGTTGATTTTTGTTCAATCTTGTCGATTCAAGTATTTTTCATAACTAGTTTGTATATTGGTTTGTTTAACTTTGTTGATCTTTGTTTAACTTTATTTAACGTTGTTTAACTTTATTTAATTTTGTTGAAATTTGCTGAAGTTTGTTGAATTTTGCTTAAGTTTGTTGAAGTTTGCTGAAATAAACAAAAATAATTAGAAATAAACAGAAATAAGTTGGCGAGAACAGACTCTAAGACTCTGTTTGATTCACCTTAATTAAACAAAAATTTAGTTCATTTCAGTCTAGTTCAGTTCAGTTCAGTTGATGTGTAACTTTGTTACTCATATAACTTTTTATTCTGAATTTTTTTCATTATGATAACTATGTTATTGGAAGGATTACAAAACATACTTTCAAATTAGTCCAATATTGAATATGTTTGAACTAATTTTAAATGATTAACTTTTAAGTTTAAAAAATCAATCAAATTCAATTCAGTTCAGATCAATTTTATCCAGGTAAATCAAATAGAACTTAAGTCCTCCTGAAAGTCTGAAACCGATGCCCATTTGCAAAACATAATAATGAGTCGGCAAACACTCAGAAGAAACTTTATTTTATGGGGGTTGCTATACGTAAATCGCAAATTACTAAACGTAAATCCCCACTTCCCACAATACCCCTAAGTAATTTTCAGCCCTTTCTCTCTCTTCCTTCCTTTTCTCTCAACCAATTTTCTCTCACCCAATGCCCCCCCCTCTCTCGAGACATTGACTGCAGCATCAACAATTCATCACCATCATTCATCACCATCATTCATCACCATCATCATCCTTTATCATCATCATCATCATCATCCTCCCTTTAATCAATGCAATTACAAAACCCAAAAGTAAAAATCAAAACCTATAAAAAGAAATTAACAAATTGAAAAAAAGAAATGAACAAATTCAGAAATGAACAAATTGAAAAACAAAACCCCCAAAATCAAGAAATTCATAAATAAAGAAAAAGAAAACCAACCCCTGCATCAGATTCCCAGGCGTCAACCCCCACTCCACCTCATCGGCCGAATCAACCCACCACCCCACCACCCAACCGTTGTTGAAAGACCCCCATCCACCGGTGCAAAACCCCACCCCACCGGCGCTGTCGGAACACCCCACCTGCCACTCTCTCTCTCCTTTGCGCCCTCTTTCTCTCTCCTCTAAGCCACTTGCCTCCCGAATCTGCGCCGTCTTTCTCTCTCCTCTGCGGTCCACTCTTTCTCTCGCCCCCTCTCGACTCCCCGGCCGTTTTCATTAGGTATAACATTTGAGTTGAATTTTGAGGAACTCGAAGTTGCCGGAAAAATCGAATGGCGGAGATTGGATGAATGTATTTCAAAAAAAAATAAAAAAAAAATCTTAACAAAAATCTTGACAAGGATAAAGGGAAAAGGACACAGTGTCAGACATGCATGGAAGATCTGAACAGTGTTAAGGGCAAGTTGTGGCCAATTTCATCTGAGATGTGGTTGTTCATGACGGTCTTCGACACATTCGATGCCCCCAACCACCAATTGAAACATGGTTGCTGAATACAATACATTCAATCAGATCTCTCCTCTAACCAAAATTCGATTATCAATCATTAGTTTGATTAAAATATTGTTTTAGAGTCATTCATGTTCATTACCAGAATCTAGGTTTTTCAACAATGAACTGAAGGAATACAAGAGGGAGATCTGAGAGAAAAATGAATGAGATGGAAAAAGTCTCTTGCAAATGAAAAGGGTAATTTCGAAAATATTGAGTAAAAAAAATTTACGTTTAGTAATTTAAGATTTACGTTAAGCAATTCCATATTTTAATCTTCAATCAGTTTCCTCATCCACTAGCTAATAACGGGATTAAAAAAAACTACCCGAAAGATTAAGATTTAAGAAAGGCTAATAGCCTCGTATTTATTTATTTTCTCATTCTCACAAGTGGTCCTAGGACACGCGTCGCAAATACAGAAGACACATTCCACGTGGGCCAATCGAATGGCGGTAACTGATCGTATCTCATCACCCATCTCTCATCCACGAATTCTGATACCCTAACTCTTCTCCTTCTTCTTTCTTTTGATTTCACTTGCCACGTGTCACTCTTTCACCCCCTACTTTTTTCTTTTACTTTTTTACCCTCGTTGAATTTTGTGTCCCTAAAATATTTATTTCCTATTTCTCTTTTTTTTGAAGCTGAAAAAAAATGAAGCTAACCATTTCGAGATAGCGCTCTTTCTCTCTCTTCTTGCTCTCTGGAACCTCCGTGAATTTGATTTTTTCTCTTATATTATTGGGCTGAGTTTTTAATCGGCGAATTAGGGTTTTGGCGAAGTTAATTGAGTTCTCTCTGGCCAGTATTTTGAGGTAAGATTGGTTATTAGCTTGCTTTTCTTTGATGAGTTTTGCTTAATGATTTGATAAGGTTTGGTGTTTGCTTTAGTGAATTTGTGAGTGTTTGGATCTTGATAAAATTAGGGGTAATTAGTTTTTTGTTAGTGATTGTTGATTCTCCTTAGTACTAGAGACTAGTGAATCTGATTAATTTGGAGCTGATGAGCTAAGATATTGCCTAATTGATTTAATTGTATTTTGTTGGGCTTTAAATTGATTCAATATGATATTGGTAGCTTATTTATGTGATTAGAAGTATTTTCTTTGATTAAAAGTCATTTTTCTTTCTTTAGTTAGGTAAGGGGTGTTAATAATTTTTTTTTTTTGGGGGAATGCTAATTTTTTTTTTAAAATTGACTTACCATAGAATCCATATTTCCTTAATTTTGTTGAGGGGCTATTTTTATATGTTGATTAAGAGACAGTATATGAGTTAGGAGGAATTTTGGTGTGTAGTACTGTGAATTTCTGTTAAAAGCTTATTTCCTTTAAATGCAGAAATATTGCTGATGTCCGTTTGGTGTATATATATATATATTCTGAAATCTGGGTGGTGAATTGGTGATTAGTTTGACGAGGGATGTCAGACTCGTGGATGAATGAGGTACCAAATCATTTTTGGACTGCTTGCATTATATTTTTGTATATTCGTTGTGAACTATGAAGCTGTTGATTGATCTTTCCATTTTGGGCAATTTGCTTCAGTTTGCTCCGATTTGGGTAGTTTACTGTAATTGATGTCCTACACGCCGGAACATTCCTTTGACAAATACTTTGAACATTCTTTTCTTTTTCATTTGGGTGTGTTGGTGTTGGGGAAGTATGGAGATAGAAGTTAGAACACTAATTCAAACTTATGTTTTACGGAGTATAGACCTGCACATCACCACAAAAAAAATTGTGGTGAACTTTGTCTAAAATCTTTCATCGCTTGGAAGTAATAAACAATTAGGCATATGTTAAACAGTGAGTCTAAGCAGGACCTGTTTACCATTCCCTTGCTTCGAGTAGTTAGAGTATTCTGGATTCTTCGGCTTTCCCAATCCCATTGTTGAATGACATTATACTATTCTCATGTAATTTCAGGACCTCAAGACAAAGAAGATAATTGATGGAGGACATGCATGGATGGCCTCTACTTTCTTGATTATGGTTTAACACTAGGTGTTGCCGCTTTCTCTATTGTGTTTCTGAAGTAGCATCTTTGCAACATTGATCGATTTTTAAAAGCTAATCATAAAGCTTGTTGAAGAATCTACTCCCGCGTTTCTTTGAGTATGCCATCCTTGTCGGCTAAGCATGCATCAACGGTTTATGAAATACTTTGTGCTATTCGTACCTAGCTTATTATTTTGTGCTGAATTCCAAAACTCTATTGGGAATTCCAAATGAGAGAGATTGACCATCTTCTAATGTCACAGCTAGAAGATATTGCATGGGAGGAATTTGGTGACAATGGCGACCATATAGTGCCTCATACTGGTGGCGGAAAACATGGATATGCAGTTGATAGTGACAGTAGTAAGAGACCACGATATGAGTTAAGTGGCACCGAAAGTTCTGTTGAAAGCAAAAGTGATTCAGCTAATGTTATCCAGAGGGAGGACACAAGCTTCAGTGCAGGGAACAAACACGAGGAAACTATGCTGGAAAAGGGTCCGTGGTCTCACTCCTCTAGTGAAGCCTTTCCTGCTTCACTGGATGATGATTCAAATAAAAAAACTTCATGCTCCAAATTTGCTGAAGACAGAACCTCCAACCAATGTATGAAAACCAGTAATATAGATTCTACCAATGGTGACTTGTGTGCTGATCCTGTACTTGGTGACGACCACACAGCTGCTGTGGACAATAACTTATTTTGTGATCAACTGAATAATAAAAGTCATACAGAAAATGACCTTGGTTTCTTGGGTAACAATATCCAGGACAAGGAGGGCAGTGATTTATTATACTACGGGTGGCCTGAAATAGAAACTTTTGAAGACGTCGACAGGATGTTTAGGTAGTCAGTTGCTATCTTATCTGACTTCTCTTTAGAGATTCTCTTTTCATGCTCTTTATGCCAAGCAATGTTTATAAACTTTCCAAATTACTCTATTATGGTGCAGAAGCTGTGATTCAACTTTTGGTTTAGGACTTGATAATGATGGTGGGTTGGACTGGTTTTCATCTTCCCATGAAATTGAAGGATCTGATGATGCACTGAAATCAAGCTTTAACTTTTCTGGTAGTGACCCCAGTGCCATAAATAGTGTTTGCCAAGACCACAAATTTTATGGGATGAGTAACACCAGCATGTTAAGCAATGAATCTGACCAGAAGCTTACACCAGTCAGCTTGAAGAGAGGTGCACAGAAGTTGACTTCCAGTGGCTCTCCTAGTGTCATGAACTCCTCTTATACCAATGGATCTGAAGCTGTTGCTCACATTGACAGCAACCCACAGGTTAGGTGTTATCACATTACTTTGTGTTTTCCCTACACGTGCTGGATGTAGAGTGTTCCATTTACAAGAATTGTACTTATGATGTTATAATATTGATGAATAAAGTTCTGATATATGTTAAATTGACAGAAATTCCATTCCCCTATTTATTCAAATAAACTTTCCAACATAATCTGTTTGCTTCTATCTATGCATATCTATGATGCTACAAAAATTGCAGTGGATATCATATGTCTGACTGACCTTTTTGGCTCCAAATTGAAACTATATACTTTTATTGGCGGTCAGAAATGAAATTGTTAAGAATTAGTCAGTGGCTTATTCTGAATACTTTGTTCAAATAAGACTTCAGGTGGATAAAGGAATATGAATATTTTCTTTCATTATCTGATTACCCAAGGCTATCCTGCTTTTTTAAGGCAGTTGACGAGGTTGATTCTTTGTGAGAGATAATGGTGCTGAATAATCCAGATTCCTATGTATGCTAGGTTTCTTCTTGTTTCTGGCTGACACTTGCTCTTATGCATAGGTATTGCATTTATTACCAACCAAATGAGTCCTTTCCACTTGTCTGGTTTGAACACAGATTACTGATGGAGAAAATCTGCCACTGAGTTTATACAATCAACATAAGACATCATTGTTGCAGTAAATGTTTCAAGACTTTAGACTATGAAGTACATGGAAGCGTTTGAACTAACAAAGTCATTGTCCAATTTGGCTAACAAAGTCCATTATCCCCCGTGACATTTTGAGAAATGTAAAGAGCTGTTTCAATTTGGAAAAGTCTAAAACATTATAGCCCGCTCTGATTTTAGATATACATCCCTTTTCTTATCTCTGTTACCCATACTTGGTTGTGTTTTTGGTCGTATGTGTATTACAGACTTCTAGAATTTGTTCTAATTGAATACAAGTTGATGCTGTTTACTTGGGGTCCGTTCTCCTAACAGTTCAACATCTGTAAATTTAAGAGTTAAGATTTGTCCATGCGCTACGTGGTATGGTCATTAATTGCTACTTACACTTTAGCTTTACATTGTGCAACAGACCCCTTCGCATGTCAGTCAGTCAAAGCAGCTGAGATCATTCGAAGGAAAAAGAAAAGAGCGGTCCTTGGGAAACGGTGACTCTTTCGTTCATCTGGACAACCTGAAACAAGTGGAAGAGTCAAATAGTTCATTGGACTTCCAATGTAGTGTCTCAGCAGAAACTCATCAACAACAGAGAGCTACACATCAGACTTGCTTAGAGGCACCAACTCTCTTGACGAACTCCAGCAGTAGTCATCTTTCTAATCAAGTTTTAGCAAACCCAAGGTCGTTCGTAATCAAGTCTGAAGATAGTGGCCGTCCATCTATATCCCCTAGGGACTCTTTGTATGGATCAAACCAGATGCGATCGATGGAGAGCTCTCATGTCGTTTCTTTCCAGAAACCTGTTGTCACTGGAAATAAAAAGAAAGACAGATTACATCACCGCAGATTATCTGGTCATCTTGAAAAAAGCAAGTTAATTCAAACAGCTGATTCTGTTCCAGCTTCTTCACAGAAGCAAGTTTCCAATTTTGAAAGTGAAGTTGAAGGTCAAAGTGAAGTTAATGGTGGTGATGTCGGCGTTCCAGGGGAGATAGATTCTTCTAACGTACAAGAAAGTTCTTGTATGAGTTCTGCATTGGAGGAGGTCTCTATTGAAGCAAATAGTTTTCGACAACTACAACGTGTCATGGAGCAGGTAAATACCCTCTCTATGTGTCATTTGCTATGAAATGAACTTGTGCATATCCTCCTGCAAGATTGTTCTAGTGTATTACGTCAGTATTTTGGGTGTATGATGATTTGCACTTCTCGAATTTCTCATGACATGTCACGGTCATGCTATGTTTCAAATTGTACTCCTGCAAGTTAAACGTGTAAGTCAAACTGTAGGTACCCCTTGTCTGCTGGTCGTTTGGGTCCACGTACCAAATAAAATTGCTGCAATTTATTCAAGTTCATATTGTTGTACATAAATCACTATACATAATTCAGGCTAAAATAGCTTTAAATTTGACTAAGAAAGATCCTAAAATGTGCTTTGAGTATGGAACTTGTCTATTGTATTATTTTCCATTTTGTCTCATGTCATTCTACTGCAAAATTTAGACTGATTGTACTAAACATGGTTCTCAGCTGGATATAAGGACGAAATTGTGCATAAGGGACAGTCTCTATCGGCTGGCTAGGAGTGCGGAGCAGAGGCATAAATGCGTGAGCCCGAATGGAGGTGGTAGAGATGATAAAAATACAAATGGAACTCTGATATCAGATGAAACAAATAAGTACGTAGTCATCAATCTCTCTCTTTCCCAAGATGCTGAGGTGCATTCTACCTTACATGTCAAAATGAGAATTTATATAAATTCGTCTAGAAAAAGAAAGCTGTATAGGAAAGGTGCAGTTCTTCTCAAAGAAATTTAATACCATAGGCTCTACTTAAAATGTCATAGGCTACCCTTCCATTGTTCGATCATATTTTAGACTAATGTATTATCTTATTTGCTATATTATGTGTGAAGTTTAACTGTTAGTCTTTTTCTGTTTCACTGCTTCTTGGTTTTGTCCATATTCATGACATCTAGTAGTTTCTTTCTTGGCAAGTAGATTGTTATGTATATGAGCAGAGTAAAATGAGTAATTTCCCAACAAAGAAGGCAGAAAAGAACTAAATTGTAGAAAAGAGGGGGGGTGGGCCCTGGGCCGGGGGGGGGGGAGAACATTTTCACCATTCCGGATGCACATGTGAGAGTCCTTGGTTGGAGTGCTTTTTCAAATATTAACCCAAATATCCAGCATCTAATCTTAATGTAAATATTCCACCTTGCCCGAAGTGTGGAGATCACAAAATGCATTTCGAGGTTCCAGGTGAATGTTGCTGCAAAGGGTAGGCATGGTGCTTCACCCACTGTTTCTTAATGTTGTAGTAGAGAATGAGTTGATGCCCATCTGATAATGAACAATACTGGGTGCAACAGAGACAACATCTAGTGAGGATCCCATCACTAGCAGTGTCAAGGGAGTCAAAAATGTTGTTACCCTGAAAGTGAATGTTCACGTGGGGCTGTTCCTGAAAGAAATTCAGAAAATAATTGACAGAAGGTGATAGCAAAGATGCATTGTAATTTGTAACTATAAAAAATATAGCAAGCAAAAGGGGGAGAAGTAACGCGCACACACACAAAAAGAAAAAACCCAAGGCACAAGTAGTCAATTCAATAAGCATATCTAACTCAATCTGAAGTCATTATTAGTGCATAGCAACTGTGACAGGATGATATCATGTAGAATTGGCTTTCATTTAACTGTTGATTGGTCTTAAACTATTTTGTCATTTTCATAGGTGCACTGGATTTATGGATATGGAAACTGATACAAATCCCATAGATCGGTCAATAGCGCACTTGCTGTTCCACAGGCCACCAGACCCTTCTGCAACTGGTGCTCTTGATGCTGTGCCTGCGAAATCTTACACCATGGTATGCTTTGAAAACCTGTTCTTTCTTGCCTCTCGCACTGGTTCTGGTCACTCTTTTTCGGTAGGTATTTGTTAAATTGCTTTGCTTTTATGGAGATCTAGACCACATGAAGGCAACGAGTGTGCTATATGAGTAATTTCATCAGAGGTGCAAACATCACAGAACATATTTTCTGTATTTGTCTCTTGATCCCTGTCCCCTTAGACACATACACACAGACATGCAAATAACGACAACCTTCCCTCTATAGAGGTTGTGTACTTGTGTCTAAGAGACCCTGAAGGGAAAAAAAAATCATAAAAGATGAATGTAGTTAAGGATAGATAGTGTTTAATAGTAGCAATAATAGTATAGCAAACGTTTAAAGGGAGATATTCTTTTGGAAATATCATATTTGTTGCAGATTTTGTAGCTTTTAACAAAATACATTAATTTGAGACTTGTGAAAGCTTTGGGACTTGTGACTCACATTGATGTGAGTCACAAACAATGTGAGTCACAAGTCCCAAAGCTGTCATTTAATTTGGGACGGAGGGAGTAAAAACATATGGAGGGTGGAATGTAAATTGATCCTGCCTGCCTAATACATATAAAATTATATAGTTTAACAAATTAGTTGCCTCATTTTCTTTCTTTCTTTTGTTTAGTTTATGTAACATTCTTGGCATTTGCTCATGTCAAGGACACAGCTCCTCCCCCACCAACCTCAACGCAAGGTTGTTACTGCCATATTTGCATCTCAAAGGTAAATGCCTTGTGTGATGTTTATGGAAAAGCCTCAAGGATAAAGTGAAGGATTAAGCTTTAATAGTTTTTTTTTTTTTTTTTTTTTTTTTTTTTTTTTTTTTTTTTGTGTGTGTGTGTGTGTGTGTGTGTAAGAGGTGCATATTGTTTAGAGTTACTTTTGAGCTTATTCTATTTATTTTTTCTGATTAAGATACTCACTACGTTCTTTGAATATCTCATTTGTTTTGTTTGTTACTCTGCATGCCTTATTTCATTGCTAAAATTGGTGAGAATTTTTACAAGTTTTTCTTTTGTCGTTATCTCATTTTGTGAAATCATTTTAGTTCAAGCAACATACATTTGGGACCTCTTTGAAATATCTCTGTTTTAACTGCTGGAATGCTGAGACTATTTGTTATTGGAATGGCAGGTTCAGGCGCCTAATAATGGTGTGGCCGAGAAACTAGTTTCTCAGGAAGAAACTACTTCAGCTAATAGTGAAGCCGCTGATCAATGAAGTAGTGAAATTTGATGTGCACAACTCAAGTTTAAGATACTCCAACATAAAATGTGGGCTCAAACTCATTTCTGGACATTCAAGTGGCTTCAGTCTGTAAGTGTTTGGTGTACAGCCCCTGTACTTGTCTATGGTCAGTTATGCTGTCGTCTGTAACTATCTTATTACATATGTCTTACTTATATAATGGTTTGTATTCAAGAATTACTTTAGAATGTAGCTTCATTTTGCCTGACAAATGTCAAGTGTCGCCTTCTCTTTACTAGCTGCTTCCTAGACTACAAAAGTAGACTTTGTGTCAGCCTCTTGATTCAAGTATCACCTTTGGAAAATTGCTTATCCTGTATATAGTCAAGATTCACTCTGGGCAGATCTGCCAGCATATTACCATTACCCTACAGCTATTGATGAATGTGCTTGCTGATTCTGTTGATTGGTGGATCACAACTCTTGTTGAACGTATGTATGAATGGTTGGGGGTATGTGTTGAATGCTGATGCATGTGTACTCTAAATCATGCCATAATATGTCTTCTTATAGGGATTTTCTGGCCTTACCTGCCCAACGGTGGATAAAGAGGACAGCAGCAGCTTGTGTGGCGTAAAAAAGCTACGGCGAATTTCAGATGATCTATTTCAGGGAAGAAGCCAATCAGAAGTTTTGCAGGATGAATGAATGTTACTCCATTGGTTTTAGCAAGTCATTTTGTACATAGATAGTATAGTTCTAGCTAAGTTTTTGAGGACATTGTTACGGCATTTCAGTACTTGCATCAGGACTCACAAGTTGAAAGTCATTATAATGCCAATTCCTATTCCATTTTATCCACCTTTGCATTTAGGACATTATTCTTGTGCATGCAGTGCCAATGGGAAGGGGAGAATTTAGCCATTGGTAACATTGGGTTCTTGTGCTTAACCTCATTTGTTGATGATCTCATGCTGTTCTGACTTGATTTCTATGAATGGCATCCCTCAATTTGACCATCTTATTAATTAGCATTTCACTTAATTCATATTAAAATGTTTGTCAAAATATAAGCTAAATACCTCAGACAAGGAGAGGTCAAAAAGGACATATTTTAGAATCTCTCTTCTTTTGCTTCTTCATCTTCTTTCTCTCTGTTACAAACCCTTGTGTCAAACGCTACGAAAACATTATTTTCATTCTGTATACGATTGGTGAAAAATAATTAACCCAACAAATCAGATAATAGGAAATCAATGTATGTATTGGTCCAAAGTTGAACCATATTAGCGTAATATGATAATAAAATGAGTCTCAACACAGAAACTAATTACTGATTACTCCACCTCATACTAGCATTTAACCAAATAAGCTTATTAAAATTGCACGAAAGAAAGTAAGCTTATCAAAAAAAGAAAAGAAAAAGAGGGGGTTAGTATTAAGCACCTCTGGCTTAGGCAAGTGGGCGGGGCCCATGTAGCCGACCCGTCCTGACCCGGCCCATTAGCGGGTCATGGTCCGTTTACCATTATAAATGAGCGGGCTAAAATGAACCGTCTTATTTAAAAGTTAAACATATTATAGAGGGTCGCAAATGGACCGATACATTTAATATTTTTTTTATTAAAAAACACTTTTTAAATTTTAATCGGGCCAAAACGGGCCGAACTGACCCATGACCGACCCACGCCCACTCACAAACATGTTTGAACCGGTCGACCCATCCGATCCGGGCCAGTTGCCCAGCTCAGTCTGGCCTAAAGGGAGTTTGGGTGGGGTCCCAGGTAATGGTTAAATCATGATCTCAAAAGTTGGAACCTCCTACTCTTTCTCTCCTTCCTCTTTCTTTTTCTCTCCTTCCTCACCACTCTCTCTCCTTCCCCCTCCCCCACTTGCATATTTAATGTCACCTAATGATGAGATTAGAGTGAGAATAGGCAAGAATTGGTGGGTCCCAGGGAATGTGGGGAGGTGGTTATTGCTACATTTTACTTTGGCCCAGTTTGAGATGGTTTGGGCTGCTGGGCCCAAGATGGAGTGGGTTGGTTGGAGCAATGGAGGTCCATCCTTACCTTCATAAACATTAAACCTCCTGCCATTTTTTGCAGAAATTGAGATTAGGTTTTGCTACGCAAAAGTTATCGACATTTGCTTCTCTCTCTCAAAAAAAAAAAAAAAAAAAAGTTAAGTTATCTGACATTTTTTTGGGCACAAATTCTTGTATGAGACCAGAAACAACACAAATTGAATTAGCAAAGCTAAGATAAAAATTACTCAAAATTGGAGGATTTGGGGCACATCCCAATTCATGATAACTGTTTGAATAAATCAGGGTATATTTTTCTCACGACGGTAGGGTCTTGTTTGGATCAGTAAAATCATGTGGGGAAGAAATATCCATTGTTGGCGCATCGCTCAGCTTATTGCCATGAAGAGGAACGAAGATTATTTGGAGCAAAAATGTGGTTTGAGTTGAACGAATTTTCTGGGCACAAGGATTTTTCAATGTGACGCCGTTTATTTTGGATTTTGAGTGTGGTGATATTTTCATGCAGAATCCTGCCCATGTTATTGTTGAGGATGCCAAAGCTCTATACAGAAGGTTCGTGATCTTGCTTGCCTAATCTTATTAATTATGTTTCACCTCTGGGTACAATTTTGGGTGTTGTTGGAAACATCATTGTTGGTCTCTGATTTTTATATATTCTGTTGAGTTTCTGCTGAAAGTAGGGTTTTGAGTGAGTATAGGCATTGGATTAGTTAGTACTTAAATTCGACTTTGCTTCGCCAAAACCCCGAATGTTCATTTGCTTTGATGTATATTTTCGCTGAGGCGAAGTCTTGAGGGCTTCATTTGGTTCAAGGAATGAATAAGTGCAATTAATAAGAAGAAATGGCTCACTTTGATACTTTCTTTCATGACCATTTTCTACTGCACCAAACCCAAATGGGGGGGGGGGGGGCAGTAAGTGTCTGAGTCATAATATTTATGTGGTCTGAAAATATATCTAACATTGTGGCTTAAACGATTGATTGCTATGTGAAACTAGAATCCACTGTTTCATATTGTCATTGTGATTATGGATAAGATCATTAAAGTCCTCTTAGTTCAAATCTTATGAGTTGTGAACTGTAGTCATTTGCAGAATACTTGCTGTGGGAAGTGAAGAACATTTTGTCTGTTCGGAATCATCCGTCTTCCATCCAGAGTGCAGCTTCATGTTTCCTTGTTGAGCCATAACAAGCTAGGCCAAACATAAGGCATCAAGCTCTGAGACTGATCCAATTCTGAAACTCAAAATGTTCGAAATGAGAAAGAGAGAAGCATGCAAATTCTCATATCCTCTGGTGAGGCTTACCTCGGACTCTGGCTTATGCTCTTTTTTTGGAGTATATATATTTGTTGGTAGCTGTTTCATGCTTTATTTCTTATATTTCTCTTTTACTTTTTAAAGTCTGACATTGGCTTTCTAATATTTCCTTTTTTAGTCAAATCTGTTTTCCTTTTTGTTTTGAAAAGAGCAATTCATAGTCTTCTGGACCCATTTCACTTGGCTCTATTATGCCAATGAAATTTCAATGATAATGAAGAATCAGATGTACGGTAGGATGGAGAAGGAAATGAAACTGGAAGAAAATGGGATGGGGAAGAAGGAACCAAGAAGGGAATTGGGCCCCTTATGGTGTTTTACCCGTTCAACACATTACTTAAATTGCACTATTGTAAATCAACGGTTCACATTGATGTTCTGGACCGTCCCTAAATGAACAGAAGAAATTTCCGCAAAAACAGCTAGCATTAACCATAAGGGGGAGTCATTATTGATCATGTCTATATTGTCCTGTAACAGGATTTGAATATGAGTGACAGGCTCACTATCTTATAACCACATACTACTCCCTTTTTTATTTTATTTTTTATTTTTCTCAGAGTAACCACCAAATTTACTCCAAAGCACTGAAGGCAACCAGCTCATTTCCCCTAATAAGCAAAAAAACAAACCAGCTCATTTCCCCTGATAAGCAAAAAAACAAACCAACTCATTTCCCCTGATAAGCAAAAAAACAAACCAGCTCCTTTCCCCTGATAAGCAAAAAAACCAAACCAGCTCATTTCCCCTGTTTTCCTTTGCACTCCTCCAAGTTCCAACCGAACAGAGAGATGGATGTATCAGTAGTTCTCACATTGCTACAAACACTTCTCCAGGTCCTGGATTCTTCCAGTCCTATCCGGAGAGAGATTGAAGGAGTTTTGGGTGTCAAATCCCAACTTACAAAACTCAAGGCACCATGTCAACCATCAGTTCTGTGCTCCTTGATGCTGAATATCAACAGACCCAGCAACTTCAACCGATGAGCAATGCTGATCGTAATTGGCTCGAGAAGCTTAGGGAAGCAGTTTACCAAGCCGATGATTTGTTTGACAAGATCGCCACTCTTGCTCAGCACAAGAAGCTCTTGCCAGGAAACAAAGTTAGTAAAGAGCTACGCCTTTTTTTCTCTAATTTTAATCAGTTTTATTCTGCTTTTAATGCATCTCGGGAGATAAAAAAAATGAGGGAGATGTTGGAAGGTATTGCGAAAGATCGTCGCGATTTTGGCTCAAGACAGCAGGTTGTTGTTGGTGTTGAAGGGAGCAAGGTGAGAAGAGGAAGGGAAACTCACTCCTATGTATCTGAACAGGAGGATGTTATTATAGGGAGAGATGATGATAAGAAGGCAATGATTAGAATGTTACTGGACACAATTGCTGAGGAGAATGTTTCCTTTGTAACTGTATTTGGCATCGGAGGCTTGGGGAAAACAACCCTTGCCCAGGTTGTGTATAATGATGAGAGGATTAAGAGGGAATTTTCAATGAGGATGTGGGTTTGTGTCTCTGACGAATTCGATCTGAAACTGCTCATTGCTAAAATCCTAGAATCTGCAACAGATCAGAACCATAATGACTGAGGAATGGACCCGCTCCAGAGGAGGCTTCGACAACAAATTGAGGGGAGGAAGTACTTGCTTGTTCTGGACGATGTCTGGAACGAGGACGCTGAACAGTGGCGTAACTTGAGAAAGTTATTGATTGCAGGAGGGAGGGGAAGTAGAGTCGTGGTGACTACTCGCTCTAGACGGGTGGCAAATCTTGTAGGGAATACTCTGATCCATGAATTGAAGGGCCTCTCAGATGAAGACTCTTGGACTTTATTTGAGAAAATAGTATTTGAACAAGGGCGAGAAAGAGTGGAAGCAAATCAGGTAGAGATGGGCAAAGAAATTATTCGAAAATGTGCCAATGTTCCACTTGCTATAAGGGTTGTTGCAAGTCTCCTTCGTGGTGGGGGTGAAACTAGGTGGCGATCCTTGAAAAACATGGACTTGGCAAACATACTATCAGGGGACGGGAATGGAATAATACCTGTGTTGAAGCTCAGTTATTATCATCTTCCACCCCCTTTGAAGAGCTGCTTCAGCTAATGTGCTATTTTCCCCAATGATCATGAGATCATTAAGGAAGATTTGATCCGTCTCTGGATGGTGCAAGGCTTCATTATGCCACTAGGTGATCAGAGCATCGAAGATGCAGGTGAGGAATATTTTATGATTTTGCTGCAAAGGTCCTTCGTTCAAGATGTAGAACAAGGTGAAGATGGTGAAATCAAGTCATGCAAAATGCACGACCTAATGCACGATCTTGCTCAAGAAGTAGCAGGGGCTGAAATTTTCGTGGGAGATCCTTTTACAAGCCATTTTAGTGAAAGAACTCGCCACGTTTCAACTGATATTGACATGATTAGTGAAGGTGCTGGAAGTGGTTTGACGAAGATGGTGGGAAGGTTACGTACATTCCGTCTCCCCCAATCAAGCTCCTTAGACATATTACTTTCAAAAGCCAGATGTTTAAGGGTACTAGAGTTGCATAATTGTCATCTTAAAAAGCTGCCAAGTAGTATAGGTAAGTTGGTGCATCTAAGATACCTTGGCATCGCTAGCAGATACTACCTGGAAGTGCTCCCCCCGTCCATTACCAAGCTACTTAATTTGCAGACACTAAAATTGAGGGGTTGTGAAAACATCACAGAGTTGCCAAGGGACTTGGGGAAACTAGTTAATCTGAGGCACCTGGATATTGAGGGATGCACATATTTGAGACATATGCCTCCAGGGATGAATAATCTAACTTGTCTCTGTACATTACCATTGTTTTTTGTAAAAAGGGGAGATGATGTGGGTCAACTAGAAGACTTGAAATCTCTCACCAACCTCAAAGGCGTTCTGAAAATTGAGGTTTGTGAAGTGGTAGAAGCTAACAAGGAAGGAGGATATCTGATGAAAATGGAATACCTGAAGAAGATATCCATATCGTGGTTTGTAATTATGAGGGAGAGGAAGAGGAAGCAGAAGTGTTGATACAGGGCCTCGAACCCCACCCTAGCCTTGAAAGGTTTGAAATGTGGAGATATCCAGGGGTGGGACTTGTAAGCTGGGCCTCAACGAATGACTTGAGAACTCGTCTCCCAAATCTTATCGAAATTGTGCTCTGGAAATGTGAAAGGTTGCAGCATCTCCCATTGTTGAGTCGGTTGCCTTATTTGAAAATTCTTATTCTTGATGAGTTGGACAACTTGGAGTATGTAGAGGGTATTAGTACTAGTGGTGACTCTGGGGGTGATATCGATGCAGCAGGTTCGTCTTCGGCTTCCACTTCCGCATCAGGAGGAGAGACAGGGTCAAGTCCATTACCATTTTTCCCATCTCTTGAGAAACTTGTCTTAAGAAACTTGCCATTGTTGAAGGGATGGTGGGGAAGATCATCACGAGCAGCAACAGGTGATGATCATTACTCTCACGGTTTTTCATTCCCTGGCCTTTCTTATATCAAATTCCAAAGGTGCTATACCCTGAGATCCTCCAATTTTCCTCTTTGCCCCAGGGTGAAAAAACTGAATATAAAAGGAATGTTCAACGTTCGAGAAGAAGAGGCGTTCCTGGATGACCCTTGCATGGTGGAGCATTTCACGGGCCTGTCTCATCTTATATATGGCCCCGCTGCGGGTTCCGGTTCTTTTTATGAGGCAGAGATGCCTTGGAGAGCCTTTAGTCACAGCCTCTGCTCCTTGAAGTTATTAAAGGTCTATATGGTGAATCTGCCTCCAGGGCTGCAACACTTGACCGCCCTCCAATCCCTCTCTCTAGACAATCTTTGGGTATTGAAAGAGGTTCCAGAGTGGATAGGCTGTTTATCCTCACTCCAATCTCTTCATATCAGCCGGTGTCCAAAATTGCAGTCTTTGCCGGATTCAATGCGGAGACTGACCTGCCTCACCCGACTTGATATAACGGAATGTTTAAGCACCCTGGAGGAGAGATGCCGACATCCTACTGGACAAGACGGGCCCAAAATTCAACACATCCCCAACATTCATTTCACGTAAGATATTCTTGTGTTTTGCTTCAGTGACTCACTTCAATTTTGGCATCAGTTCGGCTGCAAAATGATAGTGTCACCTTTCAGTCATTTGCATGCATCTTCCTTTCTCTCCTTAAAAATCTTTTAGTTTATTATTCACTTTAATCATATAATGTGGAAAATTTTGAAAAAGTGACACTAAATTATTAAAAAAAGAAAGAAGATGTTTTACGAAGTAACCATGCACAACAGGAGGGGGGAAAATCTGTTTTGTCAGAAATAAGGACAGCCCATTGTCTAACCTAGAATATTAACTTAAATAATAATAATTAAAGGGTCTCGAGGGGGGGGGGGTGAATCTTAAAATCCAATTATACTGACTTTTCTCCCCACCCTTTCCCTTGATCCTGTTTTTACAGTGATAATTATTACAGTGATGATGATGATGATAGATTCAATATATATTAGATGGGTACTAAAGTGAGGCTGCAATTTGCACCCCCGATAAGAGGGAGACAAAGGCACATAATTATATTGATGATGAAGATTATGGTGATTGTTATGATGATGACGATTGATATCGCTGTAAAGATAAGCAGGTATGATCTTGAACTGATATGTGCATATGGATATGATGTTATGTCTTTTCCACTACTATTAGTAGGCGGGATATACATTTGTTTAAGCTCCACAAAATATCTCAGCGAAGCTCGTTTAAGGTGGTCATCCTGCCTCCAGAGTCCAGACATGGTTTAAGTTAAGCCATCATCCTGCCTCCAAACTGACTCAAGTCAGAGTTATGGTACTCAGATCAAGCTGCTGAGTGAGTGGTTAAGCATGTTTGTAGAAACACAGTTTTAACTTTTGGGTTTAAACATCTTATAATTCACAGTTCTTTGTGGGCCTAATATGAAGTTCGCCTAAGCATTTTCTTGATTTATGTATCTCACAGGTCACCAGGTGATTAATGACACACTGATTCATCTTGTTTTTGTATGTCTATGTAAGGTGCCAAAATCACTGGCAATTGCTTAGGTACAGCTTATCTCTCCAATTGCCAAAACACATATAGACTTAATCCTTATCATGAGTGTCTACTTGACTGCTTGCCTCATCACTTAATCCCTAGTTCTTCAATATATATATGACAGTCAATGTGCATACGTATTCAAATAGAAATTCTTATATATGATGAGGTATGACTATATTGAACGGCTTTCAAGCTGGTATTTGCTATCTTTTGATGCAAAAACATGGTAATATGATATCCCCATCAGAATGAATTCTTAGCGTCTGGCAATCTCTGTGTATTGTTTGTTCTTTATTTTCTATTTTGATAGGATGCAGGGTTTACTTGTAGGAAATAGATGGATTAAGTGTTGAGCTTGTTGAGGAACTTTGTAGATTTATTCAGCCCATTGGCTTAACCCTGGAGAACTTTGCAGATTGGAGTTCCTGGTATGTTTTGTATCAAACATCTGGAAGATTCTTTAAAAGAAACCTTGTCAGCAATTCAATTCTGGAAGAGAAGAATTGAATTTGTGAAAAGTGCATTGTTCTTCAAGCTTCAACCCAAGTGCACAAGTAAAGTTGGATGTGTAGAGAGAGAGAGTGAACATAATGGCCCTGTTTGGCAATTGGCTGGTGACATTAGCTGTTGGCTAATGGCTGGTATTGTTAGCTGATTTGACCGGCTGGTAACATTGGATGTCTATAAAGAGATGTTTGGTAACATTGGCTGGTTACATTAGCTGGTTATATGTAAAATGACCTATAAGAACATTCATATGATTGAGCAATTTGATGGCATAGGAGTAAATAATTGCAAGTCTTGGACTATTATGTCATTGGGCTACATTAATGCCACCAGCCAATACCCATAAGCCAACCTCATTAGCTTTTCAAAAGTTGGCTTGTGGGAACCCAAAAGCCAATCTCACAAGCTAACATCCAAACACCAAAATTGGATGGTGGACTGGTCAAACATCCAATTTTGCCAAAAGCCACCCCACAAGCCAACATCCAAACACCCCCATTATGTTAGCTTGGGCAGTCATCTCCCAAATCTTGTTGAAATCAAGTTTGAGCGTTGTAAAAGGTTGCAGTATCTCCCATAGTAGAGTTGGTCGCCATATTTGAATATTCTTGTACTTGATAAATTGAAGAACTGGAGTGTGTAGAAATTTGTAGTGCTGGACCTGGTGGTGGTAACGATGAAGCACGTTCAGCTTCCACTTCCGCATCAGGAAGAGGGTCAAACCCTCTACCTTCCTATCCCTTGAGAGCCTTGAGGTAGTGAATTTGCCAAAGTTGAAGGGATGGTGGAGGAGATCATCATTATCAGCAGATGATGTGATGGTGATGGTGATGGTGATGGTGATGATGATGAAACTACTGTAGTAATTAGTCTTATTCATTCCCTCAGCTTTGTACTATCTTTGTACTATCTGGATCAACAATTGCCCTAGCCTGAGATCTTCCAACTTTCCTCTCTGCCCAAGGGTGGAAAAATTAATATTTAATGAGGGGACGTATCATGAAACGGATGAGTGGGGTGAGGGATATGTCATATGTGGATGATATGTACTTGGATCCTTTCAAGCTTGTGTCTCATCTAGAGATAAATGATACTTAATCCGTTTCACCAAGATGTTTACACTTATTTTTCAAGGTCAAAGTTCACAAACTTTGACCATAAACTTTGACCATGAATTAGTGAAAAAATACAAAGATTTATAATGTAAAAATGCTATTGTTAGATTCATTTTAAAGAATACTTTTAAAAAATAATAATTTTATAATTTATGTATGCAATAAATTACAATTATCTACAGTCAAAGTAGTGCATTGGAGACCGTGAAAAAGCAAATGTAAACATCTTCAAAAAACGGAGGGAGTAGTAGTAATTTTGATCTGGAGAAAGTGGCCGAAGGTAATGATAATGACATGCGTTGGAAAGCCCTTAATCAGAGCCTCGTTTCCTTGAAGTTATACAGACTAAAGATGGTGAATTTGCCAAGGGGGATGCAGCACTTGACCACTCCCGATTTCTCTTTCATGAAGATCTTGGGTATTTGAAAAAGCTTCCAGAATGGATAGGCTTATCCTCTCTCCAATCCCTTCACATTGACTATTGTCGCCGATTGGAATCTTTGCTAGAATCAGTGCAGAGCTTGCCTCACCCGACTTGAGATGGTGAGGTGTTCCAGGAGACTGGAGGAAAGATGCCGACAACCAACTGGACAGGACTGGCCTAAAATTCAACACCTCCCCAACACTAATATCAAGTAAGATGTTGATGCTGTTCAAAGAAGTTGACTCCTAATGGCTCTCCTACTGTCATGAACTTCTCTTATGCCAATAGATGTAGAGCTGTTGCTCACATCGACAGTACCCACAGGTTAGTTTTTCACATTACTGCGTGTTATTCCCTACACGAGCGTGTAGAATAATTTCTTTGGATCTATCCATTGCCTATGTATGATACTGTGAAATTGTCAGTGGATATCTTATACCGACCTTTTTAGTTTCAAATTGAAAGTATAACATTTCTTGGCAGCCAGAACTGAAAATGCAAATCAGTAGCTGTATAAAAAGAAACGAAATTGTTAAGAACAAGTGGCTAATTCTGAATACTTTGTTCAAATATAACTTTGGGTTGTTTAAGAAATATGGAGATTTTGTTTTCATTCATCTCTGATTGCCTAAGGCCTTCCTGGCTTTTTAGGAGGTTTATGAGGTTGTTTCTTTCTGAGAGATTATGGTGCTGAATGATCAAGCTTCCCATGGATGCTATTTTTCTTCTTCTTTCTGGCTGACACTCTCATGTCAAATGTGTTGAATCTATTACCTACCCAAATGAATGCATTCACTCTTCTGTTTTGAACAAAGACTACCTACTCATGGACAAAATCTTTTAACTTACCGTATACAATCAACATAAGACATCATTGTTGCATTATGGGCTTCGGAACATATTATTGAAGGCTTTTCAAGAATGAAGCTGTGCTCCAATTTGGTTACAAAGTCCAGTTTTCTTTCCATGATAATAAGAGTTACTAATTTGCTCTTGAGCAGCTGAGTGCCACAGAGGAAATTATTTTTGTTAGGTTTTTTTTTTTTTTTGTCAAATTTTGCTTCCAGTTTAGTTGGATGGTTTCTTGTTTCAGGTTGTGTTTGCAATGTGGGATACCCAAGACCTACTCCAGTGCGCGTGGTATGATTTGTCCAGTATGCAGTGACCAAGACGACAGCAAGAAGAATGGATCGACTGTCAAAGATAAAGAGAAGGTCAACTTGGGGTTTGTAACTGTTTGATATTAGAGAATACAGTGCCCACTAGACTCCAGTTAGTGAAACGCGAACTAGTAGATTGATGAGCAGTCCTGAGTTCATGGTTGTACTTGTATAATGTGTATCATAGCAGTGGCGGGTGTTAAATTCTAATGTGGTTGATTATATATTTTTTCCATATATTAATTTTTTTGGCTTCGTCACAGTCATTTCCTAAATATATAGCTTTGCAAGTCATTCTTTAACGGCGTCACTTGCAAAGCTATTTAAGAAATTAGATTCGACGATTGAGAACGGATTCCTTTTCATGAGAATACATTCATCCATTTCTTTTATTCTTTCACCACTCCCAAGTTTTTATCACAAATTGAGGATCAAATTAATAATGAATCCCTTACCAGCTTCTCATACGGTCCAGGGTACCACAAACAAAATGCCAAATTGGGTCAATACTCAACAGTCAACATGAAGAAGCTTTTTTCTGCCATTGTTTGCTTCAATAACCTCCAAAACGCAGTGCAAAGTGGTTTTTGCAAAGTGGTTTAGTTAAGTTATTATCTAGCCCAACGTTTCGCGTTTTTGGTTGTAGAATTTTTAAGGCCACAAACAAAAATAAAAAAAAGAAACAAAACTCAATTGGAAATTGGAAACACTAATTAAAAAAAAAAAATCTGAGAAGATCTGGGAATCTGGGACAGTGAGAGATAGCAAAACGAAAGTCCAGCCTTCCCCCTTTTTTTTTTTTTTTTTTGTAAATCTGATAAACGCAAGTGGCCCGAAGCATAGCCTCGTCACCGAACGAGAACAAGCATCCCTTTTATTTGAAAAAACTCCATTATACTAGTAGTCTTTCTTCAACCAAAAAAGGGTTTTGGGTCACCCGAAAATTAACCAGAGCTGCCAAATCAAATTCTCTGTCTCTCTCCAAAAACAAAAAGGAAAGGTTTCTCTACGTAGAGAAACGTTTATCAGGGTAAAGAAATCATGTTTTTGCTGGTTGGAAGATATACAATTTACGTTGGTACATTCAACTTTGACCCAGTTTACCTAAGGGGTGATTGGCTCACAGGTAAACAAGTTACAACTTGTATATTACGTCATGGGTTCAAGTCTCTTAGGGAGCACCTAAACGATTATTTCGTGGAATACCCGAGGCCGTGAGTTAGGAGGTGCCTTTTAGACACGCCCAAAAGGAATGAAGTTATTCTTTGCCCAAAAAAGAAAAAAACCTCTGACCCAGTTCGGGATGGGTTGGATTTTTGGGCTCGAGATGAATTGAGTTGGATGGATTTTTGGGCTCGACATAATATAATTACAAAAACTTGCGTGAACTTACTCCCTACTTCTCCTGAAGCCACCCCTCAAATATACTTTATCCACCGTGGACTAATTCCACGCAAGACTAGCGGTAATACTGTACTGCCTTTGTTACCTCAAAGGCATTTGCACACAAAAGAAAAATACCTCGTTGACATTACCAGAAACAACAGAACTACAGAAGGGTTCCTCTTTCATACAAAAAAAAAAAAAACCAAATCCCAAGGGTTCCTACTTCCTCTCATTACTTGGACGCGACAGCCGTAAATTGGAAACTGAACCAATTGATTTAGCGAAGCTAAGATAAAAAAAATGGAAAAATTAGAAAATTGGGAAAGTATGAAGCTCACAATTTCCCCGATTATGAAGTGTTGGAACTGGGAAGGATATGGCCTGTTCATGAAGAGGAGGATTATTTGGTATGCATTTGAAAAGAGTTGAGAGCAAAATGGGGTTTATTTGGATTTTGAGTGTGGTGATATTTTCAAGCAGATTTCTGTCCATGTTGATGTTGTCAAAGCTCTATACAGAAGGTTCGTGATCTTGTCTAATCTTAGTATTGCTTTAATTTTACCTTTATATATATATATATAGATAGATAGATAGATACATTTTGTTTTTCCTGTTGTTGAATTTTCTGGTGAAGATAGGGTTTTGAGTGAGTATAGGCATTGGATTGGGATTAGTTTAGTACCCAATTGGACTTTGCTTTGCCAGATAATTAAGGGCCCGTTGGTTGATTTGCTATTGAAGTATGTAGTTAATATATATTCTGGGCAGGTCTGCCACCATTTTTATCAATACCCTACAGGGGTTGGTTGATGAATGTGTTTGCTTAATTCCGTTGATTAGTGAATCAAAACTCTTGTTGGATGTATGTATGAATGAAAGGGGGCATGTGTTGATGAATGTGTATACTCTAAGATCATGTCATAGTCTGTCTTATAGGGATTTTCTGCTGGTCCGAAACCGGCCAGTAGCTCCTGTACAAGGGACATAGTATGATAGTAAAGGCGCTTAACCACTACGACAAAAATCATACGACCTTGTGATTCTATTTGGTATGTCCAACTTTGGTATGATTTATCGTTTTTATAAATGTGCATACCCAAGTTTTATATTCTGGATCCGCCACTGTTTGCAACAACGCAACTAATTGAAACTACATGTGCCATAGAAAACTATATAAAGGAGATGTGTTGATGCATGTATACTCTAAAAATCATGCCATAATATCTGTCAGACTGATGAATCTTAGCCCCGGCCAAGCAAAGGGCTGATGGTTAATAAGTTGATGGAAAGAAAGTTCAAAATCAGCTCTCTGGGGAGTGCACAAGAGAAGTTGCTGGTCTTCAGTCACTACCTCTTCCCTATGTATAAAGCCGAAAGGCATGTGGGGAAGGAATATACTATATATCCCTTGTTGGAGCGTCGCATATGTTTGATAGTTGATGTTCACAAATTCATGTTGTTGCTATTAGATAATTCGCACTCAACTACTTTGCCCATATTTCTGAAAGTTATGCTATGATTTTAAATTGTTTCTGAGTGTTAGTGGTAAGTTGTCTGAGGCTTTGTTATTTCTTTCTTTCTGTCTTCTTCTTCATATTTTTTTTTATACATTGGCTTTTTAACTGTTGTTTTCTGCTCTAACAATTCATTTTTCCTTGGCTACTGTATTACAGTATTATTTTATGCTAATGAATATCCAAGAAGTTTCGTTGCGAAACTTTAGGGGGCAAAAACAGCTTTGCCATTGAGTGAGTGACCAACAATCTGTAGCTCAGCATCTTAGATCCACTTCAGAGCTCTGAACAACCCAGAAAATAGAAAGAGAGAGAGAGAGAGAGAGAGAGAGAGAGAGAGAGAGAGAGAGAGAGAGAGAGAGATGGATGTATCAGTAGTTCTGACAATGGTACAAACTCTGGTCAATGTTCTGGATTCTTCGAGTTCCATCAGGAGAGGAATAGAAATCTTGTGGGATGTCAGATCCCAACTTACAAAACTCAAGGACACAATGTCAACCATCTGTGCTACACTCCTTGATGCTGAATATCAACAGAGGCAGCAACTTCAACTGATGAGCAATGCTGATCATGATTGGCTCAACAAGCTTAGGGAAGCAGTTTACGAAGCCGATGATTTGTTTGACAAGATCGCCACCCTTGCTCAGCAGAAGAAGCTCATGCCAGGGAACAAAGTGAGTAAAGAGCTACGCCTTTTTTTCTCTAAGTTTAATCAGCTTTATTCTGCTTTTTATGCGTCTCGAGGGATAAAAAAGATGAGGGAGATGTTGGAACGTATTGCGAAAGATCGTCGCAATTTTGGCTCAAGACAGCAGGTTATTGCTGACGGGAGCACAGTGCGAAGAGGAAAGGAAACTCACTCCTATGTATCTGTGGAGGAGGATGTTATTATTGGGAGAGAAGATGATAAGAAGGCAGTGATTAGTATGTTAATGGACACTAGTGTTGAGGAGAATGTTTCCTTTGTCACTGTAGTTGGCATGGGAGGCTTGGGAAAGACAACACTTGCCCAGCTTGTGTACAATGATGAAAGGATTAAGGGGGAATTGTCAATGAGGATGTGGGTTTGTGTCTCTGATGAATTCGATATGAAGGTTCTCCTTGATAAAATCATTGAGTCTGCAACACATCTAAATCCTATTGGCGGGACCATGAGCAGACTCCAGTGGGAACTTCAAGAAGAAATTGAGGGGAAGAAGTATTTGCTTGTTTTGGACGATGTCTGGAATGAGGACTTCAATGAGTGGCGTGGGCTGAGAAGTCTGTTGATCAAGGGTGGCAAGGGAAGTAGAGTGGTAGTGACTACTCGTTCTAGACAGGTGGCAAATGTTGTAGGAAATCGTCTGATCCACGAAATGAAGGGCCTCTCGGAGGAAGAATCCTGGAGTTTGTTTGAGAAAATAGCGTTCGAACAAGGGCAACAAAAGGTGAAAGCAAATTTGATAGAGATGGGCAACGAAATCGTCAGAAAATGTGCCAACGTTCCACTTGCTATAAGGGTTGTCGCAAGTCTCGTATGTGGTTGGGGGGAGAGTAGGTGGCGATCCTTGAAAAACATGGACTTAGCAAAAATACCACTGGAGAACGGGGATGGATTAAAGTCAGGCTTTGGGAATGGAATAATACCTGTGTTGAAGCTCAGTTATTATCATCTTCCACCCCTTTTGAAGAGCTGCTTCAGCTACTGTGCTATTTTCCCCAAGGATCATGTGATTGAGAAAGAGGATTTGATTCGTTTGTGGATAGCACAAGGTTTCATTGAGCCATTAGGTGCACAGAGCATTGAAGACGCAGGTGAGGAATATTTTATGACTTTGCTGCAAAGGTGCTTCTTTCAAGATGTAAATCGAGATAAAGATGGTGAAATCATTTCATGCAAAATCCACGATCTTATGCATGATGTTGCTCGGCAAGTAGCAGGGGATGAAATCTCGATTGTAGATCCTAATATTACAGGCCGTTTGAATGAGACGCGCCACTTAGCAACTACTGCGGGAAGAATTGTAAAAGATATTGTTGATTTCACCAAGGTTATGGGAAGGGTACATACCGTACGTACTCTACTAATCTGGGCCGATCATGGAGGATTCCTCGAACAGGGCTTCTTAGATACATTACTTCCAAGTGCTAGATGCTTGAGGGTATTAGATTTGCATATCTTTAAATTCATCATTTTGGGATCAATACGCACTATGTTCGACCTGCCAAGTTGTACAGGTAAATTGATGCATCTAAGATACCTTGACGTCTCTAACAACAAAAACGTCAAAGTACTCCCCAAGTCCATTACCAAGCTATATAATTTGCAGACACTAAAATTGAGGGATTGTGCAGCCATCACAGAGTTGCCAAGGGACTTGGAGAAACTAGTTAATCTGAGGCACCTGGATATTGAGGGATGTTGTAGCCTGACACATATGCCTCCAGGGATGAATAAGCTGACTCGTCTTCGTACATTACCACTGTTTGTTGTAGCAAGCGGAGATGATGTCGGTCAACTAGAAGACTTGAAACCTCCTCATCAACCTCAAAGGCAGTCTGACCGTCCAATTCAATGAAGCTACAGAAGCAAGGGAAGGAGGATATCTGCTGAAAATGGAGCACCTGAAGAAGATAAATATAAATTGGCGCATTAGTTATCATAATGAAAGAGCGGAAGTGGAAGCGGCAGCGTTGGTACAGGGCCTCCTACCCCATTGTAACCTTAAAAGGTTTGGTTTGGAGAATTATCCAGGGGTGAGACTTGTGAGCTGGGCCTCAACGAATGACTTGGGAAGTTGTCTCCCAAATCTTGTCGAAATCAAGCTTTCTCATTGTACTAGGTTGAAGCATCTCCCGTTGTTGAGTCGGTTGCCTGATTTGAGAACTCTTTCACTTTATAGTTTGGCAGAACTCGAGTATGTAGAAACAAGTATTGATGGTGGTAATGATGCAGCAGGTTCGCCTTCCGCATCAGCATCAGCAGCAGCAGGAGGAGGGTCAAGATCGTTACTGTTTTTTCCATCCCTTGAGAGGCTTGAGTTAAGGTACATGCCAAAGTTGAAGGGATGGTGGAGATCAACACTATCAGCTGCTGCTGATGATGGTATAAGTATTAATCATGACTCTCGTGGTTATTCACTCTTCTTCCCTCGCCTTTCTTATATCGAAATCTCCGGCTGCACAAGCCTGAGATCCTCCAATTTTCCTCTCTGCCCAACTGTGGAAAAATTGCATATACGGAAGAGTAAAATTGAAAGTAACCCATTTTTCGAAATAAATTCATTTGAACAAGATGAGGAAGAAGATGAGGCACGGGTGGATGAACTATACCTGGAACCTTTTACGCGCTTGTCTCATGTGATATATGGTCCCAAGGAAGAAGATACGGATCAAGGTATATTAGCAGAGATGGCAGAGGTAACAGCGCTTACTCAGAGCCTCCATTCGTTGGAGTTATTCAACCTTAAGGAGGTGAATCTGCCAGATGGAATGAAGCACTTGACTGCTCTCCAAACCCTCTCTCTTTCACGCCTTTGGGAATTGAAAGAGCTTCCAGAGTGGATAGGCTGCTTATCCTCTCTCCAAAACCTTCATATCAGAAATTGTTACCGATTGGAATCTTTGCCAGAATCAATGCAGAGACTGACCTGCCTCACCCGTCTTCAGATAGAGGACTGTTCAACCAGCCTGGAGGAGCGATGTCGAGATCCAACCGGACAGGACTGGCCCAATATTCAACATATTCACCACATTCATATCACATCATATAATTCAAGTTTGTTTGCTGATTTCTGTTGAGTGGTGTATCACTTGTGATTTGCGAACAAAGAAGACATCACCAGATTTGTTACATTGTTTAAGGTTTTAGCATAATATGTATTGTGTACACTGAGTGTCAATATTGTTCTAGCTTGGTTTTCCAGGACAGGCGTGTGTTGCCTATTTCTATTCTTGCATCGGATGTTCAAACTCATCATTTTGCCAATCTATTTAAAAGAGGATGAAAATATTACTTGTAACATCTAATGCAGTCGCGATTTGTCAAAAGTGAGTTGATAGTTTATGTTTTGCATTTCGCTTTTGGTAAAATGAACTGGGATAGAGATTGATGCTCAAATTGGTTAACTAAAAATGTTGTTATTAGATTCATTTTAAATAATACTTTTAAAAATATATAATTTTATAATTTATATATGCATACCATTATAACTATTTACAGTCAAAGTGGTGTATTGGAGACCGTGAAAAAAATAAATGTAAACATCTTCATAAAACGGGGAGAGTAATACATGTTTTTGGATCGAGATGGATTGAGTTGGATGAAAGTCCGTCCATTCTTTTCTTCTAAAAAAAAAAAGAAATTGTTTACCTCATAGCATTTGCACACAAAAGAAAAATGCCTCATTAACATATTTTTTTTGGGGCACAAATCCTTGTATGAGACAGGGCCACAAACAGCTAAAGGGTTCCTCTTTGATTAGTTAAAAAAAAAAAAAAAGGAAACAAAGTCCTCTTATTTACGGTTTTTTTATTTTTTGTTCATGACCAAAAATAAAAAAAGTTCCTCTTATTTACTTGTAGGTGACACTTGAAAGGCAGTAAATTTGGAAACCAAAATCAATGGGTTTAGCAAAGCTAAGATAAAACAATTGGAAAATTGGGAAGTATGAAGCTCACATTTTCCCCGATTATTAAGGATTTGGAACTGTTAAGGAAATATATTCATGAAAAATTTTCTGGGCAGAAGAAAATTTTGATTGTGAGGCTGTTTATTTTGAGTGTGGTGATAATTTCTTGCAGAGTGTTGTCCTCGTTAATCAATATCGTGGAATCTCTATACAGAAGGTTAGTGATCTTGCCTAATCTTATTTTAGTACTAATTGTTTTTCATCTCTGGTTAATAAATTGGAAAATTATGAGGTTTAAGTATGGTGGGTGATCTGACACTGGTATTATTTTATTTTGGGGTGGAATTGGAAACATTAATTGTTGGTCTCTGAGTTTTATATTATCTGTTGTTGAAATTTCTGGTGAAGTTAGGGTTTTGACGTTTGAGTTGAGTACCAAATTAGACTTTGCTTTGCCAGTGCCAGATAATGTTCATTTGCTTTGAAGATTTTATTTATTTATTTATTTATTTATTTTTTTTTGTTGTTGTTGTTGTTAATATTCATTCTGGGCAGGTCTGATCTGGCCAGCATTTTCATTAGTATTCTGTGTTTGCTTAATTCCGTTGATTGTTTCTTGTATGTATGTATGTATGGACTATGTTGCTCGGACTCTTCATTTTGCCTCAAGTACCCGTGTCGGGTACTGGACACTCCGACATGAATATGGACACTGGACACTCCATTTAAAGGGAAAAACATGCAGAATTTTCATAAAATGGCCGAGTCGGACATGGGTATGGATAGTGGACACTCTGACAATTAGCCGAGTCCGAGCAACATAGTGTATGGAAGGGAACTTAATATGCTACGTTTGTGTAATGTGAACACGCACAAGAGAAGTTGCTGGGTCTTCACTCACGTTCCCTGCATACTTTGTTTTTGGAGTATTAAAGGGCTAAAGGCATGTGGGGAAGCAATATATTACTCCCTGTAGATCCATTGTTGAAGTTGGAGAGTCTCGTATTTTGATACTCGAGTCGATGTTCACAAAGTCAAAGTTTTGAAAGGTATCCTATGATTTAAAATTGTTGCTGAGCTGCTACTGATAGTTGTCTGTGCATCTGTTATTTCGTTCTTTATGTCTTCTTCTACAGTTCATGCTTCATATGAGTATTTGTTTTTATTGACTCTGACATTTACTCTTTTTTAACTTTTGTTTTTTGGGTCTAACAATTCATTTCTCATTTGGCTATATTATGATTTTATGCATATGAAATTCCAAAAAGTTTCGTTGCAACTTTGGGGGGATCAAAATTAGCTGGCTACTGAGTCACTAAGGCCAATGTCAACGATCTCTAGCTCACTATCTTAAAACAACATACAGTAGTTGCTTCAAAACACCAAAGCAAACACGTTTCCCCTGCTATTC
This sequence comes from Tetragonia tetragonoides, assembly GCA_038025085.1. Classification (NCBI taxonomy): domain Eukaryota; kingdom Viridiplantae; phylum Streptophyta; class Magnoliopsida; order Caryophyllales; family Aizoaceae; genus Tetragonia; species Tetragonia tetragonoides. Next base: position 49,899,676 of record CM076145.1, read on the forward strand.
CTTTGCATTTTGATTGAGAGAGAGAGAGAGAGAGAGAGAGATGGATATATCAGTAGTTCTTACACTGCTACAAACTCTTCTCCATTTTCTAGATCCTTCCAGTTCCATCCGGAGAGAAATTGAAAGTGTCTGGGATGTCAAATCCCAACTTACGAAACTCAAGAACACCATGTCTACCATTTGTGCTGTCCTCCTTGATGCTGATTATCAACAGAGGCAGCAACTTCAACTGATCAGCCACGTCGAAAGTGATTGGCTCGAGAAGCTTAGGGAAGCAGTTTACCAAGCTGACGACTTGTTTGACAAGATCACCACCCTTGCTCAGCAGTGTCAGCACAAGAAACTCATGGCTGGAAACAAAGTGAGTGAAGATCTACGCCGTTTTTTCTCTGAGTTTAATCAGCTTTATTCTGCTTTTACTGCATCTCGAGAGATAAAAAAGATGAGGGCGATGTTGGAACATATTGCAAAAGATCATCGCGATTTTGCCTTAAGACATCAGGTTGTTGCTGTGGAGGGGAGCAAGGTAAGAAGAGAAAGGAAACTTACTCTTATGTATGTGAGGGGGATGTTATTGTTGGGAGAGATGATGATAAGAAGGCAGTGATTGGCATGTTACTGGACACAACTGTTAAGGAGAATGTTTCCTTTGTCACTGTAGTTGGCATTGGAGGCTTGGGGAAAACAACCCTTTCCAAGCTTGTGTATAATGATGAGAGGATTAAGGAGGAGTTCTCATTGAGGATGTGGGTTTGTGTCTCGGACGAATTTGATCTGCAAGTTCTAGTTGCTAAGCTCCTAGTATCCGCAACAGATCAGAATTGCAATGACCCAGGATTGGACCAGCTACAGAAGAAACTCCGAGAGAAAATTGAGGGGAACAAGTATCTGCTTGTTCTGGACGATGTCTGGAATGAGGACTTCGATCAGTGGTGTAGGTTGAGAAGTCTGTTGATTGCAGGAGGGAAGGGAAGTAGAGTTGTAGTAACTACTCGGTCTAGAAAGGTGGCAAATCTCGTAGGGAGTAGTCTGACCCACGATTTGAAAGGCCTCTCAGAGGAAGACTCCTGGAGTTTATTTGAGAAAATAGCATACGAAAAAGGCCAAGAAAGAGTGGAAGAAAATCAGGTAAAGATAGGCAAAGAAATTGTACGAAAATGTGCCAATGTTCCACTTGCTATAAGGGTTGTCGCAAGTCTCCTACGTGGTGAGGGTGAAAGTAGGTGGCGATCCTTGAAAAACATGGAAGTGGCAAACATACTATCAGGCGATGGGAATGGAATAATACCTGTGTTGAAGCTCAGCTATTATCATCTTCCGCCCCCTTTGAAGAGTTGCTTCAGCTATTGTGCTATTTTCCCCAAAGATCATAACATTATCAAGGAGGATTTGATTTATCTCTGGATGACGCAAGGTTTCATTTAACCATCAGGTTCACAGAGCATCGAAGATGCATGTGAGGAATATTTTATGACTTTGATTCAAAGGTGCTTCTTTCAAGATATAAATCGAGATGAAGATGGTGAGATAAAGTAATTCAAAATGCACGACCTTATGCATGATCTTTCTCGAGAAGTAGCAAGGGCTGAAATCTTGGTCGGAGATCGTAGTACAATTCATTTTAGTGAAACAACTCGCCATTTTGCTACTTGTTCGAACATTAATGAAGGTGCTGCAAGTGCTATGACCAAGAATATGAAAAGGGTACGCACATTATTGAATTTGCGTGATGGTGTCTGTGCCTTCCAACCAAGCGTCTTAGATAAACTACTTTTAAATGCTATATGTTTAAGAGTACTAGACTTGCATAACTTTCATTGTAAAAAGCTGGCAAGTAGTATAGGTGATTTGATGCATCTAAGGTACCTTGATATGTCTGAGAGTCACATACTGGAGGTGCTCCCGGTGTCCATTACCATGCTACATAACTTGCAGACATTAAAATTGAGGGGTTGTTATAACATCAGAGAGTTGCCAAGGGACTTGTTGAAACTGGTTAACCTGAGGCACCTGGACATTCAGGGATGCAGCTTGAGACACATGCCTCCAAGGATGAATAATCTGACTTGCCTCCGTACATTACCACTGTTTGTTGTAGTAAGGGGAGATGGCAACGGTCAACTAGAAGACTTGAAACCTCTCGCCAACCTCAAAGGCAGTCTGAAAATCAAGGTCGGTGAAGCAGTAGAAGCTAGCAAGAAAGGAGGATATCTGACGAAAATGGAACACCTAAAGAAGATATCGATAGAGTGGTGCTGTGATTATGAGGAAGAGGAAGAGGAAGAGGAAGAGGAAGAGGAAGTGGAAGGGAGAGGGGAAGAGGAAGCGGAAGCCGTCTCCCAGTGCTTGTCGAAATCAAGCTTTGGTCTTTTACGAATGACTTGGGAAGCCGTCTCCCAAGTGCTTGTCGAAATCAAGCTTTGGCTATGTAAAAGGTTGCAGCATCTCCCATTGTTGAGTCAATTGCGTAAGTTGTAAAGGCTTGAACTTATTCGTTTGAAGGAATTGGAGTACGTAGAGAGTAGTAGTATTTGTGGTCGTTCTGGGGGTGATTTTGTTGCAGCAGGCCTAGGTTCGGCTTCCACTTCTGCATCAGGAGGAGGGTCAAGGTCGGTACTGTTTTTCCCATCCCTTGAGAGGCTTGTGTTAGATAGATTGCCAAAGTTAAAGGGATGGTGGAGAAGATCATCACCGGATGATGATGATATTAGTAATCAATACTCTCACCGCTATTCGTTCCCTTGCCTTTCTTATATCAAGATCAATTGCTGCACAAGCCTTAGATTCTCCGATTTCCCTCTCTGCTCAAGCGTGGAAAAATTGGTAATAAGAACGAGTGTTAAAGACGATGATCACTGAGTGAACCGCACATGGAACCTTTTACGGGCCTGTCTTATCTGATATATGGTCCTGATCCAGGATGGCCAAAGGTTGGTGTATTAGCAAATATGGCGGAAGGGATGCCTTGGAGAGCCCTTAATCAGAGTCTCCGCTCTTTGAAGTTAATCGAAGTCGGGTCCCTGTGGAACCTCCCGCAGGGGATGCAACACTTGATCGACCTCCAATCCCTCGAACTTGTAGACCTTTGTGACTTAATAGAGCTTCCAGAATGGATTTATTGCTTATCTTCTCTCCAATCCCTTGAGATCAAGAGGTGCCCATCGTTGCAGTATTTTCCAGAGGGGATGCAGTACTTGACAGCCCTCCAATCCTTCTCTCTAGAAGAGCTTGAGAGTTTGGAAGAACTTCCATGGTTGATAGGCTGCTTATCCTCTCTCCAATCCCTGAAGATCAACCGGTGTCCAAAATTGAAATATTGGCCTAACAGAATGCAACACCCGACCGCCCTGCAATTCCTCGAACTTTCAAATCTTCATTACTTGCAAGAGCTTCCAGAGTGGATAGGCTGCTTATTATCTCTCCAATCCCTTAATATCGACGAGTGTTCACGATTGGAATCTTTGCCGGAATCAATGCAGTACTTGACGGCCCTCCAATCCCTCTTTCTTAACAGCTTGGACATACTAGCCTATTTGCCGCAGGGGATGCAACACTTGAGCGCCCTAAAATCCCTCTCTCTATCAAACCTTGCCAGACTGAAAGAGCTTCCAGAGTGGATAGGCTGCTTATCCTCTCTCCAATCCATTCATATCTATAGGTGTGCAAAATTGAAGTCGTTGCCGGATTCAATGCGGAGGCTGACCTGCCTCACCCGACTTGAGATAAAGGGGTGTTCAAGGACACTGGGGGAGAGATGCCGAGATCCAACTGGACAGGACTGGCCCAAAATTCAACACATCCCTAACATTCAGATGGCCTCGAATGTGTCTGAAGATTCCGTCGATTAGCAAATCATTACGACAAAGAAGACATTAGCCGCTCTCTTACTTTGTAATGGCCAATTTCAGGGAAGAAGGCAATCAGAAGCTTTGCAGAATGTGAGTGAATGTCAACTCCAATGGTTTTACCATATCATTGTGTACTATAGTCTATAATTCTTGCTATGTTTTCCAGGACAGTGTTGTGGGATTTCATTTCAGTACTTGCATCAGAAGTTGAAAGTCATCATTTTTTGAGCTTTACTTTGCATTTATTATCACCCTGCTTTTCCATTGTGTTCTGATTTGGTAGTCTGCTATGGCGATCATGAGCATGAAATTGTTATTTTCAATGTACACTGGTGTAAAACATGATCTGCTTGGATGATCATTTCGTTTATTTCATCATGAAATTTTATCAAATAAGCCCTTTGCTCACACGTAACAACAGATGAAATCAAAACTCAAAAGGGAGGGTATTTTTAGGCTCGGTTTAATTCACTTGGATAAAACTGATCTGAACTGAACTGATTTGATTTTTTAAAGATCTTTCCGATGACATAATTATCATCATGAAATTATTTCGGAATAAAAAGTTATATGAGTGCTAAAGTTACGCATGAACTGGACTGAACTGAATTTAAGTAAAATTAAGGTGAATCAAACAGAGCCTTATCCTTTTTCTTCTCTTCCTCTCTCTCTCTCTTTCCCTTACCAGCCATTGAACCCTTGATCTCATGCAACCAAATGCATGGTATCTGCCAACGGGACACAAGGAGAGCTGTGAAAGCGTTATGAAAAATAATTACATATACTAAGACATACCGTCTTGGACTCGCTATAACTCGACGAAAACTTCAAAAACAACGTTAAACCATATCAATCGTCGTATGTTAATAAAATCCACTGGCATTTCACGAACAAACCAATTCCGATATCCTTTAGCTAGTACTCGAGTTGACACTAGAGATACTAGTTAGTAATACATGATGTGCAACTACAAGTATCAAGGGATCCACATCAACATTAACATCAACAAAGCTCTTTCATTATCCCAAATACAAGTTTCATACTACCAGACTACAAGCCACCCCGGAAACGGAAGGCCTAGGTCTCCAACAACCAACATATCCACTTCTCTCATCCTTTGAATACAACAAGCAGCTACACCTTGCCGCTTTTAAATCGCCTTCAAAACTGTCAACATTTCCTAACCTACAGTTTAGTTTCTTGAATGGACAGTTTAGATCGTTAAATTCAAACTCTTTCTTAAAACTCTACTGAGGTTTACAACATCATGCAGGCCACATATTTTGTGATTCCTGACATGCAACTAAAGTAGAAAAAGAAAGCAAAGTTGTCCAACAGGGCAATTCTGAAAACTAATATACATAAAAGAAATCAATCAGTAGTGTACTATCTATTAATAGTCATCAGAAACCTCGTCCAGAGATACTGATACACCGTTATCCTCGTCGACTACAGATTTATTTTTGGGTTTCCATGCTTTTCCAGGAGGCAGCTTTGGCTTCTTTACAGGTTTCTTTACCTTCTCTGCCTGCAACTCCAAGACCTTCTCTGAGGGTTTCCGTCGTCGTTTCAAACGCGCTCCATTTGTATCCTCTGCGGCCGAGTTTTCTATTCCTGCAATTAAAAGTATTGTCAGATACATCCACAGCTTCTATAATACGTGTTTAGCATCCAAGATCGTTGCTAGCTCAATGTGGTAATCAATGGGGCAGTGTTATGAATCTGGTCCATGCAGCTTTTTGGGAAGAGTTAAGTTATCTTACTAGCTTAGAGCATCCACAATGGTGGGTATGACTTTCAGTTCTCATACCCTGTCACCTCATCATTTTGTCTAATTCTCAAACTCAAACTCAAATTAAAATTTACTCTACAATGGTAGTTTCAGTTCTCATACTCCTCGAAACTAACATCACTATTATTTTATTGATTCTTTATATTTTCATTTACTATTAAATATTGTGCATGGACCCACAAATGAGAAACTCAACAGGTAATCAAAAGCCATACTCTCAAAAACTCAAACTAAACTCCAACTCCCCACAATGGGCTCCATCCCCATTATATGTATCAGTATCAGTTTTGATACTCAAACTCAACCCCCCAATGTGGATGCTCTTAGTACCCGTGCGAATGCGATGCACGGGTTTAATAAGAATTTGGTAGATCTACTCCAAAACAAGGTAACACAGACCATTTTAATGCCTAAATACACCATATTACTACAGCCCAGGAGATCTTAAGACTTCTGTATATTACTCAATCTAGTAACTCAACTCTTAAAATTTACAAAAGAGTTGTGCTTTCTAAGCATTTCCTCAGGATTCAAGATTCAAGATGAACCAATACATTGTCACCGGGGGGGGAGGGGGGGGTGTTTGTAGGTACTTCCACCGCACTAGTCTGTTGCAGTTTGCTAGCACAAGCCTAGCTTTTAATGGCACGTCTCAACTTTTCATAATTTGGGTCCCTCAGGTGGCTTCTACTTTTTTCCACACCAATATGACATCTCTCTTAGTCCCAAACTCCTACTCTAATGACTATTATCTTCCTATGCTTCCGCTATACAGAAATGAACCACAAAGGCACCAAAGTAGTTCTCTACATCACAAAGGAAAATGGGGTTCAAGTCCCACTCAGAGACGATGGCATGCCATATTCCTGACCCTATCTAGTTATCTATCTATGAGATGCTCAACTCCTTTCATCCATACAAAAGCGGTAGTATTTTAAGCTAAAAACTGATGGTAGAACCTACAGTCTTCAACTTGAGTTAAATAAATCTTGAGAGAATATGTATTACCTACCCAAGCAGACTTCATAAATGACATGAACAGTACTTTCTAAGATAGAAGCACTAACACAATACTGACAACACACAGAAAAGCACATGAATTAGTATTTACCGTCGATGGGGCTTGACTCATGCGTCATATTTTGCCCAATTTGCCCTGCTTCTACTGAAAGTGGAGAAGCAGAGTGGTTACTATCCACCAACTTTATTGAATTTCCAACGCACTTATCCTGCTGCTCCTGAGCATCAGGACAAGGAACTGCAGGCAAAAAGCAAAGCTCTTCCCGAGAGGTATCTGAGTCACTGAAGTTTGAATCATTCTCCACAGTAACAATATCAATCTCCTCGTCTTGGTTAACATCTGATTCTTTAACCTGGCAATAGTAAACAAGTTACATCCCATCAGGAAAGAAAAGAAAGAAAAAAGGAATGCAGCAATGGAACACATGGAGCATAAGATGCTAAAGATCTATTAACCTTTTCAGTTTCAGGCATGATATCAAATTCATCTTCTCTTTCCACATACTCTTCATTTTCTTCAAGTTCTTTGAAGTCCGGGGCAAATGCACTCCAGTTCTCAGTATAATCTTTAGCCCATATATAAACCAAGCCAGTCAAAGAAACAGAAACAACAATAGGGCGAACAGGATGCCAAGCCAAATCAATTAAGGCTTCTTTCGGACCTTCGAGAATTTTGACAAGGTGTCCTGCCTGATCCCATATGTATATCTTGTGCTCTCCTTTGCTAGCAGAGCCACCAATAACCCACTCACCGTCCCCGCTAAAACATGGAGCTTTCCAATGGATTCTGGTTACAGAGTCCTGAAACTCACGGAACAGAACCAAACTCTTAGATCCAATAACTTTCAGCTTCTCAACACCACTAAGATCATTCAATGTTTGGTCCATCTCGTCAAGCGCCTTTAGGCCATCTTTCATGGGTAGCTTATTCTCATAAACCCTTATAGTACGATCACTTGAATTCGTCAAAAGATACTGGCCATTCCTGCTAAATAAAATGTTCTTAATCACAGCAGCCCCAGTAATGGGGACAACTCCGCGCACTTGAACATTTTGATGGTCAATTATAAGTATCTCTCCCTTGGAATTTCCCAGATAAACCAGTTCCCCGTGCTTGTTGAAGCACGCAGGAGTCTGAGGTGCAGAATCATCTGAAACTTTGTTGCGTGAAGGAACAGAAAGTCCATCTCCTCCAGCTGAAACTGAGGCAGGCAATGGAACGGTTTTTCCAGTGCTCAAGTCAACAATCAAGGGAGCAGAATACACGGGACATGCCAGACACAGAGATGGGGTAGAAGAGCCAGGATGCAGACGTGCATGCAATGGGGTTTTCTCCAACGTTGTTTGGGTTATCTTCTCTCCCGTAAGTACATCCCAAAGGATCAATGTCCTGTCAGCAGAAGAAACTAGTATGCGATGACCATACTTGGACCAACAAACACTAGTAATGGCTGCTGCACAATCTTTATCTCGGAGTTCTTTAGCAATACCTCTGGTTTCAAAGTCCCATATGACACAGCTTCCATTGGAGCATCCAGCTGCAAAACAAAATAGCATCATACTCACAGGCACAAAGATGGAAACATCAAATCATGAATACTTAAAGACTGCTCTAGTTAGAATGCTGTCTTTCAACAAGGGCACTTCCAATTCCAACAGTATGTTACGCATAGACCCACATAAGGTCATTATAATTTACAATGCATTCAGAAGAGCTATCTGAACAACAAAATGGACATGGGTTTCTGATCGTTAAATCACCCACAAATCATGTACTTCACACCTTTTTAATCCCCATAAGAGATCAGGAAAACAATCAGTCATTTATCCTTAAAGGTGAGAGAGTGCCAAACTACTTACCAATACTCTGAGAAGGATCAGATAGTCCTACTTTTTCCTCCAACTACCATTATTTAATTGAAAATTTATCACTTCAACCTTGAAGGGAATGTAAGAAATTTATAACACTTATCATCACACAAAAAAAAAGGAAAGGAAATTTGTAGCACTGCATCTAGAATTCCTTTCCAGTTAACTATAATGCAGATATTGTACTGGGTCAAAGCCTTCAACTCCGTACTGATAACAATGTTTGAACAACACCAATGTCAGACTGTAGATATCTTTTTCAATGCCCGTTCTCCGAGTGCGTGTGTTTGCGTCTGCGTTTGGCAACGGGAGGTCTCATGAAACAACGTCTTTGCAGATGCAAGGCCGCATATGTCTGACGTCCCCGAAAGGGGGAGTTGTTATTGTTCTACCAATGTCATAGCAAATGTATCATTCTATCCCCAATAGCCTACACAAACCCTCTATATCGACTATCGTTACATATGAGACTAACCATTTGAAAGCACCCCTTGGCTCAAAGTTCCCCATACTAGAATTGCCAAAAAAAGAAACCCACACACTACAGTTGTACTAAATTGATGGTTGAAAGACCTAAAAACAAGGTTAAACTTGCAAAGATCACATCTTTCTCGACAGTCAAGACATCCAAGGCAACCCAGAAAAAAACACAAGAATTTTGCTACCCAAAATTAGTCCACAACAATCATTGAAATCCAAACAAAATTGGAAATAAAAGAAAACCCATATGAAGCTAACAACAAAATACTAAATGGAAAATTACCAGCAAGAAGGGTGCCTCGGCGATTAAAGGCAATGCATTTCATAACCCCATGTTCCAAATACTCTTCTATAACCTCCGGAAAATCCCCTTGCAACGGATCTTTACCCAAAAAAAAAGGGAAAAAAGAAGAACAGGTCATTAATAAACAAGAAAAACTAAGCAAAATCAGATACAAATTTAGAGAGAGAGAGAGAGGGGATACCAATAATTGTGCCGTTCATGGTGCATTACTTGAAAGGGCACTCACTTGAAGCAAATTCTGTCACTTGCCCACTGTAATTCTTCGTAAAGGGTACTGGAAAATCTGAAGTTTTAGGCGAAAACCAGCAAAAAGATGATTTCTTTACCCTGATAAACGTTTCTCTACGTAGAGAAACCTTTCGTTTTTGTTTTTGGAGAGAGACAGAGAATTTGATTTGGCAGCTCTGGTTAGTTTTCGGGTGACCCAAAACCCTTTTTTGGTTGAAGAAATTTGAGACAACTAGCAGAATGGAGTTTTTTCAAATAAAAGGGAAGCTTCTTGTGGTTCGGTGACGAGGCTATGCTTCGGGCAACTTGCGTTTATACTGATTATTTAAAAAAATAAAATAAAAAAAGAAAAAGGAAAGCTGGACTTTCGTTTTGCTCTCTCTCACTAACCCAGATTCCCAGATCTTCTCAGAATTTTATTTTTTTTTAATTAGTGTTTCCAATTTCCAATTGATTTTTGTTTCGTTTTGAGAGAGAAAACCTGGTGAAAATTTAAGTATTTTTTTATTTTTGTTTGTGGCCTCCAAAAATTCAACAACCAAAAACGCGAAACATTGGGCTAGATAATAACTTAACTAAACCACTTTGCACTGCGTTTGGGAGGTTATTGAAGCAAACAATGGCAGAAGTAAGTTTCGTCCTGTTGACTGTTGAGTATTGACCCAATTTGGCATTTTGTTTGTAGTACCCTGGACAGTATGAGAAGCTGGTAAGGGATTCATTATAATATGGTCCTCAATTTGTGAGAAAAAAATGGGAGTGGTGAAAGAATAAAAGAAATGGATGAATGTATTCTCATGAAAAGGAATTTGTTCGTAATCGTCGGATCTAATTTCCTAAATAGCTCTGCAAGTGACGCGGATAACAAGTGACTTGCAAAGCTATTTAGGAAATGACTGACGCAGCCAAAAAAAAATTGAAGAAATTACGCAGCCCAAAACAGAAATATATGAAAAGTTATAATCAAGAAACCAAACGATTTTCTCATAAAAGGCTATTTTATAAACTATTACCCAAATTAGGCTAGGATATAAAATAATTTCCACCATGGTGTTCATGTAGGATCGGATGGACACAAACCATGTTTTTTTTTCTCCTGACCAACTGAAAGTCGCCGACATCAAGGGCGAGTTCAAATAGCAGAACACGCTGTCTGCCACAGCGAGTTACCTACTGTAATACAGATACAGAAATGGCAGCGCCACAGCGGGACACTGAAAGTGGTGAAGATGAGCAACGAGGGTGCGGATACCTCTCATTCCATCAATCCACCTACAAAGCCCCCCACCACCGACACCAAAACCCAAAAACCCATCATCACCACCATCACTAGGAGAGAGAATATCAGCAGAAAGACCTGAATAATTTCCTCCACAACTCAAGCTCAAAACTTTAAGTTTCTTCTAATTCAAAGACAACATACTTCCCTTCCAGTGAGATTATATGGATACAACATCGAATTCTCTTTTCTCACCTAATTTGCGTTTATAACGATGCCCATCTCCTTGAAAAGTCTCTCAAGAGTCGAGAGTGAAGACAGGCGGTCACATTTTTATACTAAGTCGCCTTTGAGGAAAGCGACTTCAACTGGAGCAAATCGCTATCCGCCATAGCGTGTTTGAGCTGACAGCCAAAAGAAAAAAGAGCGTGGTCTGTGTCCATCCAATCCTACGTGGATACCATGGTGGGAATCCTAGCCTAATGTGGGTAATAGTTTACAAAAGAGCCTTATATGAGGAAACGATTCCAAAAAACCACATCAACATTTAACAACCGGCCACTGGCATGATACACATTATACAAGTACAACCATGAACTCAGAACTGCTCATCAATCTACTACGTTGTGTTTCACTAACTGGAATCTAGTGGGCACTGTATTTTCTAAAATCAAACAGTTACAACCTCCCCCCCCCCCCCCAACACCCCCCACCCCCGCATGTAGGACTGTAGCAGTAGTAGGATGTCCCCTTTTGTTCTGTTAATCGAACTGCTGCCTAAGATGCATCTCTGTCTCGCTTTTCCAAGTCGCATGTGAAGACTGGCCTCTCATCCTCTTGACCTTCTCTTTATCTTTGACAGTCGATCCCTTCTTCTTGCCATCGTCTTGGTCACTGCATACTGGACAAATCATACCACGCGCACTGGAGTAGGTCTTGGGTACCCCACATTGCAAGCACAACCTGAAACAAGAAACCGTCCAACTAAACTGGAAGCAAAATTTGACAAAAAAAAACCCAACAAAATAATTTCCTCTGTGGCACTCAGCTGCTCAAGAGCAAATTAGTAACTCTGATTACAAGATTTAGATAAATAGTGTGTAAGATAAACTCTGGTATAATTAGTAGATAAAACTAAGCTTCAGATGCACTAGCATGTAACTTGGAAATCTTCACTTTCCCCCTACATTCTATAAAAATCAGAACTTGATAACATATCCACAACATCAAACAGAGATTGCCAACATATCAACTGACAAGTTGACAACTCTAAACAAAATACCAGCAGAAAACATGCAAAGGAGAAAATTTGTATATCTCTGATCTAGAATTACGGTGTGCTACTCTTTGTAGCAGTATAACTTTTGTTTGCCTGCATGAAAGGAGTTTTACCTTGGCTGAGAGTCGCTGCCTGTTTTATTGGAAGTTGTTTTACCTTCAATATCACTCCTGACTCGCTCCTGAATCCCCACTAAGTTGGCTTTGGCCACCACAACAGCACCTACAGGGAAAAAATCATCATATTATATTGGCTATGGCCAGAAATAGCAGCTACAAGGGAAAAAATCATCATATTATATATCTAACAACAAGACAGAGCAGGCCAGGAACACATATGGGTAGGAGCAGGAACCAAATGCAACACAATATAGAACTCTGATACTCTTGTATCCAAGCTCCCTCTTCTTAGATTCTCATAGCCTTTAGTAGTTAATATATCTAAACAACTTATCATATCATAAGCTCAACCGCAAAAATGACTTATCATATTGCAGGCAGTGCACTTTCAAGTTTCAAGAACAGGTTTCTGTGTTCCAAGCATCTAAAACACTTGTTGCTCAACCAACAGGAGAGCTCCTAGTAATTTCTTGACACTCTTGACCTAGGTATAGCCAACATTACATAAAAAAAGCTATTCCAGATGTTAAAATCAGAAAGGCCCACTTGACATTTGCAGCTTGTCATTAAGCATGTTCGCATTAGACTCCAAGTTTCTTTAATTAAACAAGATGAGTAAAGCATTGTGGTTTCTTCTGATAAACCAGTATAGCGTTCAAATCTTCATTAAGGTCCACTATTCCATATCCCAAACAAGTACTTACAGTCTTAAGTTTTTGATACATAGTTAGGCGTGCTTCATACATTTTGGTCTCTGCAAAGACTTTTCAGTTCTTAGTCATGGACACTCCTCATTTTCATTTCATTTATTATGCAACCATCATCTCATTGCACACAATTGATCAACTATTCTACAGATTCAAACCAATACAATTGCCTCTGTATAGTGCACCTAACAAAATATTTTGTAGGATTTTCAATAGAAGAACCCAAATCATCCCTAGTGCAATAGTTTGACGCATAGACATGATCGAAAATTTCACAGCTCATAATCCAATTGATGCTTCTATACCCACAAAATTCAGAGATTTAGATACATGAAGTTCACCATAACATCATCGCCAGCTTCTAACCTAGTGCCTCCTCGTTGAAACTCATACAATTTTCCTTTTGCCCTTCACCCAAATAAAAAGCAAATAAACCGTGCTAATGTCACTCCTTTATTCAACAATATATTGCTAAATTACACATACAACCTATTGTTTACCTAAGCAAAATAAAACCCTTCAATGAACAAACCCAATATTCAAACACCCTCCATCAAAACCAATTAAGCATCTAATAACAACCATCCTATTCCATTAACAATCCAAAAATAAAATAATTATGCTCATAAACATTAATTGAATTAAACATAAACCAATAATAAAGGAGGGCACCCCCTGTACATTATATATCTAAGTAACTATAAAAATCCATCAAAAGAGCAACAAATTAGAAAAATTCAATACTAAAAAGGGTTTTATACCAGCAGGCAAATCTTTCTTATCTCTGTTTTTCCTACGACCTCGATGATGCCAAACATTATCTATCTCTCTTGCTGAGCTCTGATCCTCTACACAATTGTTAAGAAACACTGGTGGCCCTGCAATCTCCATTAACCCAACTCCACCAAAATAAATAAACAAAGTAAAAAATGCATGAAAAATCAAAACTTTAAACTCAAATTTGCTCAAACAAAAAAAAAAACAAGAAAGAAAGAAAATGGAGGAGAGAGAAAATACTTCGGAAAAGGCGTCAAGGGCAGAAGGAAGAGCGGATCCAGATGAGGTTTTGGGGGCATCAACTGGGTTGTAGGTTGAAGGTAATCGTGATGAAACGACGTCGTTTTTGGTGTTGTCGTTTTCGTTGTCTGTGTCTTCATCTGAGAAATTGGTGTATTGATGGTCTCTTTCTTCTTGATTTTCTTCATCATCAGCTGATGAGTAGCCTTGTATCAGTGTCAAGCTCATCGTTTTCTCTCTCCCTTTCTCTCGTTATGAGGTTCGCTGACTTCGCTCTATGAATCTAGATTAGGGTTCTTTTACGATGAGCGCAAAAAAAAAAAGAAAAAAAAAAAATTAGGGTTCTTTTGTTTTTCTTTGCACTTTTATTTTGATAAAATGGGATTTCGTTTATTCCCCAAGTTCCTTGTTACTTTATGGAAAAATAGTCAAGAAAAACACTTCTTCTTCTTCTTCTTTTTTATATTTTGCAATAATATTTTCTTTCTTAATATTCTTCGTAACATCATTTCCCTGCATTATAGATAGAGTTTATACTTTCACTCCGTTGCACCGATACTTCTCAAAGGTGCAGTATCCCGTATCCGATACTTGTAGAATACTTGTCCGATACTTGAGAATATTTGATCAGTATTTTTTAGACATGTTTACATAGCTAATCTATTTTTCATCTTAAAAATTGTAAACTACACCTAGGAAAAGATGTTTGAATTGTTTTCATTCTAATTTTCTTAGTTATTTTCATAAAATTAAGATTTAGTGCCTAGATTTCTGAGAAAAAGAATCATTTTTACATATTATATTGTTTAATCATTACAGGTATCGGTATCTTATTTTTTTTAGAGATGCAGTCCTAGTATCCGTATCCGTACAACCTAGTACTTTCACACTCAATAATTGTGTTATACGGAGTAATTCACATAGGTGTAGTTTCATACGTTAACAAAATGTGGAACACATACTAGATTGCACTAAACCACATCATTGCAAATGCAACCTCTTTTGCAAATTTCTTTTGCTATACATGTATAACATTTTTATGTTAAGAAACTTCAAAGTTGGTTGGAGATGTAAATGTACAAAAGACTGAGCATTTTTCAGTTGAGTCTATAATAACTAAACTTGGCTCATTAAGAATTCAAGTTAAGTTGCTTAATTACATTGCTCATGGATTCAATCACCTTGTGGTAGAAAGACTACAACTAATGAATCAAGAGTTTTCAATGCTTTATCTAAACATTGTAAGAATCTAGTAATACCGATTTGGTTATGGCTGACGTTATTGATTTGCTTACCACCTTAGTAGTTTGCCATCAGACTTTTATGAATCACAAAATATGATAGGTTAGCTTACGAGCTTGTGCATATGTGAATGTAGGTGGTATAATCGTTTTTGGGAGTTCATTATGTTGTTGATGGAACATAAGATCTGATTGACGAAACTACTAGGAAGTTATTATCGCATTGCGGTATTAATCTCATAAAAAAGAAATAAAAAGAGTAGCAAATAGGATGTTTATTTGTATGATTTCCTCAAATATACATCTTTCACTAACTAATTCCCAAATTAGCTTCGATTGAAAACTATTTCCCCACATATACACCACGTAGGATAGGACTGTGGCCCGGAGCGAATTTTTTTTTTTTTTTTTTTATAGCCAAAAGAAAAGCCGCTGTGGGCCACAGCGACTTAAGTAAGTCGCTGTGGGCCACAGCGACTTAAGTAAGTCGCTGTGGGCCAGCGCGGCTCTTAAGTAAGCCGCTGTCGCCCACAGCGGCTCTTAAGTAAGCCGCTGTCGCCCACAGCGGCTCTTAAGTAAGCCGCTGTCGCCCACAGCGGCTTTTGGAAGCAGCTCTCGGCCACAGCAAAAAATAAACATTTTCTCCACAGCAGCGCTTTTCTTTGTTAATTTTCCCCACATTTTCTCTGTAGACATTCTGCATAACCAAATACTGAAGCAGCAAAAAATACAGACGCCACTCAACCAACCGTTCATCCAAATTTATATTCCATTGAAAAAATAAACTAATAGTTGATCCAAAATTACACATCTCTAAAAGATTTCATTAATCACCAACATAATGTCAATACAAGCCAAAGTTGAGTTAACATAACTCAAATCACCCAAAAAAAATACAACCAACACTACTCATGCTTACACCCATAGCAAACAAAACAGTAGCTCACACCTATGGAACTCCATCTCGTCCCATGCTCTCCTCGATCCTCAAAGAAGGTGGAGACTCTATGATAGTTGACAATGATTGCACTGAGGATGTCATGGTAGAGCTCAAAGTAGATTTAGTTGTCCGAGGTCGTCGCCTAAATGTCAAAATGGGAGAAGTTTTGGTAAAAGGAGATGCAGATACCGGTGGGGTGGGAGTAATTGGAGGGGCAGGGCTAGGGGAAAGGGAAGGAAATTCAGGCATATCCACAGGCATTTCTGGAAGCGTAGACCATGGTTGAATAGGCATAAGTGGAGGAGTAGGCCGAGGCAGGGGTCGTGGAGGAGTAGGCCGAGGCAAGGCTCGTGGAGTAGGTCTAGGCAGAGGCTGTGGAGGAGCTTGAGGCAAAGGTTGTGGAGAAGGTTGAAGTGGAGTTGGAGTAAGTATTTGTGGAGTATGAGAAGGTGAAATTTGAACTGATGGTGTATGAGAAGGTGGAATTTGAACAGATGGTGTAGGAGAAGGTGAAATTTGAACCGATGGTGGTCGTTCTAGATGTCGATCTGCAGGTGGAGACTCAATAAGATGTCGACTACCAGCTGTATTTAGACATTGGTTGCAATACATCGCTATGTTGCCAAGTAAAGATCGTACATTTGGAGGATACTCCGCACCAGCTTGATCTAACTCACCTTGACATTTCTTTGCTATGGTGGCTATACCGTTGGTCTACATAAGACGTAAAGCACAATCAATAAAATGAAGTAACATATCACTCCCTGAGAAAACGAGATTATAAATCAGAAATGAAGACAAAAACATAGAGTTAAACTATTGCATAATCTCTTTACTTCCGGTTGTTTCTGTATACATTAGAATTGTTGCCAACATACAACACATACAATATACCATATGTTGACATGTGCTACTGTGCCGGTATTAAGTTGAAAATCAGATTAGGGCCATTACACAAAGGTCTGATAAAACATGGGGAAAGCTTTGACAAGAAAGAAAGAAAACAGAACAATCACCTACCCAGATAATCATGAAACTCAAACATCACAGCCACACAGACATTTTACCATTCTTGAGAAGGACATCGCACATTTCCACATATACTAGTTCAACCACCTAATAAAAAGTACTTGATCACCATCACAACTACTAAAAGTGCAGTGCAATCTCTACAGATTAGACTCAAATCCCAAATCAAACACAACAAATTATTATACTTACCAGGACACGCAATTGCGCATAACCAGGTTGATACTCAGTTGGAGATGATGGTAATAATGGAGTAATAAAGCGACGTGTAATTCCTCTATACCATATCATATAAGGATCATTATACTCCATCTGTCCACGAAATAAATCACCAGTAACAACACTCTGAAGACAACTATCCCACTCAGAAACATAGACACGATGATGTTTGGCCCAATCCATATTGTTCCTTCCACGACGATCTGTTTTATGCAACTGAAGACCAGTGTCACATGGCATAGGAACCAATTGCCGAAGACCAAATTGACGCATAACACGATCAAGCAAATGCATCTCAACAATGTCAAAACATATGAGTGGGGCCCTGACACGCCACACAGTGTCATCAACCTCCGGCAATGACTCCAAGATTTGAGAAGTATATGGCTCCCATATAAACTACAAAGTAAAAAATTGATTGCTCATTTAGAAGAAAAAAAAAATTCAATTCACCTGCAATTACACCATGATATCATTCAGACACAAACAAATAAACACAAAGATGAGATAAACCTGATCATCACGCTGATGGTCCAGTGCGTCTCTATAATATGCAAGTCCTTTTGGCAAGTCAGCCCTCTGAAGTGATCTTCGAAGCCACCTGTCATCATGCAAAAAAAAAAAAATTATAGCTTAAAGTAAATTTTCTAAACAATAAGAGTACATATGAAGTTATCATATACCTGCATCCTAAAGGATCACGATCAGGCTGATATTGCTCATTTGGTTCTATATCCGGGTCTATATGAGAGCCGAGAACTGGTCTACCAATAGGAATGCGCTCCCAAGCCCACAACTATCCAAAGACAAATATATCAAACACAAAATCATATACACCTTACATGGGAATAAGCTAGTCAGTGTATTACCTGTAAGAGTATCAAAGGTCCACCAACAGCTGCAAACACAGCAAAAAAACCAGCAGCAGCACAAAAACAGCAGCAATTACAGCAAAAAGTCACCGCATTTTACAGAAGACATCAGCTGCAAATACAGGAAAAAAACCAACAGCTGCAAATACAGATAAAACACCAGCAGCTGCAAACACAAGATTTGCTAAAAAACCAGCAGCAACAGCACAAAAACAGCAGCAATTACAGCACAAAAACCGCGACTGCAAATACAGCAAAAAAAAACACCATTTTACAGCAACTGAATCGTACAACAAACAGCAAAAGAAACTTACAGCAAAACGCAACAGAAAGCACATTACCTGACCACTCCACACATCTTGACTTCTATGGTGTTTTTGTAATGTAAGAACGGATGGATCATGAGATCCCGGATCCACCGTTAACTCCATGAAATCTACAAAAAGAAACTAATTTATGAATTCTCCAAAACATACAAGAAATTAATTTATGAATTCTCCATGTAACCAGAATATATGAATTACAAGAGAACATATATTAAAAATAAAAAAATATGTATATAGTATATAAGTTTACCCAGAATTGACATCATTCCTCACTCTTTTATGACAAGTCTTCCTATTGTGGCCCTTATTTCCACACAAACCACATGTCACCTTTCCACGAGGGTTCTCATCCATCTCATTACGAAGCCTCTTTGATTTTGGTCGCCCTTTACCTCGCTTCATGCTATTGTCAGCAATAACAGTTGGTCCTGTATAAGGTGTCCAGTACGCTTTATCGGGAATGGGCTCAAAGTCTGGCTTGTATGTTTCATAGTACTCGATTGAAGAGAAGAATGAGTCTATGAATTCAGCCGGTGACAAGCTATATTCTCTGCAAACAGCAAGTACATGAGAGCATGGAAACTTGTATAACTAGAGCTTCTTGCAGGTGCAAGTCCTTTGCTGGAAGTTCACAATATGAGTATGACCACCTTTATGCTCCCTATCTCCTTGGCCAGTGGTGACTTGATATTTCCCAATTTGGTGATTGTAAGCATCTATAGTGTGGTGTGCTGCTTTGACCATGTTGTTTTGCAGCAAATTAGTCAATTTTTCACTATATGCATGCTGTTCATGAAGTCTTTTCAAGGCCCATCCACGTCTTTCAACAAAATAAGCATTCACCCTATAGAATGAGCACTTCACAAGGGCTGTGATTGGTAGAAAACGTGCTCCCTTCAACACACTATTGAATACTTCAGACAAGTTAGTCGTTATGATGCCATACCTTCTCCCACCATCATGACAAAGGGACCACATACACAAGGGAATATCAGAAAGATATTTATGAGCAGTAGCATTCATTTCACTTATTTTCTTGAATCCAGCATCAAATTTCTTGTCTTGGTGTTGCTGAGCTGACCAACCAAAGAGATTTCTCAAGTGATTATCCTTGTGTCGAGTATTTAAGTTGGAGGCAAGATGGCGCAAACATAGTCTATGATGGGCATATGGCTCATGCCACTCACCATAGGGATCGTTCATAGTGGACATGATACCCGGATGTCGATCTGAAATAACACAAAGATCATGTCTTTGAGTGACATATAATCTTATGCACGCCATAAACCAAGACCAACTACTTCCATTCTCCCCTTCAACAATGGCGAATGCAAGTGGGAACAATTGTGTATTAGCATCACAACCCATTGCAATAAGGAGAGTCCCCTTGTACTTGCCATA
The DNA here is from genome assembly GCA_038025085.1 of Tetragonia tetragonoides. NCBI lineage: Eukaryota > Viridiplantae > Streptophyta > Magnoliopsida > Caryophyllales > Aizoaceae > Tetragonia > Tetragonia tetragonoides. Next base: position 49,919,586 of record CM076145.1, read on the forward strand.
TAAATGGGTTCCATCAATACTAATAAGGGGACGACAATGTTTAAACCCCTCAATAGAAGGTCCAAAAGCCCAAAACACCCTTCCAAATATCTCAACAAATGGGTCGGTTGTCGGCTTGTTAGCAAAATGTACAATAGTCCCAGGATTTGCTTCTTTCATTGCTTGCATGAAACGAGGAAGGTCTTCAAAGGATCTCTCCCAATCACCAAATATATGAGCAATTGCTAGTTGTTTCGCTAGCCAAGCCTTCTTGTATGAGATGGTATACTTATAACGTTCTTGTATTACCTCTATGATGGCACGAACTTTAATAGAGGTGTTTGCACGCACAAGATCCTTAATTTTATGGCTAATAAATTCTGAACCCAGCAGAAAATGATCCTTGGGAACATAGTCACTAACACAAGAGGGTGCGTGTGGGCCTTTGTAAACACTGATTCTAAAAGCATCCGAGAATTTGCTTTTACTTGCATGAAGCCACCAATGGCATGGTGGATCCCTATTACATACAAGTGTCACTGAATCTTCACTAGACCGCTTGACTTTGAAACCCTGGTTCCTCATTATGGAATATACTTTTACCACATCCTTCAGCACCGTCTTATTATCAAATTCATGACCAGGACGAAATTCATCGCCCTCTTTAAATACATATTTAGCCGTCCAACTCCTCCAAGAATTAACAAAAGATTCATTAATAGGAGGGACGCTAGCAAAGTCTGGAATAGGAGGACCAGAACCAACATCAACCTGCTCATCTCCAGAGCCATCCCCTTCAATGTCTTCACTCCTCGGAGAATCAGGTTCACTATCATACCCAATATCATTCATATCCCCCAACATGTGGTGCTCACCACCACGATTGAAAGAACACAAGTTTTGTTCCACAAAGTATTTATCATCGATGAGCATTCTAGTAAAAGACCCGCTAAATGGTGGGTTTTCCATTGTTGAGGAACTAGGATATGATGGTAAGCTTAGATTAATACACTTTTCAATTGGTATCACATCAACATACAACTCCATCGATGGTGTCAATGAGTGTCTTACACTAGCCCAAAAAGCACTTAATGAGTTGTCATTTTCCAGTGGTATTACTTTTACACATCCAAGAGTCTTATATTTCATTTTCACCTTCAATTCACAACTACTTGGATCAAGCTTCATACTCTCGTATATCTTTTTGAGTAACTCACTAAAACACATCTGACTATCGGCAAGCACAAAACAGAACCTTCCACCACTATAACTAACATCTCCATCCTTTTCAATAATATCTCCGCCATAATAACATATAATAGGGTAACCTGAGTATTCCATCTTCCTTGTTCCATGCAAAGATATAAAATTTATTAAACCAAAACAACAATAATAATCACAATTTATGAGTAGCATATAATTATATGGAGTAACTGTTTATTAGGTAACAAAATTGAAATAAAAGTTGCAACTGATTCAATGGATTAACAAATGCACCCCCAATTTATGAATGAAATTATTTTAATCACTATCAAATGAAACTACAGTACCATGTAACCAGAAATACTATGAAAATTCAGAACTAAATAATCACAATGCAATAACAGACATTGGCAAATTGATCAGAGCTTTTTGATTGTTAGTCTGGTGTTTACCTGCATTGCCCAATTTTTATGTGACTGAACAATATAACTGTACAATAGGCTATCCATGAATTTTGGAACGAAGGTTTTCTTCAAAATTGTGACTTATTGTACCTCAGCAAAAAACAGAGAAATAACCAAAACTGACAAAAAAAAAAACACAGACTAAAGCAAAAAACTAACAAAATAGCATAATCACAAAATTAGGGTTCTACTCCTCACAAATTATAGCCCGATTCAAATAAAGACTCAACCTTTGGCAAAATCTACAACTAAACGCATGAAATTTGGGTAAAGAATTACCTTTTCTCAAACTTCCCCTAAAAGATTAGGGCTTCAACAAATTTTGGGTGGCTGACTGTAGAATGACCGCACGGCGAGGATGACCGGCGACGATGACGACGAGCCTGACCACGAGAGGGGGGTAGCAGCGCACGGCGAGGACTGAGCACACGGCGGGGGAGGGGGGGAGCAGCGAACGCGGGGGAGGGAGAGCAGGGGAGGGAGAGGAGTGATCGCGGGTGAATGGTCGAGGTATTGTATAATAGAAAGAAAATGAACCGCTGTGGGCGACAGCGGCTTACTTAAGAGCCGCGCTGGCCCACAGCGACTTAAGTAAGCCGCTGTGGCCCACAGCGGCTTTTATTTTGGCTATAAAAAAAAAAAAAAAAATTCGTTCCGGGCCACAGTCCGATCCTACGTGGTGTATATGTGGGGAAATAGTTTTCAACCGAAGCTAATTTGGGAATTAGTTAGTAAAAGATGTATATTTGAGGAAATCATACTGTTTATTTCCCATCCCAAATAGTAACATCTAGGATTGCTAATAATTGGGTTGAAAAATCTTCTAGATCCAGTACCTAGCCAAGCATAAGTATTTTATTAAAGGAAAAAAAAGAGAAAAAAAAAGCATAAAAGAAAAACGAAGGTGAAAAAAGCAAAATTCTATACCACATTTCCGAGGTTCCGGCCAACGGTTCGTTCGCCCTTCACTTCACATCTCCCTGGCAACCAAAACAAACAGGCAGCAATATCAAAATGGCAAATTGAAAATCTTGCCAGGATTTGATGCATCAATTTAATCTAATCCAAATAAAGTTCCAAGGTGGGTTTGTGAATTTGGTTATCATTTTGGCGGGCAAATTCTGAAAAATGGAGAGCTTATTTCAGAAGCTTCGAGAACTCGATGCATACCCTAAGATCAATGAGGATTTCTACAAGCGTACTTTTTCTGGTGGTGTAATCACCATATTTTCTTCCTTCATCATTTTCCTGCTCTTCTTCTCTGAATTCAGTATGTCTCTTTTCCCTTCTCAATTTCCCATTATGTTTGTGTTTTTCTTTAAAGTTCTTAACTTTTGTCCCAATATTATTATTCTCCTTGTGGGTTTTCCATATTTTCGTTTTATTGATTTAGTTTTTATTAGGTGATGTAATTTGCTATGGAAATGGGTTAATTTTATATGAAGAACCCAGAAATTGTTTTAACATGGGTTTGGGTTGATATGTTTGGGACTCATTAGATTTGTTCTAATTTGTTTTTTGAGTGAAAATTTGAAATGACTAACCTGCTAGCTTCGATTAGATAGCAGATAGGGGAAATGCTCCATACATATTGACCTTCTTAGGTTAGGCCCACTAAGATTGGTATCCACAATGGTTGTTGTTGATGGTTTGTGACAAATTGCCCGGAGTTAATTACAAGCTAGGGGTGTCAGAATTCAAGTGAATGAAGTTAGGTGCATCAGTTGCAGTAAACCTGCCCATTGACATTATAATGACATTGACGCTGTGGGTGTGTTCCCTAAGACATTATAAATCTATATATGGGTCATGTTATACTTCAATGTTCTTAGCCCACAATACATTTTTGACTTGAAGATGATGTTCTTTACATCAGCTATGTGTAAAGGCATTAAGCATCTTCATTGGATGATGCAGGTAGTGTAGGAGATTTTGAATTTTGCAGTCATTTGGCTTCTGCCAGGCTAGGTTACTGTTGGGCATTTCAAGGAAATTGGGGATCAATAGATAGCTGTCTCTTAGAGGAGGACTTGAGGAGGTTAATTCCAGCATAGTCATTCATCCTGTTCCTGTAGTTGTAGACTTGTAGGGGCTAATGTCGATATTCACCTTGATGTCTTCTTTGGAGTTGAAGTCATGGAAGAGATGTCATACTTTCGAACCACCTTGGGCGGGCGGGCAACTATGATCTACAACGTTTTTTCCCCCTAAAGATAGGACTCCGATTGTGAAATGCTGTAGGCCATGGTGTTAGCATGAGAATATGTATAAGATTTTAATGAGAGGAAAAAGAAGCTGCTTGTGCAATAGTTGATTTCCTCTTATTATAGTTCTGAAAAGGGAAAAGAATAGGGAAGGGGTTTAGAACGAGCTATTGATAACTAGCTGGACATTTTGAAAAGCTAGGTTTGCCTCAAAATATGGAGATCTTTCAAGGCAGTTTGTGGTTGTTGGGGAGGAAAGAAGGTAAAAGATTTTGCAGATGTGTCTTGGTTATTAATTATTTGTAGATAACATGGGTATCCATGCCTTGCTTGACTGATCCCATGGGCCCTGGAGTTAATCACCAAGAAAGCCTCTAGTGGCCTTGAGAGGACTCGAGAGACTATTAAGTCTTGTTAGTGGAGTTGAGAGGTTATTGCTTCTGTGGTTCTCAATTTGAGCTTTTGTCAACAGTAGTTTTGTAGTACACTATTGCATAGCATTTTTGAATTATTTTTCTATATGCTTTATTTCAGTAGTATTCAGTTATTGTCCTTGTTCATTTTTCTGTTATCAATAAAGTGTCTTTTCTCATGCAAAAGGGAAAAATAAACCTCATTCATGTATTTTCCTGTCTTTTACCCACAACAAAAGAGCATTTGAGGCACTTCTGTTTCAGGATGATCTGTATTGCATTAAGTCTTGTTTCACATGAAACTTTTATGTCATGCAGTTAGACTTGCCAATTATGGATGCATTTTGGATTTTCTGTTGGTAAAGCTGGTATTTCTTTATGTTGTGTAAGAGATGTATTCAGAGAATCGTCTGAAACCTGACTTATCTTGTTAACAATAGTGCATGTATAGTGAGACAGTGCGTTAGTGTCACACGCTATATTCTTCTCTATGAGTAGTAAGTTCCTAATTCTTGATCTCTAACGGGGCAGAGGACTTATCAAGCTGAATCAACTTGGCGTCATGATGGCTTTGATTATGATGTTAAAAAGATTTATGCTTTAGGTTCGAACCTTAAGCTCACCAGTGTAACCTTTTAAGGGCATTTTCCATTAGGAGTGATGGGCCTGGGTATGCTATGTAACAGACTGGTTATCAGTCGGAAGTTGTGGGCCTAACTGTGATTCATGATCTTTGTGTCTATGATGTAGACTGGCTCACTAGAGTTTGAATGTCGAACTATGTTCTACGCTTCTACCACTCTGCCTAGCTAATCAATGTACCATTTCTGTGTATTGCATTCCATAAGATATACTGCTGGCTGATACTTTATCCCAATGCATGCAGAGCTGTATCTCCGCACTGTTACAGAGACTAAGCTTGTAGTGGATACATCTAGAGGAGGGACTCTTCACATCAATGTAATTTCTTTCTTTTTTGCGTATATGATATGTAACTTTGGCCTCTTTTATTTGTGAAATTGTCATCTGCGCCGTCTCATAGTTGTCAGATGGTTTGAGGTTTGTAGAGTTTGCTTCAGGTTACATATGAACGCTTTTTGCACTTGCTCTCCTATTTATTTAGTTCAATAACATTTGCAGTCTTAATTTTCTAATCTAGTTGTATAATATTTGACTTTCGTGGTAATAGGTCACTTTATATAAATATTGATTTATTGTATGTCCAATTACTATATTATGGTGTTCGGTCTTCTGTCTATTTTTCATGTAACATGGGCTTATTTGGATGTTCTTTTAACTTCTTAGCAAACTGTTATTTTCTTCAGACATTTATTGATGCTTTCCTTTGCTTATTGATTGTAGTTTGATGTCACTTTTCCTGCGATTCCATGCACAGTTCTCAGCCTCGATGCTGAAGATATCAGTGGAGAGCAGCATCTTGACATAGTATGTAACTATAGGGACAGCTTTTTCTAGCTTTGTTTGCTACTAAACATTTCTGTATTCTGACTTTAAATCCTATTTGTCTTACTTGTAGAAACATGACATCATCAAAAAAAGAATTGATTCCCATGGGAGTGTAATTGAAGCTAGGCAGGATAGCATTGGAGCACCAAAGGTTTGTAAGACTGCGTACTACTATTTCCTTATTTTCCCCAATTAAAAAGGATGCACATACTTGATTAAGTTTGAAGTTGCTGTTATTTTTTTTGTCATTTGCTCTTGTCAACTGCTAATTTATACGGAGTTTGCTATTATCATATGTCACCAATTAGTTTTTGCTGGATAATCCAGAACTGATGCCTTGCACAGTTGCACTTGTAGAATATTTTACTCGCTTAAGAGGAAGCTTAGGGACCTTTTTTTTCGGGTGTTTGTGTGTGTGGAACATTAGTCATATAGTATAGATCTTTCACCCAACCAAAGATTTTAAGATATGATGAAATTCTCACCATGAGTTTGCCAAAAATGATTTAAGCTTACTGTAAAGGAGGTTGTCGAAACGTGATATCCCGCGACGTAATGGTGTTTTCCATATGGCCGATACACAACCGATACGGTAGTTACACGGCCGAAACATGACTGATACAGCCGATATATGATCGATATGGCTGATACGGCTGATATGGTCGGTACTAAAATTCATGCCGCTACAGGCGCGGCTTATTATGCGTCACTGATATCAGTTCGCTTCCGTGACGTCACGATCGTGGCCAATACCGAGATTTCGAACCGTGATTTAGTATTGCCCCATTTTTCTAGTGCTCAAGTGATGCAGGTGACAAAAAGTGTAGCATCGGTAATGTCTGTTTGTAACAGTCTTATTTAGAAGATATTGCTTCAAACTCGATGAGTGAAAGAGGGGCACCAAAAAAGTGTGACTTTTGGCGCCAAAAGATATTGCTTTGAACTGATGAAGCTCATGCTGAGTGACAAGTTGACAACCAATAAGTTATCTCTTTTATGTCATTACATGTGGGTGGCCTAATGATATTCTGTTGGTTATTTTCTGGGCGCATTTTCTTTAGTATTTGCTACTGTTCAATTCTTTTAGCAAAATAGTTTAATATCCACTCGCGGACTTAGTACTAATCCAATGAATTTTCCTTGTAGATCGAAAGGCCTTTACAGAGACATGGTGGAAGGCTTGAACACAATGAGACATACTGTGGCTCATGTTTTGGAGCTGAAACGGTAGTTTCTCTTTTCTGGATTCCTTGTTACTAGATATTATCATTGATCTGCTTTAATCGTTTCATAATCCTACCAGTGCAGCTAATGAGGCCACAAACCCCTACCAGGAAAGGCTGCACTGAAGATGACCACATTTTGTGTCCTTAATTGCAACTTCATAGTGCTAAAAAAAACTAAAGATTCCTAAGAGCTTTTGCATGTCTGACAACCAGTTTGGTACTAGTCCTTGGATTCTGTCAGTCATCATTCATCAGTCACCATGGACTCTCTCTATATGTTAGTCTATTTGATGTGAAACAATTTTGGTCAATCATCCCTGCTAGAAAGCGGAATAATGCCTAGAAGGTGTTTGATACAAGTGTAGCATGAAGTCTATATTTTAGCTCACAGTTTTTGAACTTAACTGGTGCAGTAACGATAGCTTATCATAGGGGCATACTGGTAGCATTTATTGGCATCCATCCTCTATGAATACCTATGTTCTTTAAAAAAAAATCGTATTCCAGGATAGGCTCTAGGTATCATTTACTGGATAAATCTTTTATCTTTTAGCAAACAATTTAAGTAAATGAGAAGAACTTTTCTTTGTAGAAAAAATTGGATTTTATCGAATGCTTTTGTTCTTGTGCACCGAGGTGGAGGAGGAAGAATAGCTTTGTTGCATGTTCAGTCAAATATGGACTCTGGTTTCTACTTTTACCGGTTTTTCGCTCCCTAATAACCCCTTGTTTTGCAGTCTGATAATGATTGTTGCAACTCATGTGAAGAAGTTCATGAGGCATATCGAAAGAAGGGCTGGGCATTGACAAATGTGGACTTGATTGATCAGGTTAGTCCCTAATAGAATTATCTCTGTGAAGGCAGATTTACAACAAATGTTAACCTTATCTCTGGAGTGGTCAATCTAACTTCGTCTGCTAAGGAGGTCAAAATTGTCAATGTTTCTTTTATAGAAGCTGCTTGTAGAGAAGACTAGTTGTTCAAAAAGTTTGGCTCTCATGCGAAGTTGTATGATATCAGACTTTAGGGAAACTTCCTTACAGAAACATTTTGGTCAGTGCTGAATGCTGTTTCAGCCTTGGGGAGGTAAATAGTACTGCCAAGTTAATAGGGAGAGAGAGAGAGAGAGAGAGAGAGGGAGAGAGAGAGGGAGTTTATGGACATGCTCATGAGTTATTTGTAGTTTTCAGAGCTTGCTGCTTACTCACCCTGACCTGGAGGGAGGGAGTGAGTTTATGGACATGCTCATGAGTTATTTGTAGTTTTCAGAGCTTGCTGCTTACTCACCGTGACCTTTCTATCTATCGATGTAACTTCTTTTCTTTTGACTACATGGTTTTCCTGTTTATATGTCATTTTTTTTTTTGGTAATTAATCACCAACGATATTGGAAAAATTAGGTACAAAGACTTCAAGACAAAACAGACACAGTCACCCTTTTTACAACCCAAGGTGATCACTACCATACAAATCTTCTAGGAAGAACTCCATGGCATGATATGAAGGGGACAAAACGAAAAAACAACAAAATATCAGACTACTAAACCAATCACTCAGCTTCTGTTGTAGTTGCCTCTGACACAGAGGACAGACTGCACTTGATGAACCAATGCATCAACCGTGCGCTTCTTCTGTTTATGTGTCATTATTAACCCCTTGATTCACTTTGTTATTGATCCCATAAGGGGAAAATGTCTGTTGCTGTTCCCCCCCCCCCCTCTTTGGTGCATTTTTCGTGATTTGTGCCATTGAGTTCTGACTTGTTGGCTGGCGCAGTGCAAAAGAGAAGGTTTTATCCAAAGGATCCAAGAGGAAGATGGTGAAGGATGCAATATTCATGGATCTCTGGAAGTAAATAAAGTGGCTGGGAGTTTTCATTTTGTTGCTGGAAAGAGCTTCCACCTGTCAGATTTTCAAGTCTTTGATTTAATATCTATTCAAAGGGACAACTACAATGTGTGTTCGTAGATTTATGTTATTTTAGTTTTTCATGTATTTATCGTTTTTTTCCCAAAAAATTCTCAGACTCAGCTCAGTACTTTGTTCATTGCAGATAAGTCATAGGATCAACAAGTTAGCTTTTGGAGACTATTTTCCGGGCGTTATAAATCCCCTGGATGGGTAATTCTCCCTTATCTTACAGTTGCTCTCCTGTAAGGCTGTAACTGTTATTTTATTGAGGATGAAGCATTTTGATATTTTAGTCTATGTCACCCCAAAGAGGGAATAGTTAACTGCATAATCTTTATCTAGTAGATTTTGATCCCTATATATTTCCATACAAACGACCACTAGGCCACTCTTGTATAGGCCAAAAATCTTGAATTACTCTCTAAAAGTTTCCGTTTCAATTTTTGTACTTAACTTGCTTGGACATTTTCCCCACCTTTTTCTTTCTCCACTTTTTGTGATCTTTAGGTAGTTCTTTTTTTTTCTTTTTCTTTTTCTTTTTTGTTGAGTATGAGGCAATTCTTTTATTTGACTGGATGAGGTAGTGAGACTTTGTTTATGATCTTAATTTTTGATCAGGGTGCAGTGGACACAAGACTCAGCAAGTGGAATGTACCAGTATTTTCTTAAGGTTCGCACTCCTATGAATCAGATTATCCTGTACTATCTATTTCTTCCCCTCAACTATTGAGTATTGCCTCATGAAGAAACCCAATGACCAAAGGTGGGTAGGGGTTTTTTTTTGGGGGGGGGGGGGGGGGGGGGGAAGGGGGATGGGCTCGGTCGTAAGTTATCACTTGCTGGATTTTACCTTCCGATTGTCCCAACAGCGTACACCAATGTTAAATGACATACTATTCAGTACTTCAGTCTTAAAATATTACTTGTTAGCTTTATGAAGGTGTGATTTGACTATATCTTGAAGGTCCATAGTAAGTATTCTGGTCCATCTTTCAGGTTGTCCCAACAATATACACTAATGTCAGACGACATACTATCGACTCAAATCAGGTATTCAGTGTACATTTGGAGGACCAGATTGAGTGTTATGACTTGTAAATAGTTGTATTCATTCAAATTAGTGCTGTTTTTGCAGTTTTCTGTGACAGAGCATTTTAGGAATTCAGAGTTTGGACATTATCGGACTATTCCAGGGGTTTTCTTCTTTTACGATCTTTCTCCAGTAAAGGTGGGATACTTTATATGATGGAAGCCTTGGTTTAAAGGAGTAATGAACTAGTTGTTTTATAAGCAACTAGTAACTCTTTTAGCTTGTTTCAGTAAAAAAATTGTTAAATTGGTGGCCTATTCTTCTGTGTTAAGTTTCTAATTGGTCACTGACTGCTCGTTTCCGAGCCAAGGCCCGTTTCTTGTTGTCTCATAGTTACCGGAGATGAGATAGCTAATTTTGTCTGATACTTTCAGGTGACCTTTACAGAGAAGAGCATGTCCTTTTTACACTTCATGACTAATGTCTGTGCTATAATTGGAGGTGCAATTCTTCATCTTTAAAATCCGTTAATCCCACTTCTCGCATATATATTTTCCCTCTTCTAACCTCTACATTTTCCCTTCCCTCTTTAGGTACCACTCTTTGATTTTAAGAACCAGGCAAAAATCTGATTTTTTTTTTCTTCTCCTTTTCATTGTCAAATTGGCTACCCCCAAAATCAGAGTCTCAGTTTCTTGCAAAAACTTGATCTTTATCCAACACAGTTAAAGACATCAAATCGCTCGTATAGGACTTACTGAAGAATGTTTGGTCTTGTGCAGGTACTTTCGCTGTTGCAGGGATAATAGACTCGTTTGTTTATCACGGTCGAAGGGCAGTGAAGAAGAAGTTACAAGTGGGGAAATTCAGTTGACTTCTATAGGGGACATTGTTCCATTTCCCAGTTGGTTACCAATTCTTCCTTGCTCAAGTGTCCTGGTTGGAATCTGGTTATGGTATTAGTTCTCTGTTGATTATCGATTCTTCCATCCCCAAATGTTCTGGTTGGATTCTGGTTTGACATTAACAAAGTGCTGCGCTATATGGCTGTGGTTTGGGGGTCATGACATTGGTGACAGGAGATTTGGTGGATGGTTTTGATTGCTTGGTATACTGTAATTAATTTGCTATACTATTTGGCAAATCAGTTCAAATTTTGACTTATGTACATATGATAGAAGATGGTTACCCGTTGGCCGTTGCCATATAACGAATGCAAATTTTATTGGATTTCAAAGGGTCCATACCTACCAAAAGTACTCCCCGTTACTCATTTGAATGTGTCTTTACCTGCATACCCATTGACAAGATCTAAAGCTTTTGAGAAATTCATTCTTCCAGGTTAACATTGAAAACATGCCTACAAGAATGTAAAAAATGGTGCGAACCATAGATGTAACGCACTATTTCCCGTACAATTTAGAAATGATGACAAGTTCTATTACAAAATCAGAGAACGAAACAGAGCTATAATTTCCTCTCAATTTACTGCAGCATCAGAAAGCTTTAACATTGTGGCTTGGAGATCTGCATGCTGCATCTCTTCCCTTGTCAGCCATGTCGACAAACAACGTTGTATTAAGTCTTTCCCAAAATTACCCTTAGTCCTGGCTTTCCCGAATCTGGTGATATGCTCCAGATTCAGCTCGGATGGCTCTTGTGATCAAAAAAAAAAAAAGCTCGGATGGCTCTTCAACATACTGCTCCAAAGTGTTCCTTATGGCATCGCGCCAGATTGGTCGAGCTATTGTAAGGAAGTCGTGCACAGCCACCATGGGAAGGCTAACACTTCCTAGAGGGGACTCCCTATGCCCACCTCTCCCATGATAGTCTGATCCGCCGAGCTTCAAGAGGCCATATGCATCTGCTATGTCATTGTACACTGTTGCAGGATAAAGGGTAAGCCGTGTGAATATACTATAAATGTGCGATATTATAATTGTAGTCTCATTATTATATTCACAATTTTAAACCTCATTCTGCCAAAGCAATTAGAAAGGCTTTGGACTTTGCTGCATACAGTAAACAATTTGAAACCACCAATAAAAAGCAACTTTATGAAAAATAAATGCCTTGAGGGAAATAGAAAAATGATTAGCCCATTAGCTTCAACATGCAAAATTAAAAGTTTCTTATCTAAACACAACGCACATAGGACTTAAGATTATAACTCTTTGTTCCTATTAAATTCCTCTCTTATTGTGTGGGGTATGGGGAGAGTTTCAATTTTAGAATGTCTAGTTATCGGCAATAATGCAATTGTGATGACTTGAATGGTAACATGAGGAAGAAATATGCACTTCTGCACAAGTAATAGTTCTCAAAAAACACCCAATGACAAGGATATTTTTCAGCCAGAATATTTTTCATCAGATCAGACTTCCTCATCTGCGCCAAATGCAGTGATATTTTAGAATTCCCTTAGAAATGGTAAGGAAACGGGGCAAATGATGGCTCAGGCCATTCAAAGTTTTGCATTCACGATTATCATCAAAGCTGTAAAGGTGATCCAGCTTCAAGTCTTGGACTCTAAAACCTCCCATACATTTCATCAAAATAAACTCTATTTGGGGACATCTAAAAGTAGGTTAAGTATACAGGTAGCTACTACAGACAACATCAAAACAGGAAATGTGTTCATGAAGAAAATTTACCTGCAAGTTTTCTGTCACTTCTATAAACTTTGATTCCATGAAGACCTGCCTCTTTTAACCTCCTGACTATAGGAATAGGATTCTTCAATGCCCATGGATGGGCCAAGACAGATATGCCCCCTGTTTTACGTACCATTTGCACAGCTTCTTCAACGCAAGGTTCACTTCCCGTCACCAAATCATGTCGAACATTATTGTTAGCGTTCAATTTTTACGGTAATATTAGCCCTTAAGCCTTAAGAAGAATTAAGACATAATTCAACAGTAAACCAAATATTACTTAGAATAAGCAGGTCCACCATCATAAAGATACCGAGTGAATGCCTGCTTCAGATCCTCAACGTGGCCCGCCTCCACCAATGCACGAGCTACATGCAATCTCCCAGGAGCAACGCCACTGCCTGCAATCCTCACAACATGCTCCCACTTAACAGGCATTTTGAGTTTACTTAGTTTTGAGAGCATATTTTTTGCACGAATGTAACGTCCATCCCTTATGTCGGCCAAGAATTTATTGAATTCTTCAAATCTTGCCGGTCCACAGCTGCTGTAATATGCAAGGATGTGAACTGGTTCTTCTTCACTATCGTCACTGTTCCAATTGTTTCATTGTTAATACCACTATGCCACTCTGCTGGCTAGTACCATATGCATGCAAATACTACTTCTGAGTACTGATAACAAAAGAATTAGCATCCTAATTAATGTCACCTATAATGCATGTGTATGCTTTTTAAATGGACATCAGAACAGTTTGACAGAATATCTACCAATTGGTAGAGATTGGTAGAGAGCCACAAGTGGCAACTGGAGATATGCCCAATCAGCATTCCTATAGCGCGGCACATACAGAATCCTCCCCCCCCCCCGGCAAAACCTTAGAGCTTACAGATGAATGATTAGATCTCATACATCTTTGATTTTTTATACATATTTGGTGGTGGGGCTGAGGAATATACGATTTTGGTTTTTTATGTCAACATTCAGAGCCAGCAAGCCAGGCCCAATATCTGAATCTGATTGTCAGAGGCGATTAGTCATCATCACTGTGTCAAAGAAAAAGATGGAAAACCTGACCGCGTTGTATCCTTGGACAACAGATGAATCCACAATAAGAGGGCAAGTTTTAATTTTAAGATTCAAATTAAAGAAGCTTTTGCTTTCTCTTTGTAGTTGCCAGTTAAATCAGCGTTCTAAGCATTTTTCCTCAGAGGAAAGAAGAAACTGAAATGGAGTACTTGCCTTGTGGAGAAAAGAGTACTGATCTCAACACCAGGAATAATCTTCATACCGTATCTACAGGCTGCTTCCAGGGCCTCAGGTATACCAGACATCGTATCATGATCAGTAAGAGCGAGAACTTTCACCTGTTCTGAAGACATTATAGTAATAGAAATCACACATCGTATCAATTATTCTCAAGCAAACATAATGAACACATTCTAGTAAACAGCACATTGCTACCACCAAAACATAAGCCTAAATCATAGAATTGAATTGAGAAGGATGATCAAAGGCTGTCATTCTACGGGAAAATTGAGGTATCTTAATGATCAGGCTAATCAGATGAAGAAACATAAATACACCTAGAATCAGACTGAAGAAGAAGGGAGAACAACATATCATTGACAATGACAAGGCCTTAGGGTTCTAAACTTCTTACTGATACAAATTACTACAATAAAAGAAACTTAGCACCCCTCTCTCAAATCATTGCATCTCTATCTAATGCACTTTCTCAAAAGTTTTAGAAATTGCTGCTACCTAGTTACAAAAAAATAAGCAAGATTTCAAATGCATGCATAAACTCTATCACTTCCTATCCAAGGGACAACAAATCTCAAGTATCAGATAAGAGGCGTACTATTTGATGTAGCATTGAACAGGGAGAGCATGCTATCAGCCTTTTTCAACTCTGTTTGGCAGACTATTGGTAACTCATCACTGTTTCAGGAGCTTATTTGGCCAATTTGTAGGTTATTAGTAACTAACTGCCTTCTTACCTTTCCAGCAGACTGCTCTGCATATCTAGACTCAATTATTACTAGGATGAATTCCCATATTTCTTTCGAATAATCACATTTCTTTGTATAATGAGAGGGCAATATTGCTCCTTGAAGGAACAAACCAACCTCAATTTGCAACTGCCAAGTGCCAAATATGCAAAAGCTATTAACTTATTGTCCTTCCTTTTTTGGAAGAAACAAGATTTACATTAATCAGAATGATTAAAGCTAGTTAAGTTTGGAGTCTTGCACCACATTTGCTCAATAGCTAATTTGAACTGTGAAAAGTGAAAACCATATAAAAAAAACTTGAAATTTCCCAATAGAAGACAGAAAAACCAATTGAAACAAACACCACAACAATCAAGAAAGTTCTAATCTTGCCACTAAACAAAACTTCTCCTTTCATAAAGTTAACTACCACCATGAAGGCTAAATCAAATTACAGAAACACAATCACCACCATGTAACTAGAGCAATTTGCTAAAACATAAGAAAAAAACAATTAATGGGAGAGTAAAAGAGAACTCACCCCATTTTGATGAGCTTTCTCAACAACTGCTGAAGGGGACAAATACCCATCACTGCAAAACGAATGAGAATGCATTTCAAATACAACTTTCTCTGATGCTCTTGCTCGAGCCACCATTTCTGGTAAAAATTCATCCTTTTCCTCATCATTGCCATCACAATAAACCCATTCATTAACAGATTTCAAAGCTAAGGTTTGCTCAGCAGTCAATTTCCTCTTAGCACCCCCTCTCTTCTTTTTCTTCCTCTTATCCTTGTTACCTTCCCCCATCATCAAAAGAAGAGAGAGAGAGAGAGAGGAGAGAGAGAGAGAGAGAGAGAGAGAGAAAAATGGGTATTTTTGCCTTGGTTTGTTTGTTGGGCACCCAATATTTGAAAGCCTTTATGTTAATGTTTTGTGGGTCTGGTCTAAAGCGGCCATGAGAAATCTCTGGGTCTGCTTTTTCCTTTCTCTTTGTCTCTCTAGGTTAGTGAAAGTAGGTCTATCTGATCTGATTCCTGAAGAAATAAAATCTCAATAGGGAGGTCCTGGTCTGATGTGTCAGGTCCGCTGGGGGCTGGGTTACCACTTATCTGTTATGGACTGAAATCAGTTGCAAGGTATGGGACTTGTCTCACATCGATTGTATGGACAATCAATGTGAGGTTTATAGACCAAAGGGGCTCTACCATCTAATAGGCTAGTCTTTTGGGATGGTTCTCCTCTTTGGTCTGTATCAATTGGTATCAGAGCCAACCTCAGAGTGGTGGCCCACGGAATGGTGGCCTGGGAGTGCCAGCCGTGACCAACGAGGACGTTGGCCCTTAAGGAGGGGCGAATGTTATGGACTGACCCACATTGGTTGTATGGGCAACCAATGTGGGGTTTATAGACCAAAGGGGCTCTACCACCTAATAGGCTAGTCTTTTGGGATGGTTCTCCTCTTTGGTCTGTATCAATTGGTATCAGAGCCAACCTCGAAGTGGTGGTCTGGGAGTGCCAGGCGTGACCAACGTGGTCGTGACCGACGAGGACGCTGGCCCTTAAGGAGGGGCGAATGTTATGGACTGAAATCAGTTGCAAGGTATGGGACTTGTCCCACATTGGTTGTATGGGCAACCAATGTGGGGTTTATAGACCAAAGGGGCTCTACCACCTAATAGGCTAGTCTTTTGGGATGGTTCTCCTCTTTGGTCTGTATCAATTGGTATAAGAGCCAACCTCGGAGTGGTGGCCCACGGAGTGGTGGCCTGGGAGTGCCAGCCGTGATCAACGTGGTCGTGACCAACGAGGACGTTGGCCCTTAAGGAGGGGCGAATGTTATGGACTGAAATCAGTTGCAAGTTATGGACTGACCCACATCGATTGTATGGGCAATCAATGTGGGGTTTATAGACCAAAGGGACTCTACCACCTAATAGGCTAGTCTTTTGGGATGGTTCTCCTCTTTGATCTATATCATTACCACGATGAGTCAAAGAAGGTTCAGGGCTTTGTAGAACGTACAAAATCAGATTTGCCTTTTGGATGGAAAACCTGAAAATTTGTTACCAAGTGCACGTTTTGCATCATGATTCATGGACCATGGCTTACAACTTGTAAGTCACAAGTTTTCTGAAGATATGGCAGTGATGAACTTATGAAATGTATCAAGATAGCGTAGTTGATTGTGAGGTCGGATTTTATGACAAAGATTATAGTTTAAATTCCACTAAATCTTCTTTGTTGAGCCTATCTGCAAAAAAAAAAAAATTATTGGCTTGGCTGGTGTATGTGGTTTCCATGCTATAACATACACTCGGGGTTTATCCACTGCACAATAAAAATAGTGGTTGCGGGCTTTTCGTAGCAAAAAAAACTTATGAAATGTATATGTGACTAAGCTGTCTTTTTTGTAGCAAATGAGATCTTCTAAAGAAAGAAAAATAAAAATAAAATAAATCATGTCTTTGCGAGATATTGAAGGGAGTGTAGAGGATGTAGAGGATTTCATCTCATTTTGTAGAGGTTCAACTAGAATGTACTCTAATTAAATAGTGCGTGTTCTTTTCAATTTATGTAGTCCGCCATTTTCAATCAAAACAACCGTTTCAAAACAATTTAATTCGTTTTTGGTAAGTTGAAGAGAGCACCACGATAAACGGTTGTGGGTGCTTATAGTTGTATAAAAAAAATTAGTATGAAGTGTTGGTCTAAATCGTCTAATAGGTAAAGTGTCACGCAAAAACGACTAGATAGAATTAGAATAAGGAATAACCAAGACACATCAAAGACTAATATCTTCATGACTCATTCGTAACATTTAACGTAATACCCCCTCATGTTCACTTAGATTAATAATTAATGATCAACAATACGAAATACAATAATCCTTTTTAACTAGATTTTATTTAGATTTTTTATTAGTGATTCTATTAGTAATTCCTCCTAAAAAAAATTGGATATTTGAATTAAACTGATCACATATTTTTTTCATTTGTCCGTCACCAACCTTGAAAATAGAATTTCCGATATTTTGTTTTGGTCCAAGGCCTCCAAGCCATTTCAATTCTTACGTTTTTTTTTTCTCTTGTAAAAAATAAGATATTTGATTAATTTTGGTCAATCCAATCCAAAGTCAAAAGTTTGTAGTGAAGTCTTCACTCAAAAACAAAAAAAAAAGAAAAATTTGTGGTAAAGTCGGGTACGAATTATATTCCCAGCAAAAAAAAAGAAGAAAGAAAAGAAAACGAAATTGCTTAATGTAAATATAAAATTACTAAACGCAAATATTTTTACGATAATATTTCCGAAAACACCCTTTTCAATGTAAATCAATTCTCTTCGCTGGTTCCATTAGCTCTCTAATCTCTACTATCTTCAACCTTGTTTCATCCTCAATGATTTGATTAATAAACTAATGATGATAAACTTTTTGTTTAAATAACAATATAAAACTTACTCGCAATACTTTTTTTGTTTTGCTCTTTTTTTGGAATTTCTACTTTGTTATTTCTTCTTTTCCATATATCAGAGTTAGGGTTTATGGGCTGATTAAGGGGCTGCTGGGCAACAATGGTTATTCATCGGTCATGTGGTGGAATGGTCAGGCGGGTGGAGGATTCGAGTAGATAGAGGGGCGGCTGGAATTTGTTGTGATTCGAACGTCGTCAAGGTGTTGGTCAGGCGGTGAAATTTGGTTTGCCAGCCTGAGTTGGTCTTGGCATCCGGCGACGATGTGGTTGTAGGGGCTGGAAAGATGCGACAAAATTGACATTAGCTAATGTCTTGGTGATCCCACGGCTACCATTACAGCAAAGTGTAATTGATGGGCACCAATTACTAATCAGTAATCATGGCACAACATGGAGAATAGAGAGAGAAGTGGAGATGACGATGGTGAATTGTTGATGATGATGACGATGGTGAATTGTTGATGATGATGAATGATGAATTTGTTGATGCTGATGAATGATGAAGGATTGGGAAGACAGGAAGTTAGTCATGTGGAGTGCAATTTACAGTGTATCTGTAGCCATGTCGAGAGAGAAGGGGGGAAATGTTAAGATTGATGAAAATTAGGGATGTGGTATATGACGAGGGTAGTTTGGGAAACATGATTTACGTTTAGTAATTTGGACATTTACGTTTAGCAACCCCAAAGAAAATTGTAATTTACCGACTAGGGCATTCACCAAAAAAATGAGTAAAAAGAATCTGGTCCACCTCCTCTTGCAAGTTACGTAGGGAGAGCGGAGAGAGAGAGAGAGAGGGGGACGGGGTTGAAGTTGATAAGGCTTGGTGGGTTTCTTTCCTCATCGCGGTAAACATCAACAGGGTTTTAGCAGCTAAAGCCCTTATCTTTCCTCTCTCCTTCGCCACTTTCTGTCACACCTTGTACATTAACAACATCTCGGTGAGTTCTCTATCTTATTTTCACCAACCAACTTGTTTCAGTTTCCATTCAAGTTATTCAATTAAGGGTCATAAATTTCATATGGGTCTATTTAGGGTTTTTGGGGAAACTTTATTCAACTGATTTGATATTGATTGTATACTCTTATACATGAGACCTTTCTGTTCTAAAGTTTGAAACTTTAATGGGTTTTGTTTGAATTTCCAGTGTGCATTAGCAATTCAGTTCAATTTCAGTTATGGGTTCTGTATTTGAAATTCTACACTAGTCTCAAGTTTAATTTTTTAGGGCAAATTGTACTATTCTTTGATGGGTTTTGACTGAATTTCAAGTGGGAATTGGAATTCCAGTCCCATTTCAGTTATGGTTTATTGAATTATAGGCTAGCCTCCAAGTTTACATTTTTAGGGTTGGTTGTTTTATTCTCTCGCTTATTGTTTTTTGAATTTTATCTTGTTTGTAATTACCAGAGGCCCTTTAAATGTTAGTGACTTTTCTTATGAATTGAGCAGGTAAGTGGTAAGGATGGCGACCCAAATGGTCCGTGAGTGGACTGGAATTCAGCAATTCCCTGCTGCAACTCAGAACACATTACTGGAATTGTTGGGAAAATTGAAACAAGAGGTATTATCTATTTTAATATCTGAGCTGTTTTATGTTTCCATGAGATGTTTATGTCGAAGTATCGAGTATCAAATATGCTTTCCTGAAACTTATATATTATCTTTTTGTGGGCTGTAGAATGTGGCTACATTGACCATCCTTGTTATGGGAAAAAGGGGTGTTGGCAAATCTTCAACTGTGAACTCGGTCATTGGTGAAAGAGTAGTAGGTGTTAGTGCTTTTCAGGTATGTTTCTTCTTACTTGCTTTACAGTCATGAAACGAGAATGTTACCATGTTTCTGAAATACTGTCCATAAGGGAGATCCATTGATACATGAATATGATTCTTCTATCATTGATTTTTGAACTAAGTAAATAAAACTCTTCGTTGTAAATGATAGGTTATAGTTACACAGATATTATTGTTTGGCTGGTCCCTAAGAGGACTTCTCGACATCACTGTCGAGGGAAGAAACCTATGAA
The DNA here is from genome assembly GCA_038025085.1 of Tetragonia tetragonoides. Lineage (NCBI taxonomy): Eukaryota > Viridiplantae > Streptophyta > Magnoliopsida > Caryophyllales > Aizoaceae > Tetragonia > Tetragonia tetragonoides. The sequence continues at coordinate 49,939,637 of CM076145.1, forward strand.
AACAGACTTAGAGAGAAAGAGTTTTTGCTTCACAGAAGTCCAAGTCTCTTCGACTTGTTTGGACTTGTGTGGATTTTTATTTTCTCATTCCTTGACTTTCTCATGCATCCTTTCATTCAAATGTTTTAACATCCAAAATTTTTGACTATTTTCTACTGCTTTCAAAACTCAAATTGTTTTCGCGGGTCTTTCGGAAACAACCTCTCTACTAGGCGACTAGTTAGGGGTAAGGTTGCGTACATCTGAACCTCCCCAGACCCCGCCCTCGGCGGGACATTTACTGGGTTGTTGTTGTTGTTGTTGAGAAGTCCAAGTCTCTTCGACGCAGTCGAGTATGATGTGGGGTTTCTCCTATATAGCTTTCCAATATATTTTTAAGGCGGCTACTTTGGATACATGAATGACAATTGTTTGCTCTGGAACACTAAATAATAATAAAAAGAAATTCTGCCATTGTAAAATATGTCTTTATTGCTTTGTATATATAACTGCTCATCTGTCTGAGAGGGCCTTATTATTATTATATTATCCTTGACATCACCTGTAAAGGTAGGAATTTTCAGACTTTCAAACAGGTCACGTATTTATCTAACTTTAATAAATGTCCAAGCCTCGTAGAAGAGATTTCAAGGCTTCTCTCATCATGTGCGAGACAGCATGTTGAGTTGTGAAAGCTTCAATATTAGTGTAAAAATAGACAGAAAGGAATCATCTCAGACAGTGGCATAGTGGTAGATTGATTGGTTGGTGGGTTGCTTTACTGATAAATCTGAAATGTACAACATTATCTCCGTTTGATCAACATCATCGATATGTAGAAGATGATTTTTTTCCCACATTTAAAGCGGAGGGGGGGGGGTTTCTATGTGATGTTGCTCTTTCTTCTTCCAGGATAAAGCAATATTTGTTGTTTTCTAAATGTGATGCTTCTATTTGTGTTTCAAATGTCAGTCTGAAGGATCAAGGCCCGTGATGGTTTCTCGTTCAAGAGCAGGGTTTACACTAAACATCATCGACACACCAGGACTTGTTGAAGGAGGATATGTCAATGACCAGGCTCTGGAGATCATTAAAAGGTTGGTAGTGGCCGAGATTGTGTTAGTTTGAACTGGAGTGTCCAACGGTGTTTATGATTCACTAAGACTGGATATATGTCTAACCAAAGGGAAAGCTTGTTCATAGAGTTTCTTTGTATAGAGTAATATATTCTCAATTTTGCTCTTTGATTTTCTTAAAAATCCTCTATGATTGGTGGTTTGTCTTTTGTGCTGCTTCACACTCCATACCACTCCCTACCCTTTCACTCGAGAAGTGAATAGAGAAAAAGACACTCTTTCTTTACTGATTATGTGTGTTCGTACGCGTGACGATGTGTATATGTAGGCGTGTGTGTAGGAGAGGAGGGTTTCCAATTGTAAAAATATGGTATCCCACTATCCCTTGAATAGCATCCTATATCATGAAGCCATTCTCCAGGAATGGTGTAGCCATTGTGGACGCTTCTCTTCTTGTTCAGTTATTTGTACTTGTATTGCTGGTGTTGTAATTCAGGGTTATGTTTCTTTATTTCTCACTTGAGCTTTGCGGTGCATAAGCATTTGCTCTTTTTTTTATAAAATTTGATAAATCTTTCCTGTCTTTTTTGTGTAGTTTTTGTTTTTTTTCTTCTTCTAGGGTGGGGCTGGTTGATTGGATGTGAGAATTGAGACGTAGTGTCAGGATGATATTTGCTATCAGCAAACCCTGTATTTTTGTTGCGAATATCAGTTATCTAATTGCTGCTTTATTGTTGTTGTGATTTTTTATTGGTTGCTTTTATTCTTGTGAAATTTCCTTTTATTATCTCTGCCACTCCATTGTGGTAAATTATCCTTTTAATGTCTATGATGCTCAATGGAAATCTTTTTTTGTTTGAGCAGATTTCTTTTGAATACGACGATCGATGTTTTGCTGTATGTGGATCGCCTGGATGCATACAGAGTGGATAACTTAGACAAGCAGATTATCAAAGCTATAACAGATAGTTTTGGCAAAGGAATATGGAACCGAGCTGCTGTTGTCCTTACTCATGCTCAGCTCTCACCCCCTGATGCTTTGAGCTATGAAGAGTTCTTTGCTAAAAGATCTGAGGCTCTTCTAAAAGTTGTTCGCATGGGTGCCCGCATAAAGAAGCAGGATTCCCTTGTATGATATCTCTTTCTTGTCCCTATCTGTTTCTTGGAATTCATGCCTTTTCAGTCAATGCTGCTATGTAATGGTCTTTGTTTCTGTCATATCTTTGCTTGTTTTCCTTGTGAGTAGAAGCTAATGAGGTTTAACTCCTTTGCGCTCTCTGTTGAACATACCATGATTTTGAGTAGGCCTCATATAGTACAACATTTATTTTCATCTCCTTGGTTGAGTACGATTTAGATTTTTAAACTGTGAAACTCTTAGTAGAGGACTCCGGTGTTCAATTGCAGTAAAATGGAATATCAATGTTTTTGTTTTTCATGTCATTGAGGACAGTCTCCTCGTTACTTTTTTTGTACTAGTTGTCTAGTTGTCCTACATAAACAATGAAGATTTTTGCCAAAATGTCAGTTTCTATTTGTCTATCTGGGCCCTGGGGTTTACTATATAACAGAAAATTCTGTCTGTGAGAATTAATTTTCACATATTTCACTTGAAAGGTTTGTGCATTGTGCTTAAGCTGCCTCATCCTGATATTTTCACGACGAATTTTTTCTTAGGCATCCTCCATGCCTGTGGTTTTGGTTGAGAACAGTGGGAGATGCAACAAAAATGAAAGTGATGAAAAGGTTAGTATGTACATATTCTTCTTTACTATTTGCTTTCAGCTTTATGTGGCGGTAGTCTTTCAAGTCTGGATATCCTCATTGAGATAGTTGCTGTGCCATCATAGGTTCTCCCAAATGGAACTGCATGGATTCCAAATCTGGTGAAGACTATCATAGATGTTGTGTCAAACGGAAGCCAGGGTATCCTTGTTGACAAGAAATTAATCGAGGGGCCGAATCCAAATGATCAAGGGAAGATATGGATGCCTGTTATTCTGGCAGTTCAAGTAAGAATCTATTCCTAAAGTTTTTTTTAAAAAAAAATTCAATATTTTCTTTGGAGCTCTGAGATCTATTCCAGCTGTCTCTAGTTTCAGTTTCCTAGGTCCCTGGAGTTCTTTTGTCCATTAACTTTAGTGCCCATCAGATTTATCGAACACAACCTCGATACGATACCCACATTAGGTTTAGTCAACATGATTTTTAGCCTTCTAATGATCTTGCAGGCTTGCAGCAGTTTTTTCTAATTGAGAAGTGTTATTTGGTGAATTAATTGAAAAGTTAAACTTCCTTTCCACTTTTGGCACTGCAGTATTTTGTGGTGAAACTAATTCAAGGAGCCATCAGAGATGATATGCGCAAGGAAAGTAGACCTTCATGGGAACTTCGAGAGACTGGCTCGGGCCGCAAGCTCTGATGAACTCCATTATGTTTGTTTCTGTCGCCCCCCTGATCGTAACTCATTACATTTCTGATCACCGTTTTCAAGTATTTCAGTTAGGGTAGTGGTAAAGCTCCGGCAAATTTAAACAACTTTCGAGTTCGGAGGAGAGCTTCCTTTTTTTGGGTTGGGGGGGGGGGGGGGTTAATTTTTCTAATAGGCAGTGACCGAAATATATGGCCTTATTAAGTTTTCCTGGTTGATTTTCATTTTACAACTACTACTACTGTATGTAATGCAAACAGTATGCCTGAATTTTCATTCTATTTTAGAGAGCTGGTCTTGTAGATGAATCTTGTCTATCTACTTCTGTGCCTATTTCTGACATCCAGCGCTGCCTGTAAGTCACAGCCATTGTGCCACATACAGCCCTGTTTGCATTCAGCTTTGAAATTTGTCATTTCCCCTTATTTCCATTCTCTTTTCGAGTATTTTGCACAATGGCTAGTGTTGCTTCTGTCTCTCAATAGTATAGATCTCTTGACAATATCGACGAAGAATTTTGTTACTCTTGTAAAAATTCGCGGTATGTTGTGAAAGTTGTGTTTGGGAGATCATACAAGGTGGAACTGGATATGTAATATGTATGGTGTAAAGTAAATGATGTGTTGACATACATGATACATCTATGATCTGAATATGAGAAGCTGGGGCTAAATTGTGACCTCTGTCACTCTGTGTCTTTGTGTGCTATCCTTTTTGTAGCATTGAGACAGATTGGAGTTGAGACAATGAAACCACAAATTTGTGGAGCCAAATCAATATTCCGTACAATCTAACAGGAATCTGAAACTACCTGATTGATACGCAGCTCAACATAACCAATCATATTAGCCTCACAACCAGGTCCCACACGAATAATGTATCATGTTTGTGTTTCGTGGCGATTTCGTTCTTCTTGGTTTAAGGCTATCCATTTCTATCTACTCAAGAAAATGTATTTCTACTTTGCATGTTAATCATTGATCCCGAAAGTTTTATGAAACATTATATAGGGAAAAATGCGTCAGCATTTGTGTTTCTCTCAGTAATTTTTCATTATGTTAGACTTCGACGGTTGTAAAAATCTAGATGAATTTCTACTACTTTCGTTCTCAGGTTTGTGAAAAAGGTCATAATTTACGAGTTTTCACCCGAATTCTATTAACTTCATCGTCTATTTAGTTAACTAAGGTCATACCGTCAACTTAATAGTGATAATGCTGATAAACCATCCTTTATGAATCTTTTTTTTTAATCAAATCCTAATGAATCTATGTTCATGTTCGTTCTATGGAGATGACAAATTCAAATTGAATGGGCTTTGTCATGTTTAGTACTATTCTATTTGATTCAGTTCCATCTGTTAAAAGTCCCCCCCGATAAAAATCGTAAAAAAGCCGTCCCATAAATAATCGTTCATAATCAAGATGGGTTGATATAGTGGTTCAGCATTTTATCCCTTAAACAAGTGGTTGAGGGTTCAAATCCCAACTCTTGCAAATGGAAAAAAATCCCTTGGCCAGCACCGTACCGCTTAGTACGCTGACAGTTGGGGCGAGAGGATTAGTCACTGTGGTCGACGGTGGATACCCTTAACAAGACCCAATAAATAAATAAATAATCGTCCAAAAAACCCATTTCCCACAAACGGGCCCACGTGTCTATTCCTGTAACGCTTTCGTGTCCTAACACCCTTCTCTTTCTCATATCTCTCTCTCTCTCTCCTCTTTCTCTCTCTCATTGTGTATGTCTCTGTCTCTGTTCATATCACCCAATATAAAGCGAGCGCCCAGGAGCACGAGTAATGCCTGAAAAAACAGGCAAGAGAGAGAGAGAGAGAGAGAGAGAGAGAGAGAGAGATCAGAAATTTCTTCACAAGACACACTCTCAAAAGTGAGCTCTCATTTAATACCCCAAATTGAAGAAACAAACCAACAAAGAAAAAAAAAGAGAGATTCTTGGTTGGTTTTTAATTTTAATTTTGTGGGGTTTGTTTTAAATTTCATTTTCATTAATTTTTTTTTTTTTTGAGAAAAAAGTGAATTTTTTGATCCAATGGAAGGAAAGAAAAAGGGGGGAAGTGCACAAGCACAACAAGCAATAATGGACGGTTCAGATATAATGGAGTTAGTTGAGAATAAGGAGGTTTTTAGTAACTATGTAGATCACAAGTTCAAAGAGCTTGACTGTGATAATGATGGCAAGTTGTCTGTGAAAGAACTACAACCTGCTGTTGCTGATATTGGCGTTGCTCTTGGCCTTCCTCTTCAAGGTTCTTCCCCTGAATCTGATCATATTTACTCTGAGGTATGTATGTTTTTTTTCTCTCTCTCCTTTCTCGTTTTTCGATACCTATATAAGTTTAATTAATGGAAATCATGCGTATGTTTTTTGGTTCATTGTGTGTTATTGATTGTTGTTATTAGAGATTATACCTTTTTTTTATGACATGGGTATCGAAGCTTTGCTTGACTAATCCTGTACGCCTTGAAGTTAACGACCAGGAAAACCTCCCGTGGCCTCAGGGAGACTCGAACTTTTCAGCTAGCTATAGCTTATTATTGGGGCTTATACATAGGTAAGATTGTAGGAATGTTTGGTTTTGGATGAAAATTATTGCCAAGGTCATATTTTGGGGGGATGGTGATTCATGTTAGGAGGTAAGTGATGATGGACTTACTTACTTACCCCTATAAAAAGGTGCTGTCTTTAGTGAGTAAGGAAGAGAATTATGGTGATATTCATGTATTTGGTTGACTTTTAACTGTCGGAAGGAAGGGATGAGCAAAGCAGGATAAAATTGGTCAATTATTTAAGCCATAGCTTGGGTGGATTGATGGTTACTTAATTAATATTTAATGGCATGAGGACAGGGATGCTACCGGCCCTAATGTCCTATTCTCTTTGGGAGTCACTTTCAGATCATTGAGACAGTTTTATTTTTATAATCTGGTTTATGGTGAATAGTTCAATGCCAAATTTTGTGTACACATATGGGAATAATCTAACATACTTTTATCTTAGATTTACCTGCCTTTCTTTGCTGCTTGTTAGCAAATTGGTTTTGGGTTTCATGCTTTAATCTTTAGTTCTTAAATGATTTGCAAATTCAAAAGTTTATCTTTGCTATTTCTGCAAAGCTTGATACAGTTGACTGTATTTTGCCCTTTCGATCGATTAGTAGGTTGCTCTAGAAACCTTTCACTGCCTTTATATGTAGCTCTATCTACAAGCTATGAACTTTAGGAAATCTGTTTCTAAATTCTAGCAGAAGAAGTATCCAGTGATGTAGATGCTATAAGGAATCTCCCCCTTTGTCGATGCAAATCTTGAAGATTAGGCAATAAAATAACCGAGTTTAGCGCGAACCAGCCTACCAAACATTTATGCTTACTGACTTAATATTGTCTGTGTTCTATATAATCATCCCCATGTCCCCCCAATATTTAAAAAGGTTTGGGAATTAAAGGTGGAACGTTTTTTGTGCATCACCAAGGCAAAAAGGCAATATCTTCTTTTAGTTTTTACTATACCCACCTGCCCACCTCACTATTAGATCATCAGGTTTCCCAAGGTATAGGGGATTATGGTGTTGGGGAGAAAAAGGGTGGATGGCTCTAGCAAGTTGTAGAGAAATCCATAAAAATTGCAGCACCTAAGGAACTACCCAGTAAGTGAAGAAATAAGTGGTCCTATACACTTATTCCTTATTAGCAGTCGTTTAGCTTATGTAATGATTTTGACATCAAATTAACAAAACAGGTACCTTTCAAAACTTTCTTTGCTTTGGCCGAAAGTGTTGTTGAAAAGTGGGGACCTTCAAGAGAGTTGTAAGTCAATAATATATCTTGTTGAAGAGGTAAGCTAACCCCTTTTGGATCACAATTTTTTTGAGAAGCTCAAATTACTTAAAGAGTTTAGACAATGAATATGGACCACAGTAATCAATATGTTTTTGGATTAAGTGGAAATAAAGCATGTGGAGTATGCCAATTGAATAGTTTGGCCGGTTTCAAGATGTTGATTTTCGCCCAATCAGGATTTGTAAACCGTGTAGTGTTGCAATAAAGTGCCGGGTTAGAGAGGGACTTAGTAAATGTTTTACTTGATAAAAGTCCCCATCTTAGAGGGGTTTTGAGGTGATTTATTTTTAAGGTCATTGACAGCAATTCTCAGTCTACATCTAAGAGATCTATAAAACCTGAGAAAATAACCATGTATTGTAATATTGTATGGTTTTTTCTGTTGTCCCTGCTCCTTTAGATGAGTGGAGCTAGTAATGATTAGAGGGGCTTGCTTTAAAGCATACAAATAAAGTGCTAACATATATATACTGATTTGGAACTCACTTACTCTGATTTCTATTCATAGGTTCTGAATGAATTCACTCATGGTAAAGAGGAGAAAGTGAGCAAGACTGAGTTTAAAGAAGTTCTCTCTGACATCCTTCTAGGTATGGCTGCGGGGCTAAAACGGGACCCTATTGTCATTCTCCGCATTGATGGTGAAGACCTTCAAGAATATATAAATGGCCAAAGTTATGAGACAGAAATTGTGTCGATCTTCTCTGAACTTGAATCACCTGATGGAACTCTCTATGATCACATTGTCAAGGCTCTGCAGAAACTAGGTGTTGATCAGGGAGTGCCCCCTATGTCAGATCCCTGGGTAACTTCCCTACGACCTCTTCTTAATTAGCTCTTCTATTATCTCTCTGCCTTTTGTAAAAGTGATCACTTATGGGAATATTTTCACTTTGATCAACTTATGAGTGTAATTTTGTAGGTTATGAGCAATATTGTGGAACCGGCTCTTGATTCCTGTGCAATTCGTAAAAGTGACAACCAAGCAGTCTCTCAAGATGCTTTCTTGGTAGAATTCAGGAAAGTACTTGAAAATATCGTTGAGCGTCTTAAAGAACAGCCCGTGATTGTTGCACATACTGAGAATACCTATGATGGTAGTGCAATCAAGAGTCTTTTGTCTAACAAGTTTGAAACAGACAAGGTATTTCTCATCTGTCATAATGTATTTCATAATTGGCTTCATTAACGTACTTGCAGCCAGAAACTTAAGAAGCACATCATGTTTTGTGACATTAGGTGCTGAATGCTGCGTTGGTACCCGTACCAAGAGATAAGCATGGGAGAATATCAAAAGAATATCTACGAGTGGTGTTGGATTCACTTGCCCCATCTGCCGGTTTGCCTCCATATGGTGCTGTGTGTGAGGTATTTAAATTGTTGATATTATGCCTGTTTAACTTACTAATTTGGTAACTCTAATACTCTTAGCTTAAAATCTTTGTAAAATTGTCTTATCTTCTTGGCATTTTGTTGCAATTTGTACACAATAGTTCTTCTCTGACACAAGTTATTTGCTCGGCAGATGGACAAGGTTATAAATGAAGTGTTCAAAATGGTGGATGCCGATGATGGGAAGCTCGTAAAAGAAGAAGAATTCAAGAAGCTGTTGTTGGAGATCTTAGGGAGTATCATGTTGCAATTAGAGGGTACCTCTGTGTCTATTTCTACTAACTCAGTCGTGCACGAACCCCTTGCAGATCCTTCTTCATTTTTACAGGCATCAACCTCAACATCCTCATAGCCTGTGTGACTGATAGACATCCTCATAGCCTGTGTGACTGATAGTCTGATACTGCATGTAACGGCATTTGAACAATAAAGGAAAGCCTCTATGCTAATCGCTTAACTATGTATGGAAATCATCTTGACAAATGATGATGGTAATTTTGTCTTCTGCAGTTTAGTTGTCTATAATTGTGGTAAGATATTGTGCTTTATGAGAGTGCCTCAGATTTTCAATACAAATTTACGTCAAAAAAGGGTTACTTTTCTTGTGTTATAATGGCATTGTGAGTTCATACCTATGCCATGTGAAGTCTGTTTCTGTGTATGTAAATCTTGTAACTCTCAGATCATTCCAAATGAATCTAGTTCTGTTTTGTACAAGATTATTTGTCTATTCAATAATTTGAAAATATGTTTACAGTCTTGGATCCTTGGTATGGTTTTTCCTCTATTATTTGTTGTTTCCGTGATTACTTCTTTTTGCTCTTCTTTTTGGTATTCCAAAGGTTGCTTGTATGAATTAAAACGTATAAAAAAACACAAACATACAATCTAAATTCCGCTCTCGGGGGGAATTCCTCGAGGTGGTAATTTCTATGAAAATTTCCACTTTGGTGCCCTGACGTATTGCATAATCATTTTTTAGTGACCTGTGTTTTTCATATTTCCAGTTTGGTTACGTGAGCTAACTAGATTTGTTTCACTTAGCAACATTCTGTCCCCTCCGTTAATTTTTCCGTTAAAAAGGGGGACAAGTGAGGCCTTTTATTTTTTTTAGGGGCAGATTGGTCTTTTTGGTTTTCCATGCCATCTTTTTCCTCTCTCTCCTCTCATTCCCCATCCCCACCACCACCGGCCACCACCATATTTTCTCTTTCATCCACCACCGCCAACCTCCACCACCAGGTCCACCACGCAGCAACAATACCACGTGGAAATATTAAAAACACAGGTCACTAAAAAATGATTATACAATACGTTAGGGCACCAAAGTGAAAATTTTTCAAATTTCCATGAACAAATAATTTCATCAGATTCTACTGTTACATAAAATATTCACACAATTGTACATATATTATCATTTGCTTCCAAACAAAACAAGTTCCACTGTCCAGTGTCCAGACTCATTACAACAGTTTTTTTACTGCTTGTTCACCCTAGGTTTGAAATGCTCTTGGGGAATAATTAAAGTATAAAGATAAAACACAGCACAAGCAATTGCAGGCCCAACCCAAAACACCCAATGCCCAGCCCAAAGATGACCTCCTCTTATGATAGCAGGCCCAATACATCTTGCTGGATTAATACCAGCCCCTGAGTATCCTCTCTTTGTAGTAATAGTAGTGGACACAAACACAATAAGCCCAACAACTATACCGATAATTGAACACACAACAACTGGGCCTAAGGCCTTTGATTGACGATGGTCAAACGCCATCGATACCGGGAATAAAAAGATAAAGGTGCAGAATATCTCAATCCAAAGGGCCTGGCTTGTCTCAATACCAACCATAGTTGGCCCATTAGGCCCAGGGGCGATCACCGTTAAAGTGCATCCTCCAAGAGAAAAGTTGCTTGAGATGGTGTCGTTTACGACGGCCGAAAGGGCCAAGGCCCCAAGGACTGCCCCTATGCATTGGGCCACAATGTACACCACGGCCCGAAAGAAGGAGATTTGGCCCACGAGGGTGGTCGAGACGGTTATTACTGGGTTGATGTGGCCACCGGAGACCGGGATTGTAGTAAGGAGGAGGATTGTGATTAGTAAGGCAACAAAGCAAGACATTACAATGTTTGGAGTCTTGGTGCTTGTCTCAAAGGAGGAGATCACAACCATATCTACCATAAATACTAGGAGCGCCGTGCCTAGTAGTTCTGCCATTGATGCTCGCCACACCTATGCATATCACAAAGTTAATATCATCAATATATAATAATTCATTAATTCTTACGAATTAGAATTGGTTGTCACATTGTATTTAACCGCAAAATTAAAATTTAGCTTGTACCTTTCACTTATATTGTACGGAGTATGAAAACAAGTACAATTTTGTTACCTTATTTATAAGTGAAAAATTATTATAGTGAATGTGAAAATTATTACAATTATTATTTTAATAGCAGAGTAACCTCCAATTTGTTGGAAATTAGACTTGAATCTAGATCATTGTTGGAAACAAGTGGGATGTGTGCCACTGCATTACCCACCACAAGCTTCAAACCAAGGGAGAACTCATTAGTAAGTAGCAAATGGATCCTAAGAGGATAAAAAATTAACCTGCAATGAGAAAAGTTCTTCAAACCCTAGCCGATGAAGAAGTGTATGAGAAAGGGGCGGAACAAAAAAAAATATTATTTATAGATGAACAACACAAAATTAAAAAGAAAAAATCGAGTAAAAGAGCATGAAAAATGATGCAAAGTGCAAAAACAACAATGTAAACGTTTATCTGAACGGAGAGAGTATTACAAAGTGCTCAAAGCCTTTCGTATGGGAGTGGCCGAAATCGGAAGAATTCTAGCTATTTCTGCTCCATCCAGCTGATTTTGATTTTCGAAATCTCTAAACACTAAAATACCTTCACCCATAACTATTAAAATCAGAGCTACAAAAAAAAAAAAAAAAAACGTTGTAGCTTTACAATTCTTCAATACACCAATACACAATATGTCTATATATATATAGGGGCATTGTTATATCCTTATATGTCCCACTTTCTTAAGGTTTACATAATTATAACGTTACTCGTGGATCAATATGGAATTCATAAGCTTATACTTCATTTGATAACCACAAATCTTATTGTAATAATTGGTATGCTTTTCATTCACTTAATTAATGCGCAACTGTTTAATTTTAATTTTCCCAGCTACTTCCAGCGGGTGGGGTATGTATATGGATGATTCTTATTGCTTCAAATACTCAAGCCATCAACGTACAAATTAAAGCATAACGCATTAAGTACGTATATGTATGTATTACATGACGTATCAAGCTAAAATACCTCACTGTCTCTGGCTACCGTTTATCGTTGGGTTTCTGTTTTGAGTTTTGTACATAAGGTCTCTTCTCCCCAGCTTATTTCTGTTTATTTTTGTTTATTTCAGCAAACTTCAACAAACTTCAACAAAGTTAAATAAAGTTAAATAAAGTTCAACAAAGTTAAACAAACCAATATACAAACTATCAACAAGATTCAACAAAAATAAACAAAGTTCAACAAAGTTAAATAAAGTTAAATAAAGTTCAACAAAGTTCGACGAAGTTCAGCAAAGTTCAACAAAAATAAATTTTCAGTAATAAATATAAACGTTTTTCAGTTTGGGAGAACAGACCCATAGCCATGTAGCTACAAAATATGTTTGTGGTATCCTTGTTAGGCCTGGCAATTTTAATTTAAACAAATTCATGATACCCGCTCTACCTGTCTTTAACAAATGGGTGAAAATTCGATTAAACTGGTAATTTGGTGGGTGATGTGTGGATCGGGTATGGTTTATGCACCCTTTTCCAAGTGTCACGTTATGGAGAGATTTTTATATGGTTCAGAACTAATATTACTACCTCTGACAAAATAAATAAAGTCAACTCGAATTCGTCCCCTCAAAAAAGTGGTAATTATGAGAAACGGAAGTATGATCCGAAACTGTTTAATAATATGTGGACTGAAATGGAATATTACGCCATCCAAGATTGCGCACATAAAACTGAAGTAGTTGTGTTGTGTCACATTATGTTTACTCTCATAAATCTACTCTAAACTGATATGTCTATTACGATTGACGCCACACAATAATATGGAAAGCTGAAACATGTGGTAGAATAGAATGCATGTCGCATATATTCTCTCCCTAGCCCTTACCCACAAGGCCACAAAAGAAAATGGGGCCTTGACATTTGACAAGGGCCCGGAAAAGCAAAGCAAGTCACAAAAATTCGTCTTGAAGAAATTTGTTGCGACCGACAAAGATTTATCATCGATTATAATTATTATCTCTCCGTGCTGACTTGTAGGTATTTCAAAGGCTGGAATATTTAGCCAAAAAATTTAAGGCTATTCTATGTCCAAGGCGAAATGCGAAAGTAAAGATTAAGATTATATTTAACGCTGATGATGTTTGTTAACTGTTAAGCGTTTCCATCAAAATTTCAATAGCCATTTGCGTCCCAAAACCAAATAACGCCAACTTTTGGTTCCTTTTTTCTCTGAATGATTAAAGAAAACGACATCTCAATACCTATGTCACACTGTTCCACGTACCTACGGAAATTAATTCATTGAAATTGGAACATATATGATCGATCTTCTATTACTTATACTTCTGATCTAGTTAACTTATTAAAATAAAATGCAATAAGAATCTATGTATTTCAGGCTTCTTGGCGTTGACATCATGAGGGTCTTTTGGGGAGTTAGATTGTTCAAATCCACTTACTTTATCAACAATGTAAATATTTGTGTGGAATAAGAAAAATGGAACAATAAACATTTATTTGAGACGGAAAGAGTTTCTAGAATCGAAAAACCTTTTAATATGATCGCATACACAATCCTGTTACAAAGTTACAAGTTACTCATTTTACACGTTACAGTCCTACGGGGAGGAATTGCTTACTGTTCTCCCTTTAAAATAACTACTCAAATTTGACAATATCAAAGTGAGGATTTTGGTGGAGAATCCTTATCCCACCCAGCAGTTGCAGGGGAATTAGCAAATGCAAGAAACTCAGGATCAGATTCCAATAAGCTCATCTCTTGTTCATCTAGTATCAACCATGCTTCTATTCCATAACTAGGAGTATGTATCAAGGGAACAAAGTTTTTAAACCAGCAACTAACATTGCCACCAGTGAAACCAGCCCAAATAGGCATCCATAATCCAAAATCCACATCAAGTCCACTCCAACTCGTAAAAACATACGTCACAATATCGCTACTATGATGCTTTAGTTTTTCTACATTGTGCCCGTGTATACGTGCAGCTTCTTCCCCTCCATTCCCTTGAAATTTGCTAGTGCATTTTACATCCTTAGTTTCAGATATGAGTTTTCGTATCATTGCCACCAAATTAGGGATGTCTGGTATGCACCCATCTTTGAGATCGCAATAACTAATGGCATGCGTTGTAAACTTACCGAATGCTGTTGGCGATACTGGTGGACGGATATGAGGCCGCATGTTTACGGAATGGATGAGGGCCGAGAGATTTCTCCTTTGTTGTTGTTGGTCATCCATGTTTCTTCTCTCTATAATGACAAAACTTTGCTAATTATTGTTCAAGACTAAATAAATATAAATTTCAAACAGGAGTAGACATGCCCAGTGCATAATTTTCATATTGGGATTTTGAGCCAAAAGTTTCACCTCAAACTTTTCAATTATATTATTAATTACGGAAAAACTTTTTTTTTCCACAGATTATAGCTATTTAATTTTAATTTTAATTAAAAAAAATACGCTAAAAAATATCAAAAAATTAGAAATCACTTCAAACAATTTGGGAAAAATTACGAGATCTCACTATAATAGTAGATAGGGCTTGGGGGTAAGTTTGGTGGCAAAGAGTGGTCGGGAGCCATGCTCTACACTCAAAAACCATGGATTAGCCTCCGATGTCCAGTAAGAGGCACTTCCAAACCTAACCAAGGACCCGATAACCTACCCCGTGGGCCTCCCATGTCCCCTAGGAGTGTTCAGTGTGATGTGGTGCGAAAATATCCACCTTCATTCCGACACCTCCCGGAAGCTCAAAAAACGTGGATTGTTGCCTTCGTTTTCGGCTTCCCGAGGCTCGGATTTTATTTTTGCCCAAACTTCTCTGGGGGGTCCATCATGACCCTAGAGGACCCTCGATGCCCTAGGAGAGTCATCCGGATCCCCGAACATCGATATTACCCATGCTTTTGGTGTTCCGACTCTTACACCAGTGTCCCGTAAAACGCCCTTCCAAACCTATCAAGGAACAAATAACCAACCCCGATGGCCTCCCATGCCCCCTAGTGGTGTTTCGTGCAATGTGGTGCGAAAATATCACCCTTCGTTTCCGGGCCTCCCGGAATCCCCAAAAACGTGGATTAGCCTTCGTTTTCGGCTTCCCGGGTTGCGGTTGTCATTTTTTTCCCAAAATTCTCCGAGGGGTCTATCATGACCACAGAGGACTCTTGGTGCTCCGGGAGGGTCATCCAGATCTCCGAACTTCGATATAACCCATGTCTTTGGTATTCAACTCTTACATCAGTGTCCCGTAAAATGCCTTTCTAAGCCTATCAGGGACCTGATAAGCAACCCTGAGGGCCTATCATCTCCCCTAGGGGTGTTCTGTGCGATATGGTGCGAAAATATCCACCTTTGTTCCGGTGCCTCCTGGAAGCCCAAAAAAAGTGGATTAAACCTTTGTTTTCGGCTTCCAGGAGCCCGCGTGTCATTTTTTCTTAAATTTATTTGGGAGCTCTATCAGAACTCTAGAGAACCCTCGATGCCCGAGGAGAGTCATTCAGATCCCCGAATTTCGATATCACCCATGCCTTTGGTAGTCCGACTCTTACATCAGTGTACCGTAAAACGTAATTTCAAGCCTATCAAGGACCGGATCAGCAATCCCAAGAACTTCCCATGTACCCTAAATGTATTCCAATCAATACCCCAAACCTCGAGACATTTAAGTAAAAGATTTCCTAAATTGAAGGCTTCAAATATAGTCGTAAGAGTCATAGAGTCATAGCCAAGCCAAAAAAAAACACTTATTGGAATAGCACCAATTCTTGGCCCATAATGGTTCGATTGGTCCAATTCACTATCGGTCCAACGAATTTTATTGTCCAGATCGTACCGCAAGGTCCAAAAACTCAATTTTTTGATCCACGGTCGACGCAGTTTTGTCCGACGGGGACCGGAGCAACGGACGACCCTACTTCTACACTCACGTGAATCTATTTAACATAAAAGAAACAAAAAGAAGGAAAAAATCTACTATTTTTAACAAAAAAGAATAAAATCTACTATTTTTGACAGTAGCCAAGGGATACGACATTTCAAATTGGAAATAATGAAGCTGAACACTGAGTCACTGACCTGACATAATTGGCATGTTGAATTTGGATGAATCTGCGGCCACAGCAGCGGCCATCAGATGCCTCCATATGAACCCCGACACGGCCTCGACCCGTGTCGGATACGGCATACTTTGACTCTTAGCCTTCTCCTGTAGTTCCCTTATTGATCGCGAACTAAACCCAAATGCCCTCACCGTACACCTGCTATTTTTGTTTTGATCTTCCTGGGCCTTACCCGGCCCATTAAGCGGCCGAAGTACTAACGGTGTCGTTAACGGGCCAGGCCCAACACGGCAAGGAGGGAAGAGAGAGAGACAGCCGCATCCATATCAGGAACACCCACGTGGGCCGTCTCACGCCCAGATGCAAATGCAGCCCACGTTTTAAAGAAGTGGGCCCAGGAAGTCCCATCGATACTGGCGTTATGCAGCACGTGGCTTCCTATGGCGACCCCACCACAGTCAAAAATGCTGACCTGGAAAGCGAGTGGGATCCACCCAGACGATGAGATAACCTGCTGGTCAACTACTACACAGTTTGGTAGGAAACGAGCGACCAACTCGACACGGTTGGTCGCTCGTAGGAAGTGAACGAGGGAGCTCTTGGCTCGAGCAACGACGAGGGGTACCCTCTACCCTCGTCGTTGCAATCGATGGCAGAACCATCGGTTTTGAGCCTACCAGCTAGAGGGTAGAAAAGAGAGAGTGTTTTGGAGAGAGAACTTGTTAGACCGTTAAGAAATTGGTTGGTGGTTTTGGTGTTATTAGTGTTACGTGGTGCGGGATAGAATAAGACTAGGGGGGCTCGGTACTCTAAAAGGGAGACGAGTTGATCAAGGCGGGTGAGAGGTTTGGTTTTGAGGTGAGGTGGTGTGGGTGTTGATGGTTTTATTGTTTTGGTTGATATGAAATTTACTTGTAGCTCCATTGTAATCTTGCTATATGTGAGAGAATGAGAACCAAGAATGTTTGATTTATTGAATTTGAGTTATTAGTTGCACATATATATGGGGTTAGTGGATAGGGACTAGGGAGTGATGGGTGTAAGATGGATTACGGTGTTGATTATTCAGTTCCATTACAAGAGGCAATGAAGTTGACTCTATGTTCCTCCATGGCGATAGAGGAGAATTTTGCTAATAGAGGAGAATTTTGCTATGGCTTAGTTTTAGCTAGGGTGATGTGTGTACATACATCACATACCTCACGTCACCGAGCTAGATTTTTGTACTAGAAATTTGTAAGTCATTTGTTCTGGAGAATTCATTTGATAAATCGGAGATGCGTGTAATAAACTGGAAACTACATCGTCTAGATATAAAGGCGGTTTTAATGTGAGACCTCTCATAAAAAGCATGATGTCGTGCTGAAGTCATGCTTGTATATAGAGGTAACCTCGCCTTGAGGCGGCCTCATACAAAACTTATTGTATTTGATTAGTCAATAAGATAAATTTTGTAGATATGATAGATAAGGAGGTCTAATGAGAATTGAACCATGTCCAAGTACCCTTTCATACATTGTCACGTGATACTAAAACTAACCACTGTAATTTTGTTCAGTTCAATTTGATTAGTATGATAAATTATTTTTCACTCACATATTAGTATTCATTTAAGTTCATTTCAACTCAAGATAGGTAAGTTAAGACTAATGCCTTGTTCTTTTCAACTTCTCCTTGAAGTATTCAATAAAATTCAGTTCAGTTCGTAAAATTTAGTTCAGTTCAGTAAAAAAAAGTTTTCTTCAAAAAAACTTAGTTTGCTTCAGTAAACCAAAGTACAATTTTACACTTTGTTGTCATTGATTCAGTAAAAATAAGTTAAGTTCAGAAAAAATAAGTTCAGTAAATTTCATTTTAATTTAGTATTATGCAGATAAATTCTGTAAAAAAAAAAAAGGGGAACAGAACAGAGCCTAACACATTTTATTTTTGTTTTTGTTTTTTGGAATAAGAAGAACACACTCTATGCCTAAATTATGGGCCCTATTTTAATTTAGGGTCTGTTCTCCTCAACTTCCACCTGAAGTATTCAGTAAAATTCAGTTCAGTTCAGTAAAATGAAGTTCAGTTCAGAAAAATTCAGTAGAGTTCGGTAAACCAAAGAACAAATTTACTCTTTGTAATTGTAGATTCAGTAAAAATAAGTTCAGCTCAGAAAAATTCAGTTCAGTTCAGTAAATTTCAGTTCAGTATTGTGCAGATAAGTTCAGTAAAAAGAAGGTGAAGAGAATAGGCCCTGAAAGTGTGAGTTGGTTTTTGTACGGAGGAGAAGTTGAAACCACTAAAACTAGCCAAATATGAATTGGTTTTCTCATATTGTAGGTCCTTTAAAAAAGAGGACTAATTGGATCCCAAAAGGGGGGGGGGGGGAGACCCAAAATATATCAAGAATTGGTAACTAGACCCACAAATTAAATAGTTTTGGATCGATGATGTGTGCCTCATGTGCAATAATGAGGCGGAGATAGAGGTTCACTTGTTTTTCCTTTGCCCTCTTGCAAGAGTTGTATGGCTACACACCACTGGCATGAAGACGGAGAGATATCAACATTGGGACTTGTTTTCTTGGCTGCAGGAGATCTTTTCCCCATCCTCTGGGTTATGCTCATCTTTGGGGAGAGAAGAGGGCGAGAAACTGGCAAGAAAATGGGCAATTGTTATGGATTCCATCTGGTGGTGCCGCAACCAAGCGCTCCACAATGATTCAACTCCTGATGCTACGGAGCTGTTAGAGAAAATTGGGAGACGCTGGATTGAAACTTCCCAAGCTTTTGAGGAGGAACTGCTCAATACGCTGAACAAAACAACCAGTTTCACCCATGAAGACATGCATTATGAGCACATGTGTTTTTGTTGATGCTGCTGTGAGACAGGGGAAAGCCATCCTGGCTTGAGTGAGACAGAATGAGGTCGGCACTACTGTAAGTGCTGGTGCTGCTTGTTGCGAGACCTCAGACCCCTATATAGACGAGACTTTTGCTGTCCTTGCTGCAGCCAAGAGAATCAAGGAAAACAATATTGCACAAGCGTCGATCTTAAGTGATGCAAAAGTGGTAATTGATGATTTGAAGCGAGGAAAGCCATACCCATGGAGAGTCCGTTGCATGATGGAAGAAATCTCTGTATTAACTTCTAGTTTTTCTGTGCATGTAAACTTTATTTCGAGAGATAAAAACACTCTAGCTCACTCATTTGCTGCTTGGGCGGCCTCCTCTGATTTTGTGGGTACCTTGAACCCCGAGGAGTTCCGTCCCGAATGTGGCTTTTAGGTTGTATGTTTATTTTTTGGGCTCTTTAATACAACCACACAACCGTTGGCCTAGCAAAAAAAAAATAGTTTT
This sequence comes from Tetragonia tetragonoides, assembly GCA_038025085.1. Lineage (NCBI taxonomy): Eukaryota > Viridiplantae > Streptophyta > Magnoliopsida > Caryophyllales > Aizoaceae > Tetragonia > Tetragonia tetragonoides. The sequence continues at coordinate 49,959,109 of CM076145.1, forward strand.
GGATCAATATGGATCTAACCAAAATATATTCCATTCTCATCATGATTCACCAAAGAAATAAATGGAAAAATCTTTGAATTCTTAAGTATGGTAGTTAAATACCAGCTCAACAGCTGCAGATAGTGTTTCGGGAAGTGGGGCGGACCCAGCTACGGGCTACATACAGCAATAAAAAAAAAGAGGGATGCTATGTGCATCCTTAATCTGAGGCTGCAATTTGCACCCCCCAATTAAAAATGGACAAGTAAGCAATTGCAAGTGAAAATGATTTTCTTTTTCTGATTTTTTCTCTAACAGTTGCTTATTTATCCATTTTTAATTGGGGGTGCAAATTGCAGCCTCAGAGTGAAGCTGCACATAGCATCCCTCATAAAAAAAAATGGTGTCAAAATTCAGCTAAGTTCAGTTCAGTTCAATTCAGTTCAATTTATGTGTAATTTTATCATTCATATAACTTTTTATTCTGAAATAATTTCATGATGATAATTATGTCATCGGAAAGATCTCAAAACATACTTTCAAATGAGTCCAAAATTCACTATTGGACGAATTTTAAAAGGTTAATGTTCAAGTGTAAAAAATCATATCAGTTCAATTCAGTTCAATTCAGTTCATTTCATTTCATTTCTGTTCAGTTCAGATCAGTTTTATCCAGGTAAATCAAACGGAGCCTTAGTAATGTAAGGGTCACTTATTATGAGGCGTGATTCTTATTTTACTAAAAAGTGACCCTCGCCTTATCAAAAATTAAGTAATATAGTTTTAAACAAGTTTTTGTGAAAAGTTAAAGGGTAAATTTTAGAAAAGAATCAAAAGTGATGCCCCGCGAGTGGAGACTACTACCTCAATATTGATATTGAATAAGACATCTGCTCAGTCTCCAGGGTCGTTTCTAAGGGTAGGCCCTAGGGGCGACCGCCTAGGGCCCAACCTTAGAAGGCGCCCAAAGGTTAAAAAAAATCACAGAAATTACGTATATATTTTATAAGCTGCACCAAAAAGACATGAATGTAATCTTGGTTTTCTGGTTTGTAGTTTATGTGGCACAAGTAGGAGTTAGTTTTCTTTTACCTGGGTTCGAATCTTGTGGGCCTCAATTTGCTTGTTGTAATTTTATTTTTACCCATCCCTAATTAATTCTAGCTTGTTTTTGGCTAATTTTTGCAAACGGATGCATGCACTTGCACATACCCTTGACTTGAGTTTCAAATCTATTGGGCCTCACTTTAATACTTCTTTTAAAAATAATATTCATTCCAAATTCTAGTTTCTCTACGTAGGATGCAAGCAAGTCAAGCACTTACCAAGTTTGCAACTTAGGGCTGCATCCGACTAAAATGTTGTCACTTGCTCTTTTTATTTCAAAGTTTATAATTACCCTTTAATTTGGAACAAATTATATATGTTGAAAAATCTCGTTAGATTCATTAATAGTGCTTCATAAAAATTATCTTTAAAAATTTATTCGTACATTGTAATTATTTACAATCAAAGTAATGTATTGGACTTGAAAACATTTTATTGGTTAACCGTATGTGTTCATAAAAAAAAATTTTAATTACAAATTGGGACGAACATATAAGTCACTACCTTTTTCTTGGCTTTTACTTCAAATATTTTTATTTCATTCTCTTTGAAATTCAAGGAAGCCCTCTCTTTTTGAAGGATATAGGGCTATTTTTGACATGTACTACCTTAGCTTTTTAAAAAAATTCTTTTAGACTGCAAGTTGGGTTGAACATCATCAACTGCCATTGTTTTTGCATTTCTCACATTTTTTGTGCAGTAAAATTGATTATTCGTTATTTAGGGCCCTTATTTTTATTTCGCCCTAGGACCTCTAAAACATTAGGAACGGGCCTGTCAGTCTCTATGTGATTATCCCTTCATGCTTGACTGGAGATCTTTTCCTTGCTTGCTCCATCCCCTTCGGTCAAGCAACTCTAAGTAATAGGAGGAACTTTATATTATGATCAGTGGCGGATTCGGAAAATTTTGAACATGAGTACAAAATTTTTAAAAAGGTTGCAAAAATTTAAATATGAGTGCAATAAGGGGAAAAATCGAAGGACTTGTAAAAAAAAATAGGGACAATTATGCAATTATATGGAATTTTCTCAAAAAGCATGGTTACAATGGACCCCATATCTCCCATGCTAGGTCTGCCCCTGATTATGGTGTCATATGCTAGCTTTCATATAATAAAAATCTATTTATAATCAAGGTGATCTAATTAGATGAACACAAAAGTTTATGTGATCGAGTTAGCTTCATACATGAGGCGTGATACATGTGAGTAAAAAAGTGTATATCATCATACTCCATACATGAAAAGTAATATCTCTCGACAACAAAATGAATAATGATAACCGATACTATACTTCATTTATGAGGCCGCCTCATAAGAAAAGTTTTTTTACGAATGAATAGATCAGACGACTAGTCAAGAATAAAACTCGATCTTGGGGTGGGGTGGCTATATATCAAAGTGAGGATATTGGTGGAGAGTCCCACCCAATAGTTGCAGCAAGGGATGCAACTGCAAGAAACCCAGGTTCCGATTCCAAAATGGTCATCTCTTGTTCATCTAATACCAACCATGCTTCTATCCCATAACTGGGAGTATGTATCAAGGGAACAAAGTTTTTGAACCAGCAACTGACTTTGCCACCGGTGAAACCAGCCCAAATAGGCATCCCTAATCCAAAATCCACATCAAGGCCACTCCAACTCGCAAAAACGTATGTTTTTGTGTTGGTGTCTTGCTTCAATTTCTTCATCTCTAGCCCGTGTTTACGTGCAGCTTCTTCTCCAAAGTCGCCTTGAAACATGTTTATGGACTTCATGTCCTTGGCTTTTGACAATGCTCGTCGTAACGTTGCAACCAAATCAGTGAGGCTTGGAATGTTTTGAGGGTGGGTGTCAAGAGTAGTCGCGATAGCGTGGTTTGTGAACTTTCCGAATGCTGTTGGTGGTAATGGTGGACGGATGTGAGCTCGCATGTCTACTGAATGGATGAGGACGGAGGGACTTCTCCTTGTAAGCTCATTATAGTTGCTCTCTTTTTCTGAATGGGGAACTGCAAAATTTTCAATTTTGTTACTCTCTGTAAATGTGTCTTTTTTGCTAGTTAAAAAGAGGGTGCAAGTAAATAGTGACCGAGACATCCCTGCTACGTCCTATAAATGTCGTTACTATATATCCCTGCTACGTCCTATTACTATATATATACTTTACTTGATCAGTATTTTTTCAGAACATGAAGTTGATCATCCACAAACCCAGAGGAGGGCAGAGCTTTACACTAAATTTTTTAACATAAAAGTACTACTAATCCTATTATCATCATGCTCCCCAAATGCAATAGAAAACAAAGACAGTAGACAAAACAAATGCACACTGATTACCTCCCGTTTCTTTTACCTTATAAAATGAGTTGAATTTGAACAAGTTTCTAATCATCTAATTTAGCAATCAAACTTAAAACATGAATAAGATAATACTCTCTACCAGACTTTTGGTCGTTTTCAAATATTCTTCTATCTATTTCCAATTATTCATGTAGAAAAACATGGCATATTTTGAACAAAAAAGGTAGCCGAGTTTTTTTTTTGGTTCAAAACTAGGTTTATCGAAATTTTTTGGGCCAAACCTAATTCTATTCGCACCGGATTGACCCATGAAGGGGTAAAGTACTCCCACTAAATAGTTTATCTATTCACAAGATTTGAATCATTGACATTGTATAATGGATGAGAGTGTCAAACCACTCACACCAACCACTTATCGATAAAAAGCCTACCCAAGTTATTCTATCATACCCAAAATGTCTTTTTCTTTTGGTTCCTATCTTTTTCAACCAAACAAAATACCAATTGTCAAACATTAATCCATTTTAATTTGCATCATACTCCATATAACTCACAAGTCTAATAAGACAAACCAAAGAACTGAGGTACTTCATAATTTCAATTGCTCCATTATTTGCCGTTGAAAATACAAAATATAGCTAATTAAAGAATAATAACTTTGCTGACCTGGTGACGACTTTGATGAATCTACGGTCCAAGCAGCACTCATCAAATGCTTCCAAATAAAACCGGACACGGCTTCAACCCGTGTCGGATACGGCACTCTCTCACTCCTAGCCTTTGACTGCAATGCCGCAATCGCATGGGCACTGAAACCAAATGCCCTCACGGCGCACCTGTCATCCTGGGCCTGGGCTGGCCCATCAATAGGCCCAATCACCTTGGGCCTCATTGACGACCCGACAGACCCACGACACGGAGGAAAAAGAGATAGAGCCGCTTTAAAATCCGGAACCACAACGTCTCCATTACGCCCGGCTGAGAAGGCGGACCACGTCTTGAAGAAGTGGGCCCGAGAGATCCCATCTAGACTCTTATGCAGCAAGTGGGACCCTATAGCGACCCCACCACAGTCAAAGATGGTGACCTGGACAGCCAGCGGGACCCACCCATTGGTGGTCAAACTTGAGTCAACGACCACGTCATTCGGTAGAAAATTAGCGACCAACTTGTCACGGTTGGTCACCTTGAGGAAGTTAGTAAGGGAGCTCTTGGCTCGAGCAACGACGAAGGGAACCCCCTCGTCGTTGCACTGGATGATCGAACCATCGGGCTTTAGCCTACCTGCTAAGGGGTAGAACAAAGAGAGTGTTTTAGAGAGAGAATCTGTAAGACGGTTAAGAAATTGGTTGGTGGATTTGGTGTTTGTGTTAGGTGGTGCTTGGTAGAATAACACTAGGGGGGTTCGGTACTCTAGAACGGAAAAGAGTTGATCAAGGCGAGAAAGAGGGTGTGATTTGAGGTGATTTGGTGTTGGGTTTGAAGGTTTTATTGTTTCTGTTGATATGAATTTTACTTCTAGCTCCATTGTGAAATAATTGTGATCTTGCTAGGAAAATAATAAGAACGAATAATGTTTTGGTTGGTTTTTGTGTTCAATTTAAAGAGGCAATGAAATTGACTCAATAATGTTCTTTGCGGCAATTAAATTATTAAAGTTGTCTTTAAATAGCTCCTTGATGGTGATAGATGATGATGAGAATTTTGATATGGTTAGTTTTAGGGTACATACATCACATACCTCACGTCATGGAGCTAGATTTTTGTACGAGAAATTTGTAGCCATTTGTTTAGAAGTTTGTAGGCATTTGGTTTGGTGTATTCATTTGATAGATTGAAGATGGATGACATAAAGTGCAAACTACATTGTCTAGATACATTAAGGCAATAAAATAATTAAGGAGTTGTGGTTGAAGGGTAGAGACTTGAATGTATTAATTGTTAATCAATGTCAAGAGTTTGAATCTATCGTTGAGCATGGAGTAATCTTAAAGATTTAGTGAGAATTGAACCAGGACCTTTGTTATGAACTCCAACCTTATGACCACTCAACTACCCCTTTCAGAAATTGTCACGTAATTTTAGATACTAAAACTAATCTCCCTAATTTCATTCAGTTCAATTCGATTTAGATATACAACATATTTTTTCTCTCACACGTTAGTATTCATTTCAGCTCGAGTTAGGTAAGTTACACAATTTATTTATTTTTTTGGATAAGAACAACACACTTTAAGTCTAAATTATAGACCTTGTTTTTATATTGAGTAAGATGTGAGTTGGATTTTGTACGAAGTAGAGGTTGAATTTTGAAAGTACTCTCAAAAGCTAGCCAAATATGAATTGGTTTTTTCATATTGTAGGTCCATAGAAAAGAGGTTTAGACCCAATATATCTAGAATTGGTAACTAGATTGACCCACAAATTTAAATAGGTTTGGATCTACATGAATCTAACTCAAATCTAGCTCATTTTCATCATGATTCACCAAATAATTAAGTGAATAAAATCTTTTGTAGGTGACTATTCAACCTGATGAATACTAAATTGTAATTTATTATTATTATTATTTATTTTATTATAAAGATAAAGAGGACTATTTTCTTGTACTACCATATCTCAGGTCTCAACCCAATATCTTTTTTTTTTTTAATTCAACAATAAGAAAGTCAACAAAACATTTTAAGAAATCAATAAAAATTCATCAAAAAATTACATAAAAAATAGCATACCCTAACTTTTTATGAAATACTAAAAATGATCTACATATTAGACCTACATGAACAATATGATTATAAATTATAATCATAATTATGATTATTTATTTTTGGAAAAATCCTATTGGTGCCCCTCTACTTTTGACTAGTCCAGTTGGTACCCAGTGGTTTTTTTAAATCCAGCTTGTGCCCCTTTGCTCTTTTTTTTTTTTCAGACCGTCTCCCACATTTGCATCTCAGTTAAGTCTTCTATTATCTAGAGGTTTCCCACATTTACAAGCTCCATCTTCATTCCCATGGCCTCTCAATTTTATCTCTCCTCTCTCTAGAACCCAAATCTAAAGCATCCCCTCATTCTCCTCTCTTAAACCCTCAGCCCCGAACGAGGCATTCTCTCTCTCTCTCTCTCTCTCTCTCTCTCTCTCTCTCTCTCTCTCTCTCTCTCTCTCTCTCCTAATTTTACCATTCAGCAAACCAGACGAGTGCTCCGTTTTGGAGGGATTGGGCTCTCCAAATCCAAAGTGACATGCATCTGCTGATTGAGCACAACTTCAATTTTGCTTCCTTGCTATCATGAAACTCCATCTTCTTGAATCTGTCATAGCATACTGAGAACCATGGCTGAGAATATGTGGGCAGAGTTACACTCACCATATTACTCTCCTGGTTAGAGGCCTCCTCATTAAATTGCTTTGTAGTTAAGAGTTCCATGGGGCTCAAATTCTTCTAGTTGTGATTATCTGAATAAGCAAAGTATTCTTTTTTTCATTGATTTTACATTTTCTACTTTTGATGTGATTTCTATTATATTCTTTGCAAAAGCTATCATCGATTCATAATGGATTGTATTTGAAATTGGGAATTAGGGATTATGTAAGTGAACAAGAAATTAGGGAAGCCTGAAATTTTGAAATGCCATTTTCTCCATGCTTTTCCTTTGCTTCCTTGATTTGGGATTGAGACTAAAGCAGAAAATTGGACAAGCCTGTTTCTCCTGATTTTTCATTGAATCAATTAGAGTGACCATAAATATTTTCTTCCAATTATGTCCTCAATTTGCAGGATGGGAAAATTAGGAGAGAGAGTGTTTTTGGGGCTAAGGGTTTAAGAGAGAAAAGAAGAGGCGGAGGGGATACTTTAGATATGGGATTTAGAGATAGGAGAGAGAAAGTTGAGAGGCCATGAACATGGAGATGGTCCAGATGGAGCTTGTAAATGTGGGAGACAATATCTAGTTAACAGAAGATTTAAATGAGATGCAAAAGTAGGAAACGGTTGGAAAAGAAAGAAGTAAAGGGGCACCAGTTGAATTTTAAAAAACTACTGGATACCAAGTGGACAAGTCAAGAGTATAGGGAGACTGATAGGATTTTCCCTTTATTTTTTGATAAGATACAATTATGATTATTTATTATTGATTATTATAATATAATTATAATTATTTATTCTCTTTCTACAAGTAATTATCTACTTTTTCCAAAGGGGGTTGCTAAACGTAAACACCCAAATTACTCAACGCAAATAACTTTATCCAAATTACCCTTCACATAACCCTATTCCCTCCCACAGTACCATCCCCTCTCCCATCTCTCCTCCTCCCTCTCTCTTTCACGACATTCTTTTAGAACACAACAACAGACCACCACCGCCATGAAATCTGATTGTTTAACTTTTTTAAATTCAATCAATTGCCTCAACCTATAGTTAATTCAACATCTTCACCTTCTCTTTTTATTTCTTGTTTTTCTGGGTGTGGTTTGTACATCATCGATCATCATCATCACTTCACCACCACGAGGCACCAACATCACAAACAACAACAATAACAGCATCTTAAAAAATTTCTTCGATCAGACAAAGAAAAAAGAACAAAAACAACTTAAACCAAATACCCAATCACCAGTTCACCATCGTCAAGACGTTAACCCCCTCAGGCCCTCCCTTGTCGATCAGTCACCACCATCCTGCCCCCACCGGCGACACCGCTCGCTCACCGCGGCGAGTTCTCTCACCGTCGTTCAGTGATTTCTTCGCCTGAATCGCTCGTCAGCCACACCGCTTGCTCAAAGATAATCGCCCATGTATGTCTAAATTTGTCCAAATTGTTGTTTTCACCAAAGGAATCATCCATATTATTGTAGTTTTGGTTTCATTACGATGATTTGAGGGGATGATAATAGGGAGTATTGAGAGGGGAGAAAAATTAAGAAGGAAGGTGCTTTACAAATGCAAAGGGTATTTTGCAGAGTATTGAGAAAAAAAGATTTACGTTAAGTAAAATGGGATTTACGTTAAGCAATTCCGTATATCCCAGCATTTTCAGATTTTTCCCCTTTTCTGGATACTCCTTCAAGAAAAAAAAAGTAGCCGGATTATTTCGCTCTCTCCCTTCCCTCTCTCTCCTAGTCTTCTGCTCCATTTCACCTTGCACCAGTAATCGGAGGTGTAGGAGAGAGAAAACGAAGCTTCACAATCTATCTATGGCGCCACCTGATGAGCTACTGTTTAAAGGCGAACCCATGGTTTCCGAAGCTGACAAAAAACCTATATCCACCATCGTCATCTTCATCGGTATCTCTCTCTCTCTCTCTCTCTCTCTCTCTCTCTCTCTCTATATATATATATATATATATATATATATATATATCTCCAAATTAGTAATTTAATTTATGTGCAATTGATTTTCGAGACTTGTGATTATTATGGTGAATTGAAATACAGCTATGCACACCGAAGCCCTACCTTTGGTCAACAGGTTTAAGCTTATCGAAGATGTTAATTCTGTGTAAGTTTCTTGATTCTCTCTCTGTTTAATTATTTGATTTGTTCGTTTGAATTTCGTATATTCTGTTGCTAGATTGTTGTATTATATCTGATGTCATTTTATTGAGTGTTTCATGCATTTGTGATCGGTAATTCTGATATAATTGTTTCAAATTAGTTTCTACCCCTTTTTTGTTTTCGCTTAATTTTGTGAGAACAACATAGAAAGATGTTTGCAGATCCTAGAATTTGATGGCGGCAATTATTAGTTTTCTTGTTTGGCAATTTTACCTGTTCTGTTTTGTGCCGGTCCGTTTCGGGTGTAGATGAAAATGAATTTGATCATTTGAGAGACGAATAGAGGAAAACATTTAAAAGGGCAAGTGTGAGACCTTCATTTCGGATGGGACTTGATAGGCGCTAGGCGAATGCTAGGGGTAAAAGTTGGTCAGTATAAATCATATGTCTGCACTATGCATATGTAGGATGTAACATTCTGAATATATGGAATTCAATTTGCTCCCTCCTTTCTCATCCTTTCTGAAGTAATTCTAATATTTTAATTAGTTAGGCAATTTAAGATCTTTTGAGAATCAGTCGGGTTTGGATATTGTGAATTTTTGTTGAACTCATGTTCTTCGCATTTGTATTTTAAATTTTGAGTTTTGTTCTTAACAACGCCATGAAAATTTGCAGTTTTCCCAAAGACGTTCCTTGGGTGAGATATCATGGTAAATACAAAGGTTTGCATATCAATATCGTGCAACCTGGAAAAGATCCAGTTTTAGGTGAGCAGTTTTTCGCAATTGAGCTGTCTCTTTCTTATTTCTTTCCCCTTGGCTTTGTTTCTTCGGGGTACCAAAATTATGTTGGATGAAAGTGATATGTCTCCCCTCCCTTCCTTCACCCTCCCGCTCTATTTGTGCTGATATACATATTGTGTACTGCATTATGGGACTGAAAATTGACTGATACCTGACTTTCATAGTTTCATAGCATCCCAACTAGGGCCTGTCGGGGTATTTAAAGAAGAGTCTTAATTGGAATATCTAGAGTTAGAATGCAGTTATCAATCAACCTCATGCGAATCTATTCTCAGAATGTTCTAAGGTTTGCTCAGAGGCCTAAATGGTTGTGGCATAAATATTTCCGCTTGCGGTGTTCTCTTCTTTGCTTTTAGGAATTTACTTGTTTTGATATCCCTCTTCCTCTGGCATCTATACAGTTGGTATTCTATTTTCTCCTAAATTTCATTTACTTCTCCGTGCTTCGAACTTCCAACTGCTAATCGTGAGATACTGGTACCATGTCCTGTGTTCCTGGTGCTGAGTTCATTTGTTTTAACACTGAAGTTTGCTTAAACTGCTGAAACATGGGCAAGTGTTGGCAGGAAGAAGACGAAACTATATGGACTAGTGATATATTTGTCTCAAAGTTAAGCGTAAGAAATTAGAGAAACTGTCTTTTTTTTTTTTTTTTTTAATTTTAAAATTTTAGGATGGGGTGGGAAGAAGGATAGGTTGCAAACAAATTGGTATACGACCATCCACCTTATCTGTCTAGACTCTAGAGGCACTCTGCAACTGCATGAGTGAGTATGGAAATAACTCAATGTCGAAACCGGGCTTTGGTCCCAAGTCATATGAGAACTTGGTTATGGTTTTGTATCTTCACCCTTTCCATTACTTTTTCTATATTACTATGACTTTCAGCTTTCATACCTATAATAAATTTTTTTGTATCCGTTTTGTTTTGAGGAGGTTCATGTTGTTCTTCACCTTCTGCTAACTAGCAAAGTGCTGATATTCTGTTTCTTCATGAACCGTTACATTATAGGCGTTGATAGTGTTGGCACGGTCACTGCATCACTTGTGACATATGCATCTGTTCAGGCATTGAAGCCAGACCTTATCATAAATGCAGGGACTGCTGGAGGTTTTAAGGTATTTTGATTTGTCCATCTGTGGATAAACCCCTGTACCTTCGTTGGTATGGAAGTCTTCTCATGAAATGAATTATATATAGTGAGTCGTTTCATCACGCTTCCCAATATGCAGTTTATCAATGTGTTAGAGTTTCCTGATTATGTAACTACCTGCAACATTCCATTATGCAGAGATGAGGCTATATTACCTTGCATCCTTGCCCTTTTTGTGGCTTGTGCTCGAACCTTTCAATTCTACATTTACAATCAGATTTTAGACAAACCCCTGCATGAGATATGAGTTTCTAATAACGAGTTTACTTATCGCTTTCAAAAACCTTCCTCTGTTGGCTATAATCTTTCCTTGCTTATTTTAGATTTTTTTTTCTTGATTCTTTTAGTTATTATTTTTTTGGTTGTCCGTGTATGAATTCCTTCAGGCAAAGGGGGCATCCATTGGCGATGTGTTTCTTGCATCAGACGTTGCATTTCATGATAGAAGGATCCCAATACCTGTAAGTACCTGATTTCCTTGTTCCTATAATTTTTCACGTCTTCATTTGATAACATCGTGCTATATATCAGTGGTACACCTTTTTGACGAACTTGTGGGGTTTTGTTAGGTTGCTTGTACTTGCATGTAGGTGTCTTCCATGCTTATTGATGCCATGCTAGAATAAGTTATTTTATTTTATTTTAATAGAGAAAAATAGTTGATGGTTTCTTCTGCATTCTATTATTTTTGGGTTGTTAGATAATTATTGAATCATGTGTTACTGCCGGAATTGTTTTAAATGTGGTGTCATATCCAAGTTTAAATTTGAAGATAGCTTGATATGGTGCCTGTTCACTTCTGTGAGCTTTGTTATAAGCTGTACAACCACCACCACCCAGAATGATCCCACCAAGGGCGGGGTCTGCGGAGGTCCAGATGTACGCAACCTTACACCTAACTAGTTGCTACTATTTCCCATATACCGATAAGAGCAAGAGTTTATACCCAGAATGATCCCACCAAGGGCGGGGTATGCGGAGGTCCAGATGTACGCAACCTTACACCTAACTAGTTGCTACTATTTCCCATATACCGATAAAAGTAAGAGTTTATAAAAACTATTTAAAACAGTTGAAATTGTTGTTATACGCTGTGTGACTTGTGAGTGATAAGATAAATCCTTGTTAAGAATTTTGGCCACATAGGCATTGAACTTTAAGAACCAAATTTCTGGTATTCTTGTGAGCATAGTAAGTTCTATGACAAGAACAGAAGAAAGCATGGTTTTACTTCAATACTGGGTTAGAAGGAATGAACGGATATAAGAATTAGTTACAGCCTGATTTTGGAGTTTTCTTATGTGTGAATTGCTCAGTAAAGCAGCCACTTTGCTAAATCGACTTGTCGAGTGCAATGCAACCTTGAGATGTACTTTCTGGCAGCTATCATAACATGGATTTTTTTTTCCTTTAACATGGGTGTCCAAGCTTTGCTTGACTAATCACATGGGCCCTGAAGTTAACGACCAAGAAAACCTCCAGTGGCCCTAAGGGGACTCGAACCTAGGACCTCTAGAATACATCTCAGAGGTCATACCAGCTGAGCTATCATAACATGGATATCCTGTACAGTCTTTTCATACATATAGTTAAACTTAATAAATGGAGAATCAACTGGATATTGTTTTTATACCCGATGCACTTTGAATGGTCAGGTTAGATATTTGTAAAGATGACTAATAAAAAAAGAAGTTAGATGCAAACGGGTATTTTAGATTTGCTTTGGAGAAAAAGTGCTTTTCCAAAGCTAAGCATGAAGTTGGTAGTGAGGATCAACAGTTTAGCAAGCAAATCAGCTTCCATAGGTTGAAAAGTGATCAGGGTAGTTTGGCACAATTAATGCGGTGACAAACCCAATCAAAAACAAATCAGCTTCCAGGATTGGGCTGATGACTTCATTGGTGTGTTATATGTGAGAAGCCTCATGAAATTTTTCGATCAATGATCCAATTTTCGGCTGAAGTGTTCCAATTCTGCCTATGTGCTAAAAGCTAAATGTGATTATTGTCTAATCAAAGAAAAAAAATGTGATTATTGGACTCAAGTGGTTGTGTGCTTCTCATTTGTACATGATTTCAGTTCTTTTACTAAAACCATCTTTCCTGTTTTGTAGGTTTTTGATTTATACGGGGTTGGTATGCGGCCAGCCTTCTGTTGCACCAAGCTCATGAAGGAGTTTAATCTGAAGGTAACTGTTGCTGTCATAAGTTTTGCAATAACTCACCAATCGGCAAGATAATAGTGAATGAATCTGAGAGTAATATCTAATTGAATTTGATGATTGTCTTTCCCAATTCTTACTGCTTACACTTGGAGGTTGAAAATAGAAGTGTTGTGAGTCCATTTTTCGTGTCATGGTAGATCTTATACAAGTCTTCAGTAGTCATATTGCTACTTAGTTCTGACTTCTGAATGCTTGCTGTTAATGTCATTAAGTCTGGTAAAGGGCTGGGAAATATGAGCGTGAGATACATGCAGCTATACTCTGCTAAGGCTGGTCCGTCAAGATTCAAGGCAACCACATCCTTTTTCTGTCTCACCAAAATGATGATGACTATGTAGTTGGAAGTTTGATCTGAACATGGGCTGATAGTGAAAGCTTAGTTGGATAATAGTATTTGAATTGTCTTATGGCTATACTCAGTTCTTGTACTAGAGTTCTGTTGATAGTGAAACCATTCTCATCAGTCTTCGGTGCAGAATATTAAGGCATGAGTTGCCCAACACTCCTTAGAGATTGAGGATCGGAAATTGGATACTACATTATGCTAATTGCATTTACTGATAATGGTTCATTTGCATTTTTCCAGGGGTGGAATGTATAAGGGGATTTGCCCTCTTAGCAACTTCCGTACACTTCTAATTGTGGGGCTGGTCTTGTATGGATGCGTCCATTTGTATGATAGAAAAGCTTCAGCAGATGCTTTACTAAGTACTAATTAACCGGGCTATATAATACAGGAACTGAAATAAAGCTACCTTCATGTGGCCTAAACTTCTGTGTTATCATTAAATGCTAGTGATATGTCTTAACCTGAAGGTTTTGAGGTGGCTCTGATAACGGGACAGTGAGACTTGTCTACTCTTGTTCCTACCTTTTGATATGGCTTGCGGGATGTTTTTGGGGGAGGCAAGGTTTGTCCTAATGCTAGTGTTCAGCACCTGGGAGTGAGGCATGTCCGGTTATCTAAGTGTGAGGAGACTAAGTTGCTCTGGTGTTGTGTGGCTTGTGCCACCTTGGCAGTATTTTTGTGCCTCTGGTTGAAGAGAAAGTCACGCATATTCTCTGGGGTTCCCCAACCGATCGATGGTCTATAATTGTGTGGTGTACTGTTCTTTGTGGGCAGACACGGTGTGGGCTTTTAAAGGGGTGTCGATCACATACATCCAATGACATCGTGGAGATTTGTTATTAGATGTATTTTGAGGTTTTCTTTTTAGGCTGTATAAATCTCTCCTTCATTCTCAATATAATTTTCATAGCTGAAAAGAAGTAATTCATGGCTAATAGGCCTAGACGCTACTGCTTCTGCATTCCTTTTTGGTCATTTGATGCTTGAGGTAATATCAGCATCTTAACTGGTATTTTCTTCCTTCTGTTCAGGCTGGAAGATTGTCAACTGGTGATTCTCTAGACATTTCCCCACAGGATGAAGCATCAATTACTGCAAATGATGCTACAGTGAAGGACATGGAGGTAATTCCTGCCTGACATTTTAGAATCATTACCTGAAAATGTCACTTGAACACCTAGTAAGATCCTTGACCGGATGTTTTTTTTTTTTTTGCTCGTCATGATCCTTGACCGAATGTTGCTGGTTACAAGACAAGCATGTTATTCCCCATGATGCTATTTCATTATCTTCATGCCCTTCTTCTTATCATCATTATACATTTATCATCATAATCTTTTTTGGAGGATATCTTATCCTCTGTCATTGTATTCTTTCTTCCCATCTAATAAAATTTTTTCTTATCTAAAAAAAAATCATCATTATACATTTATGCAGAGATGGTAAAAGTTTTTAATAGTCATTAATATTACCCACTGGCTTTGCACCTCCCATTTGGGCTCAAATATTAGTAGCTAGTAATATTGCTTGTGGATTTTTCAAAGGTTTAGCAATTGGGGGGTGGGTCAGGGTGGGATTAGGGGAGGCTTTGTTGAGGAACACAGGAGGTAGTATTGTGTGCGGTGTTCTGTTGGGACAAAAAGTCACCACGAGACCAAATACAAGGTCACTCCAAAACAATATGAAAGTCACCCCATCTCATGTTGAGACGTCTCACATCACCCAAGTTTTGTGTCTGTTGAGTCAAAACTTAAAACTGGATCCTTGTGGCGGTCTACACGGATCACATTTTTAGCGTGTCTAGATTCTTCCCCTCTATTTTAGCTGAAAATTGTGTGTTGGTTCCAGGGTGCCGCTGTTGCCTATGTGGCTGACCTCTTCAAAGTCCCAGCTATATTTGTTAAGGCAGTGACAGATATCGTGGATGGTGATAAACCGACAGCAGAGGAGTTCTTGCAAAATTTGGCTGCAGTCACTGCTGCTCTCGATGAGACTGTTGCCAAAGTTGTCGACTTCATCGATGGGAAGTCCCTCTCAGAACTTTGAAGTTTCGCCTTGCCACCATTCTTTTGCAATTTTTTCAGAGAAACACGAAGTGTATTCTTGCTGTTTTTGTATAAGCTCTGATGGTAATTGTTCATTGAGACAGCACAGAGCTCAACAGAATTATGATTGTTGATGGCTTGTCACCATAGTATAATATTTTAGAGATATATTAGAAGACTCATTTTACAGGAAAAAGGGAAAAAAAAATGTTTCTCTCAACCAGCCTTGTTTCTCTTGAAATATCTTCTTGCAGTTTTGATCCTGATCGTTGCATCCCAGCTATAGTACATTTTTGCAGTAAAGCATCCAAAGTTATTGGATGTCTAAGTTATATATATTCACAACTGAGTGATAAATAGTATACTCATCAGTCATAAGGTTAAAGATTCAAAAGAAAGTCATAAGGTTGGTTTACTAATCGATATATAAGGGTGATGGTATTTACTCATTTGATCGACGTTGTTTGATCAGTCCTTCACCAATTTATTGATGACGCACACTAAGGATAATTCTGTAAGGATCGTCCTGGTTTTCTTGCCTTTGGAAAAAAAAAGTGGGGGTATAATCCACAGGACCGCATAAAATATTTATTTACTAACGAGGATGAGATTTAGCATTAATAAAATCTCAAAATGCGCCAACAACTAGAGTGTTGCACCTGAAGTTGGAACCCGCCTGATGTTAGAAGCATAGTAGATTGTGTAAGAAGGTGAATTGTGAGATGTAACTGCTTCTGAACCAGGAAAGCTAGAGTTAGATGAAGTGTTAGAAATGACAGTTCTCAATTGTAGTGGTTGTGGAGAGAGAAAATCCAGATGAGAAGGTGGTGTGAGTATAGGAAACAAAGTTGCTCAACTTCCAACATTTCAAAGATTGCAAGACCTGATAGCTTCACCAAGATCACACTTTCAAAGCATAAAGATTAGTAGAAAGCATAAAATCTATGCTTCTTACCTACTCTTTATTTGATTATTCCCCATCTTTTCAAGAATGCAGCTTACAAGAAGATTATATATATATTTGTTTCTTTATACATTTATATAGTTGCTAAAGCTTAGTATATGCAAGTAACATAAATACAGGTCTTCATCCTGTAAGGATTAGTGCCTAAAGTTTCTTTAAAGACTAGATACATACTTAGTTTGTTGAGATTATTGAACATGGGGATTGAAGAGATCAAAACTGACAGAATGGCGAAACAGCCAAGCCCTGGAAAAGCTACAATTCTCGCTCTTGGTAAAGCTTTCCCTCACCAGCTTGTAATGCAGGAGTTTCTGGTTGATGGTTACTTCAGGAACACCAACTGTGATGATCCAGAACTCAAACAGAAGCTACTTCGACTCTGTACATATCTCGCTTCCCTCTATGTTATATTGTTACATCTGATCAATTTTTTCAAACTGTCGATTTTTCCCCGTTGCAAGTTCTATACCATCTAGTTTTTCTCTCTTGGTGCATAAAAGGCATGGGTCTAGAATCCAAGTCCTTGGTAGCAACTACCAAAGACTTCAACTGTTAAACTAGCTAATATCCACAAGTTTTACACCCTTTTCTGGTTGCAGATTTTATGAACTTTTTTGGGAAATAGGTTTTACTAAGTTAGTATAACACCATCTATTTCTACATCTTGTTTTATATGGTTAAAATCATGTAAATTAAGTAGTCTGTTTTGAGTGTACATATGATGAACTTACATTTCTGCAGGCAAGACAACAACTGTGAAAACAAGGTATGTAGTAATGTCAGATGAGATCCTGAAGAAGTATCCAGAGCTAGCAGTTGAAGGGAAGCCCACAGTGAAGCAAAGGTTAGATATTTGCAACAAAGCAGTGACCCAGATGGCTATTGAGGCCTCTCAAGCCTGCATCAGTAACTGGGGCAGACCTGTATCAGACATAACCCACTTGGTTTATGTCTCATCAAGCGAAGCTCGTTTGCCTGGTGGGGATCTTTACCTCGCAAAAGGGCTCGGGCTCAAGCCTGAAACCCACAGGGTTATGCTCTACTTCGCGGGCTGCTCAGGGGGCGTGGCTGGGCTCCGAGTGGCCAAGGACATAGCTGAAAATAATCCAGGTAGCAGGGTCTTACTTGCCACTTCAGAGACTACCATAATTGGGTTTAAGCCACCAAGTGTTGATAGACCTTATGATCTAGTTGGGGTAGCATTATTTGGGGATGGTGCTGGGGCTATGATGATTGGTTCAAACCCAAACACGACTATCGAGAAACCCCTCTTTGAGCTCCATACAGCTATCCAACATTTTTTGCCTGATACTGAGGGTATCATAGATGGGAGACTAACTGAAGAAGGCATAAGCTTTAAGCTAGACAAAGCACTTCCTCAGATAATTGAAGACAATATTGAAGATTTTTGTATCAAGTTGATGGGCACTGCTGGTTTGTCCAAAGAGGACTATAACAACATCTTTTGGGCAGTTCATCCTGGTGGCCCTGCAATCCTTAACAGGCTCGAAAAGAGACTCGATTTGTGGCCTGAGAAATTGGTTGCTAGCCGAAGAGCTCTGGCGGATTATGGCAATGCTAGCAGCAATACAATTGTGTATGTCATGGAGTATATGATGGAAGAAAGCTCAAAACTGCACAAGGAAAATAAGAGTGATGATGAATGGGGCTTGATATTGGCTTTTGGCCCTGGAATTACATTTGAGGGTATTCTTGCTAGGAACCTTATTGTCTGATAACAAGACACATGATTTGTCATAGATGAAAGTTACTGCTACTACATGAAGCCTAGTCCAAAATGCTGAAGTTTCCTTTACTGATTTGATCAAGTGTATTGCATAAAAGTTTAGTTTACTTGGTTTCTTGTGTCAATATTGCATCTTATCAGAAATTTTATAACATAATCGAAATTGTTGACTAACTTGCAATTGGTGATGTTCCAAAGATCCTATCGAAGTTTATAGAAATCTAATCTCTCTTTTAAAGTGTAATTGGAATTCCAACCGCAAATCATTAACAAATTGTAACTCCAACCTAAATTCAAGGCTACAACAGAGAGTTGTGGGATCTTGTAAAGATTAGCTATAGATCAAATGGATGGATATGAAAGAGACACATACAAAAAAAAAAAAAAAAAAAGTCAAAGATCTTGCTTCGAAGGGAGAGAAAAAAAAAAAGAAGAAAATTGAAGAAAAGATTTGTCATGACATCATAGAATTTGGCTTTCTTCATCAATTAGCTGATTTGAGGATTTTTTTTAACCGATTAACTAAGATTTCACGTAGTGGAAAAGCCTCAATCGCCATTCAGATCCATCCTCTTTTGACGAGCGAAAAAAAAAACCAAAATCTCAAGTATAGTCTGATGTTAAAAAGAAGATTTTTGAAAAATCAACATGAGTATTTAAACTCAACTACCAGAGACAGTGACAAGTAAGCACTTCCAACTTCCAACCGGGTGATTGGACATTTAGCACGTGACCCGAGGGCCAAGAGGTTTTTTGTTCGATGAGGCAAACAATTCAAAAAAAAAAGAAAAGAAAAAGGAATAAATAAGCATTATGTAAATTAAATTAGGGTAAATTTCATTGAGGTATACTGAACTATAGCCTAATTACAGTAAGGTATACTCACGTTTGGCAAAATACACTGAGGTATACTACCTGGAAAAGGATGGTGCAATAATTTTTTCCGGTGAATAAAAGTCAGAAAGTGACCGATATGCCATTAATAAATACGCGGGATATTTCCCTCCCTTTTTACAAGTGAAGCACTTTAATTTTCAAGAAAAAAAAAAGAATCCTAAAAGCCACAAAACCCCACCTCCCCACTTTCTCTCTCTTTCTTCTAAAATGATACTACGTATTAGGAAACCTAAAGTCCCCAAAAATCCATAAGCTTTCTTCCTTTCTCTCAATCTCTCATTCTCTGAATATTTTAAGTACCCACCAAACTTTTTGCTCAATTGCTTGATTTTAAAAGTAGAAGGTGCTTATTTTTGTTGGTGAAGATGCCTCGCACTTGCTTGGGAAGGTATGCACCATTCTCAAAAAAGGTAAGCTTCTTTGTACCCCATTTTTTCGATTATTTTTTTTCCAATTAACTACTATATTTTGTGTATTGGTATGCTATCTGAATTGTTTAGTTGTTATGGTTAGGGTTTTATTGAAAAATCACATGTTTACTTTAGATGGCTAGGATTTCGTTGTCAACTGATTAGGCATAAATTGAGGGTTGAATGTTGTTGGATTTCCTTGATATGGAATTAAAGTAGATGTTTTTTAGGGTTTTAGTTCATCAATCACCATGTTTTCTTAAAAAATAAAGCTGACAACCTTTATTTGTGAATTGTGATTTAGGGTTTAAAGTTTGGTTTTAATTTCATACTCTGTTTTTACTTCATCAACCTGAATATGTGTGCATTTTATGTGTAGAAGAAGCAGTTGTATGACATTTATGCTAAATATAAAGGGCATGAGTTGCTTATTGATAAGGTGGATCGAGATAAGTATGGAATGCTTGACTTGTTGAAGGATATTAATAGTGAGGCAAAAGCATGGGAGGTACCAATCCCAAGTAATTCTAGGTTGTGGTACACAGTCCCTGGTGATGATAGAACAGTAGAGGTGGATAGTGATGAGGGTGTGCTGAGTATGCTGGATGATTTTACCCTAACTAAAACAGTACCTGTGATTGTTGAAGATGGTGAAGTAGAATCAAACTTGCATAGGGCTATTAAAACTTTGCCCGACCCAGAAAATCTTCCATTGCATTGGGACCCTAGCATTGTGTTGCCTGACTTTTTAAAATACAAGAATACCTCCCATGAACACCATTGTTCTAATCCACCACATACTTCACCACAAAATCCACCAACTAGTCCACTACCAAATCCACCACGTAGTCCACCAACAAATTCGCAAACCTCCCATGAGTTTTCTGAACTACAATATGAAAATAAAGGAGTTGGGGTTGCCTCAAAGAGCTTCATGTGTGAAAGGGAGAATGATGTAAATGCATCACAGAGTGTGATTACTCAAGTTGATGCATCACATGGTGTGATCACTCAAGAGGAGGACTTAAGATTGATTGCTGATGTCTTTAATGAAAGACAATTAGCTGATTATGGCCAATTTACTTATGATGGAGATATAGATATGGGTAATAATGATCACATAAGACAAGAATGTCAAGATTTCAGCAATGCATGGGCTGATAATGTTAGAGCAAGGGAAGCTAGGGAGGGGGATGCATTGGCTACTGATTTAAGGGTGAATGATGCTAGAGAGGGATGGCTAAGGAAAAGACAAAGACAGAGAGAGATGCAAGAAGAGAGATCTGACAATATGCAGTTAGAGGATCCATCTGATGATAGTGATGATCCTGAATACATAGCACCTGATGATGAAGTTTCAACAGACGATGAGGAGTGGCAAATAAATGATAGTGGTGTTGTGGATGAGGAAAATGGAGGGTTCGAAGAGAGTGCTGATGATGGCTATAACAATGCCAAATATGAGGTGGGTTTCATAACCGATAGTGATGATGAGGATAATGTGGATCTAGATTACCTTAAGGGCAAATACTTTGAGTATGATGATCATGGAAATGTGAAGTTGGAGAGAGGGTTGTTGTTCCTCACAAAAACTCATTTTTTGTCAGCAATGAAAGACTACTATATTGAGCAAGGATTTGATGTATACAGGGAATGCAATGCCAGTTGGAGGTATTATGCATATTGCACAAATGCAAGTGGCAAAGAGCCCGATGTTGTGGAAGGGGAGGAAGGTGATCAGAAAAGGTACAAAGGGAAGCCTAAACGGAAACCTCCTAGAGTGTGCCCCTTCAAGATATACGCAAGCATGTTACCCGATGGCTGCACTTTTCAAATTAAATCCCTATGTACTGAACACAGTTGTGAGAAGTTAGAGAGGAATCCAAATGCTGAAGTTCCTTGGCTGACAAAGATACTACTAGATGACTTGAGAGATAATCTGGATATGCCAGTAGATGCTATGATTGGGGCTGTTAAGAGAAGATTCAATATTGTTCCATCCAAGATGCAAATGTTCAGAGTTAGAAGGGCTGTAAGAGACATTATAGATGGGAGACATGATGTCAGCTTCGGGAGGATTCCAGCTTATGGCAAGATGGTGCTGTCTACTAACCCTACCTCTACTGCCCATTGGGTTGGTAAAAATTATGGACCAAAGAGACCCATTCAATTCAAGAGTTGTTTTTACAGTTTTATGGCGATGAAAGAGGGGTATGTGAAAGGGTGCAGACCTCTAATAGGTGTTGATGGGGCACATTTGAAAGGGCCATTTGGCGGTGTTATACTGACATCAATAGCTCTTGATGGAAACAATGGGTTATTCCCTATTGCATTTGGTGTGGTGGAGTCTGAAACTAAGGAAAGTTGGGGATATTTCTTCTATATGTTGAAACCGGCTTTAGGAGCTGAAGTTATCAAGAAAGCCACAATAATAAGTGACAGACAAAAGGTAAGCCTTTTACTTCAATTTTTTTTTTGGCTATTTTATATTGCTGAAAAACCTGCTATTTTGTAGGGTGTTGAAATTGCATTGGGCGCAAGGTTAGAAGAAGTAGCTAGAAGGATTTGTGCAAGACATTTCTTCATGAACTTGAAAGCAAAATATGGACAAAATTTGATAAAGGAGCCATTCTGGGCTGCTGCACATGCTTTTAACCAATATGAGTTCAAGAAAGCCATGGAAACTACGAAGTAAGAAAGTCTAGTTTTTTTCATGGTTTTCCATTCATTCTTGTTCTATGTTTTTTTTAAAAAAATAAAATAAAAAATAAAATTTGTTTCTCTTGTTTTTAGGAAGGTGAAACCTGCGTGCTATTATGACATGATGGAAGTGTTACCGGAGTTGTGGAGTAGGTACAAATTTAATCCCAACCTTAAAAGTGATGAGGTAACATCTAATTTTGTTGAATCTTTCAACTCTAAGTTAGGTGTTTTGAGAGAAAAACCCATCCTCACTTTATTGGAAGGTGTGAAGAGGAGATGTATGATAAAGAGTGGGAAGGTACCATAACTCCTATGGCAGCAGGTCATTGCAGAAGGATGATTAAGGAGACAAAGGATTGTCATGTTATGATGTCTGATGAGGGTATATATGAAGTGGCTGAGAGAGAGCATACCTTTACTGTCAATTTCAATGGTAGTACATGTGATTGTAAGGCTTGGGAGATTTCTGGGTTACCATGCAACCATGTGGCTGCATGTGTAAAAGCAAGAAGAGGGAACCTTTCTGATTATGTGCACCCATATTTCAGCAAAGAAACATATCTCAAGACTTATGGGCTTTCAATCTACCCTATCCCCCACTATAATATGTGGCCTGCCAACAATGAACCTATTATAGATCCACCTCCACTTGTGAGGTTACCCGGAAGGCCAAAGAAGGCAAAGAAGAGAGAGCCAGATGAATCAAGGCCGGTGAAGAGAAGCACTGTTGTTTATTGCAGCAAATGTGGTAAAGAAGACCATAATTTCAGGTCGTGTAAGCCTCCTATAAAAAGGAAAGCTAAAAGAAGGGGGAGAGCAAGAGTTCCTGAATCCAGTCCGAAGTTGATGCAAGTTCTGGGTCTCAAATTCAGTCCCAAGTTGATGCAAGTTCTAGGTCTCAAATTCAGTCCCAAGTTGCTGGAAATGAATTGGTTGTAGTACCTACTGGTGGTACAAGTGGTTCAATGCTAGGGAGAGACGCAATAACAGTAGGAAGGGGTAGAGGAAGTGGGAAAAGAGCTGCCAAAGGGCAAGGTAAAGGAGCTGGCAGAGGAGGGTGCAGACTTTGAGTTATAGAGCATGGCATTATTTTTTGAGGCATGGGCTGAAGAGAAATAATTCGTCTAGGTTGCCTTTAATTGCTTTATTGAGTTCAACTTATGCATTTAACTTATTTTCTTTTGTTTGTTCAATGTCAAGATTGGTGTCATCTTTTGGGAAAGATATGTTAATACCATATTAGGTATGTGAATATCACAATTGGGGTGTACTTAAAGAATCTGTGCAGATTACAGTTGGGGATATATTTTGGGTTAGTTATCATGACTCTTATGAATTGGTGAATCACTATTTTGTACTTCATGTACTGTGCTCAAAAGTTCATCTTAATATGAAGTGAAATTGACATCAAAAGTGTTTGATTATTATACCATAGAAACTCATTTCATTGCATATCTGTTTGATTTTCTCTGGATGTGATTTTGTGTGTTCTCTGATGTTCTTTGGGTCCTTTTATAAGGTTTAGATTGAACTAGCATTTGATTTTGAACGTTAGAGGCTTACAGCAGCATTTTTAAGGCTAAATTTCATTCAATTTCTAAAAAAAAAAAAGAAATTTCTGTGAGGTATACTAAGGGTAGTGTTGTCCTTAAATTTTGTTGACTTCGGTCAATGGTGCCACGTCAGCAAAAAGTCACCGGAATCTCACCGGAATATACCTCAGTGTATTTTGTCAGGGTATACCTTACCGTAATTAGGCTATAATTCAGTATACCTCAATGAAATTTACCCATTAAATTAATTAAAAAAGTCTTTTACAGATTCGTATTGTAGTAGTATTTGAGATCAATGCTATGCGAAGTTGTATAAATTTCCTGTGCCATTCTCTCTCTTTCCTTACTGCTCTCTGCTTCACCCTCTCTCTCTCTCTCTCTCTCTCTCTCTCTCTCTCTGATTAATTCTTCGTTGAATATCCTTTCATTATTAAGAACCAGGTAAGTTCTTAGCATTATGATTAAATTAAATTAAACTAAATATTCTTCATTATTTTCGTAATTTTCTCTTTTAATATTTCTGCATTATTTTCGTAAATGTTCTTCATCGACATTTCCGCCATTGTATTTTCAGATCAGCTTACACAAAGAAGTTGTTTTTACATAGCTATTATTATGTATTTGCATTGTTGATTTAGTTGAATTTTGAAAAATCCTTCTTTTTTATTGGTTAATGGCGGTTGATCTCACCGACTTGACCGTTGACTGACTGTTATCGTAATTTCCTACTAGCGAGGGTTTTGTTGCCGTGATTGATTTGTGAATATTGTGTGTAGATTTAAGGTCTTGATTTTGGATGTTTTATTGCTAATTGTGAGCTGTATGTATAGTTTCTTCGAATTGATCCTCAAAAGTTGCAATCTTTTTACATCCCAAGCATGAGTTTTGAATCAGTTCCTTTGTGTTTTGGGTTATATTTTAATTTAATTTTTGGGGATTTACATGTATTATCAGTTTATCACTGCATTATAGAAATCAATTAACTTGTTGGTATTTGATTGAGTTACTGGATAGGTATTTTAATAGTTCACTTTTTCTAATTACAAAAAAAAAAAAAAAAAAAAAAAAAAAAAAAAAAAAAAAAAAATTTGGCTGAGATTTTGCCTTTTCTATGAACCTTTTGCAAATCCTTTTGGCTGACACTTATACATAGAGTAGTTAGGTTTGTGGAAAGTTAAAGAGAGGTTTTTGAATTTTTTAAAATGTTCTCACTCTGATGCTGTGTTTCTTATTGATTTTCAAGAGAGAGGAAATTCTGTTACTGATTTTGAGTTGTTTAGATAATATGGAAAGATGATGCTTTTCATGCTTTTCCTGTGAGTGTGTAGTTGTAACATGATTTCTGCTGTTTTCTTGGTTCATATATTATGGTTGAGCCCAGTTTTTTAAGGCTTTACTCTATGGTAGTGTCTTTTCTGCTTTTATGTAAGAATTTTGAAAGCTGCAAAGAGAAAGGATCTCACTAACATACATACTCACTACTGCAGATATCCGTCGACATAAAGTATGGCTGCTACACCAAATTCTGAATCAATAAAGCCAAAAGGTATTCCCTATGCAAGCTTGGACGATATGAACATATGTTCTTCTGCTAGTGTTTATATTTGCGCTGTAGTTTCAGAGTGCTATTGGCATTTTTTATTGGCACAACTGCTGAAATGCTATTGTCTATGTGGTGCTAGCCTGTGGTGTTGTTGAACTCCTTAGCTTGAGCTTTCTCCATAGTTGTTAGCAAAGCATAATATCCATTGACCCGGAAAAAATCGATAATATTCTGCAGTTATAGGCTAGGAGTCGAAACTTCCTAGAAGCTAAGAAACTACTGTTGTGGTTACTTTCTTTCTTCTTCAGAGTTATGCTTTGTTCCTTCTTTAGTGGATGAAAGCTATTGGCTTATTGTAACTGGCAGGTTCTGGGAGTCAATTCCATGTGCATGACAAATAGTTACTTCCTCTGTTACAAGGAGATTTATAATTTTAAATTGAAACTTATATTCTTGGATCTAATTTTCATGGTTTGTTTTGAGCAGATGTATGCATTGTTGGTGTGGCACGTACTCCTATGGGTGGCTTCCTCGGTACACTTTCATCCTTACCAGCCACCAAGCTTGGATCCGTGGCTATTCAAAGTAAGATCTGACTACCTTTCAGAAGTACAATCTACTTTGAGAAGTTTTTTTTTTAATTTTATTGTTGCATTAATATATGTTATCTCTGGTTGTTATCTGCTTTTGCCCTCCCAAAAAAACTGCAGCTGCATTGAAGAGGGCGAATATTGATCCATCACTTGTACAAGAAGTGATTTTCGGAAATGTTCTCAGTGCAAATTTAGGTCAAGCTCCAGCTAGACAAGCAGCATTGGGTGCAGGGATACCGAATTCAGTAATATGTACCACTGTTAACAAAGTTTGCGCATCAGGGATGAAAGGTATCAATTCACCTATCACACACATGATCTCTTTTTTACTTTATTTTATTTATCTTTATGGACAATAAAAATGGAGTTTCGTAACTTTCTTCCTTTTTGGTCACAGCTTTAATGTTGGCAGCACAAAGTATTCAATTGGGTATCAATGATGTTGTTGTGGCGGGAGGCATGGAAAGCATGTCAAATGTCCCTAAATATATTGCAGAAGCAAGGTTAATTTCTTGCTCCACTGGTTATTCATTCTATTTCATATTGAATAGAAAGTTGTGCTCTACCAAAATTCATTCGTAAAATTGGTTCCATTTAATTGCTTATGAGTCTCCGTTTTGTTTGTCTTAAAATAG
Organism: Tetragonia tetragonoides; assembly: GCA_038025085.1. Lineage (NCBI taxonomy): Eukaryota > Viridiplantae > Streptophyta > Magnoliopsida > Caryophyllales > Aizoaceae > Tetragonia > Tetragonia tetragonoides. The sequence goes on from CM076145.1 coordinate 49,985,601, forward strand.
TTTAGAAAGACTAGACTAGTTTCAGCTTTCCATTACGTATAGTTTTCATGAAAGGATTTGCCAGCCTAAAGGGATTATGATATTTCTTAAAAAATTACCCTAAAATTTATCCTGAAACCACGTTCCTGGAGATAGGTTCTTTCAGGCACAATATCACATATCATGCTCCACATGAAATTGGTTGAAGCCAGATGTGCCAATTGGTGTTGTTTTGCCAAATGTGCCAATTGGTGTCGTTTTGGCTCAAACTTACAATCAAATTCTCGAGGCATATTTCCTCATGCCAGATCCAGTTATGGAGGAGGTTTCGCCCAAGGCCAGCTCCACTTATGGAGGATTTTGCCTAAGGGGCATGTCTTTGGCTGTCCGTGATGCTTTCCTGGCGGCGGAGCAATTTGGCAATGATAACAACCTATTAATGTATAAAGTGGATAAACTTTTTGATTATGTACAGTGGAAGCCATGTCTGTGAAATTGTTAAATCGAAGATGGTTCGTAGAAAGATGACTGTGATTACCTTAGACGCAACTCAATAATGTACCCAAAGTTTGCATGGATAGGAATACAGAATTATAGTACAGAACTAGTGTGCATGCCTGCATGCCTGTGCGATGCACCAGCTCTTTTTGGTTTGTTTGTTTTTTTATTTTTAAATTTAATATTTTCTGATTGGTTGCCTTGCTTCTACCTTTGTTGTAATAATTTTCTTTTTCTTTTTTGGTGCTAATTTTGTGATTAACTGGTGAATAAAACTAAGACAACACCAAGCGGGGATATGGAGAGTTTCATCTGCAGCCTGACTCTTAATATGTTTAAGGCAAATATTAAAATGTTGGTGGGAGGGATGCCCTCAAGTCAGGGTAATAGTCATCCATCGGCCGTGTATCAGTCTTTGACAAAAAAAAAAAAAAAGAAAAAAAAAAGAAGTCATTCATTGGCTCGTGGTGCCTCTATAAAAGTTAGAAGTATCTACCCCTAAATGACATTGTTTGTTGCATTATATTTCTACTTATTATGATTAGTCATACTATAAACTTTAATCTATATTTGACCGAGTGATTAGGAAACGATTATTAGCCTTTTATTAACAAACTTGAAAATACTATGTTATAAAGTTCTTCTACCAAAGATTATCATAGTAGACAATTGATCGAAATGAACTATGTACATAAAAAATTTATTGAAACAAAATCTTGGTGGCCCATGTCCCAGTGCCCAGCGAGCGCCATGTCCCATGTCCCAGGCCCATGTTCGATGTCCCGGCGCCCATGTCCCAAGTCCTATGGTGAAATCGGAGTTTGGGGACCCGGATGACCGTCCCGAGGCACCGGAAGTCCTCTAAGGTGATGACAATAGACCCCCCGAAGAAGTTTGGCAAACACGGAAATCTGGCCCGGGAAGCCGAAATCAAAGGCTATTATCCACGCTTTTTGGGCTTCTAGAAAGCCCCAGAATGAAGGTGGATATTTTCGAACCACGTCGTACGGGACACCCTTAGGGAACATAAGAGAACCCCGGGGTCCACAATCGGGTCCTTAATAGGCTTGTAAGGGCGTTTTTACGGGACACCAATGTAAGGGCTAGAAAACCGAAGGCATGGGTGATGTCGAAGTTCCGGGATCTGGATGACCCTCTCAGGGCACCGAGGGTCCTCTAGGGTCATGATAGACCCCCCGGAGCAGTTTGGGCGAAAATGACACTCGGGCCCCCGGAAGCTGAAAAAGAAGGCTACACTCCACCTTTTTTGGGCTTCCGGGAGATCCCGGAATGAATGTGGATATTTTCGCACCACATCGCACTGGACACCCTTAGGGAACACAAGAGGCCCCCGAGGTCCGTTATTGGGTCCCAGATAGGTTTGTAAAGGCGTTTCTACGGGACACCAATGTAAGGGCTCGAACATCGAATGGATGGGTGATATCAATGTTCAAGGATCCGGATGACCGTCCCGTGGCACCGAGGGTCCTCTAGGGTCATTTAGACCCTTTGGAGAAGTTTGGGCAAAAATGACACCCGGGCCCGGTGAGCCGAAAACGAAGGCTATAATCCACGTTTTTTGGGCTTGCAGGAGGCTTCGGAACGAAGGTGGATATTTTCGCACCACATCGCACAGAACACCCCTAGGGGACATGGCAGGCCCTCGGAGTTGCTTATCCGATCCATGATAGGCTTGGAATGGTGTTTTACGACACACTGGTGTAAGGGCTGGAACACCAAAGGCGTGGGTGATATCGAAGTTCGGGTATCTGGATTGCCCTCCCGGAGCACCAAGGGTCCACTAGTATCATGATAGACCCCCGGAAAAGTTTGGCAAAAAATGACACCTAGGAAGCCGAAAACAAAGGCCACCTTATTTGTGCTTCCGAGAGATCCCGGAATGAATATGGATATTTTCGCACCACATCGCACGGGACACCCTTAGGGAAAATAAAAGCCCCCCCAGGTCCGTTATCGGGTCCCAGATACGCTTGTAAAGGCGTTTCTACAGGACAGGCCCGAACATCGAATGGATGGGTGATATCAAAGTTCAGGGAACCGGATGACCCTCCCGGGGCACCGAGGATCCTCTAGGGTCATTTAGACCCCCCGGAGAAGTTTGGGCAAAAATGACACCCGGGTCCCGTGAGCCGAAAATGAAGGTTGTAATCCACGTTTTTTGGGCTTGCGGGAGGCCCCACAACAAAGGTGGATATTTTTGCACCACATTGCACAGAACACCCCTAGGGGACATGGCATGCCCTCGGGGTCGCTTATCCGATCCATGATAGGCTTGGAATGGTGTTTTACGGCACACTGGTGTAAGGCTTAGAACACCGAAGTCGTGGGTGATATCAAAATTCGGGTATCCGGATTAACCTCCAGGGGAACCAAGGGTCCTCTAGTATCATGATAGACCCCCCGGAAAAGTTTGGCAAAAAATGACATACGGGAAGCCGAAAACAAAGGCTATAATCCACGTTTTTTATGTTTCCGGGAGGCTCCGAAACGAAGGTGGATATTTTCGCACCACATTGCACTGCACACCCCTAGGGGACATGGGAGGCCCTCGGGGTCGATTATCCGATCCCTGATAGGCTTGGAAGGGTGTTTCACGGCACACTGGTGTGAGAGTTAGAACACCAAAGGCATTGGTGATATCAAAGGTCGGGTATCCGGATCACCCTCCCGAGGCACCGAGGGTCCTGTAGTGTCATGATAGACCCCTCGGAAAAGTTTGGGAAAAAATGACATTCGGGCCACGGAAAGCCGAAAACAAAGGCTATAATCCACGTTTTTTGGCTTCAAGGAGGCCCCGGAACGAAGGTGTATATTTTTGCACCACATCGCACGGAACACCCCTAGGGAACATGGGAGACCCTTGGAGTCGCTTATCCAGTCCTTGATAGGCTTGAAAGGGCGTTTTACATGACACAAGTGAAGACCAGAGGCATGGGTGATATCGGAGTTCGGGGTTCCAGATGCCCCTCCCGGGGCACAGAGGTTCCTCTAGGGTCATGGTAGACCCCCCGGAGAAGTTTGGGCAAAAATGACACTCGAGCCCTGGGAAGCCGAAAACGAAGGCTATAATCCAATTTTTTTAGCTTTCGGGGTGCCCGGAATGAAGGTTGATATATCCGCACCACATAGCACGGGACACTCCTAAGGGCCATGGGAGGCTCGCGCGGTAGGTTATCGGGTCCTTGGTAGGCTTGAGGTCCTATTACTGGACATCAGAGGCTAATCCGCGGTTTTTGGGTACCGAGAATGGCTCCCCACCACTGTGTGCCGCCAAACCTACCCCCAAGCCCTCTCTACTATTATAGCGAGGTCTCATAATTTTTTCCAATTTTTTTTGAAGTGATTTTTATTTTATTTTTTTGATATTTTTCAGCGTACTTTTTAATTAAAATTAAATTAAATAGCTACAAAATGTGAAAAAAAATAAATTCCGTACCTTAATGATATATTTGAAAAGATTGAGGTGGAACTTTTGGAAATTAATTCTGCATACTCTCAAAATCCCAGTAGGCATGTCTATTGTTGTTATTAGAACCACTAAACCTTATAAGGCCCTTTAGTGCGTAGTTGCTTGAGAGAGTGCTTGTGGGCGAAGGAAGGCACGCGACATGAAGCGCCTTGAATATTATGCATTGGGCAAACGATGCGACATGAAGCGCCTTGAATATTATGCATTGGGCAAACGATGCGACATGAAGCGCCTTGAATATAATGCATTGGGCATGTCTACTCCACGGTTTTTAGGTACCAAGCACGGCTCCCACCACCCCGTGCCACCACGCCCTCTCTACTATTATAGTGAGGTCTCATAATTGTTCTCAATGTTTTTGAAGCGATTTCATTTATTTAGTTATTTTTGATATTTTTCAGCATAACTTTCTAATTAAAAATTAAATTAAGTAGTTTTAAACATTCAAGTTGGTATAACTATTCAGTGAAAATAATGTATAGCAATATATGGTACCTGTACCAAGCTTAATGAAGTTGGAGGGGTTATCTTGTAAAGAGAGGAGGTGTATATACCAAATGTCTATTAGCAATCGCAAAGAGAAATACGATGAACCTTACCAAAATGGGGATTGGTTGTGCACGATGCCTGAAAGATGGCGGACGACGGCGATGAGATCCAGATACGAACGTTGAACATATGGGAAGGTAGGAGATGAACTGATGGTGTGTGGTTCCATCATCTATTCATGAGAGAGAAATTTTTTTTTTTTTTTTTTTTTGGCTCATCAATATGTGAGAGAAATTAGCTACTACTTAATTTCTTGAATTTGTAACGTTTGACAACTTGTGAGAATGAAAGGAAGGGGATTATGTTTTTGTAGCGTCTAATTGTTGCTACTTTATCTCCTTTTTTTTTTTTTTTTTTTTAATCTGGCCATGAGTCACATGACACGCCAATTGACAAGTCATTCGGCAACTCAGCGGCTGATGTGGCGAGCTCTGGTTTAATCATTGCGTTTTAATCTAATTATATAGATTTGCATAAAACACAACTTGGGATGTTTAATAAGAGGGCTCAATAAAGTTTATTGCAGCATTATTAGATCCCTTGCATGTTAATAGGACATGAGAGCTTCTTTTGATTGTTGCATATAGCTTCCTTTGTTCATGCAGTTAGAATGAAATTGAGCTGTCTATAGTTTGCCTCTTTTGGAGTGCTTTCACCTTATACTTAATTGATCCTATGCTTCCTGTAAGTAGCACACAAAAGCATATTTATGGCGTGCGGCACTGATGTTTTCATGTACCTTTGATGTTCTGACAGTCATTTGTTGAATTACAGAAAACCTTTAGTTTGCTGTCTTCCCTGAATTCATATTTTGCCCTTTAGTTCTGCTAACCATGTAAGATACAATTATGCTATATTTTGTTGATGTTTATTCAAAAACTGTGATAATTTCACTTTATGACCTAAGAGGCTCAGCTCTCCTTTGTCTTAAAGAGTCCCATGGTCCTGCCTTCATAGTATTAAAGCATGGATAGTGTGAAGTCTTGTTATTCTCAGTGTGTCACAGTATTTCGCTGGTCTCGCTTGAGTTTTGTGACTTTGGTCTACTGTGTGACTCTAATTGATATTTCGTAAACCCAATCATCCATTATGCAAGCACTTTTAATGAACAAGCACCAATCACTACCTTATATGCTAAATTTTCAGGAAGGGTTCGCGTCTTGGACATGATACACTAGTTGATGGAATGCTGAAAGATGGGCTGTGGGATGTTTACAATGATTGTGGCATGGGAGTTTGTGCCGAATCATGTGCAGAGCATCATGCTGTGACAAGAGAGGATCAGGTAGAATCTTGAACCATATGCTGAATGTTTTTTGAGGTTTATACATATGATAAGGATGCTCTATTTTTATGCATCTCAAGCTATTCATTCAAACCTGCAATTGAATGCTGCTTTGTGCGAGGGTGTAAGAAATGAACAAGAGAGAGATCCGATGGGGCCACTGCCTTACCGTTCATGGTCATGTCAACTATATGACCAGTGTGAAACTGTGAATGCCGCTAATGAAAGAGGGCGAGGATGGTCAATGGCAGTTAGAAAGGAATATATGTAGTCCACGTTGTTAAGGAGTAGACATGTTGTATAATGCCTAGTGGATATAGCAGATAGGCTTTAAGGTGTAAGAGGTTTGCGGTTCAAGCCTCCATCCCTTCATGTTTTTTTGCACTCTTCAGAGTGGAAAATGAGGAGGCCAGAAGAAATCAAGAAACAAAAACAAACCTCAATGGAACCAGCAGTTTAAGCAAGAGCTTTTATATAGACCTTGGTTGACTCTTAAGACCATTTTCCACAGATATGGCTGCATCTGACTTGAACACCACAGCAGCTGCTTACACAAATTTCTGACGTCTTTTTTATGTTCCGGTAGCAATAGTTACTGTATGAGTATTAGATTTTTTTTTTTTCCTTTGAATTTTCTGTGCTCTCGTTGCAGCCAATTAATCAGGTTGTCATCTTCTTGAGCTGTTCAAGTTGGTTATTGTTAGCTCTCTGAAACTGGATTGGATATCTTATATGTTCACTTCTTTTTCTTCTCTAGTGCTGACAACATGGCACGGGCCAATATGAGTGTGGCTTTTCTGGCTTCTTTGTCATAAGGATTAACGGCCTCCCCCCCCCCCCCCCCTTTTCCATTTAATTTCTTGACGAGCATGATTTACTCTCAATGCTGCAGGACAACTTTGCTTGCCAGAGCTTCGAGCGTGGCATTGCTGCTCAAGAGGCTGGTGCTTTTTCATGGGAGATAGTTCCAGTAAGAGCTTAATTGGCAATCTGATGCGCTCATTATCTCCTGTTAAATTTTCCATCTTGATGTATGTATTATTATGCAGGTTGAGGTTTCTGGTGGAAGGGGAAAACCAGCAACACTTGTTGATAAAGATGAAGGTCTTAGTAAGGTATAATAGCATTCCCTTTCTTTATGGCTACAAAAAAAGTTTCATTTTATGGTTTTAAGATTTTAACCAGACAATGATATGGCCATCTTTCTATGAATAGTCTTGATTGCCACACTCTTGATTTCACGTACGTGTCAAATTTCACGTAGGTGTCAAATTACACGTAGGTGTCAACACTCTTGATTGCCACATGGGTATTATCTACTATTCTTATAGGATAATTGAATTTAATTAGCTGTTGTTGTATGTCTACAGTATGATCCTGCCAAATTAAGAAAGCTTAGACCAAGCTTCAAGCAAGATGGAGGCACTGTTACTGCTGGAAATGCTTCCAGCATAAGGTTCGTTATAATAATCTCTAGATATATCTCTCAGTTTCATACTTGGCTACCTTTTATATGTAATTTCAGTACATTGCTTTCTTCTTGCATAATCTATCTCTTTCCACACAAAAGCCATTGTTAATTTTTTAAAATAGAATGTGCGGCACATGAATTTTCCTGATCTTTGATTTATCTTCTCAATTATCTGGGTTTTTTTATTGTTATATTTGTGATCCGTCCTTTATATGTTATTTTTATGCCTAAATTGTCTTCTAGATAATCATTGAATAATTGGATCATTTTTTGCTCATGATTCACGAGTTAATAGTTCTAGATTGATATTTCTTTCAGAAATGCAATTCTTGTAAACAGTGCATGTGCACTCTTTTTATTGTGCAATTGCTTGATCTCAGTGATGGTGCTGCTGCAATAGTTATAGTGAGTGGAGAGAAGGCTCTTGAACTTGGCCTGGAGGTGATTGCAAAGATCAGTGGTTATGGTGATGCTGCTCAGGTATCTTGCTGACTTCTCTACAATCTGGAGAAAAGGGTGCTAGGAGTTTCTATTTTGTGACTTTCATGGAGGATTGTTGACTACTATATAATATTTTCAGCTTTATCTTCAAGATTTCTGTTGCCTTGTACTGAATTTTAACTGATGAGCAGGCACCCGAGTCATTCACCACAGCACCAGCCCTTGCAATACCAAAGGCCATTTCACATGCAGGCTTGAATGCTTCCCAGATTGACTTTTATGAGATAAATGAAGCTTTTGCTGTAAGCTCCAGTATACCTCCTTATCATGTTAGCAGCTTATTTTTCTCACAATCATTCTAACTTTTTAGGATGTGGCAGGTTGTGGCCGTCTCAAACATGAAATTACTTGGACTTAGTGCAGTGAGTCTCTTGGACCTGTCAACTTCTCTTGCATGCTGAAAGGACAATCTTTTATGCTTTTCCGCAGATCTCATTGTGACTTGTGCAAATTCTAAACAGCATGGCTCTTTGCTTGGTATTGTTGTTAATTTTCTTCCAACAATGTCTGCAGGAAAAAGTGAACGTGCACGGCGGAGCTGTCTCCTTGGGACACCCCCTTGGGTGCAGTGGAGCAAGAATCGTGGTGACGCTTCTGGGGGTATAAGTTCTTTATCTCTATATTTTCACTGTATTGTCTTGACTTAGTTTGGTGCTGAGTAAAGCAGTCTAGAACTTCATTCTCTCTTCGTGCTCTGTTAGCCATTTCTGACACAAGTTGCTGTGTTCTTGCAGGTCCTACGACAGAAAAATGGGAAATATGGAGTTGCTGGTGTTTGTAATGGCGGTGGGGGTGCATCTGCCCTTGTTGTAGAGCTCCTATAAAGCTCGTTATCAGAGGTAAACTCTTGAACATAGCTCAACAATGTATCTCCATCCTGACTCATATAATGTTGACTCCTGTATAGCTGTTTTGTTGTTGGTTCTTTGATCAGAAGAGAGCTGTAAGATATTTGTGATTGTTTTCTGTGTTGCAAGATTGCTGTTAGGCCTCAGTGGTGAAGGAGGAGGTTCTCATTACGCGATCATATGTCGATTTGCTTGTGTCTTCTTATTTTTCTTTCCAAATAACGAAGGCACATTCACTCACGAAGAGCCAAAAAGAAAAGAAAAAAGAAAAAAAAAAAAAAAGGAAACCCTGGTGGCCAGTTTGTATTTTACTTGTTTTTCCTCATTTTGGAAGTTCAGATGTAGACTGTAGTGGTAGTGAGTTGTATTCTTTTTTAAGCTTGTTCTAGGACACAAAACGAGTGAAACAATATAAGCATTCTTTGTATCTTATATGTTGAATTTATTTTTTTTCCTTTTCCTTCCCTCGTTTCTTTTCTGCATTTGGAGTGTAAAACTTATTAGTAAGCTGATCTTAGGTCAGGTTAAGTGTGATGTTTATTATTATGGAATCTGGTCCTTCAATAACGTTGTGAACCAAAACTCGTATGAGGCGGCCTCAAGGTAAGCCACACATACAAGTATGATATCATGATAACGTCATGTTTGTATATAGAGGAGGCCTCACCTTGAGGCCGCCTCATAAAAGACTTGCTGCTACCATATGAACACCGTTATGTATTTTGTGAGACTAGGGTGGGAATTAACAAAGTCAAAACAGATATAATCTTATAGCGCATACAAATTCTCTAACTTCATCCTGACATCCCCCATGTTTTCCGTTGCTTATTTTGGACCAAAACAACATTCATTTAGCCATAAAATCTAGTACAAATATATTTTAGTAACACGGTTGGGTTTTGGTTCAATCGGTTTCCAGCTAGTGGGCTGGGATTCCATTAGTCGTGCCAAACCAAAATAATGAACCTTGTGTGTTTGGATTCTGTAGAGTTAGGGGCCGTTTGGTTGGGGGTAATGATTAAAGGGGTAATGGAATGAATTTTTAAGCTAAAATAGTAACGTGAAGTGGTGATGAGGGTAATGATTAAGGGAGGGTAATGGAGAAAATGAAGGAAAATGTGGGAATATCATTACCCTATGGGGAGGTGGGTTTCAATTATCCCTTAAATGGGGGTAATCATTACCCTCCTTACAAAATCTTTCCCACACTACCTCACATACCTCCCATTTTAGCTTAAAAATCAATTCCATTACCCACTTAATTATTACCCCAAACCAAACGGCCCCTTATTGTCGAGTTCTTTTTTCTAAATCTCCCTCTATTTCAGAGATGAGAGAAAGAGAAACTCTAGAAGATCCGTTACCGTTGTTGAAACTCTTTGAAGAGGCAACAATGGTGAGTTGGTGACCTTGGGTGAAAATGAAACGGCCAAACAAAATGCCTGCAAAACATTCGTGACGCCCATTATGACAAAACTATTGAAAAGGAATATAATATGCTGAGTAATGTGCTTTAGATACATGGTTTACACCTGCAAATCTGCAAATATGACATTCATTCCTTTTCTTTTAAAAGGGTTGGTCACATTTCTCATGTGCCATGTCAGGCAGCCAGCAGCATACATAGACAAAATTCTATGGGATCAGACGTCATATACAAGTTATATATTTTATGAGGATCGGCGCAAAAAGCAAAAAAAAAAAAAGAGCAAAAGAGTTGTTGCCTGTAAATCCTCAATACTGAACAGCATTTTAGCTTTGCTTAGAAGTGTGTCGTCAAAGATTCGGGTGCTATAAAGCTTTTGCATCATCTTAATAAAAATAGATACATTTCAACCAAGTTCAATAAAATTTAATAGAAATAAATTTTCAATGATAAATATAAACAGATATAAGTTAGCGAGAACAAAGTTAGATATCCATTGTCTGTTTGTCTCCCACCCTATTTTAATTTATTTGATAAATGGCTAAACTTATATGTAAATTGCATAAGAGGATGACGAATTCATCTTTAATTAGTTTTGATGGACCGTTAGTAAGAAAATAAAATGGAGTATGAGATTATTTGGAATATAATTGTAATCAATATTTCATTTCATCTTCAATATCTTGAACAAATTTTACAAGAATAATGCAACATTATAACATCGAAAAGACGAAAAATGAGAAACTAAAATCAGGGAAAAACTGAAGGAAATATTACACATTAAGAAGTTTGATGGTTTTAATTGCAATGAATTAAGAACATATTGAAAGAACTCCTAGTATTTTGTTTTAGTGTAATTCCGTGGCTAATAATTAATTAATTAAGGGCACTTGGGCTTGTTGCCACGAGTAGTCAAGCTAGCGTAACAGGGGCATGCATCATAGTTTCCTGAAGTGCCTGGGGGAACACATTGGCACCGGTTACAACAACTCCCACACGCTCTTTGGCACAAATTTGGCCGGCTTGATAAGCTGCACCTTGCTAAACACGCTGCCCCACAATCTGCACCCATTTTCATTACCCTTTATCATTATTTTGCAAAAATAAATAAATATCATTGCATGTAATATATAAATGTATGAGGCGGGTTCAATGTGAGGTCTCTCATATAAATATGATGTTATGCCGACGTTATGCTTGTATATATAGGTAGTCTCAGCTTGAAGCGGCCTCATACAAGAGGCATATCGAGTTAAATATAAAATATAATAATTATAAATTATAAAAAAAAATGACTAGATCAAAGTCTCATTTTGTTACCAAATTCTCCACTTGGTGGACTGCTGACGGGGCCGTCATAAATGCTAGGCTGCATAGTCATTAGCAAGGGGTTAGTCAGTCAAATTATAATGTACCACAAACTCTTATGAGAACATTGATGATGAGTTCATTGCAAGAATCCAAAAGACATAAATGTTATTCACTTAAATTAAAGTAAATGGGTGATGTTATTGTCAGGTCAATAAACACTATTGTCAAATTCAATATTAAAAGGTTAGCTCTTTTATATTTCCATATATATATGATAAAATATAGCATACAATGACCTGACAATAGTGTTTTATGACTTGTCAATAACAATGCCCAAATAAATGACTCATTTAGTGCGAATTGAAGTAAATATTTGTAATAAAAAAACACTTATCTAAATTTAATGCACTATGAGATATATAATAGCTAGCTAGAAGATAGCAGTGAGATACTTACTTCCTGCTGAGATTGGACAAGTTGAAGAACAAGTGTGGAAAGGAGAAGAGAGAGAATTATAGCCTTATTAGAGGTGGAGGAGAATGCCATTATTATTGCAGTGTTTGCTTAATTAGCTTAATGTTGAGCGCTAAGGTTAACTAGCTAGGAGCAGAAATTAGCAGTTACTTCTTGCTTGGCTTGAATTAATGTATGTTAAGTGAGCATGCCTGCGCTTATTTATAGGGCATTTTCTAAGGGGGAGGCTCACATGATTGTTACTCACTTAGTTGGAAGGTTCGTGACGTAATTGTTTTGGTCTACAAGTTATGATATACTTATACTAATATACTCATTAAACTAATTCGTACTTACCTAGACTTGGGTGTTCATGACACCATGTAGTTGTACCTTTACACCAACACTTGTGCACTTTAAGAAGCTAGTTAGTAATAATCCAACACCTCGATCTTATGCTTCGTATATCCTAGTTGTAATGATCATGAAACTACTAGAAGCAAGCTTCAAATCATCTATGTACCTTTTTTTCATAATACAAAAGGAAGGTGTGAGTGAATGGCAACCAAACGAGCTATCTCCCACTACGTTATATATGTTCGGATTCTAGATTTAATAGCGAACATATTAGGCTAGCTGAATAATCAGTATAAGCACCAGCGCGGTCAACGTAGGACCATCAAGGAACAAGAATAGTTGCTAAAACCGGCATTTACAAGGTAGGGGCCGAAAGATGGGGAATGCATGGAACTCAACGACCTTTCCTTACCAAACGACTTTGGAGTAAGTTTCAACCACCATCCTTAATAGTCAAATTAAATCTTCTATGTACTTAGCGTTATTATATATATGTGATCGTAGCTTAACTTGAATATAATGCAGATTTCAAAATATACCTCAGAAGTTGGTCATTTAAATCCCTACCTATTGGTGGCTTAATCTTATCTATATCTCATATCAATGTACATGAATAATAACTGAACAATCAGTACAAGCATCAACGCTGTTAACGTAGGACAACTATATCCTAGCTAGCCAAGTCATTAAAGTGGATCCTTTGATTCCTTTCAACCTAAAAGTTTCTCACTTATCTAACAAATTTTGGCCCCTTTTTGTATTTCTATTCTTGAGATATCTGGTGTAAAATAAAATAAAATCGATAATCAGATCGTAAATTTTACATAATAATTGCAATACTACTTTAAAATTAATGTACCTGACTATTATTGTGTACTTTTTATTTCTTTCTTCTCTTACACCAAAGTCAAATTTGTTGAACCTTATCACTAGGACGAGAAATCAAAGTTGATGATCTAGGTTTTTTTTTTAAATCTTTTTGTGTTTTGATTATTCCTTTTTTGGGGAGAAATCCAAGTTGTTAAATGTTGAATATGTTGGAAGTCCAATACTTGAAGGGAATTTTAAAAATCCAGCTAAGCCATAACTCATAATGCAAGTTGGATTGGCATATTTATGTCCTTTTCTTGTCAGATGGTCGATACATATGAATATCTAAGCTAGTTGCTCGATTACAAATCGGTCATGATAATACGTCTTGTTGGTCAAAGTGTCGCAATAATTAACAATTGACGCCAACAAAGAGGTCAAGCCAAGAGAAGAATGCATATTTATAAATCGGTTTGGTAGCATACCATCGTACTAGGTAGTGAGTAGTCAGTACTCAGTAGAGAGTAGTGAGTGATGAATTGAATGTTTGAACCACTTGACTATATACAATAGATAAGTGGGAACATTCCAGCTAGATTGTGGATATTATGCTGATTTGATATAAATTGATTATAGATGTAAGTTGTCTTTTTCCCATACTTGGAATAATAATACTTCCTATTTTATAATCTTATGGTCAATACAATTTTTATAACATAATCAAGGAGGTATGGTTGAGTATTAGAAACTCATCCAATCTTAATCAAGATCGAGGGTTCGAATTTCGTTTTGGCCATGAAGCAGTTTTAAATTCCTTAACTAACTCTCCCGCTCTTTGATATACCTACAAACCAATGACTATATTAAGAATATCCATAATCCATAGCCGATTATATTATGGATATCCTTAATATAAACCAAAATGAAATACTCAGAGTATTTGGACTCCTAACCCTCCAAGTGGTTGCAACTGTGCATACATGATACATCCAAACAAATATGGGAGGACCTTCCGTAACAAAGAATTTGTTATCGGAGCTGTGTGTAATCTGTAAAGCACCAATAACTGGAGCTTAGCTGGATTTCTTTGACTGCCTCCTGGCCCGGTTACCCACAAACCCCTTAAATTATTTCCGAGTCCAAATCGTCACCAATAGGACTTGGGAGTATACATTTCCTCATAAGTGGAAATGTATTTAATAGGGACACTTTCTTTTTCTTTTTTTTTTCTCTACTAGGACGCATATAATAGCCCACAAATTATATATGCAGAGTAAACTAACTCATTTTTAATAGGTTGACGAGTTCAAATAGAGGAGGAGACTGGTAAAAAAGATTTTTATTCTCCCTACAAGATAAGAATTTAAACCCCTAACCACTGAGTTGTGATAATGGAGCACTTACCACTTATGCTCCCACCTCATCTTCAATAGGAACAATGCTTAGTTTATCCATGAAACTATCCCATGTAATGTGGAATACAAAATAAGTTTGGATATTGAAATTTCAATATATGATTTTCAATTTTAGAAAACAAAACACCAAAAAGTGGCAAATTAAAATTTCACACATCACATTGTTAGATTAGGGACACCAATGTAACGGCCGCAACATCGAATGCATGGTTGATATCGAAGTTTGGGGATTCGGATGACCCTCCCGAGACAGCGGAGATCCTCTACAATCATAATAAACCCCCCCCCCCCCCCCCGCAGAAGTTTGGGCAGAAATGACACCCGGGCACCTGAAAGCCAAAAACAAAGGCGATAGTCCACGTTTTTTGGGCTTCCAGGAGGCTCCCAAACGAAGGTGGGAATTTCGCACCACATCGTACAGAACAACATTAAAGGACATGGGAGGCCCTCGAGATCCATTTTCGGGTCCCTATTAGGCATGTAAGGGCAGTATTTACAAGCTACAATGTAAGGGCCAGAATATTGAATGCATAGGTGATATCAAAGTTTGGGGATCCGGATGACCCTTCTGGGGCACCGAGGGTCCTCTATTATCATGATAGACCACCCCGCAGAAATTTGGCAGAAATGACACCCGGGCCCCGGAAGCCGAAAACGAAGGCGATAATCCACGTTTTTGGGGCTTTTGGGAGGCTCTGGAACAAAAGTGGAAATTTTGCACCACATCGCACCGAACCACCCTAAAGGACGTGGGAGGCTCTCGGGGTCCATTTTCGAGTGCCTAATAGGCTTATAAGGGCAATTTTTACGGGACACCAATGTAAGGGCCGAAACATCGAATGCATGGGTGATATCGAAGTTAGGGGATTCGGATGTTCCTCCCGGGGCACCGATGGTGCTCTAGGGTTATGATAGACTCCTCGCAAAAATTTGGGCAAAAATTACACCTGGGCCTTCGGAAGCCGAAAACGAAGGTTATTATTGTCCACATTTTTTGGGTTTCTGGAAGACCTCTGAACGAAGGTGGAAATTTTCGCACCACATCACACAGAACACCCCTAAAGGACATGGGAGGTCCTCGAGGTCAATTATCGTGTCCCTTATAGGCTTGTAAGGGCATTTTACGGGACACAAATGTAAGGGTCAGGACGTCAAATGCACGGATGATATCGAAGTTTGGGGATCCGGCTGACCCTCCCCGGGCACCAAGGGTGCTCTAGGGTCATGATAGACTCCCCGCAGATGTTTGGGCAAAAGTTACACCCGCGTCCCCGAAGTCCGAAAACGAAGACTATAATCCATGTTTTTTGAGTTTCGGGAGGCCCCGGAACGAAGGTGGAAATTTCCGCACAACATCGCACGGAATACCCCTACGAGACATGGGAGGCCCTTAGGGTTGCTGATCTGGTCCCCAATAGGCTTGGAAGGGCGTTTTACGGGACACTGGTGTAAGAGTCAAAACACCAAAGGCATGGGTGATATCGAAGTTTCGGGATTCAAATGACCTTCTCGGGGCACTGAGGGTTTTCTAGGGTCATGGTAGACTCTCTGGAGAAGTTTGGGCAAAAATGACACCCGAGCCCGGGAAGCCGAAAATGAATGCTATAATCCACGTTTTTCGAGCTTCCGCGGGTCCCCGGAACGAAGGTGGATATTTTGGCAACACATCGCAAGGGACACATCTAGGGGACATGGGAGGCTCCCGGGGTAGGTTATCGGATTCTTGGTAGGTTTGAAGGGCCTCTTACTTCATCGGAGGCTAATACACAGTTTTTGGGTACCGAGCATGGCTCCCCACCGCCCCGCACCGCCAAATCTACCCCCAAGCACTCTCTACTATTATAGCGAGGTCTCATATTTCACAATTTATTTTGAAGTGTTTTTTATTTTTTTTATTTTTTTTTATTTTTCAACATATTTTTTAATTACATATTAAATTAAATAGCTACAATCTGTGAAATTTTTCTTAAAAAAATATTTTTCCGTAACTTAATATTACACTTGAAAAGTTTGAGGTGTTACTTTTGGAAAATAATTCTCCAGACTCTCAAAACCCTTGTATGAAAGTTATGCACAATGCATGTCTACTCCTGTTAGAACCACTAAACCTTATAACACTTTTTAGTGGGTAGTTGCTTGAGAGAGGGCCTGTGGGCGATGGAAGACAAGCAACGCGACATGAAGCGCATACCATTATAAAAGTTATGCACTGGGCATGCCTACGTACTCCACGGTTTTTGGGTACCGAGCATGGCTCCCCACCACCGTGCGTCACCAAACCTACCCCCAAGCCCTCTCTACTATTATAGTGATACGTCTCATAATTTTTCCCAATTTTTTTGTATCGATTTCTAATTTTGTTTTTGATATTTTTTTTCTATTTTTTCATCGTAGCTTTCTAATTAAAAATTAAATTAAATAGTTTTAAACATTAAAATTGGTATAATTGTCCAAAGGAAACAACTTAAAGCAATATATGGTACTAAGTTTAATGAAGTTGGAGGTATTATCTTGCAAAGAAAGGAGGTATAGATACCAAATGCCTATTAGCAATCGCAACGAGAAATACGAATAACCTTACCAAAATGGGGATTGGTTGTACACGATGCCGCAAAGATGGCGAACGACGATGATGAGATCCAGATACGAACGTTGAACATATGAGAATGTATGAGATGAATTGATGGTGTGTGGTTCCATCATCTTTATTCATGAGATCAGAGTAGTTTTTTATCATTATTTTGGTTCATCAATGTATGAGAGAAATTAGTTATTACTCGATTTATTGGATTTGTAACGTCTGACAACTTGTGAGAATGAAGGGAAGAGAATGAAGGAGTTATTAATTTCCATTATGTTTTTGTAACGTCTGATTGTCTCTCTTCTTTTTTTCCTTTTTTTTATTGGCCATGAGTCAAATAACACATCATAAGTAAATTGACAAGTCATTCGGTAATTAAACAATTAATGTGGCGAGCTCTGATTTAATCATTATATTTTAATTATATGAATTTCAGTGTTCAAATCTTTAGAATAGATAACAAGTAAAATAGTCTTCGAAGCATAGTAGAGCCTTGCTATATACAGTAACCAACAACGGAGGCTTCCATGCATATTCCCTAAGAATGCTTGATTAGATCAACATATTCACTTGGTCGTGGCTCTTAGTTGTCACTCACTCGTATTTTCATTTCATGTTCAAAACAGGTGGCTCGTCTCAATTAGCACTAGATTTATAGAACCCAAAAAAAATTACAGTAGATTTCGAAGTGAGCGAACCCAAGATCAAACATGTGGGACCCGGAAGTCAGTGGTTAAAAAGTTTTAACCGGATGTGAGTGTGACCCACGTAGTCACGTGCTTAAAATTCATGGCCAGGCCAGCTTTCTACTTTTTTTTCTCATCGGAAAAAAGAGTACAAGTGAATAGCGATTGATGCATCTCTGTTACGTCATGTTCGGACGATTTTCGTGTTCATCAGCGAACATATCAGACTAACTAAACAATCAACGCAAATATTGACCCGTCAACGTCGTAGCATCAACAAAAGATTAGTATAGTTCTTAAAAACCCCCTTTCTACTTGAAATGATATCCGCATGCTCCATTGCTCCCCCAACTTGTTGCTCTTTTATCTTTTTCTCGCCCCTCCCTTTCTACAGCCATTTCATTCACAGCTGCTTCTCTATACATAGCTGCCATTTCCTCTAAGCTCTGGCACTCCAATAAATTACAATCAACTTTATAATTAGAGCAGAGAAAATATAATGGGTTTCCCAAAGAGTCTTATTGCTTCTATGCTTCTCTCTTTACTAGTTATTCAACTTGTACAAGCTTTGCAATCAGAGACTAATCCTAATCAAGTGAGTGTTTGTTTTTCTTCTCCTCTTTAAATAATTGTATATAATTATATATCTTTAGTAGAGTATTATTTTTATTTTGTTGCTAACTTAAGACTATATACAAATAAATTACAATGGCACAGAGTAGCAGCACTGGCACTACCCCTGCTGTTGGAACTGGTACTACTGGTAAATTGGGTAAGTAATGCCTTTTATTTTATTTGAGAAAATATTATTATTATTATTATTATTATTATTATTATTTAGTAGTTTACTTCTGTATAGTTTACTTATTATATAAACATGATTACAAGTGTACAACTGTTCAAGGCTATGCTCCACTAGTGAGGACTGAGGATCTAAATGAGTTCCACTAAGAAAAGAAAAAATGAAAAAAAAAAACTTTATATATGATCTATGGTCGTTGTCCCTCCTTTAGATCTGGAAAAGAATATAATGATAATAATAATGGTAATAACCTTGATTTTTCATTTTCATTTTTTGTTAGAGTTTATTTTAATGTACTATTCTGCCTTTTTATTTGTACCTACCATTATTCAACCCTTATATGGGTGGAAAAACTGAATTAAAAAAATTATTTAAACAAGTGTATGGTGAAAATTATATTTTTATTTTTGGTTTGGTAGATAAGTATTAAATTAAACTAAAGGCCCGTGGCATGTTTATTGTACTTAATTTCTTAATTTATGTATGTAAGTAATGTAACCGTAAACCGATAGTTATTACTATTATGGAATAGTTAACTCTTTAAATTGTCCTCCGTCAATAATCCTAAACATTTATCATTATTCTTGGGAAAATTGAGTCCAAGTAATTTAGCCTAAATAACAAAGAGGCAAATGCTCTGAGTTCAAAAATAAAAATAAAAATAAAAATAAAGGAATGTTCACTATTAACAATTTCTACTAAGATTCATTATTGATATAATTAATTGAGTGTTTTTTTTTTCCACCAAATTGAGCTGAACAGAATTGACTAAACTGAACAGAATTGAACTCAACTCCATTGAAACGAACCAAGTACTGAGTAAGTGGAAAAAAAACACACTCGTTGATCATCATGATAGGTTTGTATAATATGAATGACTATACTTTAAGAATAAAGTTGGAAATACAAGTGAATTTTTTTTTTTTGAGTAGTTCAATAATTAAAATAAAAATCAACATAATTTTTTCTTTGAAAGCTGTCATGACTTCACCCCCTAGTACGTACAACCTTTATTGTTTTTTCTGGCATGTCATGGTCTTAACAATAAAATTGCCAACTGTTTAATGGTCCTGGTATTAATAAGGAGCAATAAATGATGAGTACTAAACTTGTAATAAATTTTGTTGATTGTTGTTGAAACTTAAATGTGTTGGTTTGGGTTTGCAGATTGTGGGGCAGCTTGTTTAGCAAGATGTGGGACGTCAAAGAGGCCAAATCTATGCCAAAGAGCATGTGGAACTTGCTGTAGCAGATGCAATTGCGTCCCACCGGGCACTTCTGGCAACTACGATGCTTGTCCTTGTTATGCTAACTTGACCACCAAAGGAAACAAACACAAGTGCCCTTGATGAGCATCACATTGTTGTTGTTCACTACTTCGATCTTATTATTGTACTACCCTATTACTGAGTGGTCATAAACCTATATACACTTCGATACTGTTGGTAATGCAAACATATTTTGGAAGCCATTGTTTAAATTTAAGCTTATGTTCTTTGGTCTTTCTCTTTCTTGTTTTGGGTGTGTGAAATGAAAGTGTCCCACATTGGAAAACCAAAGAAGTTTTGAAAGATTTATAACTAAAGGGCTTCCTTTATTGGTTTGAAGAACTACCCCCTATGGATTGGGCTAGAGTTGGGCTTCCCCACGCGCGCGCTGCCGCTGTCCGTCTTGGCACGCGCGTCGCGGTGCGGCCCATCTTTTTGGGCGAAGTTTATTCGAGAGTCCAGTTTTTATGAGACTCTTCGTTTGACAAAGTCCAATCCACGTTCTAGTTTTCGTTTGAACGCTTCAAACCTGTTTGCACGTTCCCTGATTTAACTCCTCCATTATCTCAGTGGGTTATGAAAACTGCCTCCCTTCTTGTTAATAAATATCGTTCTTTTCAGCAGTTTTGATACACACAGAAATCTTCTTCTCTCCCAAAAATTTTCCTCTCTGGTTCTGAGCATATTTTCCGAGTTCCATCTTCTGTAAACCGAGTGCACTGTTTACAGAGGCGCTATGTAACCTTGGGGGGCGACGTCTATACTGATTTGCACCGTGATCAGGACGAATATCGCTTCTAAGGCAGTGATCTCATTCACGCCACAACTTACATTGAATTCATATTCGCCCAACATTCCACAAATATTTTTCTCCTCTTTTGTTTCAGTGACAATTATTTACCAACAGATACCTATCTTATTGATCAAGTACGATTTGATCGATCGATTGATCATGAATTCCCAATTCATGTAACTTCATGATGATGTACCATACGCTAAATACGTACCCCATTTTATGTGTGTTTACTTGCTTAGTACGGAGTACTTATTAGTAGGGTGTAAGAGAGAGTATGTTTTGGATGGTACGATATATATATGTCGTCACTCGTGAGCTACTTATGCTTGGATATATATGAATATGAATGAATAAAATTTTATTTATTTATTTTAGTTACTCATTTTGATATTGTTGCATTATACTGTACCACATTGCTCATTTTCTGATTTTTAGTCATATGAATTCACCTTATTGCAAACCCTTGTATCTCACTATACCCTTGTAGAGGAAGTCCTTCGCCCATCTAGATACATACTCCATCCGTTCCAAATTGAGCTTTTTATTTGTTTATTTTTATTTTTTTTTGAGTAAACTTCACAAAACTTGACTATTCATTTGTGTAATCTACTATTCCATCACAAACAAGTTTTCAAAATACTTCTGATAATGTGATTACTTATTGAAGCGAGAGTCAACTTTCTCAATAATTTTTTTCCACTTTTATCAGGGATTTATTTTTTATCCCTTAAATGTCACTAAAAAAAATTACATATTGCTAAGCGATAGGTCATAGGAATTGCAATGCTTTACATGAATACATGATTAATAGGAGTAGCTGATGAATTAAATTCATTACCAAATAAAATGGCACATCACTGTTTGTGCTGGTTGTTCAGTTAGTCTGATAAGTTCATTGTTGAATACGAGAGTCCGAACATGACGTAGCCGGGATATATCGGTCGCCATTCACATGCACCTTTGTTTTTGACAAGCAAAAAAAAAATATGGCACATAAATATCACGTGTTCAGCACATGGCATATGTCGGTCGACATTTTCAGAAAAGAGTGAAATCGTCAACTAACCACAAGTGTATGTTTGCCTGACCGAGTCACCGCCGATTCACACAACCACCACCAGCAACCAAGCAACATAGCAGAAGATACAGCAAAAATGGCAACAGATCTATCAACTTCAAAGTTTTTACCAACAAATCTCTCAACCCTTTTTCAAACAAGAAAAAGCGTCACTTTTGCATATGTTTTCATACTCACTTTCATTGCTTGCACTCTTTTCATACTCTTTAACCCATCTGCTTACTCTTCTTCTTTATCTTCAACTTGGTTTCTCAGAAACTTCAACAACTTAAAAAACCAATCTTTTATCTCTCCAAACTCATCCCAATTCTCTACTCTCTTCTCCCATTTCATCCCAAATACTTCGACTTCTTTTTCCTCCGATTTTCTCTCTCCTCATCACTCTAATCAAACCCAGATTGTTGGAAATTTTACTGATACAAGCAAAATTGATTATGAATCTTTGCATCATTGTGATATATATGATGGGAAGTGGGTTAAAGATGATTCATACCCACTTTATGCACCTGGGTCTTGCCCATATGTTGGTGAGAGCTTTAATTGTTTTCTCAATGGAAGGCCTGATAATGCTTATCAGAAGTTTAGATGGCAGCCCAATCACTGCAATATACCAAGGTTAGTTGCAAATTTGTTTCCTTTATTTGTGCCATTATTTTGGTAGTTTTTATTACTTGTTGCATTTTTTGTAATGTGACAATTATGGAGGTAGTTTAGATATGATGAGGTTTACGGTTTACCATTGTACTATGAATCTATGAGCTACCCAACATAAGTTAGATGCTCATGATATTATTGCGCCCGAAAGATTAGATTTTTGAGTTCATACAGAAGTGGAAGTAAATCTAGAACTGAGTTTTTGGTGGAAGTTTTGGTTTGTTGTAAGGATGAACCATATGTCTCTTATAAGATTGACTTAAGATACATTTGGTGATAAATGACTAGTTGTGTAGTGAAAACAGAAAACTCCACGTCTCTACCTAGTATGGAAATAGAACCAAGACCTCATGAGGGCATTGTGTCACACAATTCACATTTTAATATGCTCATCAATTTCATGGAATTTGGCCCCAAAATCTATAATTTCATTATGAAATGAACTTTGAACAACTTAATGGACATAGTGCTACTCAATCTTATCCTAAAATGCTCATCAAACAATGAAGTTGGCATCTGTTAGTTAAGTTTTATTTCAATGATATGTACCAAACAACAAGACCTGCCCCCAACTGCAAGGTAATTCCATGCACCAAAAGCTGCCTAATCAAATTTTGTATCAGTTTAGAAACGGTCTATCTGGTGCAGAAGACTAGTTTTCATGGTACCTCGTTGAAGAGTTATCTCTTTTTGTTGGGTGGCAAGGGTGATGTAGGGATGAGGGCTTATCAAAATATGTATGAGCTTTGGTTATAAGTTCTGTGTGTCTCTTCTAGTGAGTGTGGTTTGAAACTTTGGATGTCTTTGTCTTGCAGATTGAATGCAACTCATATGTTGGAACTTTTGAGAGACAAACGTGTAGTCTTCGTGGGTGATTCTTTGAATAGGAATATGTGGCAGTCTCTTGTTTGTATACTCAAAAACTCAGTGCAGGACCAGAGTGGGGTTTCTGAAGCCTCTGGCAGAAGTGAATTTCGAACACATGGATCTTACTCCTTTATATTCAAGGTAGGTATATTGGTTAATCTCTGCTTTTAAAATCTTTCTGTCTTTCCTACCTTGACTTAAGCTATAATTTTCTGCTGGAATGGATAAAAAATTGAAAACAAGTTGCTGAAATTGCCGAGAGTAATTCATTTGGTTTGGCTGAAAATCTTATTACATAGGAATATTGGCGTTTGGCTGAAAATAATCACTGATAGGGAGGGTGGGGTATTTGACTATTAATATTTGATTTTAACCCACTTTACCATATTCCTTATTAAGCTTAGCTACTAAGTCAAGATGTCATTGCTTATTTTTTGATTTAGCTGTAGTGCCACTTTACCAAATTGTCATATGACATGAACTTATAGGAATATAACTGCTCTCTAGAGTATTTCCGGTCCACATTCTTAGTTCAAGCATGGGAAGTGCCTGGCAAAAATGGGTCGAAGAAGGAGACCCTGAGGCTTGATTTAGCTGAGCAGTCTTTTGATAGATACAAGGACGCAGATATCCTTGTCTTCAATACTGGGCACTGGTGGACTCGTGGAAGAACTTCGGGAGGGTAAATTTCTATTTCCAGTTTCCTGTACTGTAACTCTTTTCACTTGCTGGATAAACTAAAGGAGAAAATATATTTGCAGGAAAGATTACTATCAAGAAGGTAGCCATGTCTATCCTAAATTAAGCCCCCTTGATGCGTATCGGAGGGCTGTGAAGACCTGGGGAAAATGGGTGGACTCTAATGTTGATCCCAAGAAAACACAAGTTTTCTTCAGGGGATATTCTTCTACCCACTTTAGGTAAGTTGGAAACAAATAAATAATACCAAAAATTTTTACTCTGACATTGTCATAGCAGTCAAGTGTCCACCTTGAAAGTACTGTTGTTGTTGCACACAGAATCTTAGATTGTGATTTTATCTTTGATTTTGTTGCAAAGAAGCTAAAACAACAACTCCCAGTCTTGACAAATTAAACAAGCTTGACAAATTGTTATTCAGAATCACTGTAAGCATAATGTGTGTAGTTTTAGTATTGGCCAGGCCCTTGCTCTGATCCAATATGGTACTTGGAGAAATTGGGGAAGGTTGATGAAGAATTCAGGAATTTTTAGCCAGTTGTATGTTGTTTTCAACTCATAATGCAGATACTGGCTTATCATTTTCTGTATTGCTGTTTGCTGTTCCATTTGCAACTTTTATTAGTAATAGACAAGCTTTACTACTATTGAAGGTCTTATCATGATTTCCAGAGGTGGAAGATGGAATTCTGGGGGAAAGTGTGAGAAGGAAACAGAGCCATTCAAGAATGAGACATATTTACTAAGTTATCCCCCAAAAATGCAAATATTGGAGGATGTAATGAAGTGGATGAAAACGCCTGTTTTCTATCTTAACATCACAAGGCTGACAGACTACCGAAAAGATGCTCATCCAGCAATTTATAGGGCACAACACTTGAGTGATGAGGAGAGGCGTTCACCATCGATATACCAAGACTGTTCTCACTGGTGCCTTCCTGGTGTTCCTGATACATGGAATGAGCTTGTTTATACTCAAATCTTGATCAGACAACATCAGAAGCTACAAAAAGAATAGCAGTATCAAGAATAACATAAAAGACCGTAGGTAAGTTGCAATGCAACCACTGGCTCATGTTTTACTGTTTTAGTAGTTCATTGTTAGAGTAATACGGGTGTATATGTAAACGTCTGTATTTTAGGGAAGGAAACACATAAAATTAGCTTTATATGGGTGAAGGAGATTGGTGATGGGGAAGTGGTGCTTCTGCAAGATTTTCATAACAATGGCAATGATTGGTGCAAGCCTACATGGGATATTTTCTCTGATTTTGTTACAAAGATCAAAAGAGGCAATAATACTCACGTGTTCTATCAGGGTCACTTAGACATTTTTGTCAAATGTTTCATCAAATTTACCATGTGCAAAATACAATTTGTACAGCAACCCTTTCAAAAAAAATAAATAAAATAAAAAATAAAATATATATATATATATATATATATATATATATATATATATATATATATATATATATATATATATATAGTTGCTGCACTGATCTATCAATGGGGCTTGAAGTCATAATGGGGTGGATTGGCGGAGAATTCAGGATTTTGGTGGTAGATGCATGTTTTCAACTCATACTGCAGATTGCTTACTTAATACTTATTGTTCCCTTGCATTGATATGTGCTTTTCATTTGTAACTCTTAGTGGTACTCAAGAGAGAAAGTCTGCTCAGAAAATGTTACAAGGAAACCACACAACTATTCAAGTGTGAGAAGCATTTCTGAATTATCACCTCAAAATTCAAAGATAGGCAAACTAATTGCTGTTCCAGCAAACTATAAGGTACAAAATTGAGTGATGACCGATACAGCGAGGCTTTCATCATTGAGATACCAAGCAAGTTCTTTGGTGACTCCCTGTTGTTCCTAATACATGGAAGGTGCTTGTTTATGCTCAAATCTTGATACTAGAAGCAACAAGAACTGCAGCATCAAGGAAAAGGGCGCGAAAGAAGTAAGAACATAGCCACAAAGGTAACTAATTTTGCCAAAAGTAGCTCATGTTTCAAATTCCAGTTAGCATAGTAGGCTTTCATGTGTATGATATGAAATTGTAATTCTATTAAGGATAGTACATTAAATTACATTGTTTTTGCAATGGGGAGATATGTTGGGGCTGCACTGCAGTTAAAAGTTGAGTTTTGTGGAAAGAATATAGCTGAAAGAAATTGAGGGAATGCACTAGTAAATGCTGTTTTCTGTCTCTTCCCCCCCCCCCCCACCCCACACACAAATACACAAAAAATTTACAGTCATGGAAGTTATGGAGTGCAGGGTTGGTGTGGTTTTTATGTACTTATGTATGTATACCGTTTACTCTCACAGGGTTGTATGTATACTCTCACAGGAGTAAGGCTGCCCACAACTGACCCCCCCTAACCCTGCCTAGGCGGGAGCCTCTTTGGAGGCACTGGGGTAATGGTAATGTTAATTTATATATGTATACCGTTTACGCACTTTATGCTCTGTTACGGCTGATTTTAATTAATTTATAAAGAGCCTCGAACATAAAGTTAGGAGCTTTAGTTTATTTGGATATCTTTTACCATTTATTGTTCAGCTGTCATTCCGTTGTACACTGTAGATCTGTTGCATTCTGTTTTAGATATATTAAGATGACACTGATATAGGTATTAGCCTTTAATTGAGGCTGACAGTGAATTGCTCATCTTTCTTCTGTTTCTTTCAAAATGGGATTCTATTCACTTAATATTGAATTTTGGTGTTGGTGAATGTTTCAGAAATGCTGGAATGCAATGTACTTGCTAACTCTTAGTATGTAAATACTAGATAGATTTCAGCTGTTTGTACATATGGTGCTCTTGTGTTCTTCAATTTGAAATTTTGAACTGCAGGAGGATAGAGCAGTTGACACCTGATCACAATTCTGAGTTTCTGACTGCTAAGCAGACTTCAGAGGTGTGATAGTTGTTCCTAATGGTGCATTCCCTGCCGGTATAATGTCCTTTATACAGAGCCCAATTTTTTTGGAATTACGAGGTACGAAGAATCTCTTAGTTATTTTGTGGGATATTACCTGTCCAAAGTGTTGTCAACATTCCTTTAAATGGGCTAGATACAAGTTCCATGTCTCTGTTTTTTAGATTTGCGATTAAAGGACTAGGAAAGACAATCATTCATTGTGCATTTTGAAGCTACATGCTCCTGGGTGATGTATTCTCTATCCTAGTACTTCAAATGTGCTGTTAACTCGTGATTTTTATCATTATCAACCCCCGCTGCTTGTGTGGTGATTACTCGGGGCTCATTCTTCTAGTTTAGGATGATAGGATGCTCAAGGAAAAATAGAAAGAAGAAAGCTAGTTGGCACATAATCACTCTTCATTTCTATCTCCAGTATTTGCATAGGTTGAAATACAGTATATATTAACATGATGTGGCAACAATACATTTCAATCTGTTTGGAAATGAAGGGCCATTGAAACTTGAAAGAGTGCTTTTCAAGTAGTAGGAAAACCTATCCCAACTGTTGATTTGTTCTCACTTCACCATTTTTAACCGTTGATCTACTTGGCTCCCTTCTGCTTGTTTAATCCTCAGATCAACAGTCTGTTTGAGCTACTCCAGTTGGACGTACGTACGTACGTTCTGCTCTATTGGCTTGTCAACCAGCTGCTACATCGATCTATCAAACAGAGATATTCGGCTTATGATCGATTAGTTATCAACTTGGTGACATGACATTCAGCTCTAACACCCATTTTAATCTGAACCTCAGCATAGTAGGGTTGGGTCTTACCAATCAAGGTGCCAGCCAACTATAAGGTCTTCTATGCTCATCCAACAACGTAGTCCCAGCATGTGATTTGCTACTCATTTGAGCTTTTTCTTACAAGTCTTCAAGTTTCCTTTTTCCCCTGCAAAAATAAAGTAAATGAAAACTAAATACAAATGTATGGGATATCTAGCTATAAGCAAAACTATGAAACAGGTATATATAACAGAAAAAAATAATACTGTAATATATATTTATACTTATTGTTAGCAAAATAATATATTGGAATTTTCTATGAATTGTCAGTAAAATTCGGTCCAGTTCAGAATTGTGCAGATAAGTTCAGTAAAAAGAATGTGAAGAGAACAAGCCCTTAGTGTCAATGATCTAAAATTGTATCACTAGATTAGATTCACTAAATTGTATCCTAGTTAGTGTCAGTGATCTTGAATCTAATCTAATGATAGAATTTAATTATTTTTTTATTAATATTTGTATAACTACACGAATTTAAAAGGGCGGTGTTAAATACCACACCCCTATTTAATTAATACCACACCCTAAATATTGATGTTTCCTAAATACCCTTCAAATTAAAAAATAAATAAAACAACCCACTTCCTCTCACCTCACCCCTGCTCCATCTGCCACACCCGGCCCCTCTGCAAACGACACCACCACCACCACCACCACCACCACCACCATGACCACCACGACCACATCTGCTCACATGGCTTATCAAAATGAAAAACAGAAGGTTGTAGTCATTTCTTGAAAAAAATACCACTCGATGGCTTAAAAGCCCATGGCTGTCAACCTTGCATTGCAATGATTTTGTAATCGAATAATCTCTGACAACATCACTATGTATGGCTCTCATGAAGCAGATTGAGAGCACAGAAGAGTTATCGCAACATATTTCGAAAAGTCAACTCATTAGGAAACTTGTCTGTCAAATCACCCAACTGTCATAAGTTCTAAATCACATCTTGACATCTATGATATGCGCCTAAAATGGGCGTACATGTACGATACTTAAGCGTAGAGGTATTTCTGTTGCGCCTGAATTGGGCGCAGATGCAAAATACTTGCGCCAAACTTAAGCGTAGAGGTATTTTTGCTGTGCCTTTTTCAGATGCAACGTTCATTTATTATTTTTTTTTTTTAATTTTTTTTTAAAAGTAATGACAAAACGTGACCTACGAGATACATTAGTACAACTTAAACGCAATGAGTTTTTTTTTTTTTTTTTTGATAAAGAGAAAAACTGAGTTAAGTACAAAAGAAGGGTATTGTTTAAAATAGGGTGTGGTATTGTTTAAAATAGGGTGTGGTATTAATGAGAACTGATTTAATATTGAAAGTAATTATTCTAAAAGACATGTTTCAGGAAAAGGGAAAAAGAGGATGCATGTAGATATAATCGAAAGGTGAGATTAGTAGGTAATTCATTTATAAAATAAGAAGAAGAAGAAAAAAAAAAAAAAAAAAAAGAATAAGTGATTAACCTTAGCTTTGAGTTGAACTGGAAGTGGAAGTGGAACTGAAACTGGAAGACTCAGCACCGTTTCAGACATTTTAGGGGCCCTATGATGAAATGAAAATAAGGGCCCCTAAGATATGAATAACTTGTTTTAAAGTTTAAATATTAACCATAAATTTATAAAAAAAGTATCAATATCTACAAATTAAAAATACTCTTTTATTAACACTGAAAAGTGGAAACCACTAGCCACACATTCACGCATGTTTCTATAATGCAACTGTCAATATATAAATAAACTCCTAAGTTTATGGGCCCTTTTAACGATGGGCCCTAGGCAGTCGCACCTCTTACCTACCCCTCTGAGACGGCCCTGCTGGAAGTGGAAGGAATATGGATGTGAGGAATGTTTTTGATTTTGGGCCAATCGGGGCCAAATGGATTATGACATCTTTCCTCCAGGCTGGTTGAACAATGATGTATGTCCAGTTCGGTGAGGCAAGCAGAAGCAAGGATACTGATTGAATCCGGCAAACAATACAGTCTTGGACAGTGACTGATACGAAGGGATTGGAGAGAGGATAAGCAGCCTATCCACTCTGGAAGTAGTTGCATTTTCGGCAGCACTGAAAGATAGAGGCTTTGGAGGTTGGTCAAGCACTGCATTGATTCCGGCAAAGATTTCAATAATGGACAAACAGTGATCTCGAGGGATTGGAGAGAAGACAAGCAGCCTAACCACTCTGGAACCTCCTCCAAATAAAAAAGCTCTTCAAGCGTGAGTGATTGGAGGGTGGTCAAGTGTTGCATCCCCTGCGGCAAATACCGCAATGCTGGAGGCTCTGAAACGTTTAAGTCGAGATCTTCGGAGTCGTAGTAGTAGTCGTAGTCGGAGAGAGTTCCTACATTATACACAGCACCGTTCAACCGTTCAAGAGAGAGGGACTGGAGGGCCGTCAAGGACTGCATTGATTCCGGCAAAGGTTTCAATGCTGAACAATCGTCAATCTCCAGGGATTGGAGAGATAATAAGCAGTCTATCCACTCTGGAACCTCTTGCAAGTTACAAAGGCTTGCAAGTCTGAGAGATTGGAGGGCGGTCAAGTGCTTCATCTCATTTTGCAGATTCTTTAGGCCCCAGATATCGACTAAATGCAATGAACGGAGGCTCTTATTCAGGGCTCTCCAAGGCATCTCTTTTGTCAGTTTGGGACCATATATCAGATGAGACAGGCCAGTAAAAACTTCTTCCAACTGCGGTTCATCCACCCATGACCCATCGATATCCGAACAACCCCTACGTATATTCAATCTTTCCACGGTTGGGCAGAGAGGAAAATTAGAGGATCTCAGGCTTGTGCATCTGGATATACTGATAAAAGAAAGGCGAGGGAAGAACGAATAACCATCATCTGCTGCTGATATCCTCCACCATCCCTTCAGCTCTGGCAAATTCTGTAACTCAAGCCTCTCAAGGGATGGGAAGAACAATAACAGCCTTGACCCCGTCCCTTCTCCTGATGCCAAAATGGAAGCCGAACCTACTGCTGCATCATTACCACCACCACTACTTTCTATAAACTCCAGTTCACTCAAGTCATGAAGATTAAGCCTTCTCAATTTAGGCAACCGACTCAACAGTGGGAGATGCTGCAATCTTTTACAATCATAAAGCTCGATTTCGACAAGATTTGGGAGACAACTTCCCAAGTCATTAGTTGAGGCCCAGCTCACAAGTCTTACCCCTGGATAATTGGTAATGCAAAACCTTTGAAGGTTACGGTGGGGTTGGAGACCCAGTAACAACGCTTCCGCTTCCCCTTCCTCAAACTCAACACCGAAGTCCCAGACTATCCGTAATGCCTTTAGGTGTTCCTTTTCCATCAGATATCCTCCTTCCTTGTTAGCTTCTGCCCCTTTAAAGAACTTGATTTTCAGACTTCCTTCGAGGTTGGTGAGAGGTTTCAAGTCTTCTAGTTGACCCATGACACCATCTCCCCTTACTACAGCAAATTCTGATAATGTACGTAGACAAGTCAGATTATTCATCCCTGGAGGCATATGTCTCAAGTGGGCGCATCCATCGATATTTAGGTGCCTCAGATTAACTAGTTTCCCCAAGTCCGCTGGCAACTCTCCGAGTTTTTCACAATTTCTCAACTTTAATGTCTGCAAATTATGAAGCTTGGTAATGGACGAGGGAAGCCCTTCCAGCGTGCGATGGTTAGAGACGCCAAGGTATCTTAGATGTATCAAATTACCGATACTACTTGGCAACATTTTTATATAAGAGTAGGTGTAGCAATAATCAGTAAAATGCAAGTCTAGTACCCTCAAGCACCTAGCAGCTGAGAAAAATGTTTTTAAGAGGTTTGGGTTGGGGAACTTCTTCACGGCCGGGAAAAGTCATTAATGTACGTACCCTTTTCATCATCTTGGTTACAGCAACTTCATTAGTCGTGCTCAAACAAGTTGCTAAGTGGCGAGTTCTTTCATTGAGATGGCTTTTGATGGAATCTACAACCAAGATTTCATTCCCTACTACTTCTTGAGCAACATCATGCATTAGATCGTGCATTTTGCATGACAAGATTTCACCATATTCATCCTGTTCTACATCTTGAAAGAAGCACCTCTGCAGCAAAGTCATAAAATATTCTTCACCTGCATCTTCGATGCTCTGTGCACCTGATGGCACTATGAAACCTTGCGCCATCCAGAGACAAATCAAATCCTCCTTAATAATCTTATGATCCTTGGGAAAAATAGCACAGTAACTAAAGCAGCTCTTCAAAGCGGGTGTAAGATGATAATAACTGAGCTTCAACACAGTTATTATTGCATTCCCATGGCCTGATGATTTTATTCCATCCCCTTTGTCCAGTGGTATGTTTGCCAAGTCCATGTTTTTCAAGGATCACCACCTACTTTCACCCTCACCACGTAGGAGACTTGCAACAACCCTTATAGCAAGTGGAACATTGGCACATTTTCTGGCAATTTCTTTGCCCATCTCTATCAGATTTGCTTCCACCATTTGTTGCCCCGGTTCAAATGCTAATTTCTCAAACAAACTCCAGGATTCTTCCTCTGACAGACCCTTCAATTCGTGGATCAGACGAGTCCCTAGTCTCCCTACTTCCTTTGCCACCTTTCTAGAGCGAGTAGTCACTATCACTCTACTTCCCCTTCCACCTGTAATCAACAGATTTCTCAGCCTACCCCACTGTTCAGCGTCCTCGTTCCAGACATCGTCCAGAACAAGCAGATACTTCTCCTTAATTACCTCTCGAAGTTTCTTCTGGAGCTGGTCCAATCCTGCTGGGACATTGCATTTTTGATCTGTTGCAGACTCTATGATTTTATTATAGAGAACATTCAGATCAAATTCATCAGAGACACAAACCCACATCCTCTTTGAGAATTCCCTGTTAATTCTTTCATCATTATACACAAGCTGGGCAAGGGTTGTTTTCCCCAAGCCTCCCATGCCAACTACAGTAACAAAGGAAACATTCCCATTAACACTAGCATCCAGTAACATACCAATCACTGCCTTCTTGTCATCATCTCTCCCAATAATCACATCCTCCTCAGATACGTAAGAGTCGGTCTCCCTTCCTTTTCTCACCTTGCTCCCCTCAACACCAATCTGCTGTATTGAGCCAAAATCGTGATGATCTATTCCAACATCTCCCTCATCTTTTTTATCTTCCGAGATTCATGAAAAGCAGAATAAAGCTGATTAAAATCAGAGAAAAAAAGGCGTAGCTTTTTACTCACTTTGTTTCCTTGCATGAGCTGCTTCTGTTGAGCAAGGGTGGTGATCCTGTCGAACAAGTCATCAGTTTCGTAAACTGCTTCCCTAAGCTTATCAGGCAAATCACTTTCAACGTGGCTGATCAGTTGAAGTTGCTGCCTCTGGTGATAATCAGCATCAAGGAGCACGGCACAGATGGTTGACATGGTGTCCTTGAGTTTATCAAGTTCGGATTTGACTCGCCACATGCTTTCAGTTTGCCCCAAGATGGCACTGCAAGGATCCAGATACTGGAGAATAGTTTGTAGCAGTGTCAGAACTGTTGATGTACCCATGTGAGCCAATCTCTCTCCTTTCTCACAATTTCTCCTTCTCTTTTCTTTTTGGGTTGGGTTGGGTTGGGTTGGGAGAGTGCTAAGGAATAGCAAAATAAAGTGTTTGGTTCAATAATTTAAAGAAAAGCTTATCAATGATAAAGATGATTTTCCACTCAGTAAACGCCTGACTGTTATGTTCAATAATGTCGGCTGTACGTATTTGCTTACACATTACAACGAGATTATCATTCACGTACACCAACGAAATGCCTTGGAACACAAAAACTCGTATGAGGCGGCCTCAAGGTGAGACCACTCATACAAGTATGATGTCATGCTGAAGTCATTACTTATATATAGAGGAGACCTCACCTTGAGGCGGCCTCATAGGAAACTTTATTGGCCTTGGAAGTTTTCGTTGGTATAAAATACAGCCAAATCTATTGGGGTCCAAAGGAAAATGATATAGACCAAAAAGGAAAATTTTAAACAAGTTAAAACGAAAAAGAAAATTGAGATGGGGCATTGGTTCGGGACCATGTAATAATTTTTCCTGAAACAAAAAATTAAGATACAATCAATAATCACAAATGCGCAACAATTTCCCATTATCGGATTACTTTCAATAGCCTGGATTCAGTTAAGAAAATTTCCGAGGGATTCTACCCCCCTTGAGATACATACATGCCTGTTTTGACGTTGGACCGCCTCACAGCTTGAATGCCATTTGTTTTGTATAGCTTAATATGGCTTAACAAGGAAACAGCATGAAGCTGCACTCTATATCAAAGGCGGATGATTCCTGTAACACAAAGTTGTCTTCACTTCCCACACAGTGTGTTTCTGCAAATGAAGACAGTTCATAGTTTCCACTTCAGTACTAACTAATCCAATGCCTATACTCACTCAAAACCCTATTTTCAGCAGAAACTCAACAACAGAAAATACGAAATCAGAGACCAACAATGTTTTAGCACTATATATTACCTGTCATACTTAGCCTCATGTATGCCCTCTATATTAGGGCAGAAGTGAAAAGCAATACTAAGATTAGGCAAGATTACGAACCTTCTGTATAGAGCCTTCACGTCATTAGCAAGGACAGGACTTTGCAAGAAAATATCATCGCACTCATTCAAATCAACAGGCTCACATTCAAAATCCTTCTGTGCAGAATATTCATTCCACTCAAACCACATTTTTGCTATTAACTCTTTTCTAAAGCATACTAAGTGATCCTCCTCTTCAGGGGAATCAGCTGCAACCAGTCTATAAGTATAAACCTTTTTCTGTTGTCCAGGCCGGAAAGCCCTGCACACTGCTTGCCATGATACTGAAGGATTTGGGTGAACATCGAGTATTAATATACGTGATGCTCCAACAAGAGATATTCCTTCTCCACACGCTTTAACTGATCCAAAGAAGACCCTAGCCTCAGGAGAACTATTAAACCGTTCCATGGACCATTCCCGGGATTCTGTAGTTGATTTACCTGTTATTGTAAATATTTCTTTGTTGCGAATCCAACCCTTGTAGTTCACTACTAGTCTCTCTAAAAACTCTAAAGAGGGGAGGTAGTGACTGAAAACTAGCAACTTCTCTTGAGCATGTTCACACAAACGTAGCATATTAAGGAAGAATTTGGCTTTCACGCCATCTTTAAGATCGATTTTCTTGATTAGTTGATCCAATTTATCGTCAGTTACAACTCCACTTTCTTGTTTGTCTTCATCACTGCTTCCTGTAAACTGCTTTAGCTGGGGATGGATATATATGGCACTCCCTAGAGAGCTAATTTTGAACTTTCTTTCCCTCAACTTCTTCAACTTATCAACATCAGCCCTTTGCTTGGGGCTAAGATTAAGTAGGACTGTGAAGTCTATAAGTCCTGGTAACTCATCAAAGGAATCCCCTTTATAATAGTGAAGAACCTGGCTAGTCATCTCGCAGAAGATCTTTTATGACCCCAACCTTCCTTTGATGATTCTCATCTTTGAACAGCGTACTCTCGAGCAAATCATAAAAAGCAGTAGCACCTGCCCCTCTCAACTGCTTTCTAACACCAGAAATCTCAACTTTGCTCATTATACGCTTCACGATTGTACGATTAGCATCCAATTTCAGGAACCTAGGCTGGACAAGGTTCAAAATGTTGAAAACTTCCTCGACATGGTTCTGATAAAATGTGCCAGAAAGCACAACTTTCCGGGGTGTCTGAACTCTGGTGAGTGCATCTAATATGTTGGTATCTTTGTTCCTCGAAGTGTGGCCCTCGTCCAAAATCAGAACAGTTGGAACTCTCACTAATATCTCTTGACAAGCAGCCATATCTGTACTGGTAGTATTTCCAGTTACAATAGAGGATAACTGCTTGTACCCCAGAAAGAGAATGCTTTTCTGCTCCACCCACTGCTTCAGGACAGTTAGCTGCTGTGAACGATTCAATGCCTTCACCGAGTAGAAATCATACAAGGGAATTTCTTTAACTTGCCACCTCTGAAACTCTTTCTTCCAGGTGCCCAGAATTCCTTTAGGTAGGATTACTAGTGGTCTTGCATCAGGATACTTTTCTAGGAAGCTTTGCATGAAACATATCATCATGAACGTCTTCCCAGAGCCAGGGGCATGGGCCAAAATGCACCCGTGTGGGTCCTTGGCTACCAAGTTGCTCAGCAAAAAATTAAACCCCTCTACTTGATGGGGCTTCATCTGCTTCATGTGTTTTGTGTGAGCTAACACTTCAGTCACAGCTAAATCCATTCTCGGTAATTTACACCAATCAGGAAGGGCTCCATCTGGCTTGTTGTCTTCGATGGTCAGAGGTTCAGATCTGTAAGACCTTGTCCGTATTCGCTATATACCAAGTTGTGAAGATGTCAGTCCAGAGAAATATCCAAAATCCAAAAGAACGTCAAGAAACATGTAAATCTTTTATTTTCCAAACAGACACAACAATCACACTATCCAATTACTGGTCCTGCTTCCATGTTGATCATTAGTTCAGTACCACTCAGTCTACTTCTGACTTAGCAACTTTCAGTATGGATGTAGTACATACAGAAGCCCAAGAAAAAAATAAAAAAGGGAATTTGACATCACCTTAGGATAAAGGAACTCATATATATCTTCTATTCCCTTCTGAACAAGTCCACAAACACGGCAAACATAGCCAATATCATCCTTCAGAATAAAGGAATGATCACAGTCATCCTCATTTTCCCTTTCACCTTCATTGGAAAACTGATCCTCTGGAATTTCACTTTCCTAGCAACTCAACAAACCAACCGAAATTATTGGACAGTAGCGACATATAAAGTTAGAACTATTCGGTGCCAGCATACGAGTCCAGCCTCAAAAAACACGCCTCAACAGAAAGCATATACCTTGCAGCATTCCATTGCAAATGCCATGTCCTTCCACAGGTCTGCAAGATCTTTATCCTCATTATCAGTTGCAGGTTCATCCTTCATTCCAACATCGTCTTCATCCTCAACCCCTATAAAGCTACCTTTTGTCACTTCAACAGAAATATCTTTACTGTCCTCCTGACAGGAGGTTATGGCCCCTGCAAAACCTAGAAAAAAAAGTCAATGGAAGCTCAAAGATACAACTTTACTACAAACTCATTAGGTTCTGTTAAAACCATAAATATTGCAATTAGAAAATATGCTATAATCGCTAATATCCAAATGCTGAAAATTGAAACGAACACACTATGATCAAAATAGAATGATCACCTTCTCCTCCCTCGTCTCAATGGGATTCGTTAGTGGCAATTGGAGAAGCCATTTTCAGACTATGTTTAATGCAGGACTCAGTAGCAGGTTTCGACTTCATCATTCTTTTTGCACGTATAGCTGATATCCTCAAAAACCTAGCATGCTTTTGCATTAGCGCAACTGGATAACAGAACGCAGCGCTAGGCCTAGCATATCCATGACCAACAGCTGCCTGAAAATGCCTGATTTCTGCAGGCTGCATCCGCCACATCTTCTTTCCACGGATAATGGACGCTCTCAAAACTCTAACCTCTTTGTGAAATTGAGACCTTAGAACTTCACATTTAGCTTTCTCACAATCCTCCATTTTGATCTATGGTGATTTGCAGGATCCAAACATAGCATGCAATACTTGTTAATTAGCACATATATTCAGTAATAGACTTAAAGGCAACACATATGAGGATCATATATATATATATATATACACAAAGCACAAAACATAAAGAAACTTTTTTTTTAGATAAGACACAACATAAATAACTACACTGCAACAACCACTTGGTCCACGTCAGATGTACGCATACTTACCCCTAACAAGCAGAAAAGTTTCTGACAAAAAAAAAAAAAAACGAGCAGAAAAGTTAAATACATATACATACAGCCATTGGCAACATTATAGTAAAAGTATTTGCATAACTATGTACATTCAACCTCCTATTCACAGTGGGTCAGAATGTGTAAAAGGTCACAAAAATATGGAAACTTGCAAACCAAAAAAAAATAAATAACCATGATCATTATTCACTAATCAGCTAATAACAACATCCAAATAGAATATACAACAGGTGAAGCATTTGATCACTAACGAACAATTGAAAAGAAAAATAGGGGGAAAAAAGGGTACAGCAATTAATTAGTAAACTAATCACAAGATATTCGCTTTAAACTGGTTAATGATTTATTTGATTTACTAATGTGAAATTGAGGGGGGGGGGGGGGGGGGTTTCCAACATTTTGCACTTTCAATTTTTGATGATCAAGTCGCTGTAAAATTTGCAATCTATTGGGAAATGGGGATTATTATCAAAACGTAAAAAAAGAAATATAGGGGGGTTGAAGGAGAAATTTACCGCTGGAGAGAGAGAGAAAAAGGGACGGCGTCAAGACTCGGCCGCCACTCCAGTCCAGTGCACTGGGGAAGATAAATAAAAATAATGAAAAAGAGTAAATTAATTGAATTCATGACATTGACACAACAAAGTCAATA
The DNA here is from genome assembly GCA_038025085.1 of Tetragonia tetragonoides. Taxonomy (NCBI): domain Eukaryota; kingdom Viridiplantae; phylum Streptophyta; class Magnoliopsida; order Caryophyllales; family Aizoaceae; genus Tetragonia; species Tetragonia tetragonoides. The sequence goes on from CM076145.1 coordinate 50,023,721, forward strand.
GGAAGTCAAAATTAACAAAGACGCGCCCTTTGAAATGATCTCAGACGTTACATTCTTTTCGCTCTCCTTCGATGATGGAGCATTTTTATGGGTTGGTGTTCAATACTAGTATTATTTTTCTTTAGTAAGCCCAACTCTTCCCATTACTCCCTCCATTTCAACTAAGCTCGACAATAGCTGATCCAACCTGATAAAGTGATAATCCAAACAGAATCCGGTCTGAAGTTATTGAGAGAAATTTTAAAATGTTGAGAGGAGGGATACACTTAAGTTATAGTAATAGTCATTCACTGGCTGCGTATTAGCCTGTGGCAAAAAAAAAAAAAAAAAAAAAAAAAGTCAATTCATTGTTTGTTGCATAATAGTTCTACTTATTATGATTAGTCATATTGTAAACTTTGATCTATATTTGGCTGAGTGCTGAGGAAACGATTATTAGCCTTTTTTTAACAAACTTGAGAATACTCTATTATAAAGCTCATCTACCAAAGATTATCATAGTAGACAATGGATCGAAATGAACTAAATACATCAAAAATTTATTGAAACAAATTATGGGTGGCCCATGTCCCAGCGCCCAGCAAGCGCCATGTCCCATGTCCCATGGGTGAAATCGGAGTTCGGGGACACCGATGATCGTTCCGAGGCACTGGAGGTCCTCTAGGGTGACGATATACCTCCCATAGAAGTTTGGACAAAAATCAAAATCGGGCCCTGAGAAGCCAAAACGCCAATAGGTGTAAATAGGCTTATAAGGGTGTTTTTAAGAGGACACCAATGTAAGGGTCGAAACGGCGAAGGCATGAGTGACATAGAAGTTCGGGGATCCGGATGACCATCCTAGAGGCATCGAGAGTCCTATATGGCCATGATAAACTCCCCGAAAATGAAGGCTCCGGCACATGCCTAGGGGACTGGGGAGGCCCTCGTGGTCGCTTATCCGGTCCTTGATACGATGGGAATGGCGTTTTACGACACACAAGTGTAAGAGATGGAACACCAAAGGCATGAGAGATATCTAAGTTCAGGAACCCGGATGTCCCTCCCGGGACACCGAGGGTACTCCAGGGTCATGATAGACCCCCCAAAGAATTTTGGGCAAAAATGACACCGGGGCCCCGGGAAGCCGAAAATGAAGGCTAATCCACGTTTTTTGTGCTTCCGAGAAACTCCGGAATGAAGGTGAATATTTTCACACCACATCGCACGGAACACCCCTAGATGACATGGGAGGCCTTTGGATCGCTTATCCGGTCCCTAATGGGCTTGGAAGACCGTTTTACGGGACACTATTGTCAGAGCTAAAACACCAAAGACATGGGTGATGTCAAAGTTCGGGGAACAGGATGTCCCTCTCGAGGCACCGAGAGTACTCTAGAGTCATCTTAGACCCCCCCCCAAAAAAAGTTTTGGCAAAAATGACACCCGGGCCCTGGAAAGCCGAAAACGAAGGTTCTAATCCAATTTTTTGGGCTTGCGGGAGTCTCCGGAACGAATGTGGATATTTTCAAACCACATCACACGGAACATCACTAGGGGACATGGGAGACCCTCGGGGTCGCTTATCCACTCCCTGATAGGCTTGGAAGGGCGTTTTACTAGACATTAGTGTAAAATCGGAATATCAAAGGCACGGGGGATATCAATGTTCGGGGACCCGGATGTCCCTCCCGGGACAGCGAGGGTCCTCTAGAGTCATGATAGACCCTCCGGAGAAGTTTCGGCAAAAATGACATCCGGGGCTCGGGAAGCCGAAAAAGAAGGCTATATCTACGTTTTTTTGGCTTCCGGCAGGCCCCGGAACAAAGGTGGATATTTTCGCACCACAATGCACGAAACATTCCAATAGGAAATGGGAGGCCCTCGGGGTCGCTTATACGAACCCTGATAGGCTTGGAAGGGTGTTTTACGAGACACTTGTGTAAGAGTTAGAACACCAAAGGTATGGGTGATACTGAAGTTCGGGAAACCGCATGTCCCTTCACGGCCCCGAGGGTACTCTAGGGTCAGGATAAACTCCCCGAAAAAGTTCGGGCAAAATTGAAACCCGGGCCCTGAGAAGCCGTAAACGAAGGCTATAACCCACGTTTTTTTGGCTTCCGGGAGGCCCCGGAACAAAGGTGGATATTTTCACACCGCATCGCACAGAATATCCCTAGGGAACAAGGGAGACCCTCTGCATCACTTATCTAGTCCCTAATAGGCTTTGAAGACCCTTTTATGGGACATTAGTGTAAGAGCAAGAACACCAAAGGCATGGGTGATATCAAAGTTCGGGGAACCGAATGTCCCTCCTGTGGCACCGTGGGTACTCTAGGGTCATGATAGACCCCCCGAAGAAGTTTGGGCAAAAATGACACCCGGGCTCTGGGAAGCCTAGGCTATAATCCACGTTTTTTAGGCTTCCGGGAAGCCCCGGAATGAAGGTTGATATTTTTGCACCACATCGCACGGAACACCCATAGGGGACATGGGAGGCACTCAGGATCACTTATTCGCTCCCTGATGGGCTTGGAAGGGCGTTTTACGGGACATTGGTGTAAGAACATGAACACCAAAGGCATGGGTGATATCAGTGTTCAGGGACCCGGATGTCCCTCCCGGGGCAGCGAGGGTCCACTAGGGTCATGATAAATCCTTTGGAGAAGTTTGGGAAAAAATGACACGTGGGGCCTGGGAAGCCGAAAACGAAAGCTATAATCTATGCTTTTGGGGCTTTTGAGATGCCCCGAAACTAAGGTGGAAATTTTTGCACCATATCGCCTGGAACACCCGAATAAGACATGGGAGACCCTCAGGGTTCGCTTATCCGGTACCTGATAGACTTGGAAGAGTGTTTTACGGGACACTGATGCAATAGTCAGAACACCAAAGACATGGGTGATATCGGAGTTCGGGGGACCGGATGTCCCTCCCAGGGCACTGAGGGTACTCTAGGGTCATGAAAGACCCCCTAAAGAAGTTTGGGCAAAAATGACACTCGGGCCCCGGGAAGCCAAACATATTGTAAATGCATCTCATTGCGAAGTATTTTTCAATCCGAATCTAATAGTGTATGTTTTGTTATTTTTTGAGATTTATGAAATCTATTATATATGATTTTGAATATTTGAGGAAAATTCACCTCTCAAGAATCATAAACAGCAAGGATGCGAAGACTAGTAAACGTTTTAATCAATTATTTTTTCTCATTATCAAAGACTTCTAAACGTTTTACCCCAATTACTTTTTGTCATTATCTTCACTTAGATGGCGCGCTCTGAAAATTCTCGCTTAGATGACATGTTTCATTACTCCCAAAAAATACCTCATTGATTGATTGGTCTCACACAAGACTTGCTTTTTAATGAAAAGAATAAGGAAAAAAAAAAGAAAAAAGAAAAGTTTTTTTTTGGGAGGAATAACCGAACAAGTCATATTATCGGGCCTAAAGTTAAGTTTACCTGCTGGCCCAGACCGTGAAATTTGCTTGGCCCAGACCGTGAATAGTCTAAACTGTTGGCCCAGACCCTGATTAGTAAAAAGTTAACGGGGCTCAATAAATTCATGAGTCGGTTAATCGGCCCAGGACCAGGCCCAATATACGCGTATCATTACCGCGTTTTATCAAAATGAACGGTCAAGATTGAAGCGGATTAAATCAGACGGGTGTAAATTAGCTGTCGTAACACGCTAATTTTGCTTATAAAAACACGGCATCTTTTATTTCCCTCGCAATTCATATTCTCTCACTCACTCGGTCACTCAGTTTCTCAATCTCTCTCTCTCTCTCCTCTCTCCTCTCTCCTCTCTCTCTCTCTCTCTCTCCTCTCTCCTCTCTCCTCTCTCCTCTCTCTCTCTCTCTCTCTCTCTCTCTCTCCATCAGCCAGAACCGAAGATATCGATCTCGTTACTTCAATTAATGGTAAGCGTATCTCTTTCCCATTTCATCTTTGTAATTTATTTAGTAAGTTTCTGATTAGGGTTAGGGTTAGGGTTTTTACTTTTTGCTATAAGTCACAAAATTAATACTCTCCCAAGACAAAGCCTTAACTTCGTTATGTTGACGATTAGGGTTAGGGTTTGTACTGTTTGCGTTCTAATTTCCCATTACGAAGTTAATATTACTGCTTTCTAAGTACAGAAATGATGATCCTGATAAAATTATGCCTCTTTATGTTTTTATTTATCTTTTTTGATTTTCACAGGCGTGTGGCTGGGGAATTTGAGAAGAGATACGAACCTAAGGTCGATTAATTTTTCTATCACATGCCTTTTGATTTTATCTTTTGATTATATGTTTGTAATCTGTGAATATGGTTTCTGATTTTTGTAGAGCCACAATTGGTGTGGAGGTTCATCATTTGAGGTTTTTTTACACTATGGCAATATTTGATTTAACTGTTGGGATACTGCTGGTCAAGTGAAAAGATTTGGACGGCTTTGTGATGTTAATAGTAAGTAAACCCCTGTTAAACATACTGCATGTTATTTGTAATTTACATTTGCTGTTTTTTGATTGATTTTTTGTCATTGATTTCATACACTCAATTTCTAAAGTAGAATGACCATAAGTGTTGGAACTATCCTTTATCTAAAAAAATAATTGTTGGAACTATCAAATAGGCTTGCTGATGTTATCTAGCTTGAAAAAACTACTAGTGTTTACCGAAACTATCGATGAGTTAGAAAAATCTAGAAGATAAATGAATAGCCTAGACTGCTTAGTAATCGTTCATATTTAGAGAATATAGACGTTGAATGGTTGTATCTCAGTCAAGGAATGCCCGTTAGCTGCATCTATTAATACTGGACATTGTTAAAATGCACTCTTAAGGAAAAAAAAGGAATCTTCAGAAAAATGGTTGTTTTCTTTACCCCACTCCAAAATTTCAGTGGTAGTTACCTCGTTGCTCCTTTTAATTGTCCATTGATGTTCTGCTGTTGATTTCATGCACCTATTTCACAAGGGAAATGATTTGAGTAACTATTTGTTGCCAAAATTTTATACTAAGTGATTGTTGCCTATAGGAAGTATGATAGGATCTGTTTCCTTTGCAGACATTGTGGTATTATAATGTTTGATGTCACTGCTGCAAAGACATCGGAATGTGCCTACATCGGCCACATGGGACTCGACGTCTGACAGGTTTTGAACATATTAATTAGATTGGTCATGGTTTGGAGTATACTGTTGTGGACTCTTATGGCTGTTTGTGTAGCTCCCAGAATATCGCCATCGTTCTCTGTGGCAACAAGGTTGATGTAAGGAACAGGCCGGTGAGAGCAAGGCAAGTTACATTTCACCGGGAGAAGAGCCCTCAGTACTATGAGATATCTACCAAGATCAATTATAACTTTGACAAGCCTTTCCTGTACCTTGCCAGAGAGCTTGTTGAGTAACAATCATGGAGCATTCTCTTACTTTCGTGTTTCTTGCCATGGTTCTCAGCTGCCCTAACCATTTTGTTACTCTTTGCAGGGACGAAACGTTTAAATTACTGGAGCAATTGCTGTTTTGCCTCCAGAAATCGTAATTGATTTAGCTGAACAACAAAGGTGAGTAACTGAATAACAACTTAACAAGCGTATTGCTAGGAATTGGCATTTGATGAGCTGATTTGTTATCAGTATACTTTATTCCGCGTTTAGTGTAATTGAGCAAAATCTAAATTATTCAAATGATCATCTAATGTTGTAATCTATGGGTAAATAATAACCCGAAGTTTGAGAGGACAGTCAGACTGTGTCCTGTGGTGACAAGAATCAAGATATTATTGGTCTAGGCTGAATATTTTTGAGGCAACAATGAAAGACATATGTAGTGCCTTTTCAGTATACTATTTTATTTCCTTTTTCCTTGGGATTTGGGAATTATTGCTTTGTATTTTTTTTTTCAGGTTAGTGTTTGATAAGAAGCCAAATCTAGACAAACTTTGTGTGATATGTAGTTGATTGTGCTTGAGCAGAGCAAGGGCCGCAATCGGATAAATCATGACAGAACACTGAAGTCAATGATTTGCTGAACAGGATCAGGTATTGATTTCTGCTCTTCTGTGGCTGGCTGCTCAGCAGCCCTTGTCAAATACATCACAACATCCATTGCCTTCTGTGCAACTTCACGATAATATATAAAACTCCATAATGCCTAAACATAACCTCATTGTGTAGAGATTACCTGTGAATCTGTGATTCTGTTGCTGGTTTACCATCCTTTTATTTTTAATTTTATAGATAACATGGGTATCCAAGCTTTTGCTTGACTAATTCCATGGGCCCTGAAGTTAACGACCAGGAAAACCTCCAGTGGCCATTAGGGACTCAAACATCTTCATTTTCAACAAGACAACACCACCGTCATAGAGCATTTTGGGCATTGCTACCAGGGAATTAAGGTATCGCAGCCCATCTCGCATCTAGGATCATAATCCAGAGGGAACAATGTGCAAGAATTACAGTGAAGAAAAAGAAAAATCATCAATCATGGGCTTTATGTTGAACAATGTGAAGCAGGACTCTGCACAAGGGAAAATTCATTTTATGTTGATACTATATATTAGTTCATTGATTTGTTGTTTATTTTACTTAGTAAGTTACAATGAATAGCTGTATGCAATTTTATTTCAGACACTTGGTCTAGAAATCTACCATTAGCAGGGTTAGTTTTGTAGTATAGGCAGCACTAGCCTTTAAAATATGTGAAATACAGTGCTTTGCATTAAATTGAGGGTAATGTTTGGAATTTTCTTAGTTTTGTAGTATGTGAGCTTTCGAGATAGAAGATATGGATAGGGCTCAACGATGTCCAGAAGACAAAGTTGTCTGATTCAGAATCAAGTGGAAATCCATTAAGATCCAGGAAGCCCAGGTTTGAAAGGCAGGGTATTTTTTCTCATAAATCTGATGTTGCGATTGTTTTATTATGCATATTTCTCTCTTCCTGCTAATTTTATTTGATCAATGCCATGGTTGTAGGTTATGATTCATTGCAGCTTGCTCGTAAGTGTATTCTCAAAATGGTTATGTCATGCAAAAGTAAGTCTCCCCCCCCCCCCCTAAATTCATGATGTATTCTTTTAGTTTGGTTAATTAAAATTGTGTTAAATTCTATTTCCTTCCTTCCCCCTCTCTTGGTTTTGTTTTTGACAGGGGTGCAAGATGGTACTCCATAAAATTCGCTGGGGTTCTCACATATACACATACCTTTCACAGATGACACCATCAATTCACAGACGAAAACCCTTGTTGAAATTAGTGTAATCCTCATATAGTCATATCTAACTATTGGGGAGGGCTAGAAATAAAAACAGACTTCACAAAACGCTAAATGCAGACCACAACATCAATTCACATACGAAAACACACACAAAGATCACCACAAAGTCTAACAAGTGCAACAAATATTTGGCAGAAGTGACATAAAAATGCACACTACTTAACTTAAATTGGCAGGGAAGATATTAAAGAAAAACCTACACTGCGAACAAATGGTGCAGCAGGAATGAGTGGTTTACAACTTTTCTGAAAACGCTATATCTGTCCTGAAACGATGGGGCTTCCTTTTTCCATTTCCTGAACCTGTGGCATTGAGAGATATAACGTTTTCAGAATACTTGTAAACCTCTCATTCCCGCTGCACCATTTGTTCGCAGTGTAGGTTTTTCTTTAATATCTTCCCTGCCAATTTCGTTTATAGTAGTGTGCATTTTTATGTCATTTCTGCCAAATATTTGTTGCACTCGTTAGACTTTGTGGTGATCTTTGTGTGCGTTTTCGCATGTGAATTGATGTTGTGGTTTGCATATAGGGTTTTCTGAAGTCTGCTTTTGTTTCCAGCCCCACCCAATGGTTAGATATGACTATATGAGGATTACGCAACTTTTGATTTCAATCGATTTGGCAAAACCTGTCTTTGGAAACTTTAATGAGTTTGTCGTGATATACTTACATGGCAAAGAAAAGGTATAGGGGGGATATCATCAATTTTACCATTATATGGGAACTCCAAAACCTGATTAGTTACAACACTTGATTTTCTGTGAACCATAACTGCTACCACTTGAAGAGGCAAATTGAGTCTGAGATAGTAGAGAGCATTGATGCCTCGCAAGAGCGGAGCAACAGTCAAAACTTGACTAGTTACAACACTTGATTTTCTGTGAACCATTACTGCTACCACTTGAAGAGGAAAATTGAGTCTTAGATAGTAGAGAGCATTGATGGGAAATCATCCAAATCTTTTATTGAGCTCGCAAGAGCAGAGCAACAGTCAAAGCTGAAGGTAAATTACTATCAGAAGATATATCTGTACTTTAAAGCTCTTCAAGTTATATTTATTTATTTATGTTTACTGCCTTTTTTGTTAGGTGATACAGTATTACAGTTATTGCTTACTCAAGTTGCAGAAGTGTGTCTGTGCTGTCTACAGCCATATAAGTGGCTCTTTGACAAGCCAGCTACAGAGCTTCGGGAATCAGGACTCTGCATGAGAGAAAATTCATTTTCTTTTGATATTGTTCATAGGTAAACATGTAAGAACCAGTTTCATGATAGATTCTTTGATAATGTGGCGATGTTTTTCAAGATTTTCATTGCAACTTAAAATGTTGTTCATGTCGGGTCATACATTCTATCACTGTGCGATTGACTCATGCCCCAGGCCAAGTGACATGATGCAGAACACTGGATGAATAATGATTAATAGCTATCTTTCTTCATTTGTGGCACAAGAAAAACATTATAGAATGTTTTTGACATGTCACAACAATAATAACAACCACCCCGGAAGGATCCTACCGATGCAGGTTGTGGGTAGGTCCATGTAGGGCAGCCTTGCTACTAACTAGTAGAGAGGCTGTTAAGGCTGTTTCTAATAAAAGTCTAACCCATGTCCCAATCTGAATTTTACTATGACCTGTATTGTTCATCTCCGTGGAGAACATATCCTCTTATGATAAACCAAACTATACATTTCACATTTATGAAGGATCTTGCTGAGGCCTAAGGTGCAACATAAGGTGTTTCCATTATAATTTACGCTTACTGGCTGAACCTCCAGCCCCCGCTCCCCTAGAATAAACTTATAAAGGAGTTAGAGATTCTGCAAGGTCAATTATTTGTGTTTTCTCTCATTTGGACGTGGTCTTAAAGAATATATGGAGTTGAGAAAAAGAATACTGTAAGTTTGTGGAATTGTTGAGCAGGTTTTGTGAAAAGAAATTCCAAGATGCTTGAGTTGATTTGAGTATCCTATCTTGTAGATTGTAGAGCATACTTCCTCTCTCTTTTTATCTTGTAGAATTTTTTTGGGGTGGTTCGAATTGTAGAATTTTCATATTCCAATAACTCCTAAAAGCAGGAGCCCATGTTTTGCTTGACATGGCAATTGCATTTTGCCTATTGTTTTTGAATGTATCTGTATATTGAGTGTGTGCTTTTTCACTTGTCATTCGTGACTGTTCTTTGTTTTCCTCGCACGCCAGATCAAAGGATTGAATCCCAGAACATGAAGAGATTCTATCATGAAGCATGCCAAGCTTTGTTTGTAGAGCCTACTGTTCCTCAAGGTGATTACATGCAAGGTAAGCTCAAAACTTTTGCTAAGACAAGGCGTCTACAAGAATGCTAAGTACGAGTTAGCCAGTAAGCTGAAGTTTAGTGTAAATGACTATAGTAAGAATGACAATTATTTATTATAAAAAAAAGTGACAATTATTTATTATCAAAAAAGAGTGACAATTATTTTTGCATGCTCCAAAATGTAGAGTAAGACATTCATGCTAGAAAAAAGGAAGTAATTTATATGCAACCTTGTAGAATATTTTGTATTGTTCTATAATGATCCTCAGTGATTGGTTGTAATCAGTTATTCTGTCTATTTATAACTTCTGTATTTCTAAGCTTAAGATATTTAATATTGCTCAATTTTCCTTCTGTTTCTGATCATAGGCGATGATTCTTCCTGCATCCGTGGGTGGAGAGCAGATCCCCTTCCAGTGGAATTCCTCGATATTCTCTGTAGTAGGCCACAATGATGAAGCCATATAAGCTACTGAACCCAATCTGGGCAAAATTCATTTACTTGTCCCTTCTATTTTTTTGGTGCTTGTGAATTATTGCACCGAGTGTATGACTATTTAATTGGAGGGAAACCATGCCGTGGGTGTCCTGGGTGAGGTTCTGTGATGAAAGAGTATAAAGGGCCTTGGTTGGTGTTGTTGGGGGTAGTCAAATGTTCTATGTTGTGTTCTCTTTAACTTAGTAGTCAATTAGTCATGATAAAAAAAAACAAAGAACGAACTTAGTAGTCTAAATTCAATTCGATTGCCTTGAGTTCACTTAGAATTTTTATTATTTAAATAAGTTATTTCAATATATATTTTCATAGTAATACATGTGTAATGTGTTCTATTTAGTTTAACTTAGATTAGTTTAGTTCAATTTTGTATTTAATCCAAATGAAGAAAGTGGAATCTAAAACTCTTAAGAAAATAAAAGCAAATAGTATCGTGTTCTTTTGTAATTTTGAGTTTTGAATTGGCAACAGAATGTTATAATTTTTTATTTCTTCTGCATGAGTTAATTGATTTTAACTCAATTTACAAGTGGAACAAGTATAAATGTGACCTATGGAGATGTTACGACTCTTATTTTACCTCCACTTCTAACATCAATTAAATGTTATGTACCAATTACCGGAAAAAAGTCAAAAGATATGTATTTACTTATGAGGTGGTCTCAAGGTGAGACTCTTTCTAACTAGGGATGGCAATCAAGTCCGAACTCGATCTGTTTAGGCCAAAAAAATCCGAATTGAATCCGATTAGCAAGCTCCGGATTCGGAGCGGATTGGGATGTGTGAAATCCGAAAATTACCTCCTAATCCGATTCGAATATCAGATTATTTTTAATATTTTAAAAAAAAGAGAGCACTACATCCTTAATATATTTGAATTAACTATATATATTCACCTTTGTTTGTATCTTAAATCCTTAATATATATGTCATATTTATTTTTGTTGAATTACCAGTTACTTATTCAGTATTATCTTATATATTTTCACACTTGAATAAAAAAAATGGAAGTAAGTCGAGTAAACGGATCGGATTTGGATCGGTTTCGGAGGTTACCGACTCCGAATAGTTTCGGATTCGGATCCTCCGTAATCGGATGTTATTCGGATTCGGAGGTAATTGTAAAATCCGTTTAGTATTCGGAGCGGATTCGGATTTAGCATAATCCAATCCGAATCCGATCCATTGTTATCCCTACCTCTAACGAGCATGTTATCATGCTTATGTTATACTTCGCTATAGAGGTGGCTCACCTTGAGACGGCTTCACAAGAAATCTTTTAATCTTTGTTAAATAATCTTATTTTGTAATTTTCATAGAAACGATTATTATTATTTGTTATGTACTCATGGAAGAAAAAAAAAATGAGGCGGTGACAAAAGATAAAAGAACCCCAGAAAATCCTCTCAAAAAAAAAAAAAAAAAAAAACAAAAAAAAAACAGAAAATGCTGAGTCGGTTAAACGGTCAAAAAGTCAACAAAACGCGTATTTTGCTAAACCGCCAAAGTCGTTAGCGTACAAGAACACGGGGGTATTTCCGTCTATATAAGTAACGAAACACATGAGCGGGAAAATCCCAACCAGTTCATCCACACTCCATTTCTCTCTCTCTCTCTCAAGCGATCAATCATACTTAATTTCTCTCTCTCTTTCTCTCTCCTCCTCGATTCACCGCTCTCAGTTTTCTTTGTTCAAAAACCCTAACTTGTTAGGTTAGGGTTTCTTCAAATGAATTCAAGCGCAAAGCCGATGAATATATATTGCAGAAGACCATATTCAGACATCGAAGATGAAATAGGCAAAGAAGTAATCCAAAATGCCGAACAATTGCTCCAATCGAAATTAGGGTTTGATGCTCATTCTCATTTCTGTAAGTGAACTTCCCTTCAATTTTACCAATTTAAAGTTTCAATTCTGTGTGGTTTGAGGTTTTTTTTTTTTTTTTTTGGCGTTTGTTTTGAGAATATTTAATTAGGGTATAGGGTTTGGGAATTGATTAGTAATTGGTTACTCAGGTGAGAGAGAATTTGGGGCCTTAATCTCTGAGTTTAATTTTGGAATCTTTGTTTTAATTGGATGTTAAATTGGAACTTGGGATGTATATTACATTCTTGAGGAAAAAAAAAACTAATGCTTCATGTTTTGATCTTATCAGTTCTGAGAGGTTTACACTGAGTTACATTGTGACGTCTCATTAGCATTGGAGAGCCACAAACACAATTCTTATCCATCAATATACTTTTAAGTTGTTCCAAAATAAGGAAAAGGAAAAGTAATACTAAACGACTATTGTTTATCATTTTTTTTTCAACCAAAAGGAAGTTAATTATCAAGCAATTTATCAAACATGTAAGCAAGCAAAACTCATTTGACTAAATTATTGTTTTTTGAAGGCAAAAATCCAATTCTATTTGATGTCAAATTTTTATCTAAACTCCATCTTTTGATTTGGCCATGCTATTGAAACCTTTAACAACGTGCATCATTTTCACTGGAACTTTCATAAATGAAGATATTATTTGTACATGACCTTTGTTCATCCTTTTATATTCTCCCTTATTATAATATCCATGACGCCAGATGAGATTTGGCAGAAAGGAATTGGAACTCTTTGTGAGATGCTTCTGACGGTCCAGGTTATTCACTGATACATATTCTTGCAAATGTTTGTAATTTATAAAAGATATTTAATAATAATACATTGATTTGTGACTTTTACAGGCATTCAAGGTGAATGTTATATGTCCTGACAAACACCGATCTAAAAACCGTAGGCATTCAAGGGTTTAGTATGGTAAAGCTTATTCCACACTCCCTATTAATTTCCTAGTTTTCACGTTTTGACAAGTTTTCAGTGCCATTCCATTCCAAATTTGGCATTATTACCAGCCTTATGTCTGTATGGTGTTCACTGAGATTTGTGGTTAACTTAGACCCACAGAATAATATTTTTATAGGCATTATTGCCATTATGTGCAATATCTTCATTGATATCTCTAAATATGCAGCTTGCTTCCGTACGAGATGAACCAGTACATGAAGAATGCCCCCTCATATATCACTTGGATGTGGCTGCTATGTGTCCGAACATTATTCTGACAAACAGGCTTCAGGTGTGTTGTTCACTAACCCTTCTTCAGTCTTCACTGATAGTACATTTCTAAATTTGAAGCCAGGTTGTGTCCATGGATTTTGCAGGCAATACTCATGTCTTGTTGCTTTCCTTGACAATTATAGGTCAAGATTACATACGTATGATGATGTAGTGGAAAGAGTTGCTCACCAACTTGGTTTGGATGATCCATCTAAAAGTAGGCTTACTTCTAACAACTGTAAATCTCAGTAGCCAAAGCCCCAGCCTATAAAGTACCGGGGTGTGGATCATTTGTCAGACATGCTAGTTCACTGCAATCAGGTACATAACTTTATTATCATATATGATGATTATGAATAATCAATATGGAGACAATGTTTTGCAATTCTGACCCCATATCTAGCTTTGGCAGGAGCCTTGTCATATCACCAACTTCATAATACAATGCACATTACATTGACGTGACTTATTCTAGTTTTTTTTCTCTATTTTGTAGACTTCTGGTATATGTAACTGAACATACCATTGCCAGAATCGCAAGGCTTGAAAACCTTGAAAGTTGCTTTCCATCATGCTACAAAAGGATGAAGTGAGTTCTCTGGGTAAGGTTTGTTACTGTTTTGTTCCTGGAATTTGTTGTTAAAGAATGTTCGGCTTTCGGTCTTGTCAGGTAATCAATTAATCTGCCTAAACAGAGTACTGTGGGGGATGTTCTTAATGATCTGAAGACAAAGGTAAAGAGCTCATATTTGTCTAGTGCTGTCACTTTGTTTGTTTGTTTGAATTTCTAAATTTCATTGATTTAATTTCCCCTTATGGACTCCATTTCTCTTCATTTTATTGATCATGCAACTCTCTTTAGCCTATTTGTTAGTGTTAATATTCCCAGCTCTATGTTGAGTACTTGAGCTCCGTATCCTTTGATAATCCATGGAACTTCACCATTTTTACTGTTTTTTTTTTTTTTGATAATTAGGTATTCTCATTAAAAATAAACTTCAAAAAGAAGAAATTACAAGAACACCATGAACACTTAAACCAAAGAATTGATCCCATCATCCCCCCACCTTCTAGGAAGGGTTGAGAACAATGAAAAGTCATCTACTTCAGTTAAAATAGAAAAACTGAGAATTAAAACCACCCCACAAAGTCCTCATCTCTAATGATCCCTTGCTTCGCAAAACCATTTCTACTGTTACCTTGTACTATATGTAATCCAATTACTTTCCCTGAAACAGGTTGAGTTGTCACATCCTGAAGCTGAACTTAGTACTTCAAGTTTTCTATCATAAGATCTATAAGGTTCCGTCCTCATCCTACTATCTGACAAATTTCACTCTTCAATGATGACTATAACTCCTCTTGCAGTGATGGCCGTTTACGTGACTGAAAAAGCGAGATTTTCAATTTTATTTTGAGAAGTCTGAATTCTATTCATGGAAAATTTGTGTCTATGTAACCTAATTTTCTTTTTGGTTTTGTGTGGTTGGTAGATTTTCCCCCTAGCGAAATGATGGAGAACATAAATTTTTGATACTGGACATCACGTGCTGCTGACAAGGTTAGTTATGGGCTCTGTAATACTTTACAAACTTGCTGTTTTTCCGCCCTTTTTCCGTGCTCTCCGTCTTTGCGACTCTGCACGCTTTTGTATAAATCTTCTTAGCTTAAGGAACTACGAATCTTCTTCTGTGGGGTCATCTAACTAGAGTGATGGATAAACATTGTAGTGCCTGAGGTTTTTGAGATCATCTACTGTTACTATTCTTATCATAAAAGCGTCTTGAATATTTTGATTTTAATTTTCTTATTTTTTTATTTTCTAAATTATCGTCACTTATAATGTAGATTCTTGCGGAAGAGAAGAATCGGGGTCCTCTTGATCAGTTAAGTCATGTGTATCACTTTACAAGGGAGACAGCTCAGAACCAAAATGGTACCTCTCTTACATATGTGACCTATTCTGTTGATAGGAAGTTTTTTCCTGAAAAATTAGTTAATGTCTGAGCCGATGTGGCTAGGTTATTTCTACGATATTTGTTCTTTAATTTCTCACTTGTTAATGGAATTATTGCTTCTAGCAGCAAATCCAAACTTTGGTGAACCATTTTTCTTGGTGATCGATGAAGAAGAAACCTTGGCTTATGTCAAGGTAAGAATACTAAAGAAATTTCAGGTTCCAGATGAGGAATTTTCCAAGGTACGCTAAGGTGCTCTTTTGTGACTGCATTTGACGCTCATTTTCATGAATTATATAGGAGTTTAACTGCTTTTGTGAGATGCTGATGCATTTTATGCCATTTGGTGATTTCATTTTTGGTTACTCTTCTGTTTGGCCAGTGGAAGTTTGCGTTTATCTCATTAGGTCGCCCAGAGTACCTGCAGCAGGACACTGACATTGTGTCTGGTCATTTCAGGTTTTCAAATCTTATTTGCTTGTTCCAGCTTTAAGTTAATTTTTCCTACTTTCTGAGAAATTAGATGTATATGGTGCTTGGGAACAATACCTTGGATTGGAGTATGCTGACACAGCTCCTAGAAGAACATACACATCGATCAGGTAGAAGTTCCTTTGATGGCTTCTTGTGTAGATACTTTTGCACAAATATTTGGCACGCTGGTTAAGGTGGTGAAGTGATATATGTCTTTCTGCAGGTTGGTTTTATGAATTTCTTCACTTATCTCTCTAGATATGCAGCTTGCTTCCATACAAGATGAACACAAGTGTATAACCAAGAAGAATTTGAATGTCACACAGGTTGGTTATCTGGAATCTGGATATTCTTTGCAGTGTATTCTCAATTCCTTCTATGGGTATGTCATGCAAAAGTAAGTTCCTCCCCCCTAAATTCCTCATGTATAATTTTAGTTTAGTCAATGAAGATCGTGTTTGTATTCTACTTCCTTCCTTCCCCCCTGCCTTGGTTTCGTTTTGGGTAGGGGCGCAAGATGGTACTCCTTGAGTTTGGGGTTGTCACACACACACAGGCTTCAATATCATCCAAAATGCTCGCTTACTGCTTGAGAAAATTGTTGGCCGCTGGAGCTAGATAAAGATAGAATTTGGTGCGCGCTGCCTGGATCATTCCCAGAGAACTTTACTTTTAAAACGAAGTATGGTTTCAGTTCGTGGTTGCAATTTTTTAAATGGATAACAACTCTGCAATACTTAGTTGCTTTACGTACTTGATATCATTGAGACTGACGATTGGCTTTCTAAATTTGTGTTGCAGAGACTCAAAGAAGGAGCTAACGTTCTCTTAATCATGTGTTATTCTTAATGTGGATGTAGCCAATACAACTGATCAATACCAGGTTGGTTGTAGGCTTGTAGCTGCATTCTTCTACATCTAGGTCTTACTTGCTGCATATAATTCTGTAATTTCTGCTGAGATGTCAGCTTACTTTTTTAACTTATGGGTAGGTATCTGATATGAGAAGTTATTACATCTTGCTTTTCCAAAAGGTTTTTGCATCTTACTAATAGCTGCATATCTGAGTTAGAAGTATTCGCCTAATGATAGTTTCTTTACCTGCTTCATCCTCGGCGTAAGAAGTCTTTCCACAAAATGTATTTCCTCCTGCTATATGATGTTGATATCTGGATACAACTCTAGTAAAGGGATGGCATGAGAAGTCTAGTGTAAGTGACAAGTCACTATATCAAGAACGACAACTTTTTCTTGATTCACTGGAATGGAAAATAAGACATTCAGTTGGAATAAAGCAAGTAATTGTTATGCAACCTCTTGGAGTATTTGGTATTGTTCTATAATGATCCTCATTGATTGGTTTGTCTTTCCTTCTTTTTCTTTAAACTGATTTATCTGTAGTTACAATGACTATTTTTATCAGGCACTGAAACATCCGTCAATAGAACATATGCAAGTATTTAACACATAGTGAATGCTCAATTGAATTGAAGTCGATGATCCTTAGGCTCTTTACAAGGTAAACAGTGATTCTGCCTTCTTTTTTCTTTTTTTTTTCTGCGTGGCAATTAAAGAATATTTTTATTAGTAAGTTAGGCAAATGCTAATCTTTAGGCATTAATTAGCAGTGATAATTCCCTTTCACTCTTATCATCTGGTTTAGGCAAACGCCTGCTCTCACCCAAGACCACTTTGGGGTAGGATTCGATTATGGATCGATCAAGGCCGTTAGTTTCTGTTTGTGACTGTAGAGCGATTGCTGGGGCGAGAGCGATACTTGCTGTAAGATTTCTGCTATTCCGCGTGCGGTAGCAGATGGCCTTAACTGTGAAGTATCTGATGCAAGAGGAAACACTGCCAACGATGTAGCAAATGTAAGGGCAATATCCACCATGGCATTTTTCAAAAGTCCTACATGAGAAGAAAGGCCCTTTATCAATTTGCATAGTGTTGGTGATAGAATGCTTCATTGATCATTACATCCTCAACTCGTTTAAGAAGTTTATCTCTCTTTTAGACCTTCAAAACAATGTTTAACATTTGAAATTGTGACGTGTAAATAATCAAGTGTACAAATATATTATTTGTTATAAACTCGTTGATGATTGATTTGAATCGATTGCGTTCACTCCTATCTCAGACAGTCGGACGTTACATTTTTGGTTTCATTAGCGGCGTATACAACTATAATCATTCCTCACCAACGAAAGATCTAAAATAACGATACAAAATTTTCTCTTCAACTAACTAATTTCGTTTCTGATGCTCAATTCTAAAACCATGGTAGAAATCCAACCATGTATAATAATTGATGAGATAACATATTTTCTGACATATATCTCAACTGCTGGTATAGATTCGTTGAAATAGAACTTTGTACGGTCTTTCGGATCTTCATTCCCGCAAAACCATAACATTCTTATAATAGAAGAGACTAAAATCCCATAAAAAAGGGAATAAAAACAAAAAATATTATTGCTTGCCAAGAATGATTATTTTAATCATTCTCAGCATGAAATAAGTCTTGTGATGGAAGTTAGGATTAGAAAGAGAAAAGAAGGCTAGAGTACGATCCAACCAAATATTTCATCAATTATGTAATCTAAAATCTCAATCTTAGCTGCTGATGTATCCAAGATCTCAATCTTAACTACTGAATCAAGAGTAAAAGACCTTATTAGCTAGAATTTTCTTTCCCTTTTTCTTTTATACTACAAATCTCCAAAGGTCCTTGTGAGTGTTGTGAGTTTGTTGAGAAATTATTGCATAGTCCAAGAGCATTGCTCCCTCCTCTCACAAAATAAGTAGAGCCCACTCTAAATTCAAATTGATAATTTTCTATTTTGTAAGAGGAGAGAGCAATGCTCCTGGACTACCGACTACACAATAATACCTCGAGTTTGTGACCCATTACAATTAAATTTAGGAATAAATTATTCTTTTAGGAAATGTAAGAAACATTAATACATTAGGGTCTCCACCTAAAAAATGGCAAAACCTCAAGGTGAGGCTTGTCTCCTTTAGGAGCACACACGTGAGGAATATATTGCAAATAAAACAAATGAACAGGCTATTCCTACACTAGTTTTAGACGGACTTCCGAGGAATGAAGTAAATCTTAGTTTTCAATGTTATTATAAAATTAATGAATTTCTCCTGATAAATAAATATAAGAGTTAAGTGCTCATGCAACATCTCGCAGCCCTAATGTTTACACACACCCTACTGCATTTGGCTTTTGTAGCACAAGTAGCTTGCGATGGCCGGCACAGAGCGCTAGGACAGCTAAATATAAGTTGAACAAAACCACCCTCCAACTTGCAAAATATGTTGTTGCAGCCTGCTACACCACAACCCGTGGTTTATACAACTCCTGACGGAAGACGCAGTACAAGTTGCCCTCCGAAGATGCTGTAAGAGCCAAAAGAAAAGAAAAAGGTCAACAATTTAGCACATCAAACAGCTGTATCATTCAATGATCAAATGCGAAAAATTTAGTATAGCAACCTTTTGACATAGTAATAACAGAAGTCCGCCAGGATGAAAGTTTGGACAATCTCCGAGATAAGAACAAAGGACGGCCATAATCCATAGCCCAAAGCAGTTAGGAGGTGACCACGACTATCCAACACCTGGTGAAGATTAATGTATGTCACATAACCATTTCTGCTCAAAGACAAAACATACCACTGGCATTTCATCGATCGAAACTCATGTGCATGAAGTGCATATTACTGCTACTACAGTGGCATGCTTATAAACAAGAGTCCCTCAAAATCAGAAAAGAAAACAGGCATAGTTGCTGCCAGTGTGATCTGGCATTTTGTCAGAACTCCGTAGAAACCAACCCAGACAATTACCCAGGATAATTCCTATATATTTCCCAGGCTAACCCTGCCTCACGGATGTATAGCTCTTGAGCTAGGACCTTGATTGGATTACACATTGTGTAGTATACACAAATGTGTCTTTGTGTCTATCTCTCTCCTCCTCCTTGGGCCCCTTTGGATTTCATGGGGGTAGTATGGGTGTGGGGGAGAGGAGAGAGATAGACACAAGACACACTTGTGTATACTACACAATGTGTAAGCTTAGCATTTCTCCTTGAGCTGGGTTGCTGATGTGATTTCTCCTCTTTTTCATGGCCCAAATCATGTCAAAGCCCACACTCTGCTTAACCAAATCTGGAGTTGGGATTGAACCAAATAAATTTGACCTATATTGGGTTAGTGTCAATGAAATAAAAGTGGAGAGAAACCTTGATTATAATTAGTCGTGTGCTATGAAGGTGGTCATTTTTGAAGCAAATTGGACGGAGGTCACCAAGGGAACTGGGAGGACCCAACGTCAGTGATTGAGTTCCCAATTGCCTTTGGAGACCTGACTAGCCACCCACTTTGAAGGCTCCAACAACGGTACAATGGGTGACTATGAAACTAGGGTGTACTGGGGCAACAGGGAGCCTCTTGGGTCACCCTTGTTTCCCCAGAACCACGATGTTGAAAACTCGACATGCCCCTGAGATGGTTTGGACATGCCTCAACGAAAGGATATAACCCACGAAAATGGGGCTCCTGAGAGGTTGCAGGATGAAGGTGGTGATCTTGGATTTTGTAATGAATGGGAATCCTTAAGAGGACTTAGAAGGTCCATGGGATTGGTTATCGAGTCCTAAATATCCATTGATTTTCTTTTACTAGTCGCCTATTTTTAAGGCTCCGACACCTACTAAATGTCGTTAAATAATATGATGTTATGGCGTTGGGAAAGGCCTCCAGGGGGCAAGGGGGAGCTGTTAGGTCTATCTCAGTACCTAGGAGCCTCCAAGTGCAAATACTCAATCGGCCTCTGGGATGACCCGAACATGCCTCATCCAAAGTTTATAAGCAGACCCACAAAACTGGGTGTTCGGAAGTCCCAGGACAAAGGTGTTTATTTCGAAATTTCCAACTCCATGACATGGAAACCCTTAAAATAAGATAGGATGAAGAGACTTCTGCAAATACTAGGACAAGCAGACAGCTAGTAGGTTTATGACCAGAAAAAGAAATCGAAGATATAAAAGGTGAACCCAAGATCATGTCCCTCGTCTCTCCATGAGTAAAATCTCCTGTCTATCTCCTTCTAACATCACCAACTAAAGATAACAACACCACACTCCCCCAACTTAGGGTCATTATATTATTGCAAAAGAGAAGGCTGAAAAGACATTTCAGATGTTATTATGTTAATGAATCTATCGATCAGGAAGAACAAACTATTAAGCTTGCCTTTGGACGACACTAAATCTTTTTTGGCTTCATGTAGGCGGAAATTGACAATGGTACCATCACTCCCGAGATGGGCTACAGTCTACCCTAATGTTTTCAAATCCCAAGAGCCTCATCTTGCCAGATGGTTTAAGATTTGGCACAATCATCAGCACAATTTTAACCAACAAACATGTTTTCTTCATGAACAAAAATATATCTAGCTAACTTAATTTTACTACCTGTGCTCTTCCTCTGTAAGATATATACAGCAATACCGGACTACAGGAAAAGTAAAGGTAGTCAAGCACTTCTTTATTTGTACTAGACTACTAATTGATAGCTTGGTACCTTCTCAAGAGCTTCTGAGTTCCAACAATTTTTTTACCTATTCATCTTTTTATAACTTTTCATTTTCAATGGTGAGGGGTGTAAAGTTTGAGTCAACTTCCTCAAGTAAGACAAACTTAAAGGGTCAAGGATAATATCAAACCTGAAGCACCCAGTGGGCACAGCTCAAGAATCTTGCTACTCCAAGTGCAAACACGTAATGTGCTGTAAATGGTTCAACGATCTGAAAAAGAAATGAAAAGGGTCAGGAAAAGAAAGTATTGGCATTGACTTAGCCCAGCTAATCTCTTCCTATATACTGCACCTTCGTATTTTGCATAACTCGCAGTTGTGGTAGCACTGAGACAGCTTCTAAATACACACAGAACGCCCACAAAATTCTGTTCAAAATGTTGTGGGATGTTGATGGATGAATGGCAAATGCTAAAACAGCACATGGTACCAACTGCAGAACATTTTAGAGCAAAACACAAAATCGTTACAAAACACAAACAATGGGAGGAAAACAAGAACAGAATGTCCCAAAAGGACTAAAACTTATTTGATAGAGTTTAACACGCGAAAACATACAAGACAAAGACAGTATGAAGAACAAAGGAATTGTACAAAATGAAGCCAACGAAGATAACTTGACCAAGTTCAATTTCTAATAAATAGATGTACCTAACTGCAAGTCCTATCTAATTAGTACCAAAACAAGCTAAATCCCAAGATTAGCTTGGGATGAAGTTTAACCAAAGCTTCAATCCACCCAAACATGAATTCATGTTCTACATAGAGTTCATAAAATAACTAGTTATGGCTCTTACACCAGTGTCCTGTAAAACGCCCTTCAAAACCTATCAGGGACCCGATAATCTACCCCGGGGGCCTCCCATGTCCCCTAGGGGTGGCAAGTGCGATGTAGTATGAAATTATCCACCTTCGTTCCGGGGCCTCCCGGAAGCCCAAAAGACGTGGACAATATCCTTCGTTTTCGGCTTCCCGGGGCCGGGCGTCACTTTTGCCCAAACATCTCCCAGAGGCCTATCATAACCCTAGACGACCCTCGGTGCCTCGGTAGGAACATCCGGACCCCCGAACATCGATATCAGCCATGCCTTTGGTGTTCCGGCTTTTACACCAATGTTCCATAAAACGCCATTCCAAACCTATCAGGGACCGGCTAATCAACCGCGAGGGCCTCCCATGTCCTCTATTGGTGTTCCGTGTGATGTGGTGCGAAAACATCCACCTTCGTACCCGGGCCTCCCGAAAGCCCAAAAAACATGGATTTTAGCCTTCGTTTTCGGCTTCCAGGGCCCGGGTGTCATTTTTGACCAAAATTATTCAGGAGGTCTATAATAATCCTAGAGTGCCCTCGGTGCCCCGAGAGGGACATCCAAATCCCCGAACTTCGATATCAACCATGCCTTTGGTCTTATGACTCCTACACCAGTGTCCCATAAAACGCCTTTCCAAGCCTATCAGAGACCGGATAAGCATCCCCGATGGCCTACCATGTCCTCTAGAGGTGTTCCGTGCGATGTGGGGCGAACATATCCAACTTGGTTTCAGGGCCTCCCGGAAGCCCAAAAACCGTATATTATAGCCTTCGTTTTCCGCTTTCCAGGCCCCGAGTGTCATTATTGCCCAAACTTCTCCGGGGGGTTTATCATGACCCTAGTCGACCCTCGGTGCCCCAGATCCCCGAACTTCGATATCACCCATGCCTTTGGTATTCCGTCTTTTACACCAGTGTCCCATAAAACGCCCTTCCAAGCCTATCAGGGACGGATAAGTGACCCCGAAGGCGTCCCATGTCCTCAATGGGTGTTCCGTGCGATGTGGTTGCGAAAATAACCATCTTTTGTTTCGGGGCCTCCCGGAAACCCAAAAAAAGTGGATTATAACCTTTGTTTTCGGCATCCAGGGTCTAGATGTCATTTTTGACAAAACTTCTCTAGGACGTCTATCATGACCCTAGAGTACCCTCGGTGCCCCGAGAGGGACATCCGGATCCCCGAACTTTGATTTTTCCCAAGCCTTTGTCGTTATGGCTCTTACACCAGTGTCCCATAAAACGCCCTTCCAAGCCTATCAGGGACTGGATAAGCGACCCTGACAGCTTCCCATGTGCTCTAGAGGTCTTCCGTGCGATGTGGTGCGAAAATATCCACTTTGGTTTTAGGGCCTCCCGGAAGCCAAAAAACTGTAGATTATAGTCTTCGTTTTCGGCTTTCCGAGACTCGGGTGTCGTTTTTGCCCAAACTTCCCCGTACTTTGGTGTTCATGCTTTTACCACCAGTGTCCCGTAAAATGCCTTTCCAAGCCTATCAGGGATTAGATAAGCGACCCGAGGGCCTCGCATGTCCTCTATGGGTGTTCCTTGCAACATGGTGCGAAAATATCTATCTCCATTCCGGGGCCTCTCGGAAGCCCAAAACACGTGGAGTACAACAGTTGTTTCCGGCTTCCAGGGGCCCGGGTGTCAATTTTTACCAAACTTTTCTGGGAGGTATGACCTTAGAGTACCCTCGATGCCCGAGAAGGACATCCAGATCCTCAAACTTCAGTATCACTCATACCTTTGGTGTTATGACTCTTGCACCAGTGTCTCGTAAAATGCCCTTCCTAGCCTATCAGGGACCGGATAAGCGACCTCGACCGCCTCCCACGTCCTCTAAAAGTGTTACGTGCGATATGGTGCGAAAATATCCACATTGGTTTTAGGGCCTCCGGGAAGGACAAAAAACATATAGATTATAGCCTTCGTTTTCGCCTTCCTGGCCCCCGGTATCATTTCTGCCCAAACTTCTCCGGAGGGTCTATCATGACCACGACCCTCAGTGCTCCGGGAGGGACATCAGAATCCCCGAACTTTGATACAACCATGCCTTTGGTGTTCCGACTTTTACAAAAGTGTCCCATAAAACGCCCTTCCAAGCCTATCTTGTAGTGGATAAGCGACTCGAGGGCGTCCCATGTCCTCTATGGGTGTTCCGTGCGATGTGGTGCGAAAATATCCACCTTCATTCCAGAGTTCCGGAAGCCCAAAAAGCGAGAATTAGCCTTCGTTTTTGGCTTCCGGGGGTACGGGCGTCATTTTTTTACCAAACTTCTCTAGGAGGTCTATCTTGACCTTAGAGTACCCTCGGTGCCCCGGGAGGGACATCCGAATCCCCGAACATCGATATCACCCATGCCTTTGGTGTAACAGTGTCCCATAAAACGCCCTTCTAAGCTTATCAGGGACCAGATAAGCGACCCCGACGGCCTCCCATGTGCTCTACAGGTGTTTGATGTGGTGCGAAAATATCCACCTTGGTTTCAGGGCCTCCCGGAAGCCCCAAAAACGTAAGATTATAGCCTTCGTTTTCGGCTTCCCAAGCCCAAATGTCATTTTTGCCCAAACTTCTTGGGGGGTCAATCATTACCATAGACGATCGTCGGTGCCCCGTGAGGGATATCCGTATCCCCGAACTTCGATATCACCCAGGCCTTTGGCTTCTACACCAGTGTCCCATAAAATGCCTTTCCAAGCCTATTAGGGACCGGATAAGCGACCACGAGGGCCTCCCATGTCCTCTATGGGTGTTTCCTGCAATGTGGTGCGAAAATATCCATCTTTTTTCCGGGGTGTCCCGGAAACCCAAAAAACGTGGATTATAGCCTTCTTTTCCGGCTTCCAGGGGATCGGTGGTCATTTTTTACCAAATTTTTCTAGGTCTATCATGACCCTAGAGTACCCTCGGTGCCCCGGGAGGGACATCCGGATCCCCAAACGTCGATATCACCCATGCCTTGGTGTTATGGCGCTTCCATCAGTGTCCCGTAAAACGCCCTTACAAGCCTATCATGGACCGGATAAGCAGCCCCGACAACCTTCCATGTCCTCTAGAGGTGTTCCATGCGAAATGGTGGGTAAGTATCCACCTTGGTTTAAGGGCCTCCAGGAAGCCCAAAAAACGTAGATTACAGCTTGGTTCCCAAGCCCACGATGTCATTTTTGCCCAAACTTCACCGAGGGGTCTATCATGACCCTAGACGACCCTCGGTGCCCTGGGAGGGACATCGGATCCCCGAACTTCGATATCACGCATGCCTTTGGTGTTATGGCTCTTACACCAGTGTCCCATAAAAGGCCCTTCCAAGCTTATAAAGCGACCTCAACAGCCTCCCATGTGCTGTAGAGGTGTTCCGTGCGATGTGGTGCGAAAATATCCACCTTGATTTAAGGGCCTCCCGAAAGCCCAAAAAAACCTAGAATTTTGCCTTTGTTTTCTGCTTTCCCGGGCCCCGGGTGTCATTTTTCTCAAACTTCTCCAAGGGGTCTATCATGACCCTAGAGGACCATCGGTGCCCCGAGAGAGACATCCGGATCCTTGAACTTTGATATCCCCCATCCCTCTGGTGTTCCGGCTCTTATACCAGTGTCCCGTAGAACGCCCTTCCAGGCCTATCATGGACCGGATAAGCGACCCGGAGGCCTCCTATAACCTCTAGGAGTGATTCGTCTGATGTGGTGCGAAAATATCCGCATTTGTTTCCGGGCCTCCCAAAAGCCCAAAAAGCAGTAGATTATAGCCTTCGTTTCGGCTTCCCGGACCCCGGGAGACATTTTTTATCAAACTTCTCTGGGGCGTCAATCATGATCCTAGTCGACCCTCGATGCCCCGAGAGGGACATCCGGATCTTTGAACTTTGGTATCCCCCATGCCTTTGGTGTCCAGCTGTAAAATGCACTTCCAAGCCTTTAAGGAACCGGATAAGCGACCCTGAGGGCCTCCCATGTCCCTTATGAGTGTTTTGTGCGATGTGGTGTGAAAATATCCACCTTCGTTCCGGGGCCTTCAGGAAGCCCAAAAGGCGTGGATTATAGCCTTCGTTTTCGGCTTCCGAGGGCCCATGCATCATTCTTTTACCAAACTTCTCTAGGAGATCTATCATGACCCAAGAGTACCATTGGTGCCCTCGGAGGGACATCCGGATCCCTGAACTTCGATATCACTCATGCCTTTGGTGTATCAGTGTCCTGTAGAACGCCCTTCCAAGCTTATTAGGAACACGACAAGCGACCCCGATGGCCTCCCATGTGCTCTAGAGGTGTTCCGTGAGATGTGTTGCCAAAATATTTACCTTGGTTTCAGGGCCTCCCGGAAGCCAAAAAAACATAGATTATAGCCTTCATTTTCGGCTTCCCAGTCTCTGGTGATTTTGCCCAAACTTCTCCGAGTGGTCAATCATGACCCTAGACGACCCTCGGTCGCCCTTGAGGGACATTCGGATCTCCGAACATCGATATCACATTGGTGTTCCGGCTTTTACAAAAGTGTCCCATAATATGCCCTTCGAAGCCTATTAGGGACCGGATAAGGGACCTCGAGGGCCTCCCATGTCCTTTATGGGTGTTTCCTGCGATGTGGTGCGAAAATATCCATCTTTGTTCCAGGGCCTCCCGGAAACCCAAAAAACGTGGATTAGCCTTCGTTTCCGGCTTCCAAGGGCCCGTTCGTCATTTTTCACCAAACTTCCCTGGGAGGTCTATCATGACCCTAGAGTACCCTCGGTGCCACGGGAGGGACATCCGGAGCCTCAAACTTCGATATCATCCATGCCTTTGGTGTTATAGCTCTTACATCAGTGTCTCGTAAAACGCCCTTCCAATCATGGAACGGATAAGCGACCCCGACAGCCTCTCATGCCCTCTAGAGGTGTTCCATGCGATATGGTGCGAAAATATCCACCTTGATATAAGGGCCTCCCAAAAGCCCAAAAAATGTAGATTATAGCCTTTGTTTACGGCTTCCCAAGCCCACGGTGTCATTTTTGCCCAAACTTCACCGGGGGGTCTATCATGACTCTAGACGACTCTCGGTGCCCCGGGAGGGACATCTGGATCCCCGAACTTCGATATCACCCATGCCTTTGGTGTTATGGCTCTTACACCAGTGTCCCATAAAACGCCCTTCCAAGCTTATTAGGGACCGAATAAACGACCCCGACAGCCTCCCATATGCTCTAGAGGTGTTTCGTGCGATGTGGTGTGAAAATATCGACCTTGGTTTCAGGGCCTCCCGGAAGCCCAAAAAACGTAGATTATTGCCTTCGTTTTCGGCTTTCCTGGCCCCGGGTGTCATTTTTGCTCAAACTTCTCTAGGGGGTCTATCATGACCCTAGAGGACCCTCGATGCCCCGGGAGAGACATCTGGATTCTTGAACTTCGATATCCCCCATGCCTTTGGTGTTCCGGCTCTTACACTAGTGTCCCGTAAAACGCCCTTTCAAGCCTATCAAGGACCGGATAAGCGACCCGGAGGGTCACCTATGTCCTCTAGGAGTGTTCCGTTCGATGTGGTGCGAAAAATATCCGCCTTTGTTTCGGGGCCTCCCGAAAGCCCAAAAAACTGTAGATTATAGCCTTCGTTTTCGGCTTCCCGGACCCTGGGTGACAATTTTGATCAAACTTCTCCGGGGAGTCTATCATGACCCTAGAGGACCCTTGGTGTCCCGAGAGGGACATCCGGATCTTCGAACTTTGATATTCCCCATGCCTTTGGTGTTCCAACTCTTGCACAAGTGTCCCGTAAAACGCCCTTCCAAGCCTATAAGGGACCCGTGTCCCCCTGTGGGTGTTTTGTGCGATGTGGTGTGAAAATATCCACCTTCGTTCCGAGGCCTCCCGGAAGCCAAAAAAACGTGGACAGCCTTCTTGGGCCCGGGTGTCATTTTTGCCCAAAATTCTACGGGGGGTTTATCATCACCCTAGAGTACCTTCGGTGCCCCTCGAGGGACATCCGGATCCTCAAACTTCGATATCACCCGTGCCTTCGGAGTCCTGGCTTTTTAAACCAGTAAAACGCTCTTCCAAGCCTATTAGGGACTTCCATGTCCCCTAAGGGTGTTCCATACGTTGTGGTGCGAAAATATCCACTTTCGTTCCGCGGCCTCCCGGAAGCCCAAAAAACATGGATTAAAAAAGCCTTCGTTTTCGGCTTCCCGGGTTCCGGGTGTCATTTTTGCTCAAACTTTTCCGGGAGGTCGATCATGACCATAGAGGACCTATTGTGCCTCGTGACGGACATCTGGATCCTCGAATTTCGATATCACCCATGACTTTGGTATTCTAGCTCTTACACCAGTGTCCCGTAAAACGCCCTTCTAAACCTATCAGGGACCGGATAAGCGATCTCGAGAGCCCCCCACGTCCCCAAGGCGTGTTCTGGAGCCTTCGTTTTCGGATTTTGGGGGCACGGGTTTCAGTTATGCTCAAACTTCTTCGGGGGTGTCTTGTGCGATGTAGTGCGGAAAAAAACCCCGGGCGCCATTCAGGGCCTCTCGAAAGCCCAAAAAACGTGTAGTTACTGTAGTAGCCTTTGATTTCCTGCTTCTTGGGGGCCGATTTCCGTTTTTGCCCAAACTTCTCCAGGAGATCTATCGTCACCCTAGAGGACCTCCGGTGCCTCGGGACGGTCCTCCGGGTACCCGTACTCCGATTTCACCCATGGGACATGGGCGCTGAGACATGGGACATAGCAGTCGCTGGGAGCTGGGACATGGGTCACCCATATTTTGTCTCAATAAATTTTTGATGTATTTAGTTCATTTTGATTCATTGTCTAGTATTAGGGGTGAGCATAAGCGGATTATCCGCTCCGGTTTTAAAAAGCGGAGCGGATATCTGCTTTTCCGGATCAGCAAAATGTCGATCCGTATCCGCTCCGCTTTAAAGCGGATACCCACTTTTCCGGATATCCGGTTTAAACGGAGCGGATCAGCGGATATCCGTATTCGTTTTAAATTTTTTTTGTCTTTTTTGCTGTTTTCATTTACTTTTTGTATTGAGTACATGGTAAACTATTAAATTGTATCGAATCGGGTCCAAATAGCCTCCAAAATTATAAAGTACCAATTTCAATCTTCAAATTTAATAAACCTAATAAAAAGTTAACAATATGATAGTTTAATACAATCATGACCGATTATCCAAATGTACTATTAAAGTCCATGTTTTTCATGTTAACTACAACAGCATAACAAAAATAATCTAGCTGTAAAACTGAAATTTTTTAAGGTTCTAGACTTCTAGTCCACACACCCATAATTGATTATACGGTTGTAAAACTGAAATTTTTTAAATTTTTAAAAAAGCGGAGCGGATACGGATATCCGGATTTATTAGAAGGTCGATCTGTATCCGCTCCGCTTTGGATCCCAGAAAAGCGGAGCGGATATCCGCTCCGCTTTATACGGAGCGGATATCCGCTTTTCCGGATAAAAAACGGACCGAATCCGGTTCGGATCGCCGGATCAGGATCAACATGCTCACCCCTATCTAGTATGATAATATTTGGTAGAACAACTTTATGCCAGAGTATTCTCAAGTTTGTTAATAAATAATAGCCAATAATTGACCAATAAATAATAGCCAATAATTGACCTTTTCTTTTTTACGACCAGTGGATGACTATTACCATGACTTGAGGGCATCCTCCCTCCCAACACTTTAAAATTTTCCTAAACAAATTAAGAGTCAGGCTACGGATGAAGCTTTTCGAATCTCGCCTTGATGTTGTTTTAGTTTAATTTACCAGTTAATCACAAAATTAGCACCAGAAAAGAAAATAATAAAATTACTACAACAAAGTTAGAAGCGAGGCAACCGATCAGAAAACATTAAATTTAAAAAAAAAAAAAAAAAAAGAGCTGAAACATCTCGTGCATCCCACAAGTATGGCACACTAGTGTTCTTGGTTCACAGTTGACTAAGTCTACACATGACATTATCATTTACTTGTTTATGTCCTTAGATAATGCTCAACACTAAAATAACCATTTGTTATTTCTTCTTTTGATTCTTGAAGGTTGGGAGAACAATGAAGACTCTAGAAGTTGATTATGTGCTTGAGATGGTGAATAATCTGGTACAAGCGATTCCAGAGATATTGAAGATTAGTGGATCAACAGAGGATGATCAAAAGGGGATTGGACGAACAAGGAGCGATATTGAAAACCTTCTTACCGTTGGGGCTCAGAATCATGCATGATCGATCAATCATACTCAAGGGACCTGTTGAACTCACTTATCGTATTATGTGTAGAGGAGCTATATTGTGTAGGTTAACAGTTTGAAGTATGTAAAGAAAAATATGCACAGAATGACTTGTAACCTTGTGGCAATTACTTTCCATAGTATGCATCACTACTTAAAACTAACTGACCCACAATTCATGTGAAAGTAGCTTCACTCACCACATAATAAATCGCAAAATTGTCCTTGTCCTCCATATAAGTTGACCTCAAGTTGAATCGAATCATATAGATGACCCACAATGTAAATGCCAAGGTTGCAGAATCAAGCAACGTATGTATATCATATTCCATGACAAAACTACAGTACAGCCTCACTGCTAAGAATATAGCAGTGAGCTCCTGCGACTTCAGTGAGAGTCCTGCAAATAATACAAAAATAAAATAATTTAAGTGAAGACATTAGCTACACAAGGTAGCTGACCAGCATATCAGCAAAGAGGATCTGCCACTTAGACATTAATTTTCCGAAAAAAAATATGGAAAAAAAAAGGGAATCAAGTAGATTGGTGGACACATTCGAAAGGCTTGATCCCCAAAGGCTTTGCAAATGCATAGGCCAACCCCATTGTCCAGCTCCTAACCACCCGACTCCATGTCCATTTCCAACAGCCTAGGGACCCCGAATCAAGATTGATGAATATGAAGTTGGGGCGTAAGGGAAGGCATCCCAAGAGTTTTGAGGGCCTCTTGGGTGACCCTTGGTCCTAGGGGCCTCTATGAAAAATCTCAACCAACCCCCAATAGATGGTTCGGACATGCCCCATCCAAAGACCGTAATCCACAAAAAAGGGGCACCCAAGACATACCACAAAGAAGGTGGTTTTTTTCAACTAATATGTATGATTCATAACAAATTCAACCACCTATTTACTTAATTTTTTCCTCTTTTCATTTCATAGTTCCAATCCCTCTTCTAATGAAGAGTTTAAGAGCTATGAGTACATCCCAAGCTTCCAACACTGTCTGCATACTCGGACCAAATTCATCCCAATCATTAAGTTCACATCAAGGCTCAAGCAAAACAAATAGATCCAAACTTAATCCCCAACATAAAGGCAGATTTTCTTTCCATTGTAATATCATACTCCAATATCATAATTTGCTCTCTCACAAAAATTTGAACACTTAACAGACGGAAACAAAGAGCAACATAACCCACAATTACTGCAATCTCACACCCTCGTGTAAGGCTCTATGTCTAAACCTAACCTGTCCACTTCCTGCTAAAAAAATAGAAAGAAAGGGACCAATTTGTTATGCAAACATTACCTAACTTTAAGCAACATTAAGACATCACTAAAATAAAGCCCCTTGCAAATTGATGCAATGCCTCCTTCGACTCAAAATCTAGGAATTCTATAAAAATAATTTTAAAATAATCATACAAAAAGAGAGAATTTCCATAGTTTATCATTGAAATTCATCAATTAAGCTGCAATCAAGCACCACCACCAATTATAGCAATGAAGGAATATCCATCGCGATCAAATAATGAAGATTTCCTCCAAAATAATAATTACAAACGAAAACCCTAATAACAATCAAACTTGCAAATTCGAGCAATTAAATTAAATTACCAGCACAAGTTTTCTCCTTGGTGAGCTTATAGATTAAAACAGCGATTCCAATAGCATGAACAGCTTCAGCAGCAGCGAAGAGATTATCGTGATCATGAACGACGGCTCTCAAAAGAACTAAAGTCGCCATGCCTGAAACCACCGCTAGAAACGCTTTCACCTTTGGTGGTTGTCGCCGTAGCCATGCCGTTATTGTCTGGATCGGCCTTCTTTGCGGCCTCATCTTCTCTTTCTCTCTCCTCTCGTGAATTTAGGGTTTTCTTTTTCTCTCTCTTTGTGTTGTTTGATGATGGTGGGAGGGAGATCGAACTAATGGCGATTTTTTTTCTTAGTTTCTGGTGGTGATTGAGGTGACTGGTGGTGGTGTCTTATTTATTAATTAAATATGTCCATTGAAATCAGAAAGGTGCCCTTTATGATTTGGTTTGATTAGAAAGACTTGTTTTGGACTTTGGATTCCTAAATTTCCTTTTATATATATATATGAGAGGTTTCTACTCTAATTATTTTATTTTAGAAAAATTAATTATATTTCTAAGAAATAAAAAAAAATTGAAAGACAAAGAGAGATAATTAATAAGAATTGTTAATTTTGACCGTCTAAAAAGATTTAACTTCGTGAATTGGTAAAAAGACTTATAACCGGAAGCTCGTAACTGCCTATACAGACTCACTCCTAGACCATTGTATGATTTGACTTCGTGTATCATTTTTTTAAAAATAGTACTAATATTATTTGTTCTTGTTCATGTTATATTTATTGATCAATTTTCAAGCTTTTAAGTGGAAAATCAATTTAGAAGGTTCTCATGGTTCTAAACTTCTAATGGTGCTCATAGGAAGAATAAAGATTTGATAATGGAGGATTATATCGTGAAACTGCTTGGGAGATTGGCAGAATGATAGGTATGAGGTTAAGGAGAATGACAAAGAGTTGGTGCAAACCGATAAAAACTACCATATCTCTCATGGTTAAATTTATGCAAAAACTTGTATAAAACCGTCTCATCATGATATTTCCGCAACAACAAGATGCGACCCTTCCATGAAAGGATGTCTCTAACAAATGCATATAATTCTACTTCCTATAAAACTAAATTTACTGTCATTAATATTATGGGTGATTTTGTATGGAGAAAATATTCCTTTTTTTAATAATTAGAAAATATTCCGTTTATTTTCAGGCAACTAACCATCTTCTCCTTTCTGTAATTGCCACCATGCAGGGAAGGGCATAACACCAAGCAAGACAAGAGTATGTACAAAGAAGACAGAAATCTAAGCACTCCGCAATATATGTTTACCAACTAGAGCTACACCTAAGCTAAGAAGAAAGATTTGTCTGCATCATTTAGGTATTCCAGGAAACTGATCTCTTCAACATAGGCTTCATCTGCTTATCTTCCTCGAGGGATATCATTCCCAAATGTGAAGGGTCTTCTAGCATCATCTTGGCCACCAGATAACCTGCAATGGACCAAGTCTGAGACTTGCGGGCTTGTTTCCCAATGTACCGTCCGAGCTTCCCATCGTAGTACTCGGGCCAGTTGTCTTTCAACAACCGAGATTCTGCAAGTTCTATAGCACGCCTTGCAATCTGCGGACGTCCAGTTTTTATGCAAGCAGCTGTTAGGAGCCATAAGAGCACTGCACAGAGAAAAAATTGCATATAGTTCATAGATTAGATGCACCTTAATAAAGCAATGGAAGAGTAACAATCATTTTCAGTTTAGATTAAGACTACATTCTCACCAGAATTCCCAAGATTAACGACCTACATTACTCAGAACTCTTTTACCCACATCAGACTCCTACTTTACTAACAAAAAAGCATACCTGGCCAAGATCCCCCATTGTGATAGCTCCATCTGGTATTTTTTGGGTCGCAACCTGTAACAATGCGCCACTCGTGGCTTTCAATGGCAGGATAGCACACTTTCAGTGGCATTTCACCAACCAATTCTTCCCACCTTGCTTCTATAAGATCCATGATTGCAGTGGATTGTTCTGATGTGGCTAGGGATGAAAGAATAGCAATACAGTTCCCCAAGCAGAACCAACGAATATCCATTTTTGCGGGACTGACATTTCCAATAAAGTAGCCACCAGGATTTGGCATGAAATCAAAAACCCACTCCGGGAGGGAATCTGGCATCACATTAAATTTGTTTACTGCAGTATGAGAATATTCTTCTGTTTTGTATCGATATATATCATTAAGCTGCTTGAAGTCCATCCAATAATAAGTTCTCATATGATAGCTCAAAGCATGGAGACGCTTGACTATTCTTTCGATGAAATCCTTCCCCTCATCATCTTGCTTTAGCAAAACCAAAGCACACCTTAGAGCCATAAAGAAAAGGGCTTGGATTTCGAGCGGATAACCATAAACACCCTGTACAGAACAGAAACATGGTTTAAGCAGCCTGAGAATCGAGAATACAAGTCCTCAGATCATATAGTGATACATGGATATGTACAATAAATTATTTCTCCTAAGTCCTAACTTCTAAATGTTGAAGAGATTGGCAGAAAAATCTTAAAATTAGTGGAAGATCAACTAGAAAAGTCATTGCTACTTGGTTTTCCCTTGTATGCATTAAAACACCATGGATAGTTGCTCTGCGCAATTATTTTTTCAATTATTTTGATTTTCCGTTATTGTCTGTATCTGCAGAAATGCCATGCTAAATCCTGCTGAGATGTTTCTCAACCCAAATTTCACACTACTTAAGTCTAGCTAGAATGCCATGTATAAATGCCATAAGCTAAGCTATTTCATCACTCCTAAATATAGCATTGATTGCCAACCAATTGGGTTGAACTTTGAAACTGAAACTAGCCCAGCACCAGTTCTCCAAGTTTCCATCAGACCAAATGGAAAAACATTCTCTTCCTGAAGTTCTTTTTGTATTTGATATACTCTATTGGAAGCATTGGACATCAATTGAGCATGCGTAGAGATCACACTGCTAACAACAATAGACGAACTGCAGAAAGACACTGCTCGGGCCAGTTTAATCCATTCACACTGTACAATCTTTCTCTAGCAGACTGGCAGTTGGTAGTTAAATGAAAACTTTGCAAAAGGCTAAAAGGCTTTCTTTCCCCTTTAAGAGTTTAACCTAAAAGCCACCTATCATCTAGAATCTAGATGAGCCAAAGAAAACAAAAACCACCTATAATCCAATAGGAACAGAAAGTTCAAAAGCACATCAAGAAAAAAAAATAGAACCAGCGAGACAGTTGAAAAGAAATAACTTACCATTCTGCGATCAATCATACAACACCCATCAGCACAGAGGAGAGTTGGAAATGTATCAAAGCCCTCAGAGAGACACAGACTGAGAATGAGGCGCATACCCTTCTGACATTCTGGCAATTCAGCTAATGATGAGTCTCCAGTAGATTTCGTGTATGCCCGGAGCAATATGATCCACCAGAATCCTGAATCAATA
The DNA here is from genome assembly GCA_038025085.1 of Tetragonia tetragonoides. NCBI lineage: Eukaryota > Viridiplantae > Streptophyta > Magnoliopsida > Caryophyllales > Aizoaceae > Tetragonia > Tetragonia tetragonoides. Next base: position 50,059,009 of record CM076145.1, read on the forward strand.
GGTGCAACTCTTCCTATTGCACTTTCACCAAAGTCTGCAATCAAAGTCTCATGGTTCCTCACTGGATCATGGAAAACTTTGAAACTAGCTGGCATCACTCCCTCTCCTAGTTGAAACCGATCAATCTTTTTCTCCCACGATTGAAGGCGGAGAGTTTTCAGAAGAAAATTTCTAACAATCTCAGGTTCCCCATTCATCAAAAAAGCCAGTGCACTTGGTACAAAATCCCTTACAAAAACCTGTAAAAACAAATGCAATCAGAATCATGATCTACTCTTGGCACATATAGTAGAAAATCAAAAAGTCTACCAGCAAGAAGCTCACTTTCAGAGAAAGTGGCTAGACTTAACGTCACCAACGAGGCCGTGATTAGGCAAAGACATTTTCACTGATCCAGCATGCTCAGTATTCAATTCATCAACATCAACATCAACATTACCCCAGTGCCTCCAAAGAGGCTCCCGCCTAGGCAGGGTAGGGGGGGGGGGTCGGTTGTACGCAGCCTTACCCCTGTGAGAGTCTCACAGAAAGGCTGTTTCCGTTTGACCCAAGATCTATGCTCAGTATTCAATATGGCAACAAATTCAGAAAATTACTAAAATTTTCTAGTTCAACTTCTTGCAGGCCAACAGAGTGTAAGGCATGCAGGTCCACCTTCAATCAGCTGTTTTTCCCCCTTTTATTCCTTTTCTTATTGGGGGGAAGAAGGGGGTGAGGACCAAATATCACGATCATGGACTGATCCTCATCATAATGTGACATAGCTGGATTACAGTACACAAGTTAGGGTGTCACGCGTTATGTACTCATCGTTATATGCTTGACAGTTTGAGTTACTGTCTAACATCCAGATTCCAGACTATGCCAATATGAAACCTCCTTTTCAAAATATTATGTATGTTCTACTGCTCTACAGACTTGCAGAATGATTCTGGTTCTATTTTAATTCGATTAACTCTATTCAAGAAAGAAAAGAAAAGAAAATCAAATGTGGTTGGTATGACTACACTCAGAATGGGTTCTATGAGGCAACGGCAAACATGTATCATCTGAAACATGATACTGCTCCATACTTTTATATGATTACAGATTTAGAGGGTTTAAGAATAGAGTATAGCCCGTATAAGATAATGTTTGTTTCCCCGAGACATGATTGGACAATTCTGTCTCCTACTTAACACAATGAACAGTTCTGACATGAACAATGACATATCAGTCCCTGATTTAATGGATTAATACAGGTCTTCAATATTGCCTATTAGTCACTCCTTAGATCAATTTGCTCGGGGGAATCCTTGTCTAGGTTGGTGAATTTTTTATATTCTCCTAACCAGGCTAATTAATCAAGTTTGATGTTTAGGAACTCTAATTTAGTGAACAAGCACAAGCAATATCCTGAATCTAGCTTCTAAATTAATTAGGGGTCAATGTTCAGAAATGCTTCTTACTGGTTGACAGCAAAAAAAACTGAAACGGCTAAACAAAATGCGTATTCACCTGATCATAGTTGAGCTTTTCGTCAGAATTGATATCTAATGCTGCAATGGTCCCCACAGGTTGACCGCGAAAATAAACCAATGAACGCCTTAATGCTTCCCAGGCTTCACCAACAATTGGATGAGGCTCAAAGCCAGCATGAGACCTTGGGGTACTTAAACCAGACCTTGGGGTGTTGAAACCAGATCGCCTACCAGCAGGTGAAAAAATACTTTCTAGATGATCTGCTAACCGGGAAATATTCTCAGCATATTTAGATGATGGCCGAGGAGATATGGCATGTGTAAACTCACTAAGAGATCTTTCATCAAGTGATCTTTGCCTGTTCTCCATATTCAGGGTACGAGGCCTGTCCGTTATCTTTCCAAAATCCAATTCTTCAATTTCATCCACACATGACGCGCCAGGTGGACTTATATTTCCATTCTGGGAAACTTCCACAGAGATTCCCGACATACCAGATGGTAAGAAGTTCACAAAGAGAAATCTGTCGAATTTTGTCTCACTCAACCTGCATTTGGAACCAACATACAATACTTCAGTGTTATACTGGGTAGCCTTTGTTTATTACTCATGTTGTTACACATCATGTAGTGCTGATCACAAACTCCAGCTTCAATAATACTTGGAAGAACCCCACACATACACATAAATAAAAACTGTACATGGCTTTACAATGAGAATAAAACACAACCAACACTGTTGCTTGGGTTCTTCACTAAACTCCCAGTCCCGAACAAGTCGACCACTTCCCAAAAGATGTTAAATGGGTTCCATGCAACAGCAAGGAGCTTCAGCAACTTTATTGAACTCAAATTAAATAAGCCTTTTACTGGCTTTGCTCAACACTGTGAAAACCTTGGTATGAAACAGTCATCCGAAACAGAAATTATGTATCACAAGTTCTGAATGCATGTGTCTTCACTTAGAAATGTTATCTTAAGGATGTTTTCAATTGTTATTCATACCACACGATTAGTAATTGCAACATATGAATATGAGTAGTTTGGCATTGGAAGAAGAAGGCCAAATCCAATGAAATCCTGCTGCAATTTTTATTTAATTTTTGAAGCTCCTAGGGGAAATTCAATGGCTAGGGCTCTGCTTTCCAGCTATTAGCTCATGATTCGAATCCTGTTGACAATAATACAGTGGAATGATTTTATGTTGAGGCGAGGGCTACCCTGTTGCGCAGTCATAACCTATGAGCCTCCAACGAACCAAGAAAAAAAAAATTTTGATTTGCCCAAACCACACAAACAAATCTAAGCATTGAAGAAAACTAGGACAGTATATCTCTAATGCAAAAGCCAATTAGGCTTCATTTTGTTAGATAGAAACTGTTCCCAGCACTTTAATTATTTGATAGAACCAAATAAGTAGGTAAGGGGAACAATATGCTTCCCACTTTCTCCTTAGTAGAGAGCTATTGAATCTCCATCAGAAGAGGGGCTATTCGTCCAATCGTCCCCTCTCTCCCCCCCCCCTTCCCACACGCACACCATTTACACCTCATCCCAACTTCAGCCCAAATCACATGAACCTACCTACCCTTAGCTAGTTAAGAACAGGTTTCTGTTTAAAAGTTTCTCTAGAATGATGCAGTAAAACCATTAACCAATTACAAAATGAAATCAGGAAGACGAAAGAGTTGTTTCCCATTGAAATGTTCTACTTTCAGAATTGCTATATATCCATGGAAAACATTTGCTAGTATGGAGCCTCAATCTGAAACATGCACCAAGGCTTCCTTCTATGTTGGTAATAAAATTAAAAAAATCCGTCCAACAGATATGGAAACAGCTTCTATGAACTTTGTAGCCGCAAATCACAACAATACCAGCACAAAGTGATCTAAACAGACTCAAGCAAAGGCAAATGACAATTTGATCGTCAGGGTAAAAGTAAAAATAGACAATAGAAATTTCTTTTCTTTTCTTTTCTTTTCTTTTTTCATTTCATTTTCAAGGTTTGAAGGATTGATCTACATCCAAACAAATCATCAGGGATTGTCCACAGGAAAATGTAATCAGTTAATAACTTCAACCTGATGGCAACTTAAAAATTTATAGAAAATTTGTAATTTGCATGGTAAGAAACCCCAGTTGGAGAAACTAGCAAGTCACATCAGAAAAATGGGTACAAATCTAAAATCTCCACAAACAGCTAGATACACTAAAAATGAGCACATATAATTAGTTAGCACTTGAGAAACAAACAGAATTTTGCATGATTTGAGTGCCCCAAAAAGTACATATTGATTGAACTTCACTTTACAATCAGTTAATCAAACTAATTAAACAAGAAATCAAAAGATTGTTGAAACTGACCTTTGAGCAACCCAACCAGCTTCACTTCAGCGAATCAAGAGAGAGAGAGAGAGAGAGAGAGAGAGAGAGAGAGAGAGGGAGAGAGAGAGAGAGAGGAGATGAAATCAAGAAAGTGAACAGCTCCCATCCCAAAAAGAAAGCTTTGATATTTATAAACTCCTACAAAACTCAACTTGCTTAGGAAAAAAATCATTAAAAAATTAAAAGGCTTTTAAACACTACTAAACAATGAATTTCTGATCAAAAACAAAAACTCCATCAACCACTGGATTAACCAGTAAAATCCCAACTGGTAAAATTCACAATCAAAAGATTCCCAAGAAAATCAAAAAAAAAATCACAGTCTAACTGTCAAAATGACAAATTGATTTTCTCTCTCTTATTTTCTCTCTCTGTTTCTGGCCCGCAAGTTCGCTGCTTTACCAGTCTACCTCCACTGCAAAGGTTTGTTTGGTTCAGATACGTCTTTATAAGGAAAGTGACGTGAGCAAAATCAAAACCTAGGTTATAAAAATAATAATAATTGCCCAAGTACGTATTCAATGATTACATGATGATGATTTGTTGGTTTTGCTTACAAATTGAAAAATGCCCAAATGGGTCAAGCAACCTTCAAATATGATACTGATAAATTTTTGCTTATGGGCATCTTTGGATAATTTGAGCAAAATTATTATAAGCCCAATTATATTCTTTAAATTTTTCATAAGAGGCCTAGATTAGGAGAACATCAAGATTCATGTGTCCTTTTTGATAAAGGCAAAAAATGAATGGGTTGGGGTTTAGCGTTTTCCTTTTGGTACAATGCACGTGTACGGTTGGTTTGATCCAAAGGGCATCCCTGCTGACTCGCTGCATCAGAGCAGCTCAGACTGCATATCAGCATGCACTGATGCACCGTGGATGTCCATTTTTCTTTTTCTTTTTTTATTTTCATTTTATAAAAACTCGTATGAGCCGGCATCGAGGTGAGATGCCTCAACCTCAGGGACTTCACCTTGAGACGGTCTCATAAAATATTTTTGTTTACCAAAATATCCTCCTGATGAATTGGTTGTAGAGTTATTAGCTCAATGAAAAAATATATATGATTACTGATTAGTATTGAATTATGATGCCCCTAGCCCCAACTGATGAATTGAATTATTGAGTCTCACCCAATAGGTTATATGTAGTGGCAAATTTAGTATACTGGGATAGGGGGCACTTGCCCCCAATTAGATATGTTGTGTTGTGCACGAATTGTAATTGCCTAAGAAGTTTCATGATTTCACCCTTTAAAAAATCATTTTGCCCCTAATAAATTTCTTACTTGGATCCGTCGTATTTTTATGATTGTTTTACAATTTTAATACAAAATATTTTTAAACAAGATAAGTTGATGTTATGTAGTTTGAGTAAATATAATCTTTTTTAATGGTTGGATATAAAGGTTAATTAGTTTGACTCAACTAAAAGTCTTTATCATTTTATATGAAATTATGAAGTAGAAATATCTTCACAATGCAACTAAGTAGCACAACCCACGTACATACACAAAGTTACCTGGTATACCAAAATTGCAAGTTTGCTTTGGTGATCCTTTTATGTTACAAATCAGACTTGCAGAGTTATACTTCCAATAAGACAAGTTTCCAATATTCAATTGAGTTACCAACCAAAGTGTACTGTGTGTGGGGCAATTATAGTCAAAAGTTTCATAAGCTGACTGCACTCTTCCTTACCTTTGAGCTTCGATCACTTTTACTTGCAAAATGGTGTCTTAACTCTTACCTTTTCACCTACCCCATGGGCCACGACCCACTTCTAAGTACAAAGCCTCCGGGAGAAAAATAATGTTCGATCTGTTGGTCATAAACTCTGCCTAATCGCCATGGTTTTGCCATTATTGTATTGGGTTGGAAATTGAAATGATAACATATAAATGAAGAGGACAAGCTAAGAGCACAAGCGGTAACTGCATATTTTACTTTTACAAGTTATAACCTAGTGATAAAGGGTTTAAATTTTCATCTCTGTATAGAAGAAAATTTCCTCTACCATCCTTTGCATGGGGTTTTACTCCTTAGCGTTTGAGTAGTTCGTCTATCATTATATATAGATGGGTTAACTTACCCTAAGACATATGATTTACGGGCTATTATATATGCTCTTGTATCATAAAAAATAAAAAATAAATATCAAGATGAAAATAATAAGTCATTTGATGTGATGGGTTGTGGCTTGTGAATTTGAGACTAGCATGGAAATTGACAATATTCATCTTAGTGTTAAGTACATGGAGTAATAAGCACAATCAATTGGATCTCCTTTTCACCCGATACTTGATTGTGATCGTCATTGATACAAATTGGTGAGTAAGAATGATATATGCTATGTACTAATGCATTTGGCATGTGCATCAAGAGATGCTTGAGTGGCAAGTTTGTGATCTTTCCTTTTATTTCCTTGTTGATCGATTATATAAACCAAATTTTTTGTACTTTTTGTTGATGACCTAAAATGATGGTGGACGTGTTTAAATATAATGTTGCGTGGACTTGGTGGATCACAACAGTTAACTTGTGGATGGGGAGCATTAGCGCATACAATTTGGAGCAGTTGATTGACTTTGGAAAGAAAATTTTGTTTCGAATGGATAACTAGGATGGATGCCTTTTCTGTCATTTATGACCTTCTCAATGCGCTTAGAGGTCTAGCCGTTCTTTGCTTAGTACCATCTTATCGTTAAAGACTTATATATATCTCCATTGTTCCCCCTAAATCATATTTATTTAGCTTATAATAACTTTGCCAAATGGGCATTAATTTTAATGTCTCAAGAAGTATTGTGGCACTTGATATTTTTTTTTTTTTTTTTTATTTTGATAAGGCAAAGCAACCAGGTAACCTAGAAGGTTAATCTAATGTGTCTTTCACCAATAAATTGGTGAGAGATTATTGGTGAGAGACTATCAAAATAAGAGGACCAAGAACACAGCTCCGGGCAGGAGTGTCACCTGATATTCTAACTTAGAGCTATGCAATTTATTTTTTTTTTACCTGCAGTGAATAAAGTCGTTAGTAGAGCAAAAAAAGAAATGCCCAAAAAAAATTAAAATTGAAATGCAAAATTATTAGTAGAACAATTTGATAAAAAAAGAAAAAGAAAAAGAAAACAAAAACGAAAAAGGGAAAATAAAATTTCATAAAACCCTGCAAAACCCCCAACCCTCCGAGTCGCCTCCCACGGAACTTGCAACCCTTGGCTATGGCGGGCTCAGCAGCAAGGAGAGAAAAATCTGAGAAGAAGGGCAAGAAAAGAAAATTAACAGCTGTTGAAGATACAACAAGTAGTTGCAAAGTAGCCCGCAAAAAAAATGGAAGAAAAAAAGAAGGGTGTGATGGTGAAGAGAGAGAAACACCAACACAAATGGAGGTTAATGAAGAAACGAGGCTGAAAAGCGAAGAGGGTCGTCAATGGAGGAACTTGGAGCTCGTTCTGTCAATTCAAAGCAAAGAGTTAAATCCCCACAAGTTAGTGATTATTTTTTTTTGGGTACATAACTTCCTTTTCCTTTATATTGGAAGAACTGTGTATGTAGAATTTTGTTGAACTGTGTTTATTTGCTTGGTGTTAAATTGATTACGTGTGTGTTGTAATTTTAGGGGTCAATTTATTATGAGAACCCAACTGGCCAATTCACTTGTTAAACTGCATATTCGGACTATAATGGACTAAAACAAATGTATTCATTAAGCCTATGTCTCTTTAGACTTCATCAAGGGTCTAATAGAAAATACTACTTTGCATAGGTTTGCAAAGGTGAGGGTTTGTATATCTGGCCCAGTTTTGAGGTTGATGGTGTGGTTTTTGCAAAGTTACATAAGTCTCTGGTTCTTCCTTTCTTCGGCTTAAGAAGTAAACAGCAATGTTGGTGCTTGTTAAAATTGGGTTACAGTTGACATTGCATTCCATTGGCAAGGTCGTTTCGTTGTCAAATTTACTCGGGTTTTGAGGGTAGAGTCTAATGTTGAAGAAGGTGTCAATTTATGCTGTTAGGACTGTAGAGTGTAATGAGTTCTGTTCACAACAGAAATTGTGAAAACTAGAATTATACTCTCTAGGATGGTGAGGGAGTTATGAATTCAATTCTTCACCTAGACAAAGCTTACATAACTAATTAAGGTGACTATCTGAATTCCAATTCAAGCCTGGATCTGGAACATAATGTCCTACAAATGATGTGGGTTAGTTTAGAACATGAACTTTAACTGTTTCGGTGGATTGAGTTAGGGGAAAGGGGAAACGGGGGATGGGAGGAGGATAGATTCCCTTAACATGGAAGTTGCATATTCCTGACATCCAATTAACATTATCTGATGCAGGAAGGTAGAGTTGATTTTTGATCTTGTGAATTCAAGAGCCAATAAAGAAGACAATGACGCAGAACAGGACTTCAATGTCTTGAATATGTCCCAGTTAATAACATACATTAGCAGCTGGATTCAGTCATTGTTAATTACATCTGAAAGGAAACTTCGGGCTGGAGGCAAGGAATCCGAAGAATCACAGTTATGCTTAGATTATAGATGCTGGGAGGTATTGAAGTTCTGCCTGGAGGAATCTGTAAGATTGCATGTTTCATTGAGCTTATCACGGGATCTATTGAAGGTGATATCTTGTGTTGCCACAAGTGCATTGAATTTGATCAAGTCTCTGCATACAGATATAAACGAGTCTATTTTTACCACTGCAGAGTTCCAATTTTACAGTACTGTGAGTTACTGTATGAAATTTCTGTTTTCTTCCCATGGGCGGTTGTTGAATGGAAATCTTGACTTGTGGACAGTGGCCGTTAGCTCAATGATTGAACTTGTAATCAAAATTTACGAGCACAATCTTCAAGATAGTGGTGTGGGAATATTGATCATACAGTTTTCATGTTTAGTATTTGATCCGTTCTCGAAGTTCTTGAGGGTGCACCAAGGTCGCAAAGATGGATTTCGTGATTTTGTAGATAAACTTCTAGAACCACTGCTGCATGTGCTAGGGTTGTTGCATGATCAGATAAGGGACAGCGACAATGGTCATGTTTCGCGGCAAAACTTATTCAACTTGGTTCAGGAGATTTTGTCTTATGGGTTGTTTCATTCAGTTAACCTCGATGAATATCTTAGCTTCCACAGCGCTGAGAAATATAGGTCTTCAGCTGATGGTCAATTAGAAATTGCAAGAACAATAATCAAAAGTTATCATAGACACTTTTTTGACAGACTGGAAAACCTCATTTGTGAGAGAAAGATACAGGCTTTGACTGGCATCGGAGAAGTGTTTCGTTTGTTTGTTGATCGTGTGAAGAAGCAGAACAGGGAGTCTCTTGATGCAGAAACTTCAGTGGTCATGGAAAGTCGGTCCACGAAGCATGTTGGTAAGTTGACCTCAGATAAGAGTAATCTTATGAATACTCTTAGCTTAAACGTGAGGAAGTCAATTTTTGATTTCTTTGTCCTCACTTTGGAGCCTTTGTTACTTAATCTGAAAAAACAGCTTCAGTCAGACCTTCAAAGTGGAACTTCATTGGTGGATGTTTACTATCTTCTCAAATCTGTGAATAAGATAGTATCTATAATGATGCATGAGAGGGTCTATGTAAGATCAGAGGGTGATTTTGGAGAAGCCTGTCTTAATTTTTTCAAGATAATCTATCGTCTGGTGTTGTCATGTTATGCCAAATTTAATCAACTCTGGCAGTCAAGATGTGGTATGGACAGGTTGCCACAGGTTGAAATGTTAAACTCACTGGCCAAGGAGTTCATTCTTCTGGTTGAGAGCTTCTTAGAAATTGAGTATGAAGTCATTGGTGATGATTTGATTAGCATATGGCTTATGATTCTCAGTTTTTTAGCAGTAGGGCATTCTTCAGAGGATGCTTCATTACTTACAGGGACGGTTGACTTGGGATGCAGGGTGCTTGGTCTATACAGTGAGCTTCGTCAGGTTAGTGCAAAGTTTTGTGAACTGTCTCGGCATGTTATTTGTTTTATTTTTTGATCCCAAGTCTATGCACATACTCTTTGAAGTGTTTGAGCTCAATTTTATATTTTTGTGTAGGTGAATCATGCTGTATTTACGCTGTGTAGAGGACTGAGGCATCTATCATTCTATCAAGGAGATGATGACATGGAATATTCGGAACTATTGCCGTCCGATTCAATCGTTCATTTTGATAAATTTGCCCAATCAGGTTGTTTGCTGTTATGCTCTCAAAAGTTTAGGTTGGCTATTTGCAATGCAATCAAATCTATACCAGAGGGGCAGGTCAGTGGATGTGTTCAAATTTTAACAGAGGACATTTCAAATTCCTTGGCATGGATGAAAGTTAGTTGTTCAGTGACAGATGACCATGAATTTGGAGATGTCAACTCTTGTAAATTCACTGCACAAGCAGAACTTCTGGGTAAGGTATTATCAGAGATCTATTCTATGGTTCTAGATTCCCTTTCAGTCACATCTGGTAACAGTTACCTTATGGGAGTTTCCACAAGCAACCTGATAGTGGTGTTACGTGCCAGCATGATCCATTTAATTGCCCCAGAACAAGATAGCATCGATGATTTTCTCTTGTCTGTTACGGGAATCACTTTCCAAAGTAACAAGGTGGATAGTAGGAATTATTTTCAGGATAAACTTCCCTTGGTTATCTTATTTTTCTTTCGTTTATATGCGTCCTGTCAGAGCTTATATCGCCAAGCTGTTAGCCTCATGCCTCCAGATTCTTCAAGAAAAATGTCAGACTCGATGGCTGACTTCTATACAGCATACTCAGGTCAGGATTGCATGGAGAGGGCTGATTTTGAGGATGAAGGTTATTTTTCTTGGATTGGTCGACCTTCAACATCTCTTCTGAGTGTTACGCAAACTATCAAGGACAGTTTTCTTCAACATGGTTCTATGGATTACTCTTGTTTGATTTACGTGATGCATATCATGGCTTTCCAAAGGCTTGTTGATCTGAATAGGCAAATACGATCTGTAGAGTATATTGTGCAGAAAAGCAAAAATGCAGTCCATAACAAATTGATGGATGATGCTGATCTATTAATTTTGCACAGTAACAAGATCAATCAAGAGAAATTTTTGTCAGGTTTGAAGCAAGAAGCTGGTGGTCTTACTGATTTCATTATGGAATACCTTTCATTAGTAGATGACAAACAACTATTTTTGAAGCTCAGTGAGGAAACCACAAGATCATCTCCTCAGGACATGAAATTTGATTCTTGGGATCTGGGTGTCTGTACAGTGAATGAAAAGACACTGCCTACAGCAATTTGGTTTATTATCTGCCAAAATATTGATGTATGGTGTAATTATGCTACTAAAAAAAAGACGAAGTTGTTCCTCTCACTTTCAATCATAAATTCACTACCATATGGAAGGTGTGGGGAGCTTGAAGAGCATCCTTTGAATTGTCTTGGCGTGGGAATGAAAGTTACCAAACATCAAATTGCACAGGAACAGCTTCATGACACCAATTTGTATGATCAAAAAGTAAGATTTCGTAAATCCTTCTAGATCATCAATTTCATGGCTTTGATAGTGGTTTAGAATTATGTATCTTATGCACTTCATGTTTTCTACTTTATATCCCTGGTCTCACCTAGCTTTCTGAGGTCACTTCTGCTCTCTTGCTTTTATGGCTTCTAATATTTTAGTGCCCCATAATGACCTATATCTGTCGATTACACCATCTTTCCACGAGGATATTGCATAGATATTTCATTTGTAACACATTTATGGTTATGAGACAACTCTGATATGCCTGAACTTTTTTGCTAATCTGTATATTTTCAATCAACCTCCTATGTAAGTTGCGTTAGATGTGCCAATTCTGGCCACAGCCCACAGGTAATGAGCTCACCATAAGCTGTTAGTGAGAACTGAGAAGTGAATACCATAGAAGAAAAAATCAGAGATACATGCCAGAAGCAGTCTAAAATGAGATCTCTTAATCTTGGTTGATCTATGAAGGGAGGTAGAAGATGCTTATTGGACTAGGAATAGAGGAAGTCATTCGTGGACAGAATGGATATCTGTGGCATTTCTCAGACTTTAAAAAGTAGATGGTCATTAGTGGCCTAATGTGGCGGTGCAAGTAAGCTGAGATGGAGCGTAGTATGACCTGAAGCCAAGTCCATGTTTTATGGATGAACTTTTCAATTGATAAATGAATGAGCTGCATGGTGAAAATATAAACTAAAGTTTCCAGCTTTTTGAAGTTACTGTGCTGAGGTCGGAAATATCATGGAGGTCGGCAGTAGAAGATCCTCAACTGGGAATAAGAAGGAATATTCTACTCTATCAAAATCCTGTAGGATGAATGTGGAATAAGGATTGATTGTCACATTTTTTTATTTATGTTATTGTTATACATGTCTTTTGCAAAACAAGACAGGAAAGGTTAGTAAGGACTTGCATGATGCTAATGGGGAGATCTTCAGTTTGTATGCTTAATGCCTCAAATACCCTTCATTTGCCTTCAAGTTCCTTGGTAATAGGAGTGGGATTTCTTTTCTTTCCAGTGGCAACAAACAAACCTTGGGTTTTATGAAGTTTTTTTTTTTTTTTTTTTTTCTAATTATGTTACCTGTAGGATGTTTTATTGTGCTAGTTAATAGGTTTCAAGTCTGTCTATTCCGTGAACGTTGCACATGATGGTCATGGTATCTATTCTACTAGTTTGTGTGTAGGTATATGGCATCAAGGCTCTCCAATATTTTGGAGAAGTGTACATCCCTATTATTCAAAGATTCCCCAAACGTCAATGCAGAATTGAGTTCTACTGATTGGGAAAAGGTCTTGAGTGTGCTTAATAATTCATCTATTGCCCCAAGAGACAAGCCACTTACTTCTCATTGTACTTATAGTGACCTGATGGAAGGATCCTGCAATAAAATGTCATCATGTTCCTCGATCAGTTTGCATGTTGCTGCTTGTCGGAGTTTATTGGATCTTTTATGCCACATGCTGGGGAGATCATTGAGCTTCAAGTCTTTCTCATGTTGTATGAAGCATTTGGTCAACTTTGAAAGGTGATTCTGAGTATAGCGCCTCTATCTGATGTTGCTTTCTTTTTGTCCTCTATTCTGTTCCTGTTCTCTAGATAAGCTTCTATTTTCTTAACAAATATTGGTTTCTAACATAACTTGTGTTTAAGGACTCTTGATACGTTGTCATTAATTGGATGATGAACTAATGATGGTACCATTTTTTTTTTTTTTTTTCCTTCTAAGATTTAGAATACTATCTCGATTTTTCTTTGTCATTCTGGGTGCTTCTTCTTCTTTCCTTCGAGCTCTTGAGCTGTAGTGCACCTAGTGTTGATTGCTTCTGAATACGTGTGTTCATTGTTCAGGCTTGTAATCGGCAGCTTGGTGGACCCAAATGGGACGCTATGCTTGCATGAACATCTTGAGCTCCTTGGACTGTTGGTTTCATGCCGCAGAGCTCTGAAATATTTGCTCATGTCATTTTTTGAGGAGAAAGCAGAGGCAAGTAAATCCTCAGACCTTACAACATTCTCTGGGAGTTCATCACCTACTTTATGGGTATTGAAATCTGTGAACTTGGTGGTTGCTTGGTGGAACACTTTGTCGTCAGAACATAATGGTGGTCGAGGGAATGATATGATTTTCTCGCTGATGGATCACACATCATATGTGTTATTTACTCTAAGCAAGCATCTATTTGGTTTGATAATTCAGTCTACTTTGACACCTAGGAGTATCAGAAATTCTTGTCTCAACTGTAGGGGGAATTACTCAAATGAATCCGATAGTTGCATGAAATTGTTGAAAGATGTTGAAGCTTGCAAAAGTATGACCAATGTAGTTGAGACATTGGAGGATCAGACAAAAAGCTTCCTTCTGTCTCTGAAGGAGCTTAGTTGTGGAAGCGTGGATGTTGGTGTACAACTATCAGATCTGAACAAATTATCGTCTGTGGTTTCTTGCATTCAGGGTTTTCTATGGGGATTGGAGTCTGCATTGAAAGATGTTGGTGGAAGTGGGAATGATTTGAAAGCAAAATTGATGAAGCATCACCGTAAGGCAATTTCTGGAATAAACAATTTTGTAGAAGTGTTTGTGGAGTTCCTAGGTATTTCTTCTGTGATATTTCTTCATAAGAATCAACTACTCAAAACTTCATGTAATGTTGAAGAGCAGCTGAATTTAGATCTTGACAATAGTGCTCTGGGGACAGAGGCATCCTTGAAGGAGGGTCCTAGTTATGGAAGTGAACCTGATAATGAGAACCAGGATGGGAATTCAGGGCCCGAAAAGATGTCCTTGGCTTCATCTGATGCTCACAACAATTTTGATACTGTATGCAGAAAGGAAACATTGCAATCCGATAACGCAGAGAGTTGCATTGGTGGTCTAACCGAGTTTGGTTCATTTAACTACAACTGTTTGAGGATTGATATGTTGCAAAGCTTATTAAGTGGTCAAAATCTTGACGCGGCATTTTTCCTTAGAGGATTGTTGATTGCTTCTTCGGCCATTGTGAGGCTAAATGAGCAAATCGGTTGTACTCCGTTGCCGTCCAACTTCATTCAAATTTTTGTTGGCTGTTCTGAAGTGTTGTTATTGAAATTTTCAGCCATGGATGACGTGCCGGAACCAATGTCATTTGTTTGGTTAGATGGTACTCTTAAATTTCTTGAAGCATTAGGGAATCAAATTTCATCAGCTAATCCTGCCACAACAAGAGATGTCTACAAAAAACTGGTAGAGCTACACTTGAAGGCTATTGGAAGATGCATTTGTTTACAGGGAAAAGGAGCTACTTTAGCTTCTCATGACATTGAGTCGAGTGCCAAGATATCTAGTCAAGGAAGAGTTTCTGATTCAACTGCCTCTAACTCCCTTCATGGATTAAACGAGCTCAAGTCAAGGTTGAGAATGTCTTTCAAGGTTTTCATTGAGATACCATCAGAACTGCACCTAATAAATGCTATTCAAGTTCTGGAGAGGGCACTAGTTGGTGTAAAAGAAGGCTGTACAACAATCTATGAGGTAAAAATGGAAAGTGCATATGGGGGTAGTGTTTCTTCTCTGGTTGCTGCTGGTGTTGATTGCTTGGACTCGATCCTTGAATATGTAAAAGGTATTATCTTTCAAAAAGCTAAATTAAATATGTCCGCTAAGTTATTTTCCATTTCAACTTTTTTTTTGTTTTATTAGTGCTATAGACATGTCCGTCCTATTTCATGTTGTTGTTGTTTTCTTGTTTGGTTCTTCTTTTCTTCTATTTTTTTGGTCTTGGGTGGCTTTCAATCATGGAAATTGTCAGTAATGCTACTTGGAAAAAAGTTAAAAATAAAACAGGGCATCAAGGCCCTTCGTAGAACATTAGCATGGTATTTGTACTTTAGCTATGGGATTCTCTTTGGTCTTCCCCCCACCCCTTTTTTCGGCCCTCCTATTCTGGTTTCCGAGAGAACATGCAGTAAATTTTCTCAAGTAACAGATATTGCTTTAGTTGTTAAATTTGTATCTTCAAATTTTTGTAGCTTGAAATGTTTAACAACTTCACTTGGATGCTAGCAAAGTCTTAAAGCGGTGTTGACTGTGTCCTGGATCAAGAAACATAGCAAGAATGGATGCAAGGCTCAGTTTTGTTTGTTGTTTGATAAAAAAAGAGGAAAGTCTGAAAAGCATATCTAAGTCATGCAGAGTGTATGTTCATATGAGCCATATGATTAATGGAATTTTTGTAGATGATGTTTGAAATGTTGTGATACTCTCCAAATTACCCCGTGTTCATTTTGCTATGCAACTTTGAACTGATTCGTGGGTGGCCTTTGACTCTTTGAGCCGCTCTTAGGAATTGCTTAAACTCTATGAGAAGATTGTGGACCAACTTCTTAAAGTCTCTGTTAAGATGTTTTATTTTGATTATTTAGATGCTAAAGAAGGATGTTGTTAGTGGCTGCAAGTCTGCAACAGCTCAGAGGTGACTGAACTTACTTGTACCTGCAGCATGATTGTCTTTTTGACTTCTTCGCAGGGCATAAACGATTGAATCTGGTTGGAAGGAACATACAAAGCCTTGTTGCTTCATTATTCAACATCATCGTACACGTGCGAGGTCCCACTGTATTTTACAGGAAACCAAACAGTGTTGCGGTCAATAAGAATCCTGACTCAGGATCAGTAGTAGTTATGTGTGTTGAGGTATTAACCAGAGTTGCTGGAAAACATGCTCTATTTCGCCTGAATTCCTATCACATAGGGCAGTCCTTGTACCTACCCGCCACACTTTTTCAAGGTTTTCACCGTCTTAGAGAAGGGGACTTTTCGCATCCAGACTTTAGAATCATGGATAGCAAAGAGTATGAGCATCTTGAAAAACGCTTCCTGGTTGACAGGCAATTCTCGATAAACCTATATGCTGCATCTTGCCGATTATTATGGACAGTTGTAAAGCATCACAGGAGGTATTATCTTGTCACCTTTTGGTCTCAGATATAATATTAGTAATTTGACTTCCGAGATGATCAAAGATTCATGTCGTTTGTCGTATCGTGAACGATTCTCTTCACTTCAATTTTATGTGCCAAACTATTTTGTTCATTGTGCTGTAAACAAATGCCTTTCTTGATGTATCAACATGCTATGTTTGTTTTTGCCTTTTTATAGTCTGATCTGCTTTCTGGGAGTCTTGTTTTTGCACTGACCGTGATGTCACTTTGTAGCGAGTGTGTACAGTCCATAGCTCTTCTCCAAAATTCACTTCACGTACTCCTCCATTGTCTGGAGATTGTAAATGCTGATTCAGCTGACAGAAAAGGTTACTTCACTTGGCAAGTGGAAGAGGGAGTAAAATGCGCCAGTTACCTAAGAAGGGTGTATGAGGAGGTATGCATGGATTACTTTGGTGCTATTGTTTGGCCTCATACCTCAGTTTTTCCTTTTAGTTATTATCCTTCTACTTTCTATTCCTTGTTAGGTGAATATAGTGCTAATCTGTGTTAACTTACTTAACTATGATCTCTTTGGTATCTCCTCTGCATAGTTAAATTGCACTAAATTCTTGTTAGACTTAATCCATTTAATCTTGCAAATTTGCAAGTGTTTCCAGTCTTTCTTCATTTAATTAATACCATGGAGAGTCTTCGTGTTTGTGGAGGCTTTGTTCCTGTTGACCATGTTGTTTTAGATTGTAGGGTTACCCGTCTATAGACAACTGCTTCTATCAAGTTGTTAGTGCACTTTGCTATGCGAATTGATTTGGGAACTTTACTTTTGGAAAGAAACTTTGTTCACTATATGAGGTCAGAAAATGACACAGCTATGAGTTTATGGAACTTATTCGTTGAATAGAATTAATTCAGAAGTTTTAGTTGCTTGCTTAATGCGGGCAGTTGACATCACTGCATTCGGCACAGTGCTTTAGCTGCATATGAAGAAAGACTAATATATATTGCAGCACAAGTTTCTGCCATATATAGACAACTATGTCTGATCTTTTTTTTTTTTCCTTGTGTGCATGAGATACCTGCCCCCCCCCCCCCTCCTCTTTTTCTCCACCGCCATGGAGTCCTGGTGGCGTTACTTCCCAACTTAGTTACTTCTGTACTTTTAGTTAAACTTACTGGGAAATCATCATGCGTTGGTATTGTTGTCTATTGGATGATGTGCATAGGTTGCATTTACCATCTCCAATCAGATAAGGTAGTTCAAAGCGTTATTACTAGGTTGCATAAAGTTCAACTTTTTTTTAAAGGATGATTTTATCACTGTAATAGTTTTCTCTCATCCTTGTCTTCCTTAATATTGTTCACAGATTAGACAGCAGAAAGATGTTTTGGGTCGGCATTGCTTTATGTTCCTGTCAGATTACATATGGCTTTATTCTGGATATGGCCCACTTAAAAGGGGAATCAAAAGGTATCTTTCTGAATCCTACATTATTCTGATTTGAAGAGCATATTGTACAAAGATTAATCCTGTTTCATTTCAATAGTTAGTAAGAATTTTTTGCAATTGTTTTCTGATTGTCAGGGAAATACATGGAGCCCTAAGGTCAGGTGTCTATGCTTTGATAGATGTTTGCTCAGCTGATGACCTTCAGTATCTTCATACTGTATTTGGAGGTAAACGACTTAAGAATACGAACCGAATGATCAACCCAGCACACAACACTTTGGCCTATGATAGGGTTTAGCTTGCTCGCTCTTACACAGTTGCAGTTGTAGATGGGTTTTCTTGTAAATCCTTAATTGAAAATGCATTTGCTGACATACTCTCTTACAGAATTATGTGAAGTAATATTGCATAAATCTTAATTGTCGACAATGGTGGTTTAGGTCTGACAGTTTTTGTTATGATCTTCTCGCAGATGGTCCTTGCAGAAGCACCTTAGCAAGCTTGCAGCATGACTATAAGCTGCATTTTCAATATGAAGGAAAAGTGTGACAGGAAAGGAAAAGAATAACCGTTTCCTTCGCTGATCACCGCCATTTATTAGTTGCTACTGCAACAAAGTTTTAAGCCCTGCTTCATGCTGATGAACCAGCTTACAATTTTGTGGTACTTCCAGTCTGTGGGTATCTTAATGGGACGAGCTTTGATTGCTGATATTAATTCATGGAGATGCATCACGGTAAGGATTAAGGAACGAATCCAGTTTACGGAAGATTGGAGGAGTTGCTTAAGTGAAGACGATGATGCTGCCTCAAGACAGCTTTGACACACTTCTCAGAGCATTTTTGTACAACGGTCTAGCATAATTTTTGTTTTTGCGCTCTGAATCAGAGCATATTTATTGCATACATATAATTTTTATTTAAATGATTTTCATTGATTTGTGTACTTTTGCGAAGCTATCTCTTTACTGTTACTGACAGCATGTACAGAATATCAATCAATGTTCAAAATCGAGTATGAGAGACTTCTGTGTTATGAATCTAAACATCACTTATTGGGGTAAAATTCTATGAAAGTGTTGATTAAAGCAACAATTAGTCTGGTTGTATTTGTCATGTCGACCAATATAATCCATCAAATATGGAAAAACTCAATGCCCCACATAAAAACAGTAACTCATCTTATATATGGTCCAATATATAGTCATCACACTTCACACCCACCAAATAAAGCACCACCAATAATATTCCTATCAATTCATCCTAACAAAAACCTGTCTGAAAAACTCTTCTAGATTCAAAAGAAAAAGAAAAAGAAGATATGGGTTACTATGAACCATATTATGCACAATATGGAGTAAGAAGAAGAGAACCCTCGATCTTTGATGGCTTCACTCTAAGTCCACTCCCTTACCCAGTCATCCTTATCCTCATTGTCATCTCCATTTTCCTTGCCATCAAATTCTACTTCTCTTTTGAAGAAGCTGCTGAAACTGCTGAGCTGCAGATTAATTGGCTACTCATACTCACACCTTTGGTCCTCATTTTTGCTGTAAGATGGCTTTCATCAATCAAGGATCCCGGGTACTTCTTCAGTATGCCGTTCTACGGTCGCGGAACCCGGCCCAACTGTGGTAGGCCCGGCCCATCGGAGGGGGGAGCGTCGCCATGGGGTGTTGCTGCTTTGATTATCTTGCTACTTGTGTTGGTCCAATACCAGTCTACCTTCCTTGACAGCTGGTTCTGATCAAGATATAAATATCGAGTGTATTGTAAGTTGGTAACTTTGGGAGTAATATGTACAAATTTTGATTTAGTCGTATGATGAATAACAAAGGTATCCTGCTTTGATGATGGGTTATAAAAATCAAAAGTTGAGTAATCTGTAATTGGATTTTGTAGATTTGAATACTCTCATTGCTTGGCATATAGTTGAACATAAATTCCGTTTGGTAGAAATAGTATGGCATCAACCTAAAGTCCTTAACCAAATACGGAGTATCTTAATACTCCAATATCATTATCATCTAGAAATCTTCGGCTATATTAATTTGTCAAGTTCAAATTTCACTGAGAGTAATTGTTTGGTACCTCAAGATGGATAACTTTCAATTTGATGGCATTCAAAAATGTATGCTACCATTGTAAGGTTGACCCAATGACCCATGTTCCATGTATTATGTATATGTATATACACGGTAGTGCAGTCATGTGACATGTCAGATTTTAGCATTTTATGCAAATCTAAATTGTGTTAACCTAACTCAAAGAGATCCAATAAAAAAATAAAAAAAAAACAACTCAAAGAGATACTACAACCTTTCAAATTATCATTTCCTTAACTCGAAAGTTGAGGGGTCGCTTTCTATCAATCTTTGTGTTTCCTTCCAAACAAAAATAAATAAAATAATCTCATATAAATAAAAACATTTCTTCAACATTATATAATTATTTTATATTTGTTGATCAGGATGACAGATGATGTGGTACGTAATTCATCATCATGTAAATCCTTTTTTGCAAAAGAGGAACTTTGGAAGCATGCCCTTTAACTTTTTTAAGTATTACTTCTGTAAATGGTTAGGTTGTGTTCACATTTCGTAATTGATTATCCAGGTTTCAACCCAAAACCAATTGGCAATGGTTGAAGTAACTTCACTAATTATAAACACCTCAAAACACTCTTTCTTCACCAATGTGGGACAACCCACTTCAACAAATGACTTTCAAAAATTCATCTTCAAACA
Source organism: Tetragonia tetragonoides (assembly GCA_038025085.1). Taxonomy (NCBI): domain Eukaryota; kingdom Viridiplantae; phylum Streptophyta; class Magnoliopsida; order Caryophyllales; family Aizoaceae; genus Tetragonia; species Tetragonia tetragonoides. The sequence continues at coordinate 50,079,496 of CM076145.1, forward strand.
GAAGGGGCCAGAAAAAGATCTTGGAAAAGAAAGTAATCTCAGAAAAACAAAACCGCAGTAACAAAAGAGGAAGAAGAGAGCGATTTGATAGACCATTCATTACGTAAAGTGGTCCATTGCTTAGCCATAATAGCCAAGCTGGTACTATATGTTGTCTGTTTTAAGAAGCGGAAGTTTTTCTTTATTGGTTTTTTGTTTTTGTTCTTTCGTTATTTTGTTTTTGGTCTGTACTCTAGCCAAATTTTGATTAGGATTGGAAAAATCTGTCAATCAATGTACTGAGTAAATGTAAATCTAAAGTGGGTAATTGGGTATATCTGAATTTTGGGTTAGTTCATCTGTCTTCTAATACAAAATAAAATTTCATTTGAAAAAAATAATATGAATAATTAACATTTTAAAAGAAAAAGATAAAAAAAAAAAGGCGATCCCATTGTGAAAACTTTTTCCTCAACGAAACATAGGCCTATTTGTTTACAGAGGAAGAGAAAGATGATCAGTGGAAAACCAGTCCCTTTCCGGTTATCATTTGGTAAGGTGGTGGGTCTAAATATGGGAAGTGGAGTACTGAAAAGTTGAGAGATAAGATCAACCTAATCTAATACACTATTGTAATATGAAAATGTCATTGTACTGCCATGATTACATGTTTGAGGTCAAGTTACAATCATGTTTATACTTAAGCTTCCATAGATATAGTTTCAACATATTCAAGTTGTTTAGAGAAAAGAAAATGTAGTTACAAGCAAAACCATTAATCTAAGTAAGAGAGTATATAAACAGGGTACGATCCTTCCAAAGTTAAGTAACTATGCCCTAAGATTGGTAAGAGAGCAAAACAAGCACCACAACCACCAACAACGCAACGCCCCAAGGAAAAGAGGCGACAGATTGATAAATCGACGTTTCTAGCCCAAGTTTACCAGGACGAGAGAGTAACTGAGTACTGTATAAACCCCCATTCATGACGAAGAAGGCTAGTAGGAGAATCACTATGAAGGGAAACAAGAACATGAGAAATTGCACGTTGCGTTCAGGTAGGGCAGCTTTGTAATCTGCATGGTAAGAGAATGACAACAAGAGGATCACGATGGCGAAAATGGCAAGCAAATGGAGGGGTGGAGTTGATATGGATGATAGTGTTTGGCCTCTCCAGTACCCTTGTGTCCATCCTGTAGGTCCCCTTGATCTAGTTTGTATCCCCTCCATTTTCTCTAGATCTGCCTATGGAAATTGTCGCTCTTTCTGGTGAAGTATGGTTCTATACTTCTATATATTAAAAACAAAGGGTTGTGTTTTGAGATTCTGAGGTGGTTTTGGCATAAATGCCTTGAGTAAGGAGAGCACTGTTACAGCTTTTCACTTTGGCTTAATCTATACTCCAAGCATCCATTAAACAGAAAAAACAGTCACCTGTTGTTCTACAACAACAGGCAACTGTATTACGTGCCGGCAAAATACCAGTTGACACCTACAAAAGCACTAAAATTTGCATTAACGTGCTTTTTTCCCCCCTCTTTTTTCCTAAACCATTTTTTACTCATCTTCCATCTCTCTACAGTCAGGTTCATACAAAGTTCAGTTTAATTCCAAAATATGGTACATGTTGCACAACTAATCTGTCATTACTGAAGCCATTCAGCTTATTAGAAACAGACAAACAAACAGGAGTAACGATCAATATCGGGATGATAAAATTGACAATTCCTCGAAGTACAAAACTCTAATTATTTTGGTTTCTGCACTAAAACACTGCAAGGATACAATCAATGCATTAATCATGCTGTAAACTGTAACGAGAAATGACCAAAATCTGTATACCGTTGTTATTAAACATCCGAATCGGAGATCTTCTCCTCTTTCGGAGGTGCATATTGCCTGCTAAGCTTTGACCTCGTCCAGGGATCCAAGGGGGCTCTTTGAGGCGGTTGAGGAGTTGCTGGTTTAGACTGCCTAAGTTCGTTTTCTCTGTCAATAAACCTGTTCAATATAGCACCATAAAATATGTCAGCTGTTTACTTTTTAGAGAGAGAACGATGAAAGGAAGACCAAGCTCTGTAAAGTGTAAACTAAATGGCAAAAGGCTGGGGCACACACTACTAAACACACAATTTAGGCAGCACAGACATTACAGGGGAAGATGGAAAAAATTTATGAGCTAGACAGAAGGCGATTCCTTACTCCCTCCCTTGTTCCTCCCATTGGGGATAAGAATCATGTTCCATAGGGTCGTTGTGGAGAGAGCAATATAGCACCCGACATGGCATTCTCCCACAAATTTAATTTTTGTAGGAAGTAAGGAAAAAAAAATAGTTTAAAATATGACACCATAGTCAGCATTCACATTATTGCCTGAACAACAGCATCAAGTATCAACCAAGAAAAGATGTAGAGCATAATCTATTTATAAACATATCCATTATCATCAGCAACTAGTAATGTCAATTACCAATTATACTTTCCAGCAAGATTGGAAAGCTTTATGAAAAACTACCAACTACAGAACATTGTTATCTTCATCAAGGAAATCTTACTCAATATATGCCATTGGAGCAGCATCACCAACTCGAATACGTGTCCTCAGAAGTCTTGTGTAACCACCTGCTCTGTCTCTGTAGGACAATTTAATCCCAACAAACAATAAAACAGCATTAAATAACATTTGAGAGTTTTTCTACCATTAGCAATTACAAAAATAAAGATAAAGCTCGCAAGGTGTGGCACTCACTTGTATCGATATGCTAACTCTGTGAATAGCTTGTGAATAACGTCATCACCCCTCACAAAAGCAGCAGCACGTCTAGCAGCACAAAGAGAGCCCTGAATTGCAGAGCAAGTAAATTTAAAATTAGGATTTATGAATTTAAACTAATTTGGAACTATTATATCTCTAGGCTTATAGTAATTTAGGTTTTACACCCTCCCGCAAGAGTCCGCACACGATCTGGAACTCAGAAATGAGAAATCATTTCATTGATCGAACAATTTATGTAAAAAAAATAAATTAAGCACTGTCATATTCTCTACTACAATGCTTTGAATAAAAGTGACAACATCTGATGAGCATCAAAATGTACGGTCCTGCAAGTACCAGCATCTAAGGGTATATGCTCATTAACCGATAAACAACAAAGAGAGTCTCCTGCTTTCCCTTCATTAAATAGCCTGATCATGAACGCATACAAACAAGCAATATACATGCGTTCATACACTGAAACTTGATATTCCAGGAAGCGGATAACTTCATTGTGAAATACAGGCTGATGAATGCTCTTAGTATATTTTATCAATCACTTAAACTAGGTGGATTCACATACAGCCAAAATAAGCCCCCATAGGTGAACCTCAGTATGCAGGTTGGTAGTACTGAAACACTCACTTAAACCAATCTGATTTAGACTAAGGTCCACAGATGCCAGCTCACCTCAAACATTTACAAGACTTCCTTATGCCTCAAATATTCCAAGAAACTACAAGTCTAAAACCATTCTGCTAGACGATGAATAGATTATTAAAGGACGCCACTTGGCAGCATCTTCCTTGTTCTTTAGAAATATAGATATGCAATCTTATAGATTGATAAGCAAGCACTCTAGCTTTCCAAGTGTGACATTTGAAATGCATTAATGCACCTCTAATAGTCATGGTATCATCAAGTGCTAAAATATAGGTGTATACCCCAATTCCACTCAGATCAGATGAAACAAATAAACCGACATCACAATGAAATAAGATTGCTTGCTGCATCACCCATTCTCAATATTTTCCAAAATACTCTACCCCGGGATAACAGGCTGGTCAGACTCCTGGATGCCCCAAACACCACATTGAAGCTTAAATCAAAAAATTAAGGACTCAATTGACTACCGATATATCCATGTTACAATCAGAGCATCTTTAAAACCCTTATCTTTCAAGTCTCAAGTTCTCTTCTCCGCCCTTTTTTCTTAGTTTTTGCTCCCTCATACTTGAACAGCCATCTACAACCCAAAAGAAGGAAGATTTGAGACCACCTTTGCCTAGAAACTACAAAGGAAAGGGTCAAATTTTCTTTGGAGAGTCTCAAAAGAAATTAAGCCTCGTCTACATTATGTAAGCAGCAAGGTCAATAAAAACCTGCAATCATTAGTCCTCTAGATGATAAAGGAAAACCTATAATCCCAACCTATACTTCTGCATCGACGAGTGATTACAATTCATTCAATTTCAAGGTTTAATCTTCCTTCCACACCAATGTACAATTAAGTCATTAACAAAACTTGAAAATCTTCAAATAGCCCAAATTAGTATTACAGCCATCATATTGAATACCCAATTAAATAAGAATAACATAAACAAATTTCATTTAGCTCAACACACATGAAAAATTCAGATGCTCGGAAAAAAAGAAGTAATTGAAACGTACATCTTTTCCAAGCTGAACCATATTATCAGCTAATCTTCGAATCTCTTTTGCCTGGCGATACAAATGAAACAATAAAATTAATAATAAAAAGAAATGAACTTTAATGGAGAGCAGCTAAAACCCTGAATCTTAAACCCTAAAAAAGAGGACATAAAGAAGAGTTCAGAAAGGTACCTTAGCAACAGTGGTCTCAATACGCTCGTGCTTCACCAATTGAGAAACCATTGTTCTATTCCCAAACAAAAAAAAATCAACAACTCAAATTCGATAACACAATTTCAGCAACCAAAAGTATAAAGATGTGGGGAAAATTAAATAAAAACCTTAGCATAGACATACGGTGACCCGTAGGTCGATTTAGCTTTCTGAACTTCGTCATCCTGATGAGAGAGAGAGAGAGAGAGAGAGAGAGAGAGAGGTACTGAGATCAGACAGCGTCTCCTGAAGCTGAAGCAAAGAAATGGTAAGTTGAAGCTTTCGGGGCAAAAACCAAAAGCCTCCAAATTGATAAATGGATATAAATTGACCCAAATAAGGCAAAGAGACCCAAGAGGCCCAATGTTACTGATGGATTAATATCATGACCTTTTACTCAAAAGTCGAGCCAATGTGAATTCCAGGATGGCAGCCAGCCCAACGAGAAATTATTTGATGATTCCGGAATAAAAGCCATACTACTACTCTCCAAAGTCATTTTTCTAGGAGTGAATTTAAGTTGATTTCACTTATTTTGTAAGAGGTGGGAGTATTGGTCTCGAACCATACGATAATCTCTCCAACCCGAGGAATATCTGATTCAGCCTATTTGATTGATGATGTTTCGACATAGCATGTAGATGACTGTGTAGGAGGGATCAAGGGAGGGAAGAGGGAGTGTATAAGGAGATACGAGATTCTCTCCAATTAATTTCTCCAATAAATTCTCACAAACTAGTAAAAAAATATTATTTTTCTTTGAGGTATTAAAAGGGTGTATTGAAAGGATTGATTGGAGAGGATCCCACCTTTTATCAGAAGGTATATATGTGAGGGAAATTTTCAAGTTCTTAAAAACCAAGTCAAACAGACCTTTCCCAAAATTGACTACTGTAAAATTGAAGGCTTTTTATTTTTATTTTTTTTATAACAGTGGCTACAGTAGTCTGACGAAAGTGACTGTAAACAATTTCCCAATTTTGATGATTGTCTGATTTTAGATCCTCGATGTTTCATACCAAGCTGTAGACAAGCTCTGAGAAATAAACCAATAATTATAAGCTGGATCCCAAGTGCAAACAGAAGAAGCTGCCATGAAACATAGAAATCAAAAACCTTGAACTGTTTCATATCAAAAGCTCTCTTCCACTAAATACATGGTATACGTTACATATTTCCTGTTGGTCAAAATTCCTCTCATCCGAAATGTAGTATTGTTATTCTTCAAACAACATGAACTCTTTCAGAGAGCATCAAGCCCTCAACATACCGTAAATAAGGTCAAATGCTAACATACATCATGTTTCACAATGATATCACCCCAAAGAGCTCTTATTAACCACCATTGGTGCTGATTTCACAACAATGATCAGGCAGCAACTTTCTTTGATGTTACTGAGTTGATAATTGTGGCAAACTCAGGACCCTGCATTGTCAGAAGATATAGGTTAGATTGATATCTCTCCACTTTGATTTTTAAACTAGTGCATTTCAATTCAAAAAGCTTTTACTGAGTTTACAATTTATTAAACAAATCCATGGATATCAAGGAAACATATTCAAAATATTACTGAAAACAGAAACGGAAACAGAAAAGAAAATCTTAAATCTTAAGCAAATGGAGCGATCTCTCACATACGCCTACATGGATCACTCTATCACTCAAGGGGGTGAATGTCTACTGCTTCCATGATTCTTACTGATTCTTGCACACAAGAGTTACTTCTTGTTGCTTATGTCACAATTCATTATGCATATTATCAGATGGAGCACCAGGTCTGACCTTCATCCCCTATGTCATACACTGCAGGTCAAAATCAACTACCATCTCACCTCTTCATGATTCAAATGTTAAGAAACAACCTTTAGGAGCAAAACACTGTAGTAGTCAGCTCCTCATTTGGTCATCAGCAACAAACTTCACGATTGATAACACTACAAGGATTGTGATTATTAAGAAGATTCAAGAGTGGCATCACTGTTCTTGCATATCTTTACTTAAGGGAAGGGAATGGAAATTGTTGGACCACCTTCTTGCATATCTCTACTTAAGGGAAGGGAATGGAAATTGTTGGACCACCTTGTAGTGTCAACTATCCTCCCTCCACCACCACCAACTCCTCCTCACCCCCCCCCCCAAAACCCTAAATAATCTAAAACTATACTTGGACATTTTAAGTTGGAAGATAAACCAGAAATCCAGAACTCTAGAAGAGCAAACTGAATTCCTCAAACATTGCAGATAGTTGTAACTAAGGCCAATGAGAACAGAAAATCAATGCTTGTACCTTTAAAGAAGCACCTCCAACAAGGAAGCCATCGATGTCCTCTTTCTTTGCAAGCTCTGCGGAGTTTCCTCCATTAACAGACCCTGTGAACAAAGACATCTAAGTCAGCCATCTTCACGGTATTTGGGAAGGATCTGAAGTTGCAATATCATCACACCAACTAGCAGTTATCTGATTACAATACCATGCTCCGCTAATTTTATAGCAAATTACTGACAGCACAGGAATGCTAAGGCTGCTAATTCAGCTGCATAAACTCACGAAAAACAACCTAGTTGCACACAGTTTGGAGGCAAGAAGTAGATATGTAAACAGACATTAAGACAAATAAGTTAATACCTCCGTAAATAATACGTGTCTTAGAAGCAACTTCTTCAGAAACATTCTTTTTAAGCCAATCCCTAACAGCAACATGCACTTCTTGAGCCTGCTCTGGTGAAGCTACTTTACCGGTACCAATAGCCCATACAGGTTCATAAGCAATGACAACCTTGTCCCAGCTTGGCAGCGCATCTGCACATGTAGATACCGCCATCAATTTGAATTTCCTTATGATACCTCCAAACATCTAATATAAATTACACAGCTAAGAAGTCCAAACAATAGCTTGCCTGCAAAAGCCTTCAATTGCTGGTAGCAAACATCAAAGGTTTTCCCTGCTTCTCTTTCTTCAAGCAGCTCTCCTATACATGCTATGACTCCAAGACCTTGGCTCAGAGCATAAGCAGCCTTTTTACCTATAAACTGAAAATGTAGCAAATTTTTATCAGAGACCACAACAACTCCCACGGAAGTAATCTTGCATGACTAGCCCAAGATTACCTCGTCATTTTCACCAATAACGTGTCTTCTCTCAGAATGCCCGAGAATAACCCACTGGCAGCCAAGATCCTTAATTTGTTCAGCACTAGAGAGAGAGAGAGAGAGAGAGAGAGACTCTTTCAGTGAAAACACTTACTAAAGATGAAGAACAGAATGTAACAGGTAAAATAAAAGGTAAATGACAAAATATTAAGGAAGAACTCAATTCCCCCCCCCCCTCTCTCCCGGCAACGCCGCCAACAGGGATAATGCAAAGGTCATTCATATAGACAGGTGAGATAATTGAAGAAGCTGGCCTGTACATTATCTTCAACCATCTCATACACACGAGAACAAACACCAGTTAGTAACTGACTATCATTCGACACCAACCAATAACATTGAGAGACCAAACTGCAAAGTATGCTAGTCGAAAGTTACCAGCACTCTCATACAATGAAAGACATCATCAGACAGCACAATTTTTGTAAGCGCAATGTTGGAAGTCAAAATACATGAAAAGTCTAATTGGAGGACATTAGATGTCTTTATTGAAATTGCATGCGGATATACAGTGACAGACTAAAATAACAAACTTCAGCCAATCAGCAAAAACCAACCATTGCTTTCCAAAAGCAGATAAGTAATTATAGGTGCCACGTTACAATAGAAAGAAGTTGGATATGATATATATGTTACACATATGAATAAATTGTGCACATGCATGTAATGCAGAACAAACAAATTCCCATTTTGACGAGAAAGCATTGTCCACAAAACATCAACAAAACACGATAAACCTCATGCAATTAATCTAGGAACAAAAATGAATTGCTGAAAGACATTATATGTTACCTGATTTCACCAGTAAAAGCTCCACCTTTCCCAATCCAACAATTTTGGGCTGATATTTCTATCCGATCGGTTAGAGAACTCTTAACTTGATCAATATAGACAAAGGGAGGTGAGACAACAACATCTGCAGTATTTCCAAGGAAGTAAGTCAGAAAGAGACAAAGATTGTATGTCTCGGGTAATTAAGTTCTTCTCACATTTGCTTCCAGAGGACATTGGTACTTTAAGATCAAACCCTCACGGAAAACCAATGGCCAATGGAGTATATCTTATAACAGTCCATGAACATCCATCAACAATCCCCCCCCCTATTAAAGTCATCACAAAAAGCACACATTAGATGGTGTTTTAGCAGTGTAGAAGTTCTTTAAACAAGTAACCACGTCATACAACTCAAACAGAAACTAAAGCTAGCTGGAGCAAATATATAGAAAATATTTCAATGGCTAGCCAACAAGAGAGAAATCTAAGAGGTATAAAGCTACATAGCTACCAGTCATATATCAAAACATCCATGCCAGCAAATATGTGGAAAAAGAAAATTCAACTTGTTAGCAAATCATAATAAGGTTATCCCATATGCTTCCGGACGCAAAAAAGTCAGTTGTATATATTATATAAGGAAATATTTACATAGCATGGAACACGGACAAATTATACTTCACAGTTACAATTATAACAAAATGACGATGAAAGCATAAGATGAGCTCACCAACATCAGCCTCCAGTGTTGCGCTGTTTAAATCTGAAACTAGCTTACTGATAGATTCTTTGGTTCCATTCTAAATAGAAAAGAAAGAAAAGCCATGTCAATCTTTTAGCTTAAGGAACTATCACCAAAAGAGACATAGTGAATTCAAATTTGCAAGTCAATTAAAACCATGCTAAACTGACAAGAGAAACCAAGCACACGCCACTAATGAAAAGTGCAAAATACAAGCCTCATAAGCAAACTCGATTTTTGAAATCCTCATTGTACATCCATGCAATTTAGTAAAATGCCATCAGAGGTAGATCAGGTATAGTAGTGTTGTCATTCGCATCCATGCAATATAGTAATGTGTCATCGGAGGGACAAGAATAATGCAGGCCGGCAATTGACCAAAATGAAGCAAAGATTATGTGAGTAGGCATGATCGTGAAATACATACAGAAAGACGAGTGATCATGTTGTAAGTCATGCTAACTCAAAGCGAACATACAAAATGGATCAAACAAATTGGAAACAGACATAATTTACAAGAGCTATACAAAGCGTTTCACAAAAACAAATGGCTATGGTACTTACGCATTTCCAGTTACCGCCGACGAAGAACTGTGCAAAGGAGAACAAAACAAATTAGAATGCTAACCAAAAACATATTGATCCAGTTTAACAAAATGTCAAAATAATACTAGTAACAACTGAAAATACATTCCTAAATCCTAATCAAACTTCAGCTTTCATTAACATTTGTTAAGGAAAATTAGATCTTAAATAATCGTTTCATTTTATTACTACTAGTATTTTTTAATGAATTCTTCATCCAGAAGTGCCAAAACATACAAATCGTTCCGATTTCTAACCAGCAATAACTCATTCACTAAACAAAAATGAAATTAAAATCGTATTAATGTTACTCAAATCGACATTGGCCTACTAATCCTTCATAACGAAACATTTTCTCTCTCCACTATCAATTCAAAAAACAAGCAGAATAACAAGATTTCAGCCCGCTCGAATAAATTCGTCCTGAAATAAAAGAGAAAACTACCTTTCCAGAACCTGCCATGGACACAACGCCTCTGGAGCCACGGCGAGAAGAAGAGAGGCGCAAATGAGAATCGACGGTTTGGAACAAAGAGGATTGCGTCGAAAGAGAAGTGTCAAGCTTCAAACACGAGCGTCGAAGTCCAGAAAACTGAGTTGAAACGACCGAGTTAGGGTTTGTCACTGGCGACGCCATTGATGTCGAGACAACCGCCATTTCAAGCTTTCTCACACTAACCTCTCTCCTTTTTTCTCTCTAACCCCTCTCTCTCTCTTTCTTCACTGATAGTGCTTTGCTTTGCTATTAGCTGCTGTTGATTGTTGAAAGGAGCGTTTTGGTTTAGGGGTTTACTTTACTTAACCACCCGTTACCTACCAAATAGACACGCGCCTAGCTTGCGAGTGTCTTACACTCGCTAAAAGAGCGGGTCTGTGATTGGAGCGTGTGATTGACGCGCTAGTGGATATTGATTAGATGCGAAAGGAAAGACTTATCTGCGACTTGCGGTTGGTGTGGTCGTCGTCACTGTCTATACGACTATACCTCTAATTCTCAAAACATGAATACGACACCGTTTATACTGTAAAAGGGCCTGAGTTCAGATATTTGGGCTGGCTAATACAGTGGGCCTTTTCCCTGATCGACACGTGGATCGTATAATGGATTGGTGTATAGTTCTGAGCGTGTGATGATCGTTTATTGTGGACCATACACGTGGATCTTTTGGTCCGTGAATTGTTGTTCGCCATTACCCACGGTCACAAGAAGCATGGATGTCTGGTTGATGCCTTAATTGTAGTAACAAGTAGGGATTTGAGGATGATATAAAACACATAATGGTCTTGTTTGGCAATTAGTGGATATCGGATAGTGGATTGCATTAACAGGTTTGATTAGAGTATTGTATTAGTAGATTTGACCAAAGGATTATTTTAGCTGATCTGTATAAATGTGTTTGGTAAATTAGCTGATTTATATAAATGTGGATGATTATGCCATTTCTTTAATAATTAGAATCTGCTAACTTGAAAAAGCTACTTTTTTAGCGGATTGGAAATTAGCGGATTCACCCCAATCCGCTAATCGAACCTGCTATTAACCAAACATGTTAAATTAGTTATTTTTCTAGTCAAATCCTCTAAAATAACCCCAATCCGCTAATTTTGATCTAATCCGCTAATTACCAAACAAGATAACGTAACGGTCATGAGGATGCCAAACATGTCTCTAATGAAACCGTCATGAGGATGCCTCTAAGGCCAGATGGCAACATAACGTCATACTTATTTGAGGAGTCTCAGGTTGAGGCCAACTCATATAAATTTTTGTATTAACCACATACTCATGCAATCATACTCTTTAATGAATTATTTTGAATACGCGAAAGTTTCCCTTTAATTAGTTGGGATCCTCGACTATCACATCAAAGAATATTAGAACAACACCTCAATTTACCTCTATCAAAAATCTAACAACAATGATATACATATCATAGAATACAGATAAGTGATGAATTTGTCACTTTTTAAAGATTAAAAAAAAAGTAAGATAAAAGTCTAAAATATGTGAGACATATGTGTCGTGTAATGTGGATAGACGAGACAAAACTAATCCAAGAATCCTTCCCTCACAAGTTTGCAATGCAGTGCATAGATTCATGTCCAGGATAGATTCTACTTGCACAGCAGCACAGACCATAGAAATTGGAATCGGGCAAGTATGTATTTTTTGTGGACAAGATGCAATGATTGAGAGTGATACATTGGACCTACAAACAATGCTCACCTATCCATATCGGATATTGGAAGAACAAAGCGATGCAATCCATTTTCATATGTGTGAACACCCATGCAAAAGAAGAGAAGAACAGGGAGATTTTCGGTATATAAGTAATTAGCATGTATTCATACGGCTTCGGAACTTTGGTAAGATCAACATTCACATTAGAAAGCCAAATCGAATCAGAGCAAATGATCAAACATCAGAAATTACTCAATGTACCCAGTCATGTAGGGGGTACGGGAGTGCCAAAGTTCACAATAAACAGCTAAAACATATGCACAGGGCTTTTTCAAGCGAATTAGTGAGAGCAGCCTCCCAAGATTATCCATAGTAAACACACTGTACATTAAATTAGCGGATTCATTCATGAAATGAATTAACAAATCGTATATGCTCTTAGAATTTTAGGAATGAGGTTTTACGTGTTGTATCCTTCACATACATTGTGATTGAGCTCAGGAATGGGCAGCCGAGCTTGAGATCCATCTGATGGATAAGACCACGTGCACAGATAACTGAGAGCGAAGATTTCCAGGAAATTACAACTTTCTGATACCTATCAACCATCAGCCTTGCCACCACCAACTATACTATTTGACGAGCTATTTTGTACACTATGAGTTGAAGAACACCTACTAGAAGAACTTCCTTCTGCTCCAATGCTTTTCTTTTGGAGCAATTTCTTATGTTTCTTTCTCCCTGATGATGTATCCTGTAAAGAATGTAAATTTCAGTGAGTGTGATTGTCCAATTTTTGGGACACTAATCGATTTATCCAAAATCAAAAAATCTAAAAGTGTTGGATCTTTGTCAAAGTGCTGCTTTTTTTCTTTTCTTTTTTTTGCTCTGCTTGATACCTCATTAGTGGTAGATCCTGGAGCTTTCAGCTCCATGTCTGTTGCAACATCATTGGAATCCTCATTTTTATCCATTTTCTTATCTTCCTCTCTATCTGACGAATTTCTCAGGCCTCGTCTGCTTGAAACTTGGACTCTGCTTCCTGGCTGCAGGGAAGGACAAACAAACTGGGTCGACTGCTGCTCAGCTAGAGTATTGGGAGTCATGTATGGCATAAAAGTAGAACTCGGGTTTGGAAAGAATCCAGGATTTGAACTTCCATAGAAAGGGTATGGCTGCATGGAGGGATGCATAGGGATTGGTGCAGAAGAAACAGGAATCGGAACATGATATGGATAAGGGGATGGATGTGGATAAACAGAATGATCCATAGCAACCCATGGGAAAGTAGATCCAACTCTCTGCTGACACTGTGCATTAAGGTTCTCAATTTCTGACTTTACGGCTCCCTTCTCTTCCCTAAGATCACTCTTCTCCTGTGCCAACTGTTGAAAACAAGGGATTAGAACTCATTGATGAGAGTGCTTCTCAATGACATTTTTTAGCAGGATTTAGTATCATGACATCAGTTAGCTAACCTCACGAGATTCTTCGCTCAATGCAACATGTTCAGCTTTAAGTTTGCTGACCTCAGCAGTCAATTCATTGAGCAGCTGGATTGTATCAGTTAGTATGGTTGCTTTGTCATTCTTTGGCCTATCAGCATCTGCATTCCAAAAATCAACATCTACGGTTAATCTTTGAGAGCCTAAATCATTCTTTGGCCTACTATTATAGCTTTTAGTGTTTGACTTATGAAGAATTCTATTTCGGAGTTTGAATCTTGGATTGAAGTATCTAAAAAATGCATTGCCAGATATCCGGAGATCATTGGGTCAAAAACTTATTCGTCACTTGTCAGCTCAACTCCTGACATAACTCCTTGAACCTTCGAATTCTATCCACTGCCCATCCTCCTGGCTAAACAATGAAAATGTCTAGGATGTCTACACTCTACACCACATGGGGCCTCCAGTTGACTGTCATGACGTCTCCAGTTGATTATTATGTGTCACATGAAAAGATTTCCCCTACCCCTATAGCTATTACATGTTTCTAACCTTTCCGCATTGTTAACATGGTTTAAGCACTTTCCTGAAATTTGTCACATAACTCCTGTGCCTTTTCTCTCTCGGGACTCAGGAGTACCCAACAGGGATTCTGAATGGATTTGACTAAGAAGTATACAGTACACAATGATGTGGGACATCCTGTCTAATTTTCTGAGTCTCGCCTCTAATTAGTAATTGCACTTTCCAAAGGATCACGACAAGCACAAAGTCACAACATTAAACATATGGTGGGTTTTCTCCTCTAGTAGGACAGAAGAAGAAACTAACAAAATTGTTACCCAGTAAAACTAGTAGCACTCAAATTTTAGTGTCTTTGTCTGGTGGTGACAAACCTTTTCTTTCCTTCAAACAGGAAGAAGTATAATAGTGAAAAATGTCAGCAAAAATCATTCAGGTCTTTGGCAAGAAGCTAAGTAGAAAGGGGATTTAGAAAAGAAGAGCACCAAAGTATTTACCAAGAGTCTTTCCCAGCTCAATGAACTGCTCATTCAGCCGATCCCTACGTAGCTTCTCACGGCCAGCCTTCTGAACTTTTCTTGCTGCGGTAGGATCATCAGAGTCCATCAACACTTTGACTGATAAATACTCTGATTTCACAATAACCCAAAACCAGAGCATTAGATCTCTCTACATCAGATATTGCTGGTCGTAATTTCATTAAACAACATAAATTCTATGAGTAGACTCCATAAGGAGAGCAATGCAAATATTCATCTTAATATGTGTCATTCTATTAGAGTGGGATATTCTCTGATCATTATGTCTTAAGAACCCAAAAACTCAATACACTGCAGTCAACATCAGAGCAGTATGTGGATTGTCGAGCCAACAAATACAAACAAATAGTTTGCATACCCTTTTTTAATGGTAAAAGAACGAATACCACCTCAAGATTTTCCACATTTTCCCTCCAAACAAAAACCTAAGGCCTTTCAATTGAAAGTATTATTGCGCCAGACAATATATAGTCGTACAATTAGCAGAAAATTTGGTTTGAATATTCTTACATAGAAACTCCAATCGATGGCGCAAAAGCAGCGCAGTCATGTTTACATGATACCTTAACGGTTTTGGTCTGTAATTTCTTTTCCCGATGAGAAGATTACATAATCCACAAATAACATTGCATGAAACATCCATCTTAAGTATAATATCCGGATGTATGTATGTATGCTAGGCTATGGTGACAGTGAGATTTGTCTACAATCTGCATCTATTCTTACATGGTGATTTTGCAATTGCAAGGACTATTTGGAGATGGTTCTAGGTGTGATGGGAGAGAGTTTCGTTTGTCTTGCCACTATTGTTAAACACTTGCAGTTGCAAGCTACACATGTTGGATTGGCGAAAGGCAAGGAGAATAAGTTTCTGTTGTAGTGTTAAATTAGTAGGACAAGCCCAGATATTGATGTTAACTAAAAACTTCAGGCTCCCATGATCACTTACCACCGAGTTAAAGGCTAACCCCACCCCACCCAAAAAAAAAGGATTCTCCACACAAAGTCAATGTTCTTCTGTATTTTTCTTTCCGAATGAGATAACACAATGTCACTTCCCCAATAATCGTCTACCAAGTTCATTCAGAATGAGATGAACGTCATTGCCTAAATCATCATCTGCTAGAATTCCCTGACATTCATATCTCCATGACTATAACAGTGGTAAAAGAACCATCCCAACAAAAAGGAGGATAATGAATGAAAAAGTTGTCATTTTTTATTCCATTCTTAAACCAAGAGAGGGCAGGTAGATAGTGAAGATTACGAACAAACCCAAAGGATGCATCAATCCAACAAGCTGCCACATGAGATTTTATTTTTTACCCAGTTGTCAAACAATCCATTTCCAGAAAAAAGACCGCTTATCCACCATTTCAACCGATTTTTCAATCTAGATTAGATGCCCCATCTTTTGTGACCTATGTTCTTTCCATGAATCAATCATTAAAAACATTAGTCTCCTTGGACATCTACGGTAGGCTGGTTGGGAATATCCTCTTCTAAAGTGAAAGCATTTTGCAACAAATCATATGCCATTGCCAGCCATATATGTCCCTTTAGTTTAACCAAACAAAGTAGCCCTACAGTCCTACACCCACCAACCCAACCCAACCCCTCCTAATCTGTTTCCCATAATTCCCTCTTTTCGTTCAGTCCCTCTCGATGTAAAGAATCCTTTAAATATCAACAATCAATAAGATAAATAGATACAAACTTTGCTACAATATATGTATAGCTTGGTATGTCATGTGGCATAGTCCACTCATTTACTGCCCTGCAGAATTTGTAACCAGTGCCCCCAACTGGACCAACAACACCTTTGTTTCCTCCATGTAGATAATCATATAACCTTAATCATCTCCATCTTGATCCTCTATCAAAATAACCAAAGTGCCAAAGAACCCTAATGGCGCCTTCATTGCAGTACATCTTCCAACAAACTATTATTCCCCTTTCCAGGCAACAATTGCACCACTCAGAATTTTAAAAAAAAAAAAAAAAAAAAAGCTAACCCACCATCGTTTAAAAAATGCAGATACCACTACTGGGCACCAAAAATTGGCACCAGTTATCAGATACCCAAAATCCCTTTTTTGATTGTTCAAAGTTTTACACCTCTAAGCTAATAGAAATCATGATTTATGGGCAACTCAATTGCACAGCATAATAAAACTGGCAATAAATGGACATAATATAGATAAGACATTGCAATAACACAGTGGAAAAAGATGCCAATTTCTTTCAAATAAGATGAAATACATATAAGAAATAATTGGGTGAATATATGAGAAATAAGTAGATCGGACCTGAAATTGGGGTGCAGAAGATGAGCTTCACAAATTAGCTACCTCTCTTTCTCTCTCCTTGAATTTCTTTGTTTGGGTATAAGGAGTATGAAGGAATAAGAAAGGGGGTTTTTGAGCAGAAGAAAGATATGAAGGGTAACAGAACAGTCCCATTTGGCGCAGCCCCCAGTTTTGCTTCATTGCTTTTAGCTCCCGCGGAACTTGTCGCTGTCGCCGTGTTCCTTAATCCTTATGCGGCATCACTTTTTTTATTATTTGGGTGCTATCTAACCACAAGCCCACCACAACCCACAAGGTTGACTCTTAAGGAATTTCATATTCCACTCCCTTGAGTTAGTTGTCATTGTTTATAAAGTTTGTGAAATTATTGTGTACAAGTTATAATATGGTCTCCATCAAAACTTCTATAAGACGGTCTTCTGTAACTTTTGGTGGAACGGGGGTCACTTTTCAATGAAACAATGGTCACTGTTCACCATAAGTGACCCCTACATTACTAAATAGTGACTCTACTTTTTTGTGAGTTAGTCTCACACAAGACTTGCTGGAAAAAAAAATATATTGTGCACAAGATATAATATCTTTTACATCAAAAAAACATATTATAGAAAGTTCTTTAATGGATCACAAATTATCAATTGTATTTCATTATCATGTAGTATAACCCTTATCCCCTGTATTCTTCACTTTTGGCACTTTAAATTTGATAGCCCATCGATTTCGTATTTAACTTGACGCATTGATTTTGAATATAGTTTAAGAAAAGAGAACTTTAGTTTAAAGTTGACTTAAAAGCCCTTGTTTATCTGTAACAAAGTGTGATAATGGTCTCTCTTACCGTATTATTTCTTATAAGTGGTCCTTCTTATGAAAGGATATATATGTGTATGTGTTTTCATCATTATTTTTTTACCAAATAAGGAAATCCCGAATTATAAAGAGACTGTCAAAGTGAAAAGTGCCAAGGTAAATACGGGACTGTGAGAGTATAATGCACAAATGAAGTTATGAATGTCGATGAATAATCTACTGAAGCCGATTTGTATATATGATTTTGGTTTAATGTTTTGATTTGGTTCATCTAAACTACTTGTAAAAAACAGGCAGACAAAAAAGGGCAAATAGAGTATGGAGAGAGCTAATGATAGTGCAGCTGCAGGGCTTAGTAATAGTTACAATTAGGGTGATGTTGTTACTTAAGAGACAAAAAAAAATGTGAGGATAACTCTATTTTGTTAGCGGAAACTGTTGGTTTTAGAGAAGGAGTTCTCGTGCCCTTGAAATCTAACTATTGTAGTAGACAATCTAATTATTACTATTAAAACATGAGGGAAATGACATATTCCATGAAAGATTGAAAATATTATGATAGATACGAAAAAATACCTTGTGTTTATACGACAATATGCATATCCTCCATTTTTTCAGGAAAACCAGTGAGGTGCTTGACTTTATCGCCAATTGACTTCGTATCCGTTCCAGATTACTCAGTTGGTCGATGTCTTTCAACCCGTCTCTCACCAATTAATTAGTGTAGGTCACTTTACGATAATCATTTCCAACTATCATCCCGATTTTATCGCAATTTCATTTAATAACTAGTGATATTCCCGTGCGTTGCACGACCTTTATAAAAAAGTTGTGTTCATATAAAAAAAATATTTTTTTGTAATTTCTTCAATTAAATAAATACGATGGGATATCACATCTTTTCACTTTCTACGTTCATGTCTAGGTTTTTTTTTCACCAATAAGAAATACTCATTTTGATAGTATGATATACACCATTTGTGCAAATAAACAACACACTATAGCACAATTTTTCTCGTAAAAGTTACAATGAATATTTGGTAATGCATTATTTCGAATAAAGAATAAGGATTGATAACTTCTCTTTTTTTTCACTTTGATAGACATTCTATTAACATAAATCTGGCCTATGAATCACTCACAAATATAGCCAAATACACACATATACAAATCAGACATAATACTCAATAAAATTCCAAAAAAAAAAAACACTTGTGCATCAGACCTCTAATACACCATTGATCATCAAAACCATATGTTTGATAAAGTACCCGATAACCTATTTGAGCATACTCCTATTTACGGTTGCTCAAACATCGGCAAATTGATTCTCAAATATTTATTCTCAAATGCTTATTATTTCGGTATATGAAAACTTTTAACTTAGTTCATCATATTGTCATGTTTTTACTATTTGTCTGATAATTGGACATCCAGATAAATTTTGCTACTCCATCTTTCTCATACTATTAACCCATTTATTTATTGTATTTAAAATAGTTTTGTAGTGTTGTTCGATCTTCATTGCGATGATTCAAACTATAATAATTTTTTTCTATTGGAACAAAAACATCTGAATTTTTTTTCCTCATTTTTATCCGTACTATTTTAATGTGATTAAATAGAGATAATATAACACATGATCGTGACTCAAAATAAAAAATCTAGTTCTCCATCTTCTCATACTCTATTAGCTAGCTATAATAATGGTGTATCCAAGTACCACAAATGTATAAGCTTGAGCATCATAATTGTCTAGTGTTAGTATACACGTACATGTTTGAATTTGTCTAATATGCTTTTTGTCCAAATACGTTGAAAGGACACTTGCATTAAAAATGTACATTGAATAAGTCAACTTGTACCAAGATGCTTAAATGCAATGTGTGAATACATTAAACCATGTGTGACCACATTAAACCATTTAATTTGCTTATTTACTCACGTGTCACATAGTAAAGGTAGCTTAGCTTACATGGCATGCTTATGTGTCAATCTAGCATGTAACAACATTCACTTATATATATATATATATATATATATATATATATATATATATATATATATATATATATATATATATATATATATATATATATATATATATATATATATAATACTTCCCATTTTAAAACGGGACCCAGGAAGCGACCCACGGCCCAGCCCGACCAAAACACATCCGGATCAGGCGGGTACCCCCATTTGCCCATGTCTGATATGGACCAACCCAAACCCATGTGCACCTTCCTAAGGAGTTGCTCATAATAAATCAAATCAAACAAGAAATAATGGGCAATGACAAGGCAACTCAAAGAAGGTTGCATAAATCAGATTTAGAGAAATCGGTCGCGAAAAGAGAAAAACACTACCCGCCACGAGAGAGACATGGACGAGGACACAAGCAGTTTGGCAGCTCCGACGATCTTCATCCTTGTTGCCCTCTTACAGTTCGTCCCCAGATATTTCGACCATCAGATTAAGGTAATTTTAATTAATTAAAATCACCCATCATTTTCAGTGTACTCTCCAATTCGATACGGAATGTTCAATGAATTTTTTGTATAAATTGTTGTTATTTTGTAAATTAGATTAGGATTGCCTTCTAATCTCTGATGATTATGGGAAAACGAGAATCAATTCCTGGGAATTGTTTATCTTCAATTATTAAGGTTATAATCAACATGCTGTTTAGGGTTTGAACTTTGAAGGGCAATGAAATCATATTTTCTTTATCAAAGCTACTGTTTTGATATTTTGATTACGGGGTAAGAAAAGAAAATGTTAATATGAGGAAGGGAATCAAAAGAAAAAGAAAAAGAAAAGAGGGGCAATGGTAAATGGTAATGGCAATTTTGCATTTCCATATTAGAGATGTTGTGGACATGGTAGCAGTCTAGTGGTTGCACTTGCACACTATGATGGCAGCTCATGTTGATTATTCATCTTTGTTACAACTTGCTGTTGTGCAAATGAGCTTTGCCACTTAACTATTTTAGACTGACATCATTAGATATGAATACAATTATACAAACTCATTGTGTAAGGAAAAGTTGGGTGACTATGCTTTAGTTCAGATAATGCAAATCATCTTCATGTTTGAATAACCAGATCCCCGCGATGCTTATAATGCTTTACCCTTTTTTTTGTGCATAGTCCCATCTTGGACACCTGCTCACCAAACTCTTTCTACATCTCTTCAGAATGGAGGAGTTACGAGTGCTGAGGAGCAGAAGTTGCGTGCGGAAATAAAGCAGCTTTTGAAAGAAGCCAGCTCACTGACACAGTATGTATTTTAGTTACTTGTAACTTTCGATATAAGTTGAGTTGCAAAAAATGAACTAAGTAACTTCCTTTGGGTAGATGTTAGCTTCTTTAAATTGGCAATATAGAGGTTATAGATGATGTTGGCATTTGAGCTTACTACATGAATCAGTATTTAAGCAAAGTGAGTATTGTAGTTACCACTATCAATTTGAAATGATGTTGGCACTCCAAGTTTTTTCTTTTTCTGAATATACCTCGTAATAGTAATATACTCCTGAAAATTGATACGCCTAAAAAATTAATTATTGCTTTAAATTCTTTCATTTTGTCTAGAACTAGCAGAGTCTAATGAAGCTGTAATATTCCAGGCTTGCTGAACTTAGGAGTGAGTGGAAGTGGTGGAAATCTTGCTAGGCCTTTTGTTAATTTGTGGTTTCAGAAGTCAAAATACCATTTTAACACTGCCATTTTGATCTGATTATTGTTACTTGGTTAGTTGTCAAATTTCTGGTTTGATTTGAACAAGCATCTTATTGCTTTGTTTCTGTATTAGGGCTTGTATTAATTACAGATTACACTTCTTTTGGCGTCCACTTAGCAGTCACGCAGAAAACCCAGCATAGGTTTCTATGTTTTGCTATATTCTCCTTGACATTTATGATATTCTTCAACCTCCGTATTTCTTGTTGAATGTAGGCCATCAACATTTGCCCAAGCTGCAAAGCTTAAAAGGATGGCAGCAGCTAAGGAGAAAGAGCTTGCAAAATGTATGTTAAAGCTATATTACAACTTTACAAATCAATGATAAAAGACTTAGGCATTAAGATTTCATATTGTGCTGGCATCTGTGTTATGATGTATTTATATTAGTTTTTATTTAAGCTATTATTTCTGAATGTCTGCTGTATGGAGTGGCTTCTTTTGGGTTTTGTTCCCTGTTGTGACTCTTGTGAGTATTAGTTCAATGGAAGTGGGTAGATCTGCATCATGTGTGGCCTAGTACATACCATGTTGTTGATGACCTATTCCCTAGTTGGTGTGTTGGTTTCAGCTTAGGATTTGTGACAACTCGGTTGGGGAAGGGCATTACACTTCAAAGCTTCAAATTAAGCAGGGTTGAGGCCTTGAGGGCAAACAAAAAGAAGTCAATTGTAAAATGCCTATATGACCACTGTTGTTGACACACGGCTGTATGAGGTACAGCTTGGATTATGCTGTGGGAAAACTGTTGTGATGATTGGTACATCTAAGGATTATTATTGACCCAGAGTAATCTGTTGGGTGTAAACTTTCTAGTGACATTTCTGTTTGATAACATTTTTGGTCTTCATGCAATTGGGTTCATGGTACTGGGATCTTGTATGAATGGAGAATGGAGATTGCCTTAGCCATCTCTGATGTTATTTAAGTCCCAATCAATCAATATATGCACATTTCAGAAATATGCTTGTAGCTAGCAATTAAGAAATCTTGTATGACTGGAGATCATATTGCAGTCTTTTTGACTGATGACATTTACGATCTTCCTGAAGGATATCAGTGTAATTGAGGTCATAGTTTGATAGTGAACCTCATTCGTTCCAAATGTTAAAATTTTCAGCTGATGTTGTAGTTTGGGACTTTGATTGTTCACTAGATTAATAGTTGCATGTTTGAAAAATCTGCCAAATTGAGAAACCTTGCATGATTGAATTCATGTTGCATATTCTTGCTGAAATGTTTAAATTGTTTGGTGTGATTTGTAGATCAGGAACAACAGATGATGGAGAGGAAATCATCATATGATCCATATATGAAGTATGTTACTCCTGTAAAGGTGATTCCTTATGGCCTTGTCTTGGTCAAATTTGCAACTCCTTGGAGATTTGAAGTATTTCACTAAGTTATTTGTGTTGCAGGCGTTAACCTATGTTTTGCTGACATTTTGGTTTTGGACGTTTCCTGTGGCAGCAATATCCAAGGAGCTTGTGCAACCCTTTGGTGAGGCACATCTCCTATTTACAATTTATATCCATTTGAGACACGTGTTTTCTCTTTGTTCAGTATTCAACATTAATCGTTTAGTGTCTAATTTTCATTGCAAACTAACTGTTCCCTTCGAAGGCACGAACATCGTCCTGAGAGGAATACAACTGTTATCTGGGTGTCATATTAGTTTGCTCCATGTGAAAGAGTTTGTGGCCTCTGGTCTGATGTATTTGCTCTTGATGCAGGAAAACTGCTGTCTTGGAAGTCTGGTGCTAGCTCAAATAGCAAAGTGATGGTACGTGTGTGAGGCAACTTTTAACCTTTGCGTACCAAAAAGTTATTTGATTTAATTGATTCCTTTTGAGAAGGCTTTGTGTGCCTACTCGCCTCTCAAGGTCTATGGTGTTAGAGGCTCTTTCTTTATGATACTGGGTCATTGTTGTCCTGTTTGAGGTGGTTGGGACCTGGGAGAGCTTAGCATGATTGCCAATTATTTATTTATTTTATTTGTAAGTTTCATTTTGGTAGAACATAAATTCTCTCTGAGCTTGTCATTAAAGATTGTTTCTTGTGCTCATCTACTTGGAGGGTATCCATACTCACACACTTGATTCTTTCACAATATGTTAGTCTAGGTGGTTGTTTGGTTGGCATGAGAAAACATCGAAAGTGGATCTTCCTAGGAAGTGCGAAATTGTTGAGTTGTTTGGTTGACATAAAGTTAGTAAAATGGGTGAAGTAGAACTTGCAAGGAGTTTCTACTTCGCACAAAATGGAGGATGAGGCTTACCTACTCCCTCTAGGTGATTAGAATTTCCTTTGGGAAGTTACTTCTCTTTGTTGGCTACCAAACAACTTTAGCAACTTGGCTGGAACCAAACGAGTACTCATTCTTTTTGCAAGTATTCTACCTGTCTCAATCCCTTGTTGATCGATTAATTTGATAAGTGGGTATCTCATCAAGTAAGGTATATAAACCTTAGTAATACCAAGGTAGAACTTCAGGCATTTGCTTGCCATTGTAGGGTCTACGACAATTGACACTGTAACTAGTCAGGTTCCGAACCACCCAGCTGTTGTGGGTTACGTATATTTACAACTTATAACAGATAGAGTTTGTGGCTTATACATATCTGATGGCAAAATCCTTCAATTTCTCCGCATTCACATGGTTTCTTAGGTCACTTTCACTAATGAGGAATTCGTGCTTAACTTGATGTACTTGCAGGTTGGTGTTGTACCTTGGCTAATACTATGTACAAGGGTGAGCAAGCTCATCTGTCGGAAGTACCTTGGCTAGTAGTTATTATGACGTACAAGAGTGAGCAACCTCATTTGTTAGAAGGTCAACGTATAAGAGGCTTCTGGTTTTCTTATGGTCAAAGCTTATTTACTGCAAGGCATGCGATGTTGGAACCCCGTACCTTCTGTTTTCTCGAGCACACTACAGTTTGTATCATTTGAGATGCCTTGTTTCTCGTGTATTAAAGTTCATTCATTCCCTACCCCCCCCCCCCTCCCAACCCCCTTTTTGTTTCTTTTGCTGAGAGGTACACGTCGTTGTGTTATGGGACGCTTTAGTCTGTGAATGCCCTGAAATGAAAATGATCAGTATTGCTGTATTTGATGCAGTAATATCTAGCTTAAAATAGTTTTACTCTTTGTTTCCTGGCCACCACCGTCCACCCCTCCCCTTGTATGTAAGGAGGTCCATGGCACATTAGACATTTACTATCTATGGGCTTTTTGGCAACACATAGCTGTTGTAGTAGTGTTTTGAAAAGCAGAACCATACCGATTGTGTAAGATGGCACCCAATAAATGATGACCTTTGATGCTTGAAATCTAGAGTTGAGCATAAGAAGAAAGCAAATAATCTCCAAGAATTAAAAACAAATTTATTTCTGTAAAAAAGTACTTCCGTAATGCACAACCAGTGCCAAACACTTCCAAATTTCATTGGAGAACCAAATTCAAACTTTAGAACCAAATTCAAACTTTAGAACATATAGAGAATCAGAACTCATGCCAAGAGTAGTTCAATTTTGATGTACCTCAAGTTGCCCAAGTACATCATCCAATCATCATCAACCTCTTCATCATCAATCTCCATCGCATGTTCATCCTCAACTACCTCCTCCTCTGTCTTCGTTGAATTCTGGTGGAGGTTCAGGTAACTCCAAACGTTGTTCATTGAGGTAACTGACAACTCCCATTGGCCATGGGACAATAGGGGTTCCATCAAGCGGCTCACTCTCATTATAGGCAGAGTAGTACAATCGCGAAACAATCGGCTTAAGTATCTCTACAGCCCTATCAAATGTGTTATCTTTCCAAATCTCGAGAGTTATTGTAGCCACCTGTGGTTTCGCAGTTGGAATGACAATTATATGTGTCAGTTGGGTGGAAAAGTCGCTCCAACTTAGACCCGAGACGGTCTAATTCCACTTCACATTGAATATCAACAAAGTATCGCGCTTCTGAATAGTTTGGCCACCAAGGCCACCCAAGGTGGGGCAAGGTGTCCAAAGTGCCATCAGGGTGCTCTCCTTGGATTTCAAGAGCTAATGAATAATAGCCAAAGCATTCAGCCAATGTTATTGTTGCAACCTGCTCTTTGTTACCATCAATCAATCTTGAGATTGGAATGGATCGAAAACGATCTGGACCTATGATCTCCTCAGCATCGTCATTCTCTATGGTGTTATTACTGAAGTCAGTCAAATCACTCAAAGTTCTCACCTCATCCGAAACATTGGAATCGTCTGAATCGTTCGAAGCAGAGGACGAGGAAGATGAATTCTCAGAATCATCAACCATTTCAGGTGGGGCTACTTCTGTCTCAGGAGTTGTTGAAAACTGAAAGGCAAATCAGTTACTCACATAATAGATATCCAAGGAAAAAGACATTCACAATTAAAGTGACAGTGTAACATTCCATCTGGAAGCCATCTGAGCATACTGTGCAGAAGAACCTACGTAAAGTGCAACAGGGAGATTAGTAACAAGCGAGAGTAATTAACAATACCAAAATATAGTTTTTCTTATCTTGTTAATTGTTGGAATTAATGCCTTGAAGTCTTATGGTTGCAGTAGGTTACATTACCGTACGTTGTGTTACGGTTGGTTACGTTACTGTACGTTAAGTTATGTTATGGTATATTGGGTTATACGGTGTTACGTTATGTTACGTTATGTTACGTTATGTTATTCATTATTCTGTATTCTGTACGGGCTCATTATTAGTCCTAGTCTGATTAGGAGTCTAGGTTAGGAAATTATTCATTATTTCCTATCTCCTATATATATACCATATTAAGGTCTTATTATTAGACACCCCATTAGAAACATTAAGAGAGCTTTGTGAGATTTGAGAAACACAGTTGTGTGGGAAGGTTTTCCATTTGTAATATCCTTCAAGATATAGTAAAATACTCTTCTTCCGCCCGTGGTTTTTCCCTAGTTGGATTTTACACGTAAATTTATGTGTCTTGTTCTCTGTTTAGTTTTCTTCTCAATATTATTGTTCCGCATTAGTTGTTGTGAATCAATCACACCTGGGATTAAGAAGGAGTCAAAACGATTCCGTTATAACATTAACCAATTTGGACGGTTGCTATTGATCAAAATATTATCATAATTCCACTAAGTTCTCCTCCTTCACTTTATGAGTCGGTTAGCTATTCGTGCAAAAACTTGAAGTATGAGGAGCATGTTGTGTTAAAAAAAAACCGATCTACCTAAGAATCTGCTTCACTCTCAGCTAACAAAAGCCATATATCAAACACGTATTATGCAATAAACACATTGCTTAAGCATGCTTAATTGAAATAGCAACTGTGACTAGGAAGTATGTATCCACCATTTCCAATGTGAAATTTAAAAAATACTTGCAGGTTATATCACTTGCTTTCACCACCAATAGACATAACATACATTATTTTACCAATATGCCTGGAAAAAAAAAAGATGCGTAATCGATCAAACAATCACTACATAAACAAAAACAACTGCTGTAAATTAACTGTTGACTTGACTCATTTCATGCACAATTAAAACAGAAACAACTCGTTACAACTTTGTCCAGCTTGAGAAACTCATATTTGAATTGCATTTGTCTAAAAGTCAAGTTTGAGGATACACTAAAACTCATCGCCACTTGCAAATATCCCAATCATAATTAGTTAACTCAGGTCGCACACAAAATTAGATCTAAATAGACAAGCAACGAGTACAGAAGCTTCCACTTCAACAAGTTCAAATTAAAATCCAATAATCCAGTATCGCGGCAAAATTTCCTAAAAACCTAGCTATCCTTCTCACAAAAATCAGAAATCCTGAATTAAAAACGCAAAGGTGCGCTATGAAGCGCAAATTTAACTTGTATTGCAAGCTTATTGTTGTCGCAAAATTATTTCTGAAAAACTAAGCCAAAAACGTAAAAGTGTGCCCGATCTGGAACGCACATTTCACTTGTTTTGCAAGTTTACTTGATAATTTCGAGGTCAAATCTATGACAAAATTCAACTCGATAACAAAATTCTCCAAATCATGATCTACCGATAAATGTAGCTACTAGAAGCAGAGAGAGACATACGACAATTTTTCCGTACAAAAATTTGAAAATCCTGAATCAAAAACGCAAATCTGAAGCGCAAATTTAACTTATTTTGCAAGCTTATTGTTGTCGCAAAATAGAGTTTCTGAAAACTGAACCAAAAACGTGAATGTGTGCTCGATTTGGACCGCACATTTGACTTGTTTAACAACCTCACTCTACTTGAAAAATTTTGAGCTCAGATCTAGAACGAAATTTAACTCCCTAACAAAATTCTTTAAATCATCATCATATATCGGTAAATGTATGTAGCTACTAGAAGCAGAGAAACGAGACATACGATAATTGTTCCGTAAAAATAATCGAAAATCCTGATTCGAAAACGCAAATGTGCGCTCTGAACCAGAAATTTAACAAACATTCTTTACAAGCTTAACTTACTTAAAAAAAGTTCAGAACGATCAAAATTCTCTTAATCATCATATAGCGACAACTAAAAGCAGAGAGAGAGAGAGAGAAAGAGAGAGAGAATAGCAACATACGATGATTGTGACGAAGGAATTGGCGGTGAAGCGACGAGAGTATTGGGCCTGAGATTGATACTTCTCTCTTTAGTGTTGACGATCGTCGATTTCAAGTTTTCGTTCTCCATTACTGCAACAGTTTCAGCTTTCACCTCTTTCTCTCTCCTCTCTTTCCCTCCCCTTTTCAAATGATTTTCCTTCCATTTTGAATCTTACCAAATGCTACCCTTCCTGCCTTATTTATAGTTAAGGCAAGGCCGGACCCATATTCCTAAGTATATGAGCCTGGCCCTGGCGAGACAGATCTGGGATGAACCTTCTTCATTGGAGAGGCCCAGCTAAGTATTGGTGTCCCCAACCCCAGCCAAATGAAAAGCCAAAACTAAACCAAACTGCAAGCTTGGGCCAGAGTGTATTTCACTAATACGTGGCCATAAATGTTTAGCACTTTCATTCCCTGTATTTATTTTTTTTTGGTAACAATTTCATTTCCTGTATTTAGATGCTATGTATATCAACACCATTGGCTTTTATGCAGGAAGTAAACAGTATAAAGATAGTGTTAGAAATATGGTTACTATGACGTAGTAATATTTGCTTATAAGATCCGACTATAATTGGCAAAAGTTGACCCGACATAACAATCTGACACGAACATAAATAAAAATAAGTGGGTTTGGGTCGAGATTTTCAACTTATTTAATTAAACGGGTCTGACACGACTAACTTATTTATTAAATGGATAAGATTAAGGTTGAAAGTCTCAATACGATAATAATCCGCCTAACCCAATAATTTGTGACATAAATATTTGATAATTATGGGAAGATATAAACTTCTCTTGACCCAATAATTTATTTCAATAAAATATAATTATTTAATGATTTTAAAGTTATTTTTCTTTTGATAAATTAGTTAAGTGAATTAAGCTCATCGACTAAATTAACCCATTTATTAAATAAATTTGGTTAGGATGGGTGTTTTCAACTCATTTTTATAAGGGACATGCTAAATATATAAAGAAAAACTACTTAATTTAGAGTGTGCTTACTATTTTACCCTTATTCTAACTCACCATCCCAACCCCACCACCACTCTTTCTCTCCTTGGTTTCTTTTTCAACTAGAACAGCCAAAAGCACACCCCTCTCACTAATTCACCATAGTTTGAATGACATGTTTGAGAACCTCATTAAAGCGCAACATCAGTCTTGTTTTTTTTTTGGGTGGCAATATCATCAATTCTTCATCATCATCATCATTGTCTAAGTGGAGACGCGGACCCACACGCCCATGAAGCACAAAATTACAGGTTGATAGGGTCGTGTAACAATCATGGCTCAACAACTATCGAGCCTTAATTCTAATATGGCCGATCACATGTTCGGCCAAGATTCAGTTATGGCCAAGCTCTTGTTCGCCCAAGATTCACTTATGGTTGAGCCTTATCTTGGCCAAGTTCTATACACGTCTGTTTGGACCACGAGCTACATCTGCTTTACAGCCCGATGAATTTCGAGGCCGTGTATCTAGGCGATCCCTGTACAGCCCCGTTGCTGCGGTCGCTAGGTGATTGGCTGGAAATGATGATGATGATGATGATGATGATGATGATTGTGAACGACTAGTATTGAAGGTTGAGATGAGATGAAGATCACTTTTTTCCATTCTCGTGTCCGGTGGCCCGTGGTTATTGCATTTCTTTATGTTTCGTAAAAATAAAACATTTTGTGACAGTTATTAAAGAAGTAGAGAGTCATTAATAAGAAATCTTGCTCTTCAAATATTTTAGTTTGACAATTCTCTACAATCTTTTGATTCATTTAAGTCACTGGTGATGAGAGAGAGAGAGAATTTAATTAAGAACTCTGATATAATGAGAGATTGAGGGGGGTGAGTTCACATAATGTCAAGGGTAAAAGGGTCAGCACACCCTATGTTTAGCACTTTCATTTCCTGTATTTGGATGCTACGTACTCCGTATATCAACACTATTGACTTTTAAGCATGCAAAGCCCAATATGTTTCCTTCTTAATGTATCTTTTTGTCGCTAAGTGTAGACACGAGAGAGCGTTCAGAAATATCGACCCAATTTGATATTAGCGGGCGTAACTCGTACGAACAAAATTAGTTTCAATGAGCTTATATGTTATCTCATACGTTTGTAAAAACAATAATGATTATGAATAGAATAAATAGGGAGTGAATCAATTGTCAACTGTTATAGACTAGTAGAGCTGATCGTGGACGGGACGGCCCGAAAAATCCGGTCTTTTAGACCTGTAATTTGGGCGGGTATGGACAAGGTTTTTGGAAAAAATTATATAATGGGCGGGTTTAGTTCGACCCGTTTAAATAAATGGGCGGACCAGGACAATCCAAAAATGGCCCGTGGGCGGGCCCGCCCGGTCCATTTATTTTTTTACTTAAAAATTTGTGAGCTTTTTTTTTTGTTTATGGGTTGTTAAGACTTATTTTGTATGAGAAAATATCAAAATCATGATTATTTGGAGTATTACGCTTGATTTGGGGTTAGGTTGCATACTAATAGTAAAAATTATTTATCGCAAACAAAGAAAAACTCTTAAAATTTAATTGAAAAATAAATTTTAAAAAATCCCGTTAGCCCATGGGCAAGCCCAGCCCGCTAATAGGGTGGGTCATGGCAACATTTTTGAGCCCTGATGGGCGGACAAGGACAACAGATTTTAAACCCGTTGGACAACTTTTTCATCAAAAGTCCGGCCCGTGTCCAACCCGAGCCCGCAAATGATCACCTCTATTATAGAGTACTAAATTTAATATGTTGCATTTTATTATCAAGATGCATCTCATTACATACGAGGTTTTTTTGCGCGAAAAGCTAATCTCGATGCACCAAAAGATCAATAATGTGAGAATTTTTAAATGCATATCTGTCAAAAAAATATACGAGATCGAGCGTAGATGTCGAATTAGGGACTACAAGTAACACATCTCATGAGATCCAACAAGGTCAAACACCTTTTTAGTTTCCGAGTCGTATCATGAAGTGTTCGTTTCACCTTAATATGAGTTCACGATTTAGGTTCCGTTTGATTCACCTGGATAAAACTGATCTGAATTGAACTGCACTGAATTGATTTTTTAAACCTGATCGTTAACCATTTTAAATCCGTCCAAACATAGTCAATATTGGACTCATTTGAAAGTATGTTTTGAGATCTTTCCGATGACATAGTTTTCATCATGAAATTATTTAGGAATAAAAATTTATATGAGTAATAAAGTTACACATAAACTGAACTGGACTGAATTGAATTGAATTTAAGTAAAATTAAGGTGAATCAAGTCTTAGCTTTTCTAAGCCTCGTTATGAGGTGATTAACTTATCTACACCTAAAAGTTAATATTGTGTTATCTATATTATTTCTTCATTTTTTCAGCTCTCTCCTCGTCCTCGCCATCCTATCTTTCCCACATTTACCGTACTCACTAAAATAATCACATTCCATTGTTACCCCCTTAATAGTAGTTGGCACACTAGTACACTATTAACCTCCAACATGATGGAAGACTAGGCAAAAAAAATTTCTTACCTTACCCAAAAAACATTTTAAAAAAAGAAAAAGAAAAAGAAAAAGAAAAAAAAAAACACGCCGCCCTTGACAGCGGTCTTTTTATTATCCCGCGATCAGACAAATAATCACCCGACGCCACCATTAATCAAAACCCCAACACCGCGTTATTCACTCCCGCCGGTGGTTTCACCACCATTTATATAAACCCTAACCACCCAAAATCAAATCGAAGCTTTGCCCTAATTAACAAAATTCTCCAATGCCCAGAATAAGAAATCTCCTTTCCTTTCGATTATAACCCTAGAGAGAGAAATGAGAGAGAAGTGATAAAAGGGTTGTTGAAGAAATTCGAAAATGGCGGGAATGGGAGATGGGTATGTTGGTACAGCTCAAGATGCAGTGAGGATAAGAAGGTTGGAGAAACAGAGAGAAGCTGAGCGTCGCAAAATTCAAGAGCTTAAGAACAAATCAGCCACCGGTAATGGCCAAACTGGTCTTCTCCAATTTGGTTCTGGCACTTCCGAGGTTTGTTTTCTTTTATACCTTTTTCTTTTTTAGCTCTCTCGACGGTGAATTTTATGAGTGTTTAATTGAAGTTCACTGTGTGATTTTGAATTTGATTAATTTAGGGTTGATTATTGCATTTTGACTTGTTAGGGTTCTTATGAACTGAAGTCTTTCGTTTAAAGTACATTTCTGTTCTCTTTTTTAATTATTATTTTTTTTTGTTTTGTTTGTTTAAAGGGTATTGAAATTTGATACTTGGAATTTGAAACCTCGGTTTACCGTTGATGGGATTGTTACTATATGAGACTCGAGAATCTAGGGTTTTTGGTTGATTCTGTTGGTTTTATTATATGTTATACATTGAGAATTTGAGAATAGAGGACATAAACAAGTATTGGTGCAATTATGATTGTTTTGTAGATTGTGGTGGTCTGAAATCTATGGGTTATAAGTGGTGCTTTCTGATGGTGGTTAACTGATCTTTGGAGGCGGCAGAATGGGTTATTGGCCAAGTTAAAAGTCTTTGAGATTTTGAGTCAGTTATGCTTTTCTGGAGGGAATGCTTGTGTTGATTGATCATTTGAATGAAGTTTTATGACTGTATTTTTTTGGAGGAATAGATGCTAAGAGGTTCTGGCTAGGTACCAGGTAGGCTTTGCTAGATATAGTTGATAGCTCTTTCCGTGGTAAGAATTTTAGGTTGCATTATTAGGGCCCCATCCATGGTTGACCATCTTTCTATTTGTTTTTTTAACATTGGGAGTTCTTATTGTCTATCAGCGGACAAGACAAGATTGAAATCTACCAATTTGCATTGTGAATCAAAAGCACTGAAGAATTTAACTGTTGTATATCTCGACTATCGAGATCTGGTAGCCTAAATGATTTGGGTTCTCCTTTGGTTTAATGGTGTTTCTTGTCAATGAAAGTGAGGTTACAGGATATTTGATACTAATTGTGTGGTGGATCATATATGACACCATCTTCATGGTGAAAGTCATGAAAGGAGTGCTGTCCCATCTCTCTGTTGACTAGTTTGGTTTTCAATTTGTTTTGATAAGGTTCTGTACAGGATGGTGTTACAGAAGGCTGCAATAGGATTGCCATCTGTTCTCGCATTTGAAAAGGGAGAAGTATTTCGTCTTGAAATCAGAAGTATGAAATGAGAGCTCTGTGTGTCGTTACTACTTTTTCGTGCTTTGTTTGGGAGTACTCATTTTCGGTTGGCTTAGTTTGTGGATAGGTCGTTACGTCCAAGTGATGGTGGCTGATATTTGTAGACCCTTCCATGAGAAAAACATCCCTGTAGGTTGGGAAAATTTTATTCAAATGCCTGATTAGTTTCCATTTAATTGACTTTTTTATAGAACTAAATGTATGATGTTTCATTGTTTATATCATGGACATGGTGTTTCTTTTCCTCCTTAACTTTATTCTTTATAAACCCAGGGCTCTTTAGTTTTTATCAGCTATTCTCAAGGCTCTATAAACTTGATAAGAGCACCACTCTGTTAAGGAAATACTTACTGGCTTTGGTAGTCTTTAGACTTCGGTTTGTGATTTCGTTTTTTTAATTCAAAAGAAAACTCCAGACTATTTAGCCCATCTCTCATGAAATTACGGTCTTTCTTGTGTGCTTGTGTACTGGCATGCGTGTGTGGGAAGTAAACTGTAAAATACTGAGAGTCAATCATTCCCATTCATTGTAGACAACTTGAGGAAGGCCTCATTTTTGTCATTTGATAATGCTTTTCTATATTTTGTGAATTTGCATGGGCTAGTATAAGTTCAAAGATAGAAATAAAGCGTTTACGTAAGTTGTTAAAATTTGATTTTTCAGGTAACCTATAAGATGAGATCTAGTTGTTAACCATACTTCCTTCGCATTTTGGTTTGCTGAGTCAGGATGAACAGGAAAGTTCTTATGGATATTACCAA
Organism: Tetragonia tetragonoides; assembly: GCA_038025085.1. NCBI lineage: Eukaryota > Viridiplantae > Streptophyta > Magnoliopsida > Caryophyllales > Aizoaceae > Tetragonia > Tetragonia tetragonoides. Next base: position 50,113,478 of record CM076145.1, read on the forward strand.
TTTGCATCTTGCAGATTCTTGAGAGTGCATTCAAGAAGGAAACTATTGGTCTTGTTACAAGAGAGCAATATGTTGAGAAGGTACGTGTGTTTTTTGCTGCTAAGTATTCAAGTACACCTAGCCTTGAGCAGTTTATTGTCTAACTTCTCTATTTGTTGTTTATATAGAGGGTCAATATTAAGAATAAAATTGAGGAGGAAGAGAAAGAGAAACTTCAGAAGCTTCAGGAAGAGTAAGTTCAACATTAAGATGATCATCATCTTTGGTGTATGTGGCATGTATGTCAGACCTTTACTCATGGTAGTTTTTTTTTTGCTAGTCCTTTACTCATGGTAGTTATGTTATGCTTCTTTGGTCCTTTTATCTTGCGGTGCAGGGAAGAACAACTTCAATTAGAAAAGCGGCAAAAAAGGAAAATAAGAGGGAATCCCCGATTGTCATTTGCTGAAGATCTTGAAAACGGAGAGGAGGAAGAAGATGAGGAAAATAGTGAGTAGTCTTTTTGAACTGGCAGTTTGTATCTCATATTGTGCTATCCTCCTTGTATCGTTGCACCACAAAATTTTAAATTATGCTTGTAGTAATTTCTCTGCCAGATGACATATTTTCAATTGCTTATAGACATATGTTCAGTTCTTTTGAATAATTAGACTACACTGTCACAGAAACATGGAAAGAATCCTGGAGGATAGGATTCATACATTCCAAAGTCTGGCTTAAATTTTGTCAGTGGAAGTCAGATGCTAAAGGCAATGGATCATTGTGTTCGATCTTTTTATTAACGTAAATATGCTTCTTGTACTTCTGCAGAAAGTGAGGAATTAGCTCAACTTAAGCGTGGTAAATTTGGCAAAGATCCTACTGTTGAAACTAGCTTTTTGCCCGACAGGTTTGTCTTCTTCCTTGCTGGTTTTCTATTGTGTTTGGTTTCTGCTTGAAAGTTGAAACTGAGAAGTTTGAGGTGCTTTTCAGTGAGAGGGAGGCACAGGAAGAAGCAGAAAGGGAGAAGCTTAGGAGACAATGGGTGTGGGAGCAGGAAATGATTAAGAGTATGTATGAACCAGTAATTTTTTTTTTATTGCATAGTGCTATCCTTTGCTTATAATCGTCGTCTCTTGAATCTCAGATGAACCTCTTCAAATTACTTACAGTTACTGGGATGGAACAGGACATCGACGAGTAATCCAGGCCAGTAAATCCACTTAAGGATTCAGCTTATTTGTTTTATCTGCGTTATACTCTAGATATTTCTGAGTATGACTTGGCCTTTTTATATTCTTCAGGTGCGCAAAGGTGATACTATTGGTGAATTTCTACGGGCAATTCAGCAGCAGCTTGCTCCTGAGTTTCGTGAAGTTCGAACAGCTTCTGTGGAGAATCTGCTATATGTGAAAGAAGATCTCATAATCCCTCATGTAAGGAAAAAAAAGTCTTGATTATAGATTTCACTAGTTCCGTTCATCCTTGTGGTCTAGATAGTGTCTTACAGTTCTGGGTTTCTTTGTTGTGCAGCAACATAGCTTTTATGAGCTGATTGTGAACAAGGCAAGAGGGAAAAGTGGACCGGTAAGTTTGAGTTTTTAAATGTCAGCTATCTTGTTAACTTAAGTGCTGTAGAGTTGCATATTCAACCTTCATTCATTATTTTGTGTTTGGGGGTTTTCGGGGGGGGGGGTGGGTTAATGTGGCACCTTTTTTCTGTTCTGTTAAGGAGATATATTCATTTTATATTATTAGTAGTGCATGACAGTGGCCTATTTATGCAAGAGGGAGACAGAAGAAGAATTGAGGAGAGGTGATCATGCTCGATATGGCTCTCTTAGAGCTTACCGAGGACATGACCTTATTTAGAAACTTTGGCATACTAAGACACAAGTAGCGGATCCTAGATAAAGGACTGTATAAACCTTTGCGTATAGTGTTTGCCTTTTACTTCTAGTTATTTTGCATCTATTTAGAGTATTGATGTATACCTTAATTTAGTTACTTCTCTTATCTAATTATTTGTATATTTATTTGTTCAACCTTTTTTTTATATTCATCCAAATGTTTTCGATTTTTTTAAAAAAAAATTCATGTCCACCATTTCCAGTGGAGCCAAAAGCTTTACTACCTTCTGGCTTCGGAATATAATGGACTAAAGCAAAATGACTCATAAAACTGTCAGCACTTCTTATTTATTGTGAAGTTGCTGATAGTCATCGCACTTTGGATCTTGGGTCAAACGGAAACAGCCTCTCTGTGAGGCTCTGTTCTCATAGGGGTAAGGCTGCGTAGAACCGACCCCCCTTACCCTTCCGAGGTGGGAGCCTCTTTGAAGGCACTGGGGTAATGTTAATGATTAAAAAAATTCAGAATCTCTTTCGTGAATCTTATCGGAAACAACCTCTCTACCGGCTAGGGTAGGTTGCGTACATTTGGACCTCCATGATCCCACCCTTGGCAGGATCCATACTGGGTTGTTGTTGCTGCTGCAGTTGTTACTTTTTTTAGTCCAACTGCGTATTATGAATTTTCTGTTAGAACATTTCTACTGCGACACTGTAGGCTATGGTTTTCTTTCACTAATATTTTGTGCTTCTTCTCTTTTCGACAGCTTTTCCATTTTGATGTACACGAGGATGTACGAACGACTGCTGATGCAACAATAGAGAAAGATGAGGTACACTTTTGTTCAGATTATTTTCAGTGAACTTTACCACTGCCAGTCTGCCACTCAGCAATATGTATTCGTAAATACTAACAAGGGGCACTTCTGTACTGATATTTGATATAGTGTTGTAAGTTGTACAAAGGGTCGAAGAAGTGAAGTTTTAAATATTTTTCAACATTTATTGAGAGGGTCTAAATCACACCTGTGGTTGGATCACACAGGCTGTGTTGTTGTTGGGTAAGTATGTTGCCCAGACAAGCTGTAATGGGTGGATATGTTTTTGTACCCTTTGGGTCTGGTGCTCTATGCTCTCAGTTGCCTGAAATGAATTAAACTGCCAGCTCTTTGACCTTTTTCAATGTCCTCTAATAGTTGTGATTTGCACAAGTTTATTTATTTATTCTCTATCTTGCAGTCCCATGCTGGAAAAGTTGTAGAAAGACACTGGTATGAAAAGAACAAGCATATTTTCCCTGCTTCAAGATGGGAGGTACTCTTGCTTACTATTCCATCATTTCTTCTCTGTCTTCGAACTAAAGGTTTACTATCTCTTTGAAGTCCTGTACAATCTCACATCTTAATCAACTTTCTTAAACCTTTGTTTGCAGATATATGACCCGACGAAGAAATGGGAGCGTTACACAATCCATGGAGATTAAATGATCAAAGAGAAGCAGCTCCCTGTGACCGTTGATATGGAAGGCTGTCATTGCGATTTTTGAGCGTGTTTCTATATCTAACTTTGTGTATTGGTGGATGGAGGAGAGGATGTGCACGCAGAAGTCTTTCTTTCTCTTTGCCCCTTGATAATTATAGTGGCTGGAGGTTGTAATTTACTACTCGTAGTAGCAAAAGTGATAAAAGGTGCATTGAAGTACGGAATGTGTCATTCAATTGTTAGTTTGAATGGATAAGCTCAATGGACAAAGTTTTGATCCCAGTAGCTGCTCTTAGATTTCCTTGTTGATGTCATTTGCTGTGATTTTATTGCTGGATGGTAAAGTGATGACACTCTTATTCGTCGAGGCACCCAACTAACCAGCTCGAAAAAGAGAAACTGTTAGCCTACATGTAGTGACCTAGACATTTGGCGCTTGTAACGCGCACCTTGCACTCTAATATCTCTCTCTCCAATGAAAACACCGTCTTTGTTTGTGATTTTTTTTCCGCCACATTTTTAGTTTGGTATCTTTAATGAATCCAAATGGACAATTGATATATTAAAAAGCTCCGGTCATTATAGGGTATATTTTTTGGTTGAATGAGGCAAATAAATCCAAAACCGTTCGACAATCTATTTTTTGTTGATAAAATTTGAAAACCACCGGCTAGAGATTTTAATATATCAAATTGTCCATTTAAGTTTATTAAATATACCAATTCAGAAATACGGTCAATTTTTTTCCATTGCCCCTCTTATTTCTTTTTTTTCGGTTTTTCCTATTTTTTGGCTTGAGAAATCCTTTTCAGGTGATTATGATTTTAATGTTAGAAGGTTCTTTGCAATGAAGATCCATTTGCACAAAATCATAAACCTTTCAAAAATTATGGAAAAAAAGAATACAAATAATAGCTTCTTTCACGTACCCCTATTACAGATCGACAAATTGGAAAACTAACGGATTTTTTCTAGTGAAAAGATCGTATGTTAGCTTTATGAGTAATTTTTATTTTTTAGAAGTAACCCTCGACATGAGGGTCTTCTTAGTCATTTTCGATACCTTTAATAAAAAAACCAAAAGAACACAATCAATGAAGAAAAGCAGAAAAAACAAGGAATGATACAAGATTAATTCTTTTTAGTATATTCTCAGATTTTGTCCAAAAAAAAAAAAGAATACCCACAATATTTCCGTTTTTTTTTTTAAACATTATCTCAGTTTTCCCTTTTTTTTTTTTTTTAAGGTGAAAAAATAAAGCTGAAAATAGAAAAGAAAAAAAAAAAAAAAAAAAAAAGAGAAAAGAAAACACGTTTCCACGTTGACCAGAGGAAGAGGCCTCATGTGTAGAGCAGCACTGTCTTCTCCTCATTTCAGCCATTTAAACCTTCAAAGTTCTCAAATCGGACCATTACCGGCACCACTCTCTCTCTCTCACCCACTCTCTCTCAACCACTCTCTCTCTCGCTCTTCTTTGGACGATAATGGCGATTAGGGTTTTTTTCCTCGCTCTACTTCTCCTCGCATCTCCATTTCTCCATGGTACTCCTTTCACTCTCTTTCTTCGTTATCAGATCTCAAACATCTGCTTAATTTCATGCCGTTATCATTTATCACACTTTTGCATGCACGGATCTGTATTTCGATTTTACCTTCTAGTATTGGAAATCCAATCAATTGATTTTAATCTATACAATAAGCTAGATCTGCATGTATTCGGAAATGGATTCAATTGTATTGGTGTAATGTTTATTGAATTCATGCTAAGAAATACTCATCTGAATTGTAGTTTAATTGTTTTCGATTTTGACTAGTTGCTAGATGTCAATCGGAGAACGAGGCCGAGGTTATTGAGTCCACAGAGGAGAACAGTGATCTTGGAATTGTTAATGACGACACTCAAATTTATGGTGACGGGACATTCAGCCCTGCAACTGGGGTTGAAACAGTTTGTGTTTTCCCCAAAAACGGCGCTAAATGTATGAATGATATGTATTTTTTTTTTATTTTTATTTTTTTTTGCCTTGTTGGTATTGTGGTTTCAGCTCATTATATTTGCATGCAATTTGATTTTGATGGTTGACCAAATCTGTAATGGTATGTTTTTGCAGCTGTGCCAGCTGGGGAAGAGTCTGAGCTTCTAGTTGGGATCAAGTATAATGGTAATTTGTGTCGTTTTCTTTGTGGATTGCTTGGTTTTGTGATTGTTGGTTTGCTGTTAGTTAGACTTAGATTGCCTGTTGAGAGTTATCAAGTGCTTGGGATAGTAGATGAGAATTTTTATGCTGAAATCTGATATGTGCAATTTATTTGAACATTGCATGCTGTTGTGTTGAGTGCAGACTTGGTCACCTGGTAGTATCTTTAGCATGCAATAGGTTTTTGTGGTGTTGAATGTGGTTGTATTTGAAATTGCTATCACTTATAGTTGATAAATGTTGTGCTAAACTTTTATGTCAGGTTTGGCACCCTAGCAGTACAGGTACCTGGGTTGGGAGAGGGGGGTTATCAGTTCTTTGATTTGTGCCCATATAGAAAAATAAAGAAGGGTAAAAGATTACTGGCAGAAGGATGCGAAGGGGGTCTTGTGCATCTATATCCTAAACAAGTTTGACATATTTTAATGTGGTGACAAATTCACCAATGTATTTGAGGGATGCCTCAGATGAGCATACACAACTCGAGATATATGTGGAAATTGATGTGACTTGAATGTCCTTTTCAGTATTTTACGCTTTTTTGACTTAATTATATGTAGACATGATTCTTGCATGTATAGTAATGTATGGGGATATAAGGTAAAGCTGTCAGAGGAGAGGGGATGGATAAATCAAGAGAATTTCTTTCTAAGTGACAATGATAATATCTATATGTGCACTTTTTATATCAGTTACTGATGTCATAAACTGACTGTTAAGACCTTAAATGAGTGAAAATTTGTATCAATATGCTTTAGCAAAGTTGTAGTTGAATCTCGACTCGTCAAAGTGAAAGCAATTAGAGGTTCCCTAACTTGTTATACCCTAATTTCTTTACAGGGGAGTCAAGTATCAATGTGGTTGCAATTCAGGCCAGTGTTCATCTCCCATTTGATCACCGTTTAGTGGTTCAGAACCTTACTGCGCAGGTAACCTGAGAATTTTATAGTTCCTAAAATTTAGCATATAATACATGACTTTTGTCAAAACTAATGACATTGGTTATTCTTTTGTAACTCACACCTGTTGATTGACTTTACTCCATCTGTTGTACCGGAAAAGTTGGATTACAAAACAAATTGAAAGGTCTTGGTGTGCTAAACATTGTTAGTCACTTTGCCTTAGATGCTCCAACAATTTTGTCCTCACTTTTTTCTTTGTGAGCGTCAGAGTGTGTTTCAAGATAAGAAGCACTGTCTGTCTCATCCTGTTCTATATCATATTTCCATACCAAGCAGGTATAAAAGCTAGAAACAAAGTAACAGAGAGATAATTTGATGATTCAAAAAATTGCCTTGTGAGATCATGCTGTGTTAAAATTCTGTGAGTTAGCTTCATTGTCTGTCTGCCATACACTCATGGTTATGCACCAGGTTCTGTTCTGTATCAAACAGGATATTATATAAGCATGGCCACTGGTGTCCTTTTCCAGTTTCCAAAACTTGATACCCAGGAGGATATCTGTTGACTTGAGAGTTACTCTCGTTGTTTTTATTTAATTATTTATTTTTTGAATATTTTTTTATCCACTCTCTCACAATATTTAGAGGGGAGGTGCTTGAGCTGTACTTCCACACATTCCAAGTTCTCGAAGGTTCCATTATGACATGGGTGATAGAAGGCTGTTGTCCGCAACCAAGTTGCTTTGAGAATCACACTTCAACATGAGCAACTTATGGAGTGAACTGTCTGTGAGAAGTCTATCTGACGACCACAGTTGGAAGTGGATTGATAGCTGTTCATATATGAAAATAGACCTCCAAATCTTATATATGAAAATAGACCTCCAATTATCTTCTTAGTTGCTTTTTTTAAGGCATTCAATGTGTTAAGAATTTTATTTTGAGAGAAGTAAATTGAATATGCCTTCTTGTTAGAACCTTCTTTGAGAGCAGGAAGGGGAAAATGGTCCTGTTAATGGCTTAATAGATTGTCATAAGCCCAGATATAGGGACCACTTTTGATGGATGTTAAGGGCGTGGGATGTGTTTTAGGATGGCCATTGTGTAATTTGTGTGATTATGTGTTCTTTTTAGCGACTCACGTAAATTTAGACCACTCAAATGTAGCTAAAATTCGAAATGGGAAGTGTTGACCCTCTTCTTAAAAGAAAGATTGCCAATTAACTTATGGTAAGACCTCTTCTTACCTTGGGTGTTAGCGGGTTTGGATTTGTGCAGGTTATGAAATGGAACAGAATAAAAGGGCAAAGTACCATAATCCACAGTGGCTATTTGTGAATCATACAAGTAGGAAGTCACAACTAATTTTGTTTATGAGATGCAACCAGATATGCTTTTGTCGTCTGTAAATCTATTCTGTTTGTTGCTGAAATTCCACTAAGTTTGATTTAGGATACTAAGCTATTGCATTTGTTTGAAACTGTTACCCATTCATTGGACAGGGAATTTCTTTTAAAAATCAAATGAAAAATCGTTCATTTCGAGTGGGTTCAGTAATCAGTGAATTAAAACTGGGGGGCACACTCTTCTGCAAGTTTCTGTGTCTTGTTAACAAATGTAGAAGTGCCATTGAGTGGGTTCTGTTCTATGCAGTCAACCTAGGGGCATTTGCAAGTTTCTCTGTATTGTAAACTGATGCAAGGCTGCCATTGTTATAATCATATAATGTTTATATTGATTTACTGCTCTTCTACATTGTGTGTTATTCTTTGTTTTGTGCAGCATGTCTCTGTTTCTGTGTGTTGCCTCAGCTTATGGTTAATCACATTTATTATTCAATGTTAGGTATTTAACAATGCCTCGATACCCCCATCTGCTCAAGCTACTTTCCCATACGTATTTGCTGTGAGCAAATATTTGCAGGTACACGGCCTGCTTGAAAAATACTTGGTTTCAAATTCATCCTTCATTCCATTTGACTTTTGTTTCCGATGGTAATGGTGAATTCGTTCTTTACAGGCTGGAACATTTGATCTTGTTGGCTCTATTGTCTATGAGATTGAAAATACACCATATCAGAGTACTTTCTACAATGGCACTATTGAAGTTGTTGAGGCCAGTGGCTTCTTAAGCATTGAGACTGTCTTCTTGGTATCTCTTGCTATTGGCCTTTTTATTGCTCTTGGTCTGTGGATACGTGGTCAACTACAACGCTTATCAAAGGTAAAATCTATTTCTTCATGTGCTTATGTGAACCTATTTTCATTCTTTTGTTTACCCAATGTTTGTATGTGATCTTTTTGTTAATCATATATGATTGTATGTGCTGCTAGCCTGCTGCTGGCAACAACAGGCTTCTTAGACTGTTACCATGAGTTAGTTGAGGAGAGACTCAGAATGGGAGTGTAGGAGAATCACAACATTCTTTGCTACAATAATGAATGTAGCATTAAACTGCTTTGTGCCTTGTTAGTCGTCAAACACTCTAACATTACTGCTAGTCATTAAAGCTGAAGCTTGCAATACCAATTTCTCCCTGCATTTGATAATGATGGAACAATTAGAATTCTCCCAACTTTAAATATGTTTTCTTCACTTCTACTGGTGTGTGAATATTGTTTTCTGATGTATCTGTAACAAGCTTTTGTGGACTCTTTTAGAATATTTACATGTCTGCAACTTTAGAATATCTACATGTCTGCAACTTTAGAATATTTACATGTCTGCAACTTTATGGACACCTGTACAGAAATCTAAGAGGGCACCTAAGGTGGAAGTTGGAACTCGATCGACAGATGCCTCATTGGATGAATGGCTGCAGGTACCATTATTAGTACTGAATAGTGACCTAAAATTTCTATTTGTTCATGGATTGATTGTGGTGCTGGAAAGTCATTAATTAGTAACTGATCCATGGAGTTCTTCTCATGCCTAATCTTTCCTTACTCTTTTGGTTATAGGGCACTGCATACACCCAATCACAGGCTAACAAATCAAAGAAGAAGAAGTAAACAGCCTATCATGAGTACGACATCAACGAAGAACTGTAGTCTAGTGCAGGCTCATGTAACTCAAGATTTTCAGAGCACTCAGAGTTTAAATTTTGCTAGAACAGAAGAGGCTACTTTTCTGGTGTAGAATGTGAAAAATCTAGACTTGTTGATTTTTGTTGGGAGATAGCTAATAGTGAAAATCCTTTCTCTCCCCCGTCATTACTGACAGAACTCGTGGTACAAATTTTACGGTTTTAAAACCAGAGTAATTTTCTCAAAGCATTCAGATCTCACGATTTTGACTAGTCATTGGTTGCTTTCTTTTGCTAAAAGTATTATACAGCTACAGCACCTACAAGTGCTTTGTGTTTTTTGTTCAGAGCTGAGCTTTTTCCTTCTTCGTTATTTTGTTCAATTCTGAGTTACCATACCAGTAAGTAAGGACTAAGGTCCCTTGCTCTGATCTGGAATGAAACAGACTTGTGTGATTTTTCTGAGCTCAAATCACATGGCTGATGCCCTGGTGGGGTGGTCCTATGGATGTCAATTCCAGTAGTGATTGGCAAGGCAGTGTGTACACTACCAGTTGTACCGGGTTAAGTAAACATAAATCTTAGTTGTTTTGCCTACTTTGCTAGCCTACTTATTTGGCGGCGAAAGAAAGCCATGAAAACAGAGAGCAGCAGCTAAAGATGCGAACGAGGTATTAGTAGATCGAGCCATTAGCCCATTACTATCAATACCACCTTGAACTCTTTTGCTTGAGTCCGTTATGGAGTATGGAGCTCTGTTCTACTGCAATAGCAAGTTGGTATCATCAAAGTGGTAAAAGTATCAACTGATGAACCATAGAAATTAATTCTCGTCATGGGCATCAATATCTTTGGCCATATTGGTGAGCTCAAAGTAAAATTTTGATAATTCAGAAACCAACTTTTTGGGGACCAGGTGGCAATTGAATATGAACCAGCTCGTTTCTTTCTACCTAAAATTTCTTTTTTAAATCAACTATTTTCTTTCTGGAACAAATTATGTCAGCCTGATTTTCCTTGATAGTATTAGATAATGTAGAGCCCCTTGCTTCACCTAATCTTCATGACCCATTCCCCATCACAAGGCCTTTCATTTATGATTTTGAGCTTTTAACAGCTCATTGCTTGATGAAAATGCTGTACCTTAGCTAGAGTGTTATTAGCTTTGTTGGAGGTTACAATTTGATCCAGAAATCCTGTTGACTAAGGCCTTTAGCTTTATTGCTTTTGCAATTTGGAAGGGTCTTAATATTGGAGATTTGGGAAATAAATGCTGGTAACAACTTTCTTGGCCTAACTGAACCAGATCACGTCTTCAGGATGCAGCATTCGCATTCCCTATCTGTATTTGCATGTTGAACCTTACTAAAATCTGAGTCAAAAAGAGGGTGCAAGTGAATAGCGATCGAGACACCCCCTGCTACATCATGTTCGGACTCTCGTGTTCAATAGCGAACTAGTATAGTTCTTAGAAGCCAGCAGACACAAGGCATGGGGGAATGGGGATTCAAACCCACGACCTTGCCTTACCAAACCACTTGGGAGTAAGCTTGGAACCACTAGACCACCACCCTTGTTGGTAAAAATTCGAGTTACTAAAATCTGAGTTATTTCCCAAATTACAATACATTCAACACTTTTTTCTTGGGTAGTAAAGACCTAAGATTAAGAACATATGATCCTAGAGCAATCAGTTTCGACGCAGCGATAGTGTGTCGTGTTGGGGCTCAACATACCTAATGATTATATACGAGTCTTCGAAAACACGATTCAGCTATGTTGCCTATTGCCATTAACAATGTTAAGAGTATACACCTCGGAATCAACTTTAGTACAGTATATTTGGAGCTCTGACTGAGTAGTAATAATAAGTAGTGAGTGCTATCTGCAACAGAGTTAAACAGACCAAGAACCAAAGGGTACACCTTGGCTTTACCATACATCTTTGATCTTTCATCTTCCCAAAATCAAACTTATGAACTAAAGATATTTTTTTTCCAAAAATGAAAGGCGAGCAGTAATGAGAGCAATTAAGTAGGTGTAGCAGTGAGAGAGCCAATAATTACTTGATTAGGTGTGCAGCAGTACTGAGAGGCCTAAAAGCTCTTAAACTTGGGCAGTTGGGAAAGAGCTAACTCAATGAATAACATTACCTTATGCAACCTGCTTTGATGGTGATTATACATGTATCTCTCATTGTCTTTTGGGGGACCATGAAACTCATGTGTTCCCTCTAAGAATGTCGGCGCCTGATCACACATGATTGGTATAAAAACACTCTTCAGGCCTTTAGTTTTTTCCTGAATTAAGCACTATAGTTGCTCACAAGCTTATTAGCTTCTTGATAAGCTCTTAGTCCTGGATTTTCTCTATTATTTTAGCTGCTTGTAATAAGCCTTAAATAGGGAGTTCCTCATGAGGATACTTCCCTTTTGTCGTCAGACATTCTCGAGCCTCTTTCTGATCCTAATAGTTGCTGCATGTTTCTGCTATGCTGACCAAAAGACAGCAGAGGTTGTAGGGATAGCAGAGTGTGCTGATTGCCTGCACAAAAATATTGAGCATAGCCATGCATTGAAAGGTAAAATATGCTAAGATTCTTCAAATGTTACTTTTACTTGCTTCACTTGTAGATGTTACTATGTTATACATATCTAAGTTGATATGTTCTTTTTTTGGGTTGTCAATATGTATACTTGCGTGATTCGGCAAAGGCAATACTGGTGTCATAATTAACCATGATCTGGTGTCAAATGTGCAGGGCTTAAAGTTACCATTGACTGCAAGCTTGCAAATGGTGAGGAAAAAACAAGAGCAGTTGGTGAGGTTGATGAAGAGGGGAAATTTCGCGTAGAATTTCCTCAAGAGCTAGTGGAGAAAAAGAATCTGAAGGAGGAATGTTATGCTCAACTTCACAGCGCATCAAATGCACCTTGCCCAGCTTACAACGGGATTGAGTCTTCAAAAGTAGCATTTGTGTCCGAGTCTGATGGAAAGCATACATTTAGCCCAGTTGGGAAACTGAAGTTCTTACCAGCAACTTGCACATCTGCCTTCTTGTGGCATCATTTCAAGTACCCACCTCTACCAAGTTTATCACCTCTGCCCGAGTACAAGTTTCATTTCCCTAAGAAGTCGTTCCCCAAGTTCTCGTTCCCTAAGACACTACCAAGTGTACCACCACTTCCTGAGTACAAGTTCCCTTTCCCAAAGAAGACCTTCCCCAAGTTTTCGTTCCCAAAGAAACCATGCCCTCCATTTTTCAACAAGCCTACTCCAACACCCGAGCCAGTCTATAAGGAGCCAGTTCCACCACCTGTGCCAGTATACAAGGAGCCAATTCCACCACCCGTTCCAGTGTATAAACCACCCGTTCCAGTGTATAAACCACCGGTGCCAGTGTATAAACCACCCGTGCCAGTAATTAAGAAGCCATGTCCTCCACCCATCCATAAGGAACCAATTCCACCTCCTGTGCCTGTATACAAACCACCTGTACCTGTGTACAAACCACCTGTGCCAATCAAGAAGCCATGTCCTCCACCCGTGCCAGTGTACAAGGAGCCAGTTCTACCACCCGTGCCAATCAAGAAGCCATGTCCTCCACCCGTGCCAGTGTACAAGGAGCCAGTTCTACCACCCGTGCCAATTAAGAAGCCATGTCCTCCACCCGTGCCAGTGTACAAGGAGCCAATTCCACCACCCGTGCCAGTATACAAGGAGCCACTTCCACCACCCGTGCCAGTATACAAGGAGCCACTTCCACCACTAATACCAAAAATCAAGAAGCCATGTCCTCCTCTTTCTAAATTTCTGCCACCTATCCCAGAGTATAAACCAACACCTCTTCCTCCTCTCTCTCCTTTCCCTAAGACGTTCTTCAAGCACCCCTTCAAGAAGTTCTTTAAGCACCCCAAGTTCTTCAAGCACCCCAAGTTCTTCGAGCACCCCAAGTTCAAAAAGTTCTATTCTCCACTGCCATTTGTTCCCCCTCATGCTTAAGCACCCATTGGCTTTAGAACTCGTATTTTGTCATCCATATTGCTTTTGTGAAAGCATTAAATCGATAAACACATATGATCTGCTGTGTGATATTTTTTTTTCCCTGCAATAAATCTCTTAAACCTTGGTGAAGAACGAGGAGCTGATTTAGGATCTACCTGAATTGGAGTGATAGTATGAAGGTTGAAGTGAATGGTTTGTTGTTATTTTGAAGTGATTGTATTACTTTTTAGCTACTTCATATTCCTTATTCTGTCTGATTTGTGAGTTAGATTGAGCTGTGATTAAACATTATTGGACATTGATTGTTTGTGCCTTCAAATTTTTTCCAGTTGCAAAGATTGAATGATGAGTTTGTTTTGGTGGTTGCACCTTACTTCAGTCTCCATCTTTACTTCTATGCCTCAGCCCTCATTACCTTCTTCCTGAGGCAAACAATCATCAATAAATGATTATAGACATGAACATGATCATAAGTGTACTGTTGATACGTAAAACAGCTATGTATTCTTCTATACTAGGTGGATGCCCGTGAATATGCCCGTGCGTTGCACGGACTGTGATTATAAAATCTAAAATTAATATAATGTGATTATTAATCTCATCGAAAAATCAAATTGTAATTGTCACTTATGAAAAACTATTAGTAATATATGGATAGATATTTATATAATCCATTTTAATATCATGAATGCTATATAATAAGATTACTATAATTTTATAGGATATATTACCTAATTTAAACTCTTATCATCAATTTCAATTAACTATTAATTAACTCATCTCATATGTTACATGATCCAAGAGGTAATAGTTTCAAAGTCTTTCTATGCTTAATGTTGGTACGCCAATGCTCTTATGTTGATATAAATGTACAACTAACCTTCCAAAGACATGATCCTTCTTTTATGGTAAATCAGTTTAAATGTCTAATGTATAAATAACTACTTTTCAAAAAATAAAGAAGTTTTAGACGTAAATCTTAGAATGACAAAACATATTTTAATGCTTACTTGTTTTTTCAAAGTTATATGCGGTCAAAGTACTACTTTGAATAACGCAAAAAGTCCGATGTAATTTTATTTGTGGTCCAGAGGGAGTACATTAATAATTATAAAGTTGAAGGGAACATAAATTGGAGCCCTAAAATAACATGAGGGATCAGTATATTACGTACAGTTATAAAATTATACATGATAATGGTAAAGTTTCCTATTAAAAACTGAACTTATTCTTCTATATTGGGATAAGCATGAAAATGTGACAAAATCCTACTACCAATTATAGGGGATACATTATGAACACATGAGTTAACACCACTCTTAAAGACTAAACTTTGGGGTAGTTTGGCTTTTTAGGACTCATCTTTTTTAATTTGGCATTTGAGGACTCTGTTAACTCCTCCGTTAAAATCAAGAAATAGAAATCTGTTTCGCTGACATGGCAGGGGAACAACTTCTCCCTCCCGGACCATGATTGGTTTACATATGGTGTAATATACACCAATGTGTTTATGTGTCTATCTCTCTTCTCCTTCATGGGTCCCTTTGGATTTTATGGGGGTGGTTGGGGTGTGGGGTAGAGGAGAGAGATAGACTTAAAACACATTGGTGTATATTACATCATGTGTAAGTCTAGCATTTCCCCTCCCTCCCACGTGCTGTATTTGCTCATCAATGAAAAAACCCAAGATGCCCTCTTCCCCATTCCTTCTCTCCTCTGCTTGACAAACTCCCAGAATTCATGTCCCATCTCAATCTACCTCACTCTCATCCTAAACTTCATCTCCTCTCTCACTCTCATCCTAAACTTCATCTCCTCTCTCACTCTATTTTTTTTCCACATTATTTTAACCCAATTCTAAGATATTCCTTAATTTTATCTCAGATTAAAAAGGTTAAGACATACCCAAAACAAACTTGGTTCCCAATTTTGCTTTTACATGTAAAGAAGAGTTGCAGACAACATGGCTATACTAAGGAAAAGTTGGTCCTTGTTCATCTACATGCTGAACATTTAGTTGCTGTATTGATTTTTGGTTGAGATTTGAGTTTTTTTTTTTTTCTTCAATTGGGATTCTTCTCTTTGGCAATGAAATTGGCTTGAAAAAGATGTGGAGGTTGCTTGCAAAGAGGTGAAAATTGGCGTGAAGAATAATTGTCTACTGAAGGCGGATGAAGTTGAATTGAAACGCTTCATTGTTGAACGGGGTGGTGTTACTCGTAATAATCGGCCTTTTCTTTTGGGTGTTGGCTTAAGCTTGAAGCCAATATTAAAAAAGGATAAGGAAGAGTATATTTAGGAGATAAGCTAAATATACATTTAGAATTAGGAGTTATCTAATTCTAAATTAAAGAGGATAAGGAAGAGTATATTTAGGAGATAAGCTAAATATACATTTAGAATTAGGAGTTATCTAATTATGTAGCTTTCCTTTTATTAATAGGAATCGGATTTACCTCTTTTCTTTGTATGTATAGAGATGCTGGTATGTAGCATCATTATTGATTGTGAGAGAGATAAAAGAGAGCTTAAGTTTTGAGAGAGTTTCTTAAGCAATAAAGAGAGTAATTCTTTGATCTTTGTTTCTCTTAAATCATCATATTGGTATCAGAGCTTGCGTAAATCAAGAGATACAAGATGAGCGGTGATGAGAAGAAACCATCAACGTCCGGGCTGAAGAAGGAAGGAGGAGCTTCCTCAATCAAATGTCCGATGCTCAATTCCAGTAATTATACTGTCTGGGCCATTAGGATGAAGACCTTGCTTAAAGTGAATAAGGTATGGGAGGCCATCGAAAAAGGAGAAGACGATGGAGACAGAAACGACTTAGCAACAGCACTGTTGTTCGAATCAATTCCGGAAGCTCTCATTCTGCAGGTCGGAAAACTAGAAACTGCAAAGAAGGTATGGGACGCTATAAAACTACGAAACGTTGGAGCAGATCGTGTCAAAGAAGCGAGACTACAGACGTTAATGGCTGAGTTCGATCAACTTAGGATGAAAGAAACAGAGAAAATTGATGAATTCGTTGGTAAACTAACCGAAATAACGTCAAGAGCAGCAGCGTTAGGAGAAGAAATAGAATAACCCAAAATAGTTCAGAAATTCCTTAAAAGCCTTCCTCGAAAGAAATATATTCACATGGTAGCTTCACTTGAGCAATTACTGGATCTTAAGAAAACTCCTTTTGAAGATATTATATGGCGTATAAAAGCATATGAAGAACGTATTGCTGAAGATGAAGAAGAGACTCGTGAAGACCAAAGCAAACTTATGTTTGTAAAATCAGAAACACAACCAACTCGTGTTTTTGATGGAGAAAATCGAAGTAGAGGACGTGGCTTTTATAGAGGAGGAGGACGAAGTTACAGAGGTAGAGGACGCGGAGGACGTTATAACGGAACTAAAGATTTGTCCAAAATCGAATGTTTCCGATGTGATAAGTTTGGACACTTCGCATCGAGTTGTCCAGATCGCCTACTCAGGTTACAGGAAGCTCAAGAATTTAATAACTCAGACACACAGGAAGCAGATGAACTTATGATGCATGAGGTTGTAGAAACAAATGAAACAGTGCTGCTTAATGAGAAAAACGTAAAACCAAAGGATTTCGAAACTTCTGTAGATGGAGAAAACGTCTGGTATTTGGATAACGGGGCTAGTAATCATATGACAGAAAATCGAGATTTCTTCCAATTCATTAATACATCCATCACAGGGAAGGTCAGATTTGGGGATGATTCTCGAGTAGACATAAAAGAGAAAGGTTCAATTATGTTTGTCAATAAGAATGGAAAGAAGAGACTTTTGACCAATGTCTACTTCATCCCGGAACTAAAAAGTAACATTATCAGCCTTGGACAGGCTACGGAATCAGGCTGCAAAGTTAGGATGAAGGAAGATTATCTTACTTTACACGACAAAGAAGGAAACTTGATCACAAGAGTTAGCAGATCGAAGAATCGACTATACAAAGTGATCTTAGAAAGTGTTGATACAAGGTGCTTTTAACTCATAACCACAAGTGATTCAAGCAAATGGCATGCTAGATTAGGACATATTGGAGTAGAATCAATGAAATCAATGGTAAAGAAGGAACTAGTGGTCGGGATCCCTGAAATCGTAATTGGAAAAGAAATATGTACTTCGTGTCTGTTGGGAAAACAAACGAGAGGATCATTCCCACAAGTTGCCAAATATCGTGCTTCTCAAGTGCTTGAACTTATACATGGAGATCTTTGTGGACCTATTACACCTCCTACACCGGCGAGAAACAGATATATATTTGTTTTAATAGATGACTATTCCCGCTATATGTGGACAATCCTATTAAAGGAAAAGGGAGAAGCATTCGACAAGTTCAGAAAATTCAAGACACTAGTTTAACAAGAGACTGGAGCTGCTATCAAATGTTTTCGTACAGATAGAGGTGGTGAGTTTATATCTTTAGAATTTCAGAATTTCTGTGAAAAATCTGGGGTAAAAAGGCACTTAACAGCTCCATATTCACCTCAACAAAATGGAGTGGTAGAGAGGCGAAATAGGACATTATTGGAGATGACAAGAAGCACTCTAAAACACATGAACATACCAAATTACTTGTGGGGAGAAGCGGTGAGACACTCCACCTATTTAATCAATCGAGTTGCATCAAGAGCTTTAGCAAATCAAACTCCATATGAAGCGTTTAAGAAGAGGAAGCCTAATGTTAAGCATTTGAGAATTTTTGGATGTATCGGTTTTGCTAAAACAGAAGCACAACATCTTACAAAACTAGATGATAGATCAAAGAAGTTAGTACATCTTGGAACCGAACCAGGAACAAAGGCATACAGGATGTTTGATCCAACTAAACAGAAGATAATCGTTAGTCGTGATGTTGTGTTTGATGAGTCAAGAGGCTGGGATTGGAATCAACAGAATAAAACAACCAACGAAACCGAAGATTTTATAATAGAACTTGGAGAATTCGGTAATCACGGAGTCGATATCAGTACCCATGCAGAAAATAATTCTGTTCTATCGAACTCAGATTTTGGGAGCTCTGGTTTGACAGCAGCGGAAAACAGAGGAAATACAGAGCACAACAATAATGAAGGCAACATCCAAAATCCAGAAAAGGATTACATCACCATTGAAACAGATAACGAAGAAGATGATGAAGCTACAGAAGAAAATCAAGATCATCTGATTCCAAGAAGAACACAACGATTAAGCATTAAACCAAGTTACCTCAATGACTACGTAATGATGGCAGAAGAAGAAGGTGAGTATCCATCGCTATGCTTAAATGAAGAACCACGTAACTTCTCTGAAGCTAAAGAATCGAAGGCTTGGCTGATAGCGCGCGAAGATGAAATACGATCAATAACAAAGAACCAAACCTGGAACCTCGAAGATGCCCCGCTAGGAATTAAACCAATTGGTTTAAAATGGGTGTTCAAACTAAAGAGAAACTCAGATGGTAGCATCAACAAATACAAAAGCAAGACTCGTCGCCAAGGGATATGTGCAAAAACATGGAATAGATTATGAGGAAGTATTTGCGCCTGTGGCTCGAATTGAGACAATTCGCCTTCTTATTAATCTTGCAGCTTCTAATGGATGGGAAATACATCATCTTGATATCAAAACAGCATTCCTTCATGGAGAACTAAAGGAGACAGTTTATGTTACACAACCGGAAGGTTTCGAAGTAAAAGGATGCAAAGGCAAAGTTTACAAACTCAAGAAAGCATTGTATGGATTAAAACAAGCTCCAAGAGCTTGGAATGACAAGTTAAATCAAATACTTCGAGATTTTCAGTTTGAAAGGTGTTCCAAAGAACCATCAGTTTATCGAAGAGAAGGAAAGCAAGAAATCCTGCTTGTTGCAGTATATGTTGATGACTTATTTGTTACGGGATCGAGCTTGGAGGTTATCATTGAGTTCAAGAAAGAGATGGAATCCAAATTTGAGATGAGCGACCTCGGCAAGTTATCTTGCTATTTAGGAATGGAGATATGTCAAGACAAGGAAGGAATTACGGTAAAACAAAAACGCTATGCGTTAAAAATCTTAGAAGAAGCTGGAATGAAGGAATGCAACTTGATGCATACACCTATGGAAGCTGGAATTAAACTATCTAAAGGGCTAGAAGAAAAGGATATTGATGCGACAAGTTATAGAAAGATCATTGGGTGTCTTCGTTATTTACTTCACACAAGACCAGATTTATCTTATTGTGTAGGAGTACTAAGTCGTTATATGCAAAACCCGAAGCAATCCCATGGAGTAGCATTGGAGCGATGTCTAAGGTATTTACGAGGTACTGTTGATTTCGGATTGGAGTTTAAACAAGCTGGATCAGAAGCAACAAGTCTAGTTGGTTATAGCGATAGTAGCCATAATGTGGATCCGGACGATGGAAAAAGCACCACAGGACATGTGTTTTATCTTGGCGGAAGTCCAATATCTTGGTGTTCACAAAAGCAAGAAACTGTAGCGTTATCATCTTGCGAAGCTGAATTTATGGCAGGCACAGAGGCAGCAAAACAAGCTATTTGGCTTCAAGATTTACTTGGTGAAATCACTGGAAAGATATGTAAAAGGGTTATCATTCGAATTGATAATCAATCTGCAATCGCTCTCACTAAAAACCCGGTTTTTCATGGTAGAAGCAAACACATACATACGAGGTATCATTTTATCAGAGAATGTGTTGAGAAAGGATTAATAGAAGTGGAACATGTTCCGGGAAATGAGCAAAAGGCAGACATTCTAACAAAGGCTCTTGGAAGACTCAAATTCAAGGAGATGAGGGATCTTATGGGTATGAAGGATTTAGCTTGAGAATGACTTCAAGCTTAGGAGGGTGAATGTTGGCTTAAGCTTGAAGCCAATATTAAAAAAAGGATAAGGAAGAGTATATTTAGGAGATAAGCTAAATATACATTTAGAATTAGGAGTTATCTAATTCTAAATTAAAGAGGATAAGGAAGAGTATATTTAGGAGATAAGCTAAATATACATTTAGAATTAGGAGTTATCTAATTATGTAGCTTTCCTTTTATTAATAGGAATCGGATTTACCTCTTTTATTTGTATATATAGAGATGCTGGTATGTAGCATCATTATTGATTGTGTGAGAGATAAAAGAGAGCTTAAGTTTTGAGAGAGTTTCTTAAGCAATAAAGAGAGTAATTCTTTGATCTTTGTTTCTCTTGAATCATCATTGGGTTTTGATTTTTTGTGGGTATTGAATTTTTTTGTTTTTAGCTATGGTGTTAATGGAGACTAGGGAGAACTGGAAAAGAGAGAGATACAGATGAATGGAGGATAAAGATTGAAGAAGACAGGGGAAAAAAAAGTGGTGAAGACTGAAGATAAGAGGAGAGAGAGAGAGAATGAGGGCACTTCAGTCACTCAAAATTTAACCAAAAGAAAAGGAGACGGTACTTGCATTTTCTTGCGTTTATTATCTCGTTCTTTTACTCTGTTACGGATTATTTAACAGAGTCCTCAAATGCCAAACTAAAAAAGATGAGTCTTAAAAGGCCAAACTACCCCAAAATTTAGTCCTCAATAGTGATGTTAACTCCATAATAGCTGATTAAATAAAAGATTGCTACATAAACATTTGCTTTAACGCAGAAGGAAAATGAATATATACTCCGTACAAGATACATCATAGAAATTTGTATAGAGCGAACTTATGAGGTTCACTCATATTTTCCCCACTATGTAGGCTTTCACATGCTACTTGCTCATAACATTATAGCAAACTTGAATAGTTTACCACACCCTCAATCTAACTTTAGTGTAGCCTAAGAGGTACTATGCAGATTTCTTGGATCGAAATGCGGTTGGAATGACTCAAAAATTCACCCACCGATCAATATAAAAACAAAATAACACTTTCCTATATGAATACTATAATTGACTTGTATTTATTTTGAAAATTGTATAATTTATATTCCATTATATACTTACAGTTTTAATTTTGTAGTCTATCAAAAAACAATTAAAATGAGTAAACATGTAAGATGGATGACTCAATTAATTTAATATTTTTCATTTAGTTCAACAAATAGATTAGGTTTAAGTTAAGCATTCTTAAACCAATTTATACATCTTAAGTGGACCTCCTATGAATCTTTGTAAAAACCACCCATAAATACATTCTGTCTACAAATCAGCATTCCAAATATTTTTCATCCAACTTTTCGTTGCATTTATATTTCTTTACTAAATTGCCCCTACTATAAGATTTCAAAATTATTTTAATCTTAAATAAAATAAATATTATGATCTTTACCTACTTTTAATACATGATTTATATGTACATTATTATTATTTTTAATAATTAATGGAATTAATTTAAAATTGAAAATAGGGGTAAAAAGGTAAAATTGTATGAATTTAACGAAACTAGATATGAGTGCCTCCATCAATATATAAAGCCACTTTGGGGTGGTATTTTGCAAATACTCGTAGTTCAGCTAGGGGTGGTTTTTTGAATAAGAAGTTCACTTAGGGGTGATTTTTTTGGAAAAAAAACCCTAATTCAAATATAATGTCGCTCCAACCAAATAGATGGGCACATTAATTATTTATATATATATATAATAATAATAGTTTATATACTGAAATAGTCTAAATTATCCTCTCCGTACCGTTAAACAAGATAAATCATGAAACCCAAACTCGATTCGTATTACCGATTTTAAACCCTGAAAAATACATTACTACACTCGGCATAGATATCAACTTGTACCGAACTCGACCCGATCGACCCATCAACCATGTTCCAGGTGTACAGGTGGGCCTCCATCCTGTTCTGGGCCAAACGGTCCGCATGGTTCCGCCGCCTCACGGCCTCATCCCGCCCGACCCGTTTATACTAAATCACCCTCGTTTTTAAGTTTTCAACATCTCTGCTGAACTGAACATTTTGATTGCGTCAGTCCTCCCCATTTCCCCTCTCTCTCTCTCTCACTCGACTTCGAAGCCACAAAAGCGCGGGCTCACAAGCAGCTAGAGAAAGGGACAGAAACAAAAAGGAGGAGAGAGAAAGTGAGCCCTAGCAGCTCCTTCTCAGTTCTCTCCAATGGCGGCTTCTGATCAACAAACCGCCGCCTTAAACCCTACCACCACCACCACGAAGTCCGTCGACTCATCTCTCTGGTTCGACTCTTTCTCTCTCCTCCTCACCGACCTCGAAGACCTTTCTCTCTCCTCCGACCTCCATCCTTCTCTGGTACTCATTCTCTCTCTCTCTCTCTCTCTCTCTCTCTCATTCCTTACAAATTTCGAATTATTGAAGCGATAAACGGTTACTTTTATTGTGTACAGGTTGAAAAATTGAAGGACAATCGTGCGTGGTTTTTGAATACAGTGACTCAGTTCAAGACTCCAAGTCAATCGTCAAAGGATGCCTTGAATTCGCAGCATATTACTGTTGGTTCGCATAAATTGAGTATTAAACCTCAGTATAAGGATTTGGCTTTGAAGCTTAGTTCCACTGTGGTATGCTCTTTCAATAGTTCTCATTTTGCGTTTCATATTCTCAGTTTAAACCATCAAACATTTGTTAATTGGCTACATATTAGTCTGAAGATTTTTAGGCCATTATTCATTTTTACAAGTATTGGATTCTAGTTAGACTGAACATTGGAATGACATTGAATTGTTTACATTTAACCTCGTTTGACCTCGTTTTTCACTTTGAGAGGTGTTGAATTCCACCTTGATTAACTATGATGATTTGTGCAACTTGTAGATGTTTCAACTTTACCATTAATTTGTATCATAAATCATGTTCTGGCACAAGTGCCATTAATTTGTGTAATCTGAGTGATAAATACCTCAATTGATGCTGTTTTTTTATTTTGTCGCTGCATAATTTATTTGTTTATTTATTTGTTGTTGTTGTTGTGAAATCTTTGATTCTTGCAGTGTCTAGATGAGATACAATCATACATTATTGTTGAAAGGTCCCTGGATCACAACTCTCTTTTTGTTGATGGTGTTGTTCAAGGGTTTCTTCACGAGGTCTGTAGTTTTCCACTCGCTTTTTGTTATTTAATTTGTTTATGCTTATTTAACTTTAAAATTGCTGATTTGGATAGTTGCTTGATCTCTTCCAACCATTTGTCTTGTTGTCTGTTATGTTTTGAATTGTATACCACTTCTGCTTCATTATTAGGGATGGATCTTGTTTTCTTTTGCCTGGCATTTTGATTGTTTCTTCTCACTTTAAGTAAACTGGGAAGATAATCTGTTGACATGGCCGTTGTTACTGATACTGATTAGCTGAGCTCATTATTTTCTAGTCAATTCATTAGAAGGCTTATTGAGCTATGAAGCATGGATACCTTGGATACGTGTCGCGTCAAAAAGTGGACACAACAGACACCTAGTACGGATAGGTGCCACTTCTCATGTCAGAGCGGACACAAACGACACCTACACCAAGATACGACACCTATTATGGATAGGTGCCGTGTTACGTGTTGTAAACGACACCTATTAGGCTTTTTATCATCTATAAATGACGCTAATCTGTATCTGTCCATGTCAGTGTCCTTATTTGTATCCATGCTACCTAGATCCTGACAGATTACAAGCTGTTGTATTCCCTGAACATAGATATTATGAGTTCCTTTTTGAAAATTAGTTTTGTAGTAACCAAAAAATATAGGTACAAAGAACTCATGGGGCACGTCCCAGAGGGTTGATGAGGCGATATTAAGCTGCTGAACTATGGCTCTCCTATTACTCAAAAATTTTATGGCCCTGCCAAATCCTGAATGGTTAGCTCAGTTGGTAAGATCTCTGAGATTTATTCCAGAGGTCCCAAGTTCAAATCCCCTCTGGGCCACGGAAGGTTTTCCTGGTCGTTAACTTTAGGGCCCATGGGATTAGTGAAGCAAAGCTTGGGCACCCATGTTATCAAAAAAAAATAAAAAAGTGTTATAGCCCTGCCATTAATTGTAATTGTAACTCACTTTGACATCTTCTATTATGTGAATTTTCCTATATGGTAATATTGAATGTGCTTAGGTAGTTAGGTGTAAAGCCTTGATTGAATTTAAGTTATTTTCAATCTCCAGCAGTTGAGCTTTATGCTCCATTCCTTGATCTTCTAAGCCTGAAGTAATCACAGCTTTAAAACTAAGAGTGTGGACTCTGTCCTGGTTCGATCAGGAGTGCGATTCTAAATCAAATTTTGGGAGTTCTCTATCACTTATTACAGTCGTCTAGCAATGTATGCTTCAAGAGTCTATTCCCAGGCTTTAGTATCTGTTAAAATCTCTTTTAGCGTGTAGCTGTGTTCAAAATTCTAAAACTTTAATATTGTATGTGGCTTTTGTGGTTAGTGCACCATGTGTGGACTTTGTCCTGCTTATGTAAAGTGCTTCCAATAGGCTCAAAATAACCGTTTGCAAATGCCAAATGGTATTTAAGGCTGGTATATATACACCAATGCGTACTAGCTGATTAATTCCTCTTACCTTTGTTTCTTCTGAAGATAGTGCTGGAATATTACACTGAAAGGCAATGTCTGCTGAAATGTGTTCGCCAGATGATTATTTATACATGTAAGTTTTCAGACTATTAAGTTCTTATTTTGCTTACAGTTGATTGTTGATAGTGCTAAAGAGATGTTGTATACAATTGATCATGTGTCTCAAATACTTGTGCTCTCCTCTTTTCTGTCTTGCTCTCTCAAATACAATTGATCATGTGTCTCAAACTGCCTTGGAGAATGAATAAAGGAAATTGATTATCATACCCCTAATAGGTAATATAATCCCCCCCCCCCCCTTAGAAAATTTTGTTTTAGGTGAAGAGAACTAAGAAGAATTTAGTTTTCCAATATTAATAATACTACGCACTAGGGTACACCTTTGGATTCCCTCAGGTACCTGATCAGTTTCCGTAATGGAGAGCAAAGAAGAATGGAGTAGAGCACCATAAACATTTGAGTACAAACTATAAAGTAAAATAGAGAAATGAATGAGAAAGAAAGAGATTGAGACATATATTACACAATGTGTGAAGTGTGATACATTTAAGATAACATAGTTCAATTCAATTAACAATGATCTTTAGAAAGTGAATATACAAGTAATATACAGTGGCATCCTAGAATAATGAACAAGGGAACTTGGAGCAGAAGGACCTTATGAAAATGAAAAGTTGCCTAGGGATTTAAAACAGCATATTTTAAGTATGACAAGATATAAATTGTCCTAACATAATATTTTGAGTATGACAATACCTTAATACCATACTCTGCTAAGTAATTTCTTACAAAACCTTCAAAAAAACTAAATAATCAGACAAGAAATTTCTTGAATGTTCTTAAATTTTTTAAAATTGTGTTACCATCTTTACTTTAAAAGTAAATATCCCATGAAACTGTTTTGTCCTTGTCTATTATGATATAGCATGCCTGTAAATGGCTTTTCGATTAAGGGTCTCGTGTGAACTGCCTTTACGCATAGTTAGCAATTAAAGGGTTAAGGTTGTCTTAAATATTTGACCCCAAAATACTCTGCCATAGGCTGAAGCCTTATGACAGATACTGTGTCAATGGTATGGTGTTTATCTTTATTGTTTGGTGGGTGTAATCCACTATTAGCTTACATGTAACTTATACTGATTGCTGGGTTTTGGTGCAGTGAATGTTCAATCTGCCGAGAAGGAGGGCAAAGCCATTTGGCATGAGGTGATCCAACATTTTTCTGATGGGTTAGAGGGCAAGTTAATATCCATCCTTGACAGACTCTTGTCATCATCTTATCCAGAGCACATGGTATGCTGTACTGCCACAGTGGAAACATCATTCAACCATGTTTAAAAAGTTCTTCAGTTCACTATGCTGATTGTTTTTCTAGAGAAGAAAAAAGGCTAATAGAAGTCAGAATCACATCATAAGAGGACAAGGTGCTTTTGCATGTTTAAGTTCTTTTCTGCTGGTGATTTCAACAGATTACTTGTGGCAATTTAGTCTTCATTGATTTATCTTTTGCATTGCTCTTTTTTGGTCCTTAAAGGACTCTTGTTGATTATGTGCGCACTCTAAATTGTAATTGTAACTATGTGAGGATAATTTGTCCTCCATTGCTACTTTACAGCTTTATAAATTCAATTTATTTTTAGCTAAAAGCATAAGATTTTCTTTCAAAGAAATAAAAGAAGTGAATGATAACATCGCTCGAGGGATGCTTTGGGATAGAGTTATGTATTTAGCATTCTTATGGTCTAGGATACAAGTACAAGAATATAAAATTTTCTTTGACCTACTTGATTGCTTATGTGCGCACTCTAAACTGTAATTGTAACTATGTGAGGATAATTTGTCCTCCATTGCTACTTTACAGCTTTATAAATACAATTTATTTTTAGCTAAAAGCATAACATTTTCTTTCAGAGAAATAAAAGAAGTGAATGATAACATCGCTCGAGGGATGCTTTGGGATAGAGTTATGTATTTAGCATTCTTATGGTCTAGGGCTGCAGGAGCATTTCGGAGCTACACAATTTTGGGAGGGGGAGGGAGAAGAAGTTCTTGTGGTGTATTGCTGTTTTGGCACTTGGTAGTACGATAGTGTTTCATATGGCTTGAGAGGAAAGCCTGAGTATTTAGGGTGGCTCTATTTCTTATGAAATGTCTTGGGATAGGGCAACATACCTAGTATCTCTATGGGCTAGAGACAAGGAAGCATGGACACGGCACTCAGTCTACGTTTCCCGTTTCCCGTGTCGGCATTCCCGTTTCCGTGCTTCCTTGCATGTTATAATTCTTGGGACTTCGGGTTTTGCATGTCCCGTGTCTGAGTTTCCCATGTCTGCATTCCCGTTTCCGTCTACCTTGGCTAGAAACAACAGGGTAATTGGAGATTTATACTTTATCAGAGGTCAGGGGAATTGGCCAACTTGTAATTAGTGATAAATTAAATAGATTATAGCCTCCGTGCTAGGCGGTTAGTTAGGGGTAAGGCTGCGTACATCATGACCTACCCAGACCTCCGCCCTCGGTAGGTTTCATCCTGTGTGTTGGTTGTTGTTGGTGGGTGTTGTTATCTAATAAATAAATGGATACGGACAACAGCAGCAAACGCCAGTGTGATCCTGCTGGTGAGTGACTCATTGGTTGAACCATGGTATAATGTCAATGCTCCTACTGGTTAGTCTTACATTCTGGTTCTGATAACTATCCATCATATTTCTCCTGTGTGCCAATTATTTTCTATTTTGCAGTTGAATGGTTGTAGGCAATATTTGCTTTCAACATAGAAATTTGTAGAGATAAGTTTATGTTACATTTCAGCCATCATTCACTGTACTTATGTTGGAAGTTCAGTATAGAAACAATGTTCAACTGCTTGTGGCCGTGTCAGTTTAGTCGTCGTCGTCCTGCATCAGAGGATATTTCGTTGCCTGTCTCATCAAATGAGTGTCTGTGTGTTGCTATATCACTGAATACAAAGTACTATTGATTTGGATGTTTAAATTGACACATGTTTTTATTTATTTATTTATAGGAAATAGTCCCCATCTAATTGTAGGATAAGCTGTTTAATGACTCCCATATCCAACAATGGCTGGGAGCAATGAGAGGCACTGAGTGATGGTGCAACTGGTTAATGATTATGTATGTTCAAATTTCTTGTCTAACTATTTCTACTCATAATGTTGGCATCTAGGATGTAGATCTTTTCATTTTGTGGTCTGAAGAGATGCTGATTGAGGATAACTTGGTTTTGGACCTTTTGTTTCTTGCCTATTATGGATCGGTATGTACTTGTAGTGCTGCTAAATGGAAGGAGTTATGCAAACTCTATAAGGTATGTGCTGTCCTGATTTTTTTTTTCCTCTGTACCCGTCTGATGTCATTTGTTACTTTCTGGTTGATCAAGGGTTTGTATTTCAGGATATGACTTCTGGATCTTCAAACTTTGCGAAGCTGGGAGTGTCTGCTGAAGCTCTTAAGTATTCTTATCGTGCCAAGATTCAGATGCTATTGATCCTTATAGAGACCTTAGATTTTGAGACTCTTCTTCAGAGGATACACGATGAGATTCCTTTTAGGCAAGTTTGCTGCTTGATGTTATTGTGAAACTCCATGTGGTGTTTAGATCCCCTTTGCTGTTATTTCACCTAAGTTGAAAGATATAGTATGGTTTTTCAAATGTGGGAAATGGCTGTGAAGACAGTGAATGAAATCTGGGACTTCCATATCTTACATTTTGGTTAAGTATATTTACGTCAGTTGAAGTTCCTTACCCATGATAACATTGCCACTGTTCACTAGGATTCCTTGCTTTCTTGGGCCTGTTACCCATTGTCCTTCTTTGCTGTGCATTCAGGCTACTCCAGAATACATAATTGTTTCTTGTCTGTCCTCAGTGCACAACACACCGATGAGGAAGGAGATGTCTTGGCAATTCTGCTTCTTTTGGTCGTGGGTTTTTGGGAAAGGAGGGTAGTGGAGCAGGGTGTTTTTCGCCTTACTAGCAGATAATGAATTTTGCAAACATATTTCTGTAAAGACTTGTCCAAATTATTTGTCCAAGTGCAAAAAAGGACAAGAAGTTGCTTCCATGGATGACAGGAAGACCTACAGGCTACAATCAGAGACTGATACTCCTCTCCCACTTTGTCACCCTTATGAGCACTTATTTCTGTTTTTGCTAAACTTAATTTTCCCCACTTAATTTTGGTATGCTTAATAGTTCTACATCTTGATCAAACAGTGTTCTAAACTTTATAACTGCATTATTGGAATGGTTGTAAAGGAGCCCCCTGCCTACTTAAAATCAGAAAAGGGGTTGCTGCGTGCATATGCTATAGGCTGTAATACCTCTTTGACACCTTAACTACTCAGCAGGGATGGTTCAAGTGTGTTCTCCTCAAGTGACATCCTGGACATGGATTCCGTGATCTCTACTTTTGATATTTTTGAAGCACAAGAAGTGGGCTTACTGATCCTTGCGTGGGCCGTCTTTCTTTGCCTGGTTACATCTCTTCCTGGAAAAGAGGAACATAATGAGCTAGTGGTAAGATCTCTATGAAGATTTTGCTAAGTGATTTACCATGTAAATAGGCATACGTTTTTATCTTATGACTTTGGCAGGAAATTGACCATGTTGGTTATGTTCGTCAAGCCTTTGAAGCTACTCCATTGAACTTTTTTCTGGAATTACTTCGAAGTGACATATTGGAGGATTCAGATGTAAGTTATGCTTCGTGATTGTCCTCATAGTGCATTCTATCTGCTTGATAACTTTCTTGTTCTATGTGCAAACGTATGCAATGGTTGTCCTGTTTGGCTACAACCGTGACTTCTCAATTGACCAATAATTGCTGATTATATTTTATTCTCAATATATATTGATTCAGGATTATTTTTGATTTTTCTTTTCCTAAGGGACCTATTGCTGGATACCGTAGCATATTGAGAACATTCATTTCTTCGTTTATTGCATCTTATGAAATTAATATTCAGGTAACTTTCTGCACGAGTTACTGAAATCACTGAATAATGTATTCCCTCCTTAGCTTTTTATTGATTGGTGTTGTACATTTGGCAGCTGGAAGATGATACCCTCAAACTGATATTAACTATCCTATGTGAGATCTATCGAGGAGAGGTTTGTGTTTCTGATTACTTGTCTATATTTTCCTACAGCTTGTTGTTTGGTTGTTGATAATTAGTTCCTTTAGTGTAAAGTACAAACCAGCATAGTTAAGGAACATGCTGGTGCCATCAACTTCGTAAATTATCATCTTAACACATCACATTTCTAACTTGATTGATACATTTGTAAATTCTTTGTAACAGAGACATTCTTGGTGTCTTCACAAAATTTGGTTCGGTTACTTCAATCTAAAAGAGAAGATCCTTGTAATTCAGAAATCTTTTATGAGAATAAGATTTCTGCATGTTTGATCCAAAAAGCTCAAGCTTAAAGGGTTTTCTTTGCTTACAAATACTTTAAAAGATCATGTTTATGCTAATATGTTTTTCTCGAGTTGGGATCTTCTCCATTTGCTAAAAGAAATGGAGGCCTCCATTTAGCAAATGGAGGGTGAGATCTCCTTCTAACCAAATTTTAAATTAAAAAAACTCAAAAAGGCAAAATAAGAGAAGGATATCTAACCCTCCATTTATTAAATGGAGAGAAAGCAAATGGAGAGGATCCCAACTCGTTTTTCTCAGCATGATACTTTTTACGGAACTTGAGTGGCCAGGATACGTAACTTAATCCGTCTAATCTGAAATACTGGTAAATGTGTTCTGATGCTTCAGGGGCTATTCTTAGTAAGTTTCTTTAATTCATGTTGCAGGAGTCCCTTTGTGTTCAGTTCTGGGATAAGGACAGTATAGTTGATGGCCCTATCCGTAGTCTTCTTCGTAGTTTGGAGGGTGAATTTCCATACCGGACTATTGAGCTGACACGATTCTTATCAGCACTCTCTGAGGGAAGCTGGCCTGCGGAGTGTGTGTGAGTTCAATGTTCCCTGTTTATAGTTTTGATTTTCTACATTAATTTATGTTTTGAAAACTTTGACAAATGCACCCAAGGATGCATAATTTGTTGCTGCCCCTTGGAAAACTAATTGATCGTTGTCAACAGGTACAATTTTATGGAGAAGTCTATTGGAATATCGTCTGTGCTTGACATTGGTAGTGGTCAGTTGGCTGGAGGGACCTCTCAAATTGTTGAGACACAAATGCCCTTGCAAATTCCTGCTGTTGAGGGATTTCTTATTCCTAGTAAAACCCGGGGCCAGATTCTCAAAATGATTGATTCCAGAACTGCTCTTGTGCGCTGGGAGGTGATTGCCTAATACCCTTCAACGTGTGCTCCACACGTTTTTATTTGTCTTAATCATTCCTTGTGGAGATGTGCTACGTTGGGGGAATGAGTGTCCTGCCAGCTTGGGCTTTCTTCGCTAACTGTTGTTGGGATGCTTCAGTTTTGTTTGGTGTTTGTTTTCTTGTGAATGGACACTGACATATGTGTCACTAACTTGCAGTACAAGCAATCAGGGTTGCTTGTTTTGCTTCTGCGTGTAGCACAAGCTGTGGAGATGGATGGCAATGAAGAGGTTCTTGTGGTCCTTGACCTGTTCAGTCGGCTTGCATCCTTCAACACGGTAAATGTCTTACTTTCAAATCTGCAAACTGATTGCTGAATTAGTTTCTTTGTATAAGCTTTGGTTGGGCTGGCTACTGTTGGTTAGAAGTGCTCAGAATGGAGGGATTGAAGAAATCTATGAATTAGTTAATTTTGTTATGTCTGCAGTATGTTACACTTTGTTTCTGAACGGTGGACTAATTTTCCTTCATCTGCAGACGTATATGATGTTAGTATGCCTTTTTTACTGGATGTGATAGAAGCTAGTGTTTGTATGTTTTTTTGACTGGAAGTGTTGTATGTTTTTTTGACTGGAAAGTGTTAGAGATGCCAGCATCCATTGGTTATGGCTGGTGTTTGTATGCATTCTCGTGGGGGCGTTGGGGCTAGTGGAGATGCCCACTTTTTGATATTTGTGGTCATACATAAAAGGCCTAAAATATGGCCTCAAAGTACTTGGTTTGAGAGCATGCTGTTGGTTGGAGTAGTGCTTCCTTATGATTTGCTCTTGCAATTCTTGGTTGTTAGAGACAAATATACAGAGGGCATGATATGATTTGATATGTATTCTTGTTCTTAGTTCATCAGATGCCGTACCTATCTGATATGGTTCTTTACTGTTGGAATTGCATTCTATTACTTGAAGTAAATGCTATTTCTGCTGTATTTAGGAGCGTACCAAGTCTGGACATATTTGTTTGTTGCTCACCCTGTCTGCAATGATCTCCTCTCACATATGTTGTTTGTTGCAATTTTTTAGGCTGTTTGTTTTTCTTTGATGAATATTGGCAAGGCAGTTCATGTTCAAACAGACTACAATAATGGGCAGATGGAGAGCAATATTTGGTACCTTTTGATATCTAGTTTCATTTCATTTCTTTTACTCTTCCAAGTATTCATGCATGTTTTCTTTTCCTTTTCCTTTACTAGTCTTGTTTTCTTGCAGGATAGACATAGTTGAAGTGTTGTGCAATCTTGTTAGAAAGCTGTCACCTTATTGTGGCAGCGTGCTAACTATGTCTATGGGTGTTAACATTCTGGCAAAGATGATGAGATGGTATTATGGCTTTTTATGTTTCTTATCCCAAACTTGTCTCAAGAAAGTGAAATTGGCTTGTTCATGTCTAGCATCCTTTAATGGAAGACTTGTTGTTTGTATGTTATTCTTCTAGACTTTAACATCCTTCTGTTTATTGTATTGAATTCAGTTCACCATCCCATGTGAGTAATGTAGTTATGAAGATGAACATATTTGATCTGTCCCTGAAGACAAGTATCTTCAGTGATCGGAGCAATGATGTATCAAGGTTAGTGTTTATTTGTTGCTCAAATATTCCATTAAACTGCTCAACTACTAAAAAGTAGGATTGGTACTTGGCTTTTAAGTTATTATTCCATTTCGATGTTTAGTTTCTCATATCCCGTTTTATCAGCATTCGTAAAGGCCAAAGGGTGTAGAAGTTCCTTCTGCAATGCCCTACACTTGAATGTCTCTTATTTCTTACTGGCTCTTTTTAAGAGCTATCTAATTTCCGATGACCAGGGAAATAAGCTAATCTAACCCTGAGGGGGTAGCTCAGCTGGTAAGATCTCTGAGAAGTGTTCCAGAGGTCCCATGTTCGAGTCCCCTTAGGGCCATTGGAGGTTTTCCTGGTCGTTAACTTCAGGGCCCATGGGATTAGTCAAGCTTGGACACCCATATTATCTATAAATAAAAAGTAAGCTAATCTGTAATTGTAGTTTTTTTTGGAAGGACAGCATGTCGTGTCTTGCTGTTTTATGTCATATTTTTGTCGCTGACCATATTATGCTTTTATTTACAACATTTGAGGATACATTTTAAAGAATTTTTGATATATTCACATAGCTGGGCTATACAAAATCCAGTTTAGTAGTCATGCAGCTATATTAAATGTACCAGTGTCTTAGTATTATTCCAAGAGTTTGGTGCTCTTTGTTGTATTGTTTTTTATTTATTTATATTTCTCTTTCTCTCTGTCCCTTTGTTTTCAGAAGAAAGTCTCCCCTTTTTTTTTTATTCCATTTACCCTTTTTGTGGGGGGTTGTTGGAGGTCAGAGGATTTTGTCATGTCCAATGAGAGGATTTTTTTCATGTCCAAAACCTCCTTGTTAGGGGAGACAGCATCAGGCACTGCACGAAGTCCTTGGACAGATTGATGAAGTTTGTACATTACTTCGTGTGATCATTATGGGTTCTCTTACGATAATGCCATGATCTGATATTAAATGATTGAACGGCCGTTAATTTGAAGTTATAGTATGAATCATGTAACTAACAGTGACTTTCTTGACAAGTTTTTACCAAATTCATATTATATTAAGAGGCTTATTGTATGACTCAATGTGAGTGAGCTCTAGTAGAGGTGATCATCGGGCCGGGCCGTCGGGTTTTCGGGCCAAAAAGTCATGTCCATACCCGGCCCTATGGGGTTTCGGGCGGGCCATCGGACTTTTCGGGCCAATTTCGCGATATCGTATTTTTTCTATATTTAAGCATAACTTTTGATCCCGATATGCGTTTGAGGTGAATTTTTTTTTGAATCCATATAACTTTTCTAGATCTATGCAACCATATCATCAAATTAGCAAAATTGTATTTTTGAAAAAGTTTAAATTAAGATTACAGCAAGCAAATTAATAGAAAAATATGAAAAAAATCAAAATAAATAAAATTTCGGGCCATTCGGGCCGGGTTTACGGGTTTGACCTTCATCCCAAACCCGTCCCGAATGCGGGTGGGTTCGGGCCAGGCCCGCGGGCCGGGTTTTTTTGATCAGGTTTAAGCTCTAGCATATATATGTGTTGTTACTTGTTAGTTTTGCACTGTTATCCTCTTTTCTTGGCGTGAATGGTTGTGAAATACCTGTCTAACGTGAGGCCTGGTGCTCAAATACTGCTACTCCATTCCCATTATAATCCTGTATTGCTTTGCATACAGAGATCTTATGTATCTGGTTCTTTAACCGAATTTTGATTTATAAAACATGGACATGTTGAGCTATGGGACTTAACAAATGACTTTTTCTCTCTTTTCTGCCAGTGGTGCTTGGATGCTTTCAGGAAGACTTGCAAAAATGCTCTTGATTGATTGTGAGCACAATGGTGGCTGTCCCTTGACTATGTCAGGTATCCCAATTGATTTTGATAAGTCTTGTTACCAAAAATCTGGAATTCAGAAGCCTGAGTTACAGGCCACCATTAGCCTGTGATTTGATGTTGTAAAATCAACATTTGTTGGGAGGATAGTGATTATTGTTTTCATTGAGGCATGATTATTCTGGGTGGTGGTGATAGTGGTTGCTGTTTTTATTGGCATGTTCTCTGTGGATTCAGGCTGTACTATGTTGCACTAGTGGAGCATGTTCCATGGAAGGGGTTTGAAACTTAGTATCCTCTCATTTCTGCTCCATTTCTTAAATGAATAGTTGAATGGCTGTGTGTTGGAACTGCTCAACTCTTTTCAACATTCTAGTGATTCCGGAAAGAGGGTTTGGGGTTAAAGTAACAAAGAATATATCCTCTTGTAAGCCTTTTTTTCAGTATCTGATGACTCATTTTCTTCTTCCTCACCCTCCCAATTGTTTTGTTTGGAGCGCCAAACTTTCCTTGAAAGTTTGTGCTTTTTCTTAAACTGCGATACCTATTAGAGTCTGATTAGAGTTAGGACTACCAATCTAAGGTACTAAGGTACCGACAGATACTCTATTAGGTAATCTTGGCATTTATTTGTGTGTTCAATAGGAGTGGTGAGCCATGTGCACTCACGTGGAGGATCTGGTGAGGCTGTTCAGGTGGTTAAGGAGAGCTGGGTTGTGCTCTGAGTTTGATGGCAATAATCCAGGCTAGCGACAAGGGATTGGGGACTAAGAAGTAGGTGGAGGTTCTCTGGAGAGTGTGATGGAGTATATATTATAATTATTGGATGTTTCAGGATAAATCCATACCAGAAGCATCGGTACCGGAGATAGTGGTGTCTTTACATCAATTTGCGGTTTGCTTATAGGGTCTTCCCTGGTGTTTAATCTAATTGACCTTCGGATAGTTCTGAATAACCCCCCTGCCCCTCCAAAGAAAAAATCGAAAAAGAAGAAAAAAAATCACGAATATCTCCCCCTAGTGTTTGAGATATTTGTTTTGACCATTGCTACATTTCTTTGTGGATTGCAATCCGCAATGCAGTGTCTTCTTACCTTTGTTTACTAGTTGGCCCTTTTTTTTTGGGGGGTTTACAATTATAGCTTTCTCATTAAGTTATATCTTGAACCTCTGTAATGATTTAATCTGTACTTCATACTTATTTGTTGCTGTGACATTGTAGTTCTGGATTTCACCATGCAGCTTGTGGAAGCTGGAGTGGGAAACGAATTTGTTCTTGCACTTGTCATTTTCTGTCTTCAGTATGTCTTTGTTAATCATGAAAACTGGAAGTATAAGGTGAAACAAGATCGCTGGAAGGTTACACTTAAAGTACGTACTCTCTTTCGCTTGCTCTTCATCTCTTCTGCTTCTGCTCAAATATTTCAGGATAATGGAGGAGATGCTATATTGTTGACAACTTAGTACTGAACATTGTTAAGGCTCGTTCTTTTCAACTGGAACTGGTAACTGGGAGAAACTGGACAAAACTGGGCAAAACTGGAAAGTCTAACCGGTGAAAACTGAGAGAAACTGGGTCAAACTGGGAAAAACTGGGACAAACTGGAATTTTTTTTATTTTTGATTTTTTTTTAATAATAATAATAATAATAATAATAATAATAATAATAGTAATAATATTAATATTAAATAATAATAATATTATTATTATTATATATTATTAATAGTAATAAAAAAGAAAAATAAAAATAAAAATAGCAAAAATAATAATAATAATAATAATAATAATAATTATTATTACTACTACTACTACTACTACTACTACTATAATTATGTTTAATAATTTTATGCATATATTTATTTTATATCTTGATTTAAAATCTTTTATATTTAAGTATTATGTTTAATATGTTAAATTATCAAAACTGGACTAAACTGGGAGTCACTGGGCAAAACTGGGTCAAACTGGGGAAAACTGGACAAAACTGTATTTTGTAACTGGTAACTGGTGAAAACTGGGACAAACTGGGGAAAACTGGACAAAACTGGAAACCAGTTGAAAAGAACATGCCCTTAGTTAGGTGTTGGTAAACGTAGCTAATTGCCTTTCCTTACTACATAAACAAGTTGACGTACTCGATGGAGATCAGTGTAGCTATCAGTTTTTCAGTGTCATTGCCTGCTCGCTTGGCCATATATTTTTGGGAGGGTTTTGTGGTGGTCAATTATGGCTTGTTGATGGAATCCATTGTTTAGAAAAATTACTTCTGATTCTTGCGTGCTTTTTAATTCATATCTTATTTTCCTTTCCTAAGGTGCTTGAGGTGCTGAAGATAAGCATTATATCCATCCCTTATCTCACAAAGATTGGTGGGACTATCAGAGATGTCATACTCTCCGATTCTTCCATCCGTAGCATGTTCTTACGGATTATTTGTACAACTTCACCTGCTTTAGAGGTAATCATCTCCTCTTTGCTGTCTCAGTGACATTCATCCTTTATCTGGGTTTTTTTTAACCTTTCTATCATGATGTTTTACCATCTTACCTTCTTATTGCCTAGAAACTCTATGTCAGCCGACTTTGTGATTGGAAGGAGATTGATGGGCTGCAGCGTGCAATCTGTTCGATGTTGGATATTCTCGTGTGTGTTCTCTCCCAATTTCCAGAGGTACTTTTAATTGCCTGACAATATATCCATCTTTTTTTCAAAATTCTGAAGCAAAGCCAGATGGTACGTCAAAGGATCTGATAGTGGACTTAAGGTCTTAACATTGGCGTTACTCCAGCTCATGTCTGTAAACACTTTGTAGTAAGCATTTCATTCAGAAGTGCATATTTTAAGGGCCTGTAGCTTTTAAACCTTCCAGTATGTCTGTTCGCTTCATGATCTGGACTGGCCCAAATATAAAGCAAAATATTCTGGTCACTCTACATATTGTCAATATTGATGAATCAAATCCGGACTAGACCAATTGATTTTGGTCCATCCACAGTTCTAATTAATTGGTCAATTGTTTAGTTTTGGACTTCGGTGCTGTTTAGGCCCTGACCAATTGTTTGTGCCATACTTTCCAGTTCTCCATTTACCTTTATAGCTGCAGATGTTGATTGTATGACATTTACAAAATTAAACGCATGGTTATGTAAAATGTAATATTGTTCTTCTGTTTCAAGTTGCATCTCGACCTTGCTGATGTTATTTTCTTCTAACTTCTATGAAATATATATGTTAACATGCTTATTTTACGTTTTTACAGGATAATTTCTCTAGCTTGCCAGTATTCTATCAAGCAATTCTTTCAACCTCTACTAAGCCAGTTCCTGTTGTTGTTGCTCTGTCCTCCTTAATGTCGTATTTCCGTGATCCTGTATGCTCTTCTACAAAGCTTTCTGCCATTAGCTTTCCTTTACAATACCATTCTGCCAACCAAGTGGGGATATGCTCATTATAATCTATCGCAGTTTCTTTCTATTAGCTGTTTCACCATAAGTAGAGTTGATCCTCTCTGTTTTCCACTAGACTCTGATTGAGAAGAATATTTCTTGAATGTACATCTCTCACCCGTTCAGAGGATATCTGCAGGCTATACAAGTGGGAGCTGCTGCAGCACTTTCTATGTTATGTTTAACTGCTGATCTCTCTGGAGATGCAAATTTTGGTCTGGATAGTAAACAGGTTGATCTCAAAACCCAGAACATTAGTTTTTCCTATATGCATAGTGTACATTTCGTACTATAATTGGAAATCTCAGGCCCTGTTCGGGTGGAACTGAATTGCAAGTTTCTAGTTTCCAAATCGAATTCCAAAACCAAAGCATGTTCGAACTGAATTTTTGGCCAATATGAAAACTCTACCTGATTACGAAACCCAAAAAAAAAGGGGTCTCTGATTGTGATTTGAGTTGGGAGCTGGATGATGTGGGAGCAGATTGAGTGGAAGACGCATCGGAGGCGCCAATGAAGTCAAAGAGGCCCACCCATCACTATCTTTTTCCTCGAATCAAGATTATGATTGTCAGGAGTCAGCCATTGTCGAGCTTTCAGTTCAGAGTAGAGAGAAAGTTAGTGAGAAGGGGGAGGGGATGAGGCGTCATAAACTGGAAAATAAAAAACCGAAAACTGAAATAAAAAGACAAAAACCAGTTTTAATTGTCAAATTTTTTTAACCAACTGAACAGGGCCTTAATTTTTATACACAGCTTTGGTTGTGTCCATGCAGTTCAAGGCTTCTAGCAGAACATTATGCTATAGTTATGTTACTAGTGAATCCTTTTTCTATTTTTGTGTCATAAGGAGTAAGGAGGTGAAATTTTAGGTTGAAATGTTGATGAACTGCTTTGCTGCAGGTAATGCAACTAAGGCATTCCATTGAAAATATCATCAGCGAACAGTCCGAAAGGAATGAAGAACTCTTTGTCGCTGTTGTTAAGTTACTTGCTTCTGCCGCAAATTACCAGGTTTGTTATGTCAGACAAACTATGAAAATGTACTATGGCTGCTAATAGCCAGTCACAGGAGTTTGTGTTTCTAATATTTTAGAAGCAGTAATATGTATCTTCTGCATGAAAATTATCAGATGCTTTGTGTCATGGTTTGTTAGCTCTTTTTCTCCATTCAGTTACTTTGTGTCTTCAATGACATTTTTGTCTTCTTCAACCTTGACTTTAGGCTCTGACATATTGCAATAAGTCAAAAGTAATAGTTTTTGAAACATTAATTTTACACTCATTTGATCTTCTGATAACATGTCTAATCTCTTTTATCTTCTGTAACTGCCCCTATCTTATTTATTTACAATTTCTGTCTGCAGCCTACTTTTCTTGCTGCTATATTTTCTGGTGAAGAAATTAGAGCTGTCAATTCAAGAAATATTGGCAGTTTAAACGAACAGACAAGTGATTCTACTGCTCAGGCATTAAAGTCTGAAAATGCCACACAGCTGGTGGATATGCTTGTGCTTTATGTTGATAGATCTGATAGTCTTATTGAGAGGTATGATATGATCTTTTCTAACTTATGTCGTCGAAGTGATGTTTTGGGTGTGTATGTAATTTCAGAAAGGTTTCCCCATCTCCGATTTAAGTCTATCCTTTCCCTGTATGCAGGAATTGTCGAGTTCTTTTGAGTATACTGCATTTTTTGAAAGCACTGTGGCAAGGAGCTGCTCAGTATACATATATTCTGGAGACCATAAGAAACTCCAGAAAGTTCTGGAAATCATTGTCTGAATCAATTTTTGTGATCAGCGATAAGGAAGCTCCCTCACTGAGAAGTCTTTCTGAACCCGAGGCACAGAAGCTTTCTTACTCAAATCAATGTCAGTCTGCTACGTTAGACATAATCGCTTTAGAGATATTTTGGCAGAAAAAGTTATTACATGCTGAGTCACTTGTACAACAAGATGGTTTTTCAAAAGGAAGAGCTGCTGGTGATGTTGGAACCGAGAATCAAGTATCTACAAATTTACGTCAAATTGAGGATATCTTGTTTTCGTGGTCTGAGAGAAAAGATTTCAGTAACCTTCTGAAGTCATCTGCAGCTTGCATTTGCGACATTGACCTTTATCTTCATGGCAAGGTCAGTTTGGTTGCAGATTCCACCCTAATCCTCCCCATCCTTTTGCTATATATTGTCCTCGTCTTTGTTGGCTGCTTGTAGAAGCTACATCTACAGTTATTTTACTAGTGTGAGGTGGTAAATTGTGTATAAGTTACCTTTTTGTCTATCCCCTTGTGCATGGTTTAAGTGCATAGAGCAACATTGCTGGTTAGTTTTCATGAATAAAGTAATATGTTTATGTGCTAGTTACAAATTGAGTTCCAGTGGTCAAGGATTTTCATGCAATGAGTTAGGATGTTCAACTACTCCCAGGAGAAGTGACCCTTGAGGCCTTGACTCATTTAACTGGTACAAAATTGTTCCTCCTGTGTGAACTGGGTTGTCCTTCATCTCATGGCTCTCCTACATAATGAGAGACATCTGCATTTTATCTTTTCTAACACCAAATTACAGTTCTTATGATTTTCTCTGATATCCTGTAGAGTCTTTCTTCAATGCTACAACTTTTTTTGTCTAACTTTGCAGATTGCTTGCGGTTTGCTTGCTGCACACATAATTGCGAAGTTAGCTACTGGTGATGCTGGCAGCCTGACAGTGACTTTCGTAGAAAAAGTTACAGCACTGTCAGAAAAGGTCAGATTCTTTGTCTTACATTCTGAAGTTCTTGTGATCTGGTCGCTAAAACTTCTTGATTCTCTTTGTGGGGGGGGGGGGGGGGGGGGTATGGGGGGTGCCCTTATCTCCTCCAAGGTGTATTTGCCTTCAGAAGTGTACTCTGTATAAACCTGTAAAGTTCATCTATGAAGCATTGGCTGTTGATAGATTGTGTCCTTTTAAAACAGAAGGGAAGAGCAATGTGTAGCCATGTAACTGCCCTTTTGTTGAGCTGCAGTGGTTCCTCTTGTATTGTTGCTGTTCTACAATTATTTGATGGTGATAGTTTTTACTTTATGGTTTTGAGTTGTTTTAGTGTAGTTTCTGCTATGTTGTCAGGAAAATAAATGTTTTCTACCATTAGGAGGCCATTTTTGTTTAGTTTCGGAAATGTGTCCTCTGTAGTGTTCACTTTCAAGAAATGTCGTGTCAACGTGCTATCGTAGGAGTATCATTGTTCATGATTAGCGGTGGCACTTAGCTATTTAGCTGAAACATATCGTGTCAAAGTGTTACTATGTAATAATATTATTGGTCTTGTTTGGGAATTAGTTGTTAATTGATTCTATTAGCTGGTGTGGTGGCTTATTTGACCTGCTGATTGCATTAGCTATTTGTACAGAGATGTTTGGTGAAGTTAGTTGTTATGTTTAAGTTGTTGGTTACTTGAATTAGTAAAATAACATATATTCATAAATAAATTTTTAATACTTCAATATATAATCTCTTTCTATTACTGTTATAGATTTATAGTTATTTTCTATTTAAAGATCTTAAAAT
Organism: Tetragonia tetragonoides; assembly: GCA_038025085.1. NCBI lineage: Eukaryota > Viridiplantae > Streptophyta > Magnoliopsida > Caryophyllales > Aizoaceae > Tetragonia > Tetragonia tetragonoides. The sequence continues at coordinate 50,155,169 of CM076145.1, forward strand.
GTCTTTCTTTGCAACTCATTATTTTCTTTTTAAGATATTAAATGTAGACTTCAGAAAAATGTACTACTTAAAAAAATTGTACAATGGGAAACATATAAAAGAATCGGTTAAACAGGTATGGAGGCACCTTATGGTGAGGGAATCAGAGGAGGGTATGGGTGTTGGTTAGAACTTTGAAGTGGTGGCCATACACGTAACGACTTCTGAGTAGGTATATAATTTTGTTTTGAATTTTTCAGAAATCTGTTATAAAAAGTTTTGCTGGGATAGCTTTTTTGGAATTTATTTATTAGGCTCAACCAGCTAAAGTTGTCTAGAGACTGTTATTTGGATTTTGACCTGGTCAAACCTCCAAACTTATGCTAGAAGTCTGTCCGGGAAACTCTTTACAAAACAGGGGCATTGTGTTGCGTTCGGTGTAAAGTGCTAATTAGGGGTTTTCAGTTTCCTATTTCTTATATCACAAAAACTTGTGTGAGACTGCTCACAATGAGGCGGGCTCATTTCTGTAGGAACAGGGACAACTAGTAATGACCCCTGTTTCTATAAAAGCGATCCCGTCTCACCTTGAGACGGTCTGAACACAATACTTGCTCTTTTGATAATGCTCAAGTCATTTATTCTCTGACCCCTTTTTTTTGGGACATGGATATTCTAATTGCATCTCATATTTACATTCTGCAGTTGATCAATCTGCCTGCATTTGCGGAGTTATATACTCAATACTCCCAGCGTGGTTACAGGTACACAAAATATTGAAATTTTGGTTATAGAATGTGGAAAATATTGTGAATTGTTTTCAAATGAAAACACCTGATATTTTGGAGACATCAAGAGTACAGGAATATTAGAAGGAAATGAGTAACAGGTTACTTCCTCTTTATGTATGTTACCTTTGATTTATGCTTTGTCGATGAGGCTGAGACGTTCAAACATGTAGTAACAGGATACTGGTTCTTAGAATGAGGATTAACCAAGGGGGTAATCCTCACTACACTTCTTTCTGGGAGCTCATTGTTTTTTGTATCGCTATGTGTTTGGATGGTTGGAACGCCCTTCACTTCTCTTTGTCTAGCATCCCTTTATGCTCCCTTTTTCTATAAGGCTCTTGTGTATGGCTATCAGATAGAGAAGATGATGACATATTTTCCTTGGTTTCCTTCTTTAATTGATGTACCGGTACATATTACATCTCTTATTGATTCACGATATGGTTGAGGACTTTATCTGCTATTTTTTTTCTATATTTCTCCTTTGCTGCTTTCATGTTGGGACCGTCACTTGCGTAGATCAATGCATGTAGGGAGCTTGAAGAGCTTACCTCTTTGATTTATGTATTGGAGGCAGCTCAGCTTACAGGTTGTGGACTTAGGGCATTCCATCATCTGATTTTAACCTAAGTGAGGCACTTTTGCCAGTCTCCAATAAAGTGAGAAATTGTTGGGACTATGGCACTAGGTAGAGTGAAAGCCAATGACATGCTTCAGCTGCTGGAGAAATAGATGTGTTCACATTTGTTTTCTCATTTTGCTTCTTCACGTTGGAGGAGATTGTTCGGTGTTTGAGGGGTGTGCCTTGCCATGGTTCTCATCATCTACAACTGATTGGACTAGGAAAGAGTAAGGAGAAGAAGCTGCTTTGGTAATGTGCTTTCAAGGCTATCCTCTAGTGTCTTTGGTTGGAGAGGTTCTTTGTGCCTTTTATAAGCCACTGAATTATGTTAGGGGGCAATTTGTATACTTGCTTCTTTATGGGCTAAAGTGGGTGCGATTCTAGAGAGTTTCCACTTTCCATTACTCATTTGTTTTTTTGTTTTTAGATAAAATGGTTGTCCGGGCCCTTAAGGGTTAAGATAACGGCTAGGAAACCATCCAGTGGCCCTAAGGGGGCTCGAACTGATTACCTCTGGGATAGATATGTCTTACCAGCTAAGCTACGCACTTGAGGTTGAACTGTCCAAAGTCGTAAATTGTGTTGATTTAATACTCATGGTCCTCTTAGGCAATGCTGATTTATCTCCATCAAAATTCTTCTGTTTTTTTCAAAAAAATTGATTTGTTTCTTCTTTTTTATTATTATTATTGTGATCAACTCTGGAATTGACATATTTGCAAGATAGTATGAATTTTTTTTCCTGCATCTCTTATGCATGATTTTCTCTATATCCCATCCCATTTAACTTGTGTTATGTCTTGATGCTTGTATGCACGCTTATGTGCTGATGATGTCATCTGTTTTGTTCAGTGAAGGGACCAAGATAAAGTCATTGATACTTAGTGATCTGTATTATCATATGCAAGGGGAACTGGAAGGACGAGACATTGAAAATGGACCCTTCAAAGAGCTTTCCCGGTTCTTGGTTGGCTCAAAAGTCCTGCAAGCTTGTCCTCAGAAGTTTGATCATGAACTTACCATAGGAGACAAAATTGGTTACCAGTTTGATCAATCGCGGCTACGACATGATATGGGTATTGACAATTGGGATTACTCGGAATGGAGAGCTTCTAAGACAATCGCAGAAACTATGTTGTTTCACCTGCAGGATGCCAACTCAATGTTGGTGTTTGTTGGTTCAAGACTGCCAGCATTGCGAGCACTTATAGCAATCTTAACCCTAAATACAGGGGATGTAAGTTTCTAGCTTTTCTGATTGTTTCTTTTGTTATTGAAGAGATGATAATCTGCTAAATGACTTGGAATCCGCATAGCTTATGTTGACCTTTGTCCTTATTGCCTTGTATAGTCATGAAAGAATTTCAATACTGATACCCTCTATATGGTCATTTCAAAGAGAAACCATATTGAACTGACACCTGGTGCTGTTCTGATGTTTCACTTTTGTGCTCATGCTGGCTGGAACTTATGAAATGTGTAAACTGCAGGAATAACATGCTTGAAACTTGTGAACTCTTGATGTATCAATTATTTTCAAAAACTATCCGTGCACATCGGGATGAGTAATGAAATGCTTGTAGCTTCATGCATGAAGTACATTGATGTGTGAAAAACTGAAAATGGCCTGGTTGATATTATTTCAGACGGTGTAACTGGCTCTCACTTTTCCTTCTAAATGTAATGGGGACCTACAAGTTGTGCATTCATTTTAAAAGTCCTTTCTCGTCATGAGAAAGAAAACACGTATGTCAGTCCTGTATCCTTCATAAGCACAAGTAAATAAGATAGTGCTGTTCAAATTCTACAAACAGTCAAATTTTCTTGATATCATCAAAATCATTTCTATTTTCTTCTTCTCCTTGCACGTTATCCTTGTCGAAAAGCATTTTTAATACAATTTTGGTCGGCCAATAGTTACATGCAGAAAACATCTCTCTGTTCCTCTTTCCTTTAGTTTGTATTCTATCTTCATTTGTTTACTACTTTACTTTGGTTTCATAGTGCCTATTCAATTGTATGAATCACCTTTTGTGAACTTCTCTGGTTTCGCTACAGTTTCCTGAAAGTGTCACTTTTACAGATTATGTGCAATATTTCTTTTTTGGTATATAAGACTTACTAGGCCGCTTAATCAATGCAGGGGAGGTGATGTGCCTTCATTCATTACGTGCTGAATAGTGAAATGCATTAGATATTGATTTTGACTAGTATATTTATATGTGTCATCTGAAGGTTGTTAGATATAATGAAAGACGAGTAGATGGTAAGATGGTGGAGTTTATCGTAGAGCTTATCAGTATCACATATCTAATCCCAGTTATTACGTCTTATGGCAGTCAGAAGAGAGACAGAGAAGTACGCTGAAAAGAATTTCTGGGGATGCAATTCTTTCATGCATAGACCATCTATGCAAGGAGTTTCATGCCACGGTTAGCGTGTTGGCATCTGCAATGGATGCTCCTCAAGAAGTTCTTTCTTTTGCTGCTGCGCAGGCTGAATTACTTCTTTGTCTTGCTAGACATGTAGATGGGAACATGCCTTCACCTACTTGTCTGATCATACTGAAAACTTGTAGTTTTGGTCTGACAGGATTGCGTGAATCCAGGTTGTTGGTCGCAGAGGTTAAACAGACAATAAGGTTCTTACTCATGCTACTTCTTTTAGTGGTGAAGTTGAGCGCTCTCAGCATCCCAACATCTGGTACTACTGACAAGGAATCTGAAACCTTGGGTGAGGTGTCTAATATCTGCTTGGGCCTATTGCCAGTCCTTTGCAGATGTAATGAAATCCCTGATCAGTCTATTATCTCCCTTGCTACCATTGACATGATAATCAAAAAGTTATTAACACCTAGCACATGGCTTCCCATCATCCAGCAACATTTTCAGTTGCAGCAACTGATTCTCAAGCTCCATGACAAGAGAGACTTTGACTCTTTTCCAGTTATACTGAAATTTCTTTTGACCCTTGCCGGTGTGAGAGGAGGTGCTGAGATGGTTCTTGCTTCTGGATTCTTGTCATCTTTAAAAGTTTTGTTTGTGGAGATATCAGATGTTGGTACGGAAAACTTGGTGAAGCAAGAAGAAAAGTCGCTTCGGAGCAATATTGAAAAGCCGCAGTTTATCTGGGGCTTAGGGTTGGCTGTCTTTACAGCCATAATTTGTTCTTTAGGAGAGTCTGCGCTTTGTGCTGATGTTGTAGATAACATGATATCTTTCTTCTTCTCTGAGAAAGGTTATCTGATATCTTATCACCTCAGTGCACCTGATTTTCCCTCTGATGATCATGACAAGAAAAGAGCACGGGCTCCAAAGAGGCAGACGTCTCTAACTGCTTTTAAAGAGACAGAGCACACACTGATGCTAATAAGCATCCTCGCAAAGCACAGAAACACATGGGTGAAGGGTCTCAAAGAAGCAGGTTCTGAGCTCAGGGAGAGGATTATTCATCTCTTAGCTTTTGTTAGCAGGACAAGTCATCGTTTTAGAGAGTCGCCTACTTGGCCGTCTCCTGTATGTGTTCCCATTTCTAAAGAAGAAATTGATTATCGCAAAAAACCTTCATTTATGAACAGCAGAAGTGGGTGGTTTGCTGTTGCTGCTCATGGAGGCATACCAACACCATATGTGTCCAATGAATCACTAAAAAGTGCACTTGTGATCAAAGGACAATCAAATGTGAATGCAGATTCAGGGATGCCTACATACTTCTCAGATACAGTTGCTGTACAGATATACAGGATCACGTTTCTCATCTTGAAATTTTTATGCCTACAAGCTGATGCTGCTGCTAGAAGAGCGGAAGAACTAGGCTTTATTGATCTTTCTCATTTTCCAGAGCTTCCAGATCCAGAGATTTTACATGGATTGCAGGTTAATATGCTCTTTTCTACTGTATTCATTTGAAACTAGTGGCCAAAAACATGATGAGATGTTTAACATTGTGGATATGTTTTCTAAATGTATTTTCGGGACATCTTACATTAGGAAGTTCCTTTTCTGGGATTTCTAAACTTACTCACTGGCGTTGCCAATGTGTAAATGCAGGATCAGAGCATTGCCATTGTTACTGAAGTTTGTGAAGCTAATAGATCCAAACAGATCCAACCAGATACACAATGTGTTTGCCTTCTGTTGCTCAAGATTCTGGAGATGGCTTTGTGTTTGGAAGTCTCTGTGTCTCAAATGTGTGGAACAAGAACTGTTATGGGGCGTGTTGAAGATTTTTCAAAACAAGTGCGATTATTGGTCAGAGGTAATTCATCCTTCTTTTGTGAATAAATAAATAAATAAAATCATCCTTCTTTTTTGTTGCGGAAGAATGATTATATCTTGGTTTAATCAAGCATTTTAAGTGTGTAATTATTGTTTTGATTGTAGCTACGGACGGGCAAATGTTCCTGAAGTCCTCGATGGAGCATTTGAAGCAAATTGTGTCATTTATGTATCCAGGATTGTTATAAAGTGAAGGCATTCTATGATTTGGGGTTAGCAGGAACGACGTTTTCAACAGGTGACGGTGTACAGAATCCTGTACTTTCGTGTTGTATTTGTATTATTTTTCCCATCTTATTTTCATAGTGGCTTCATCTTGCCATTCCCTGTCATTGAACGGAGATTCCTGGGGAAAGAAAGGATGAGGGAGAGAGAGAGAGATGCGGGAAAAAGAAAAAAAAAGGCATACCCACTAAACAGGGCTACAAATGAAAACGAATATTTGCTGATGAGGTTTATGAAATTGATCTGATTTAGCTTAAAATTTCTTCTGAACTTGGCGTAAGCGTAACCATTCTTTCTAAAATTTGCGTGGGACAGCTCAATTTCATTTCTTCACTCCTGCTTATCACAAGAACTGTAGCACCTTTGAATTGACTTGATGTGTTCAGAAAAAAACTAATCAGATTCCTATAATCACACTTGTTAAACTAATGCATAATCAAGATTCTTGTCTAAATAAATATCTGTAGCAAATGGAGGATCTGGTGGGGAATTTAGAGTATGTGGAGCTTATGAAATCACGACTCCCTATATGCAAAGAGCCATAGATAAATTGGACCCCCTCCCTTCAAAAAACAAAGATAAACCTGACCCCAATCACCTTTAAAGCTCCTTTGCCCAATTTCCCATCCTTATTATTCGCCCGCCATTAAAGAATTTTTCCCTCCAAAACCCCCCTTTATTATTGGCTATTTTGTTCTATATAAACCCCCCTAACTCCCTTCCTCTCATCCTACAAACACTACTAAAACACTTCTATCAAACTCCAACTAAGCCTCATTCTCCTACCATGTCAAACCCTAAGGTGTTCTTCGACATGACGGTCGGCGGCCAACCCGCTGGCCGTGTCGTGATGGAGCTCTACGCCAATGTCGTCCCAAAGACTGTCGAGAACTTCCGGGCTCTCTGCACCGGTGAGAAGGGAGTTGGCCGGATGGGGAAGCCCCTTCACTACAAGGGTTCCAAATTCCACCGTGTGATCCCTGACTTCATGTGCCAAGCCGGTGACTTTACCCGCGGAAATGGCACCGGTGGTGAGTCAATCTACGGTGAGAAATTCAACGACGAGAACTTCACATTGAAGCACACTGGCCCTGGTATTCTATCCATGGCTAATGCTGGGCCTAACACTAATGGGTCTCAGTTTTTCATTTGTACCGCTAAGACTGGTTGGCTTGATGGTAAGCACACTGTTTTTGGTAAGGTTATTGAGGGAATGGAGGTTATTAGGGCCATTGAGAAGGTTGGGTCTTCTAGTGGAACTACCAGGTGCCCTGTTATCATTGCTGATTGTGGTCAGCTCGCTTGAAAATTTGATCTCATTTGATGATCGGAGTTTCGTTTATGGTTGGTCTGGTAGAGATTGGTGCTTGTTGGTCTCTGACTGTCAGACAGTGTGTAACTGCGTATGTTGTTATGATTTGTGTCTTATGGCACACTGTTTATGTTTATGGTGGTTCTCTTTATGAATTGTGAGCCACTGGGAATAATATACTTCTACTAGCTTTAATTTGATGTTTTATTGACCATATTCGATATTGAGAAGTTCAAGCGCGTATTATTGGCAAAACAGAAAAGAAAATTATGGTTATTGTAATAATAATAACTGTAGTCATTTTGATTTGAATGATTAATGAAAGAACTTTTAGAAGTTGGAATATCACTTTTTCTTAATGGTGTTTTCTGCTTAGCCAAAGCAAGATCTCCTAAGTATAATCATACACCTGTGAATTTAGTGAATATGTCTAGCAAAAGGAGAGGATCTGTTGAAAAGGGAATATGGAAATGGTGGAGCTGAACAAATGAGAACTTCAATTTGCAGAGAGCCAAATTAAAGAGACAATGGACCCCTATTACGTTTAGAGATGCTTTTACAATCTATACAAAGGATACTGGATAGGGGTGATCAACCCTAAAAAAGGATAGGGGTGATTGGTGAAAGGGTTTACTAAGGGGATTAAAATTAAAAATTGAACAAATTTTTTCGGATTTTTTTTATATTTTTCTGATGGTGTATCTAATTGGGTCGTTACATGATATTGAATTGGTATAAAAATTTGTATAATACCTAGACCTGAAAAACGGGTCGACCCAGCGGGTTACGGGTCGGGTCACTTCGGGTTCGGGCCGGGTCGGTTACGGGTTGGTTTTTGGATCGAATCCAATTTTTAGTTCATTTTACCGGGTTGTAAACGAGTTTGGGTCGAGAATGTTTTTTCAGGATCCTAAAAAAACGGGTCGGGTCGGGTCAGCTTTTTACAGCTCTAAATTAAGACCGTTACATCCTTTTGCCAAATTGACTTTTACAAGTTTTGTGTCCAGCTTGAAATGAACTTTCAAATGCTTTTACTTAACAAATCATAATTAATGTTTAATTTGCTGTTTTTTGTGGTTATTTACTTCTTTAACTCCTTTGTTTTTTGATTTGGTACTATACTTCTTAATTATGTTAGTAACTCTTCTGATTAATGCTTATCACGTTTACTTTTCAAATTAATTAATGTATAACTCTTGTTCTCCCGCACTCATACCCGGTTGGCTATAAAATCGATAGGCACTTATATACCCAAATCCAAAAAACAACTAAAGAAATCTCCTAAAGTAAACTCCCTGCAAAAATGGCATCTTCAAAGGCTTTCTTATGTATTGGCATTCTCTTTGCATTTGCTGTTATAATTTCCACTGAGGTCTCTGCTCGTAAGTTAGATGAGACCACTAAGCAAACAAGTGAGTTTTAAACATTTTTATCCCCTTCATGAATCACAAAAGTATTTACCTAATTTGTTTATTGATCATCTTCTCTTAGATGTTCATAAGAATTATATGAATCATAGAGTATGTACATCAATAAAGAACTATAAATTCATGGAAAAAGAGAAAACTTTCATCTCATTAACATTGTCTTATAACCATGGGAACATAAAGATTACACAAGAACTAATCCAATTAAGATTAACCAATACATGTACAGTAGAAGTTCAAAAGGCTTACATTAATTTTGGAGCGCATTTATGATTTACTTTGCAAGATTATACAGTTTATTCTTGGTTAGAGAAGTAATGACTATATATATGTGTGGCTTTGCTCTTTACTCTGCTATTTCTCTTACATAACAAATCATATTTATTGTTTAATCTGATGTGTAATTAGTGATCAAATTTTAACTTTTGATTTCTTTACATATACAGAAGCTGTCAAAGAAGATAAAGAACAGAAGAATTATGGGCATGGTGGACAAGGATCAGGTTATGGAAATGATGGAGGACGATATGGGGGTCATGGACATGGAGGATATGGTCACCCTCATCCATATCCCACAGAACAAGAGGAGAATGAACCTGAAATAGAAGGTGACGGATACGATCATGATAGTTATGGTCATGGTGACTCTGGCTATGGCCATGGTGGTTATGGTCATATTGGAGGATTCGGAGGCCATAATTACCCCTCAGAAGAAGCTGAAACAAAAGGTTCTGGACATGGTGGTTATGGTCATGGTAGAAATAATGGTTATGGACCTCATAATGGTTATGATGGATATGGCTATGGCAATGACAAAGGTCGTCATGGTCATGGTCATGGTCATGGAGCTAGTCATGGTCAGGGTTATGGAATAACTGGTCATGTTGAATATGGCTATGGCGACAATGGTGATCATGATAATGGTGGATATGGCTATGGAAACGGTGGTTATGGTCACAAGGGCTATGGATCCACAGGTTATGGAGGTGATCACCATCACCACGCTGAGCTTCCCTAAAATAAAACAAACCAAAGAATGTACTCTGTAAACACGGAGGATATGGTCATCAAATCATTATCATTACCCTCAACAAGAAGAGGTGGTCAATAATTATACTCTAAATAAGGAGTATATAGCTGATTTGATTAGTCTCTCAAATCTCATATAGGTAGATGGTGTACGAGTTGAAAACATGATTAGTTGAGTTAATGTTAAACTTTACTACTCCATATATAAATTTCTCCCTGTTATACATATAAGTACTCTTGGTTCAATTCAAAGATTATCATGTGAACGAAGTTATCTTAATCTATACACCTAGTAGTATATCGTTATTTTTGTTGGTAAAGCAAAGAGATTTTGAGATTTTATTTTTAATTGGTACCAATTTCTATTTTTTTAATAGATAAATCATGCTCTTAGGTCTATCTTTCCCAAGATACTCCCTCTCCTTATCCAATTTCTCTCCTCAGCCTCACCCACACACTCTCTCCTCACTTGTCCCCATACTCACTCTCCTCACTTCCCCCAACCAAAGCTACAGTGCCAACTCCACAATCACTTCCCAGGTCACCGTCGCGGTCGACGCCAAATGGAGACCACAACGGTGGCCCCCGCCATCTCACCCACCTCCCCCTTCTATCTCCTCCCCTTGCCCACCAAACCCGAAATCCTAACCCTAACCCCAATTTTCTCTCTCCTCCTTTACGAAAACCCCCCAAAAAAATCGAAAATTCAATAAACAAAAAGCGTAAGTCCAAAATTGACCAGATTGAGGCATGGTAAAAACTCGAAAGTCTTGATTCGGCCTGAAATTAATGGAAAAATTACCCAATAAAATATTTAAAAATTGTGGGCATGTAAGCCATACACGCCGACAAGCAGGCGTGTGAGACTCACGCGCCCTCCCGGGTGTACATAATCATGAGAGCATACAAAAATTTTTGTACTTTTGGGAATGTTGGATCCGCCAAACTATTACGATTTCAGAACCACCGTGTCTAAATCGGTTTCCGGTACTGAGTACCGTCCTACCCGTTACTCTGTATATCTACTTAGGGTGTAACAAAAAATAGTAACCGAAAAACCATACCGAAAGGTAGGTCAACCAAACCTCTTTTTTTTTTTATTTAGGGCAGTTTGATAGATTTTCTTTTTTGGTTTATCGCTTCGATTACGATTCACGATTATGGAAAATTCAATAAAACGAAAATCATAAAAAAAAATTAAAATAAATAAATAAACTTTTTTGCAAGGTTTTATACATAATTTTAAAATAAAGCTGCTATATAACCTTTAACAACAAAATAATTCATTCTTATTATATCTCTTTGTTATTTTGACTATGTTTTATCGAATCTAGCTTTTCTTTTTCAAAATATCTAAAAGTAACTAATTATACTGTAAAATCATATAAGAAACGGGTTTTCGGTTACACAAAAACTTCACAGGACTTATTATTTCGATTATGTTAATCATATAACCGAAATGAAAAAACTGTCTTACCAAAAATTATTAGGTTAACCTATTTTATTCGGTTATAATTACGGTTCACAAAATTAACGAACCTAAATATCAATTAACCAAACCAAAATAACGTTTCGATTTAGTTAACTTACCATATAAACACTAATTCTACTAAACCCCCGCCCACCCCCACCCAGTTGCAAACGCTCCTTCGGAGATCGCACCTACCAAGTTCAGACAAATTCCGTGTATCCTTTCTGTTCACTCTTGCCGATGGTATTCCTGACTCCGACCGGGCAACTTCTTCCATCGGTCGACACCACCCTTCAATCGATTAAAAGTCCTCACTCAGTCCAGTATATCTGAGGTACTTTTCTACTTTGCTAAGTTAGGGTTTTCAAGATTGAATTTTTATTCTATTGTTGTTGAATTCACTCATGATTTACATTACCCTCTTCCCATTAAGCTACACACTTTTATATATATTGTACTTAAAATTGGAATCTTTGTAATTTTTGAGGTTAATTAGTGGATAGCTTAGCTTTCGTTGTGCTTTTGTCTCTCTGTTTCAGATTCCCTCTCTTTCCGGTATTATTGTTAGAGTCTATAGCTTATGTTCCAGTATGTGATAATATGATTGTGTTGTTCACTTATCCTTATAAATCCCTAGTAAAAAGTTCCTGTATATAAGGTATGCTATGAAATTTTTTATTATATTACAAGCTAATTGTATTATTATTATTATTTATACTCTATATGAGAAGTAATACTTGTGTTCTTGGTTATTTTTACTTAAAAGTCCAAATCATAGAGGTAAAGAGTATGTTCTAGTAAGCAAATCCAAGTCTACATTAAGTTACATAGCAAATTTTGCCAAACTATCCGCAAGTTCATCCAGTTGCCTAAAGCACTGGACGATCTTCAGCTGCCTCGAGTCCTTCAACATTTCCCTACAATCCAAGAGTATGTTAGATAACCTATGTTTCTTGTTAGAAGCAATTGTAACCAACTTAACAGCTTTCTTTCAGTCTGAAATAACATTAATTTTCTGAGATAACACTAATGCAGCTCCAACTATTTATTGTCTCTGATCAGTTTAAGTGCTTCTCTGATTGCTATTTATTCAGCAGTAGCACATCTCTAGGTTTGATCTTCATGTAGAAACCTTCTTTCCGAGCAGAGTCGTGTCCTCTCAAAACCCCTGCAACAGTTGCATTCTGATATTTCTGTAAACCCCTGCAGCAGTTTTTTCCTTTTTTTGATGTGATGGATAAGATATTTTTCTCGAAATCTTGTAAAAAGTGAAAATATAACTCATTAAGAGTCCACTTGTGATTTTTGTATCTGAATATTTTGTTAGTACCCCCTTGGAGATCAGTTGTATTTTGTATTAAATGACTCTATGTTACTAAAAATTTTATGTTGTGTTCTATCTGTTTTGCTCTGATAGCCCCAACTTATAACGTCCTACCACTGGATTCTACTAGTACGCTATTGTAATCCAACTGAAGATGGGGAAGTGGGGCAATATACCCTTAGACATAGCAGGAAAAATTGCGGAGCACTTGGAAATGCATGAGGACTTGCAGGCTTTTGCTGCCGTCTGCTCTCTTTGGAGATCAGCTGTAAAGCAATCCAATTTATGCGGAGAATTGGGAACCTATAATTCTATTTTGCATCCGCTGCTTCATCACGATCACTATCACAAGATTCCATGGCTTATGCTCCCCGCAAAAAAGAACGCTGATGGTCTATTAACACGCCGCCGTTTCCATAACATCTGCCTTAAGCACAAGGTCTGTTTTTGACAAAAAAAAATAAAATTCACAGCCTATTATTCACTATAATGCACGTGATTGATTTGTGAATTGCTCACCTTAATCTTTGTTTTTAATTCTCTAACAAGGTTTACAACGTGGACCTCCCTCCACCAGTTGACACTGATATCGGCCAAAGAAAGTTGTTGTCGTCATGCGGGTGGCTGTTATTGTTCTCCATCAGAGGCGAGGACCCAAACCTGTTGCTCTTCAACCCCTTCTCTGGCGTAGAAATTAAAGTCCCTAGGATTCCGAAAAGCCGCTTTGATTATTCATTGGGGTATACCATTATTTATCAGAAGTTTATTTTATCAGCAGATCCATCAACCACCTCCGATTATGTCATCGCTGTCATCTACTCGGATCATCTTGAGTCTAAGTTCCAAGTAGCTATGTGGTGCAGCACTGGAGATGGTCATGAGTGGATTCCAGCGGTTAGTTATAGTGGGTTGAAACATTGTTGTACTGACATTGCTTTCTATCATGGAGAGTTGTATCTCATCGAGCGCTCTGGACAAGTCTTAGCTCTTGGAAGTGGGAAAGCAGCTAGCACTCCTCGGTCCGTGGCACGGCTTCCAGATCCACGACTGCTCTTCACCCCAAGTCGCGATGGTCCTTTTGATTATTGGCTTCGTTGGTTTCATTTGGTTGAATCCAATGACCGACTGTTGGTCCTGTTCCATTTTATGAGTGACCACTATCCCATCCTTTGCGATAGAATTCCAGAACCTTTTAGTGATGATGATGAGGACTTGCCCCCAGAAACGGGATATTACTTGCCACATAGGAACATCAACACTCAGTTTTTCCGCGCATTTGAGGTGAATTTTGAGACCGGAGGAGTGGATGAAGTTTTGAGTTTGGGGAACAGATCCATTTTCTTGGGTTTGAATTCTTCCTTCTCTTTGGAGGCAAATCAGCGTCATGGTTGCAAGCCTAACTGTATTTATTACACTGATAGTGAATTTATTTGGTATACAAGCCGGGATGGGGACATAGGTGTTTACAACTTCAGCAATCAGAAAATTGAAACTTTATATGATGGAAAACTACGCCTTGGAGAAGTTGTGACACGAGCTATGTGGGTAGAGTCTCCTGTTGATCCAGGAGCAGCATCACTTGTTGATCACTCTTAGGCCTTATGGTTATGGGTTTTATAATGCAAACTTGGAAAGGTACCTGATCAATTCAAATAAGAGCTGTTATAGAAGACACAAGACTGAAGACATAAACAGGACTGGAAGAAATTGTACACTCTCCCACTAGCTAGGATTCGGACATCCATGGGAAATATGTGTATAAGCGCTGTGATGCATGCCAGACCATCCAATGACACCAGACGGCGCCGCGGCGGGTGCTTAGCTCTAGAGAGCACAGGAGAGAATCAAACCGGTTATTTGTTGGGGTTTTGTACACTAGAGAAACTGGATAGGGATGAGGTTTTTATGATCTGAGAGCCAATATCTGCATTCGTTTCTGAACAAGGCTGAAGTCGTTCCTACAGAGCTGAGGATGACTGCGTTTGTTTTCTTATTTATTTATTTAAGGTTAGTGCAACTGTAAGCAATGTAACTAGCATTTAGGCATGCCCCACAGGACCACATGCTTTGCTAAATAGTGATTTAGCACCAAGAGCGTTGTGCCTTTCTTTTTTATCCTTTTCTTTTTTCTTTTTTGTTTTGTTTTTTTTTTTCCCCCGTTAAGTTCCTTGAAAAATAGTGAATAAAGGGCACCTAGCATATTTACCGCCGATAAATTACCACATGCCAGTTCTAAAGTTGGAGGGCCGCTACTCTTCAATCTTAAATCCATCATGAATTCATGAAGCATGATCTTGCTTTAATGCTTATCTAATAATTTTGATAATTATCTATAGGTAAGAGATGTATGACTTATAATGGATAGGAATTCAAGACGTTCCAAGGCAGTTGGGTAAGCTTTATTTCTAATTTGCACTTCTAATCATGATGATTGGTGCAATCTTCATTCATTGTATGGTATGGTGTTTGATCTACTTTAGCTGTCACTATTTGGATTTATAGATATGAATCCTTGTTCTTTGAGCTTATTTTTATTTAAATTTCTTTTATTTATTTATTTTTTGAACAAAAGCAACTCCTGTTGGTATGCTGTAGTATGAACTACATAATGATGTTGCTTAAGTGCGTGTGATGAACTCAAGAATTAGCTTCAGTGTTGTTTTGGCGGCATCTTGCAGCAATCTTCGTTTGGAGTAATTAATTTATTGATACAGTTTTGTTAGATTGAAGCTTACACATTTTTGTTGGATCCAGCGTTTGTGTGTATCAGATATCTGATAAGAGTGAGGTTGAGTTTGATGTGGTGGTTCACCAGTCACCACCCACCTACCAATCCCATGACAGGGGTACGAATCCTTATGGTCGCTGGAAAGGTTCCTTCCTCTGCCCCCTCTTGCGGTGGATTAGTTGTTCTCTCGGTGGGTGGGCATGGATTGTTGGCCAATAGGCAAGCCTACAAGGGCACTCCATACCATCAAGAAAAAGGTAGCTCAGATGGTAAGCCCTCTGAGATCTATTCCAGAGGTTGCAGGTTCGAGTCCTCTCATAGCCAATGGAGATTCCCTGAAATTAACTTCAGGGTCCATGACATTAGTCAAGCAAAGCTTGGATACCCATGTTAAAATGACCAAATTATAAAAAATAAAAGAAAAGAAAGAAGAGAAAAAATTAACTGAAAAGAGTATGATGGTTTATTGAGTGCATCTAGTTTGATGAGTATTAAGCTGAGTCTGCAGAGATGCAGGACAATTGATATATCTTGGGGAATCGCATATGCGGAAATGTTCAATGGCCTTCCTTTTCAACAAGTAAACGTGATTTTTTTTGTTTATCTCATGCCATCTTTTTTACAGGTATATTGACTTTATGATGTAATGTCAGTTGCAATGGCGATAGCGCTCTCTGGGCATCCTGTTCGTGGTCAGCTAGTCATGGTTAAACCCTCTGAAGCTGAGAAAAACTTGGTCCAGTCCACGTCTACTGCTACAGGAGCTGGTGGTCTCAGGGTTCAGTGGTAGCAAGGAGACTTTAGTCCTGTACATTGGCAATTTAGTTCCTAGTATTACAGAAGAACAGCTTCGTATGGTAAGATTCCAGTTCCCAGTTCAGAATTCTTTGTTCCGCGGTCATAATGTCTAATTTTATATCATTTGCTTTCAACATCATGTTTTGCAAATATATATCTTTTCTATTCTGAGAAGGCTGTCTGAGTATCCAGTTAGGATGATAGAAACACATACATCATGGTGAGTAAGATATGTGAAACCTTTATATTTTGTTTTGCTCGTCATGTGAAACCTTTATATAATTTGCTCTCAGCATTATGTTTTTGGATGTGGATCTCCATATTAGGATGATAGTAATGATTGTCTTTGTAAGTATTGTCTTTGAAGTTTGCCTGTTATTGGTTGGTGTTCTCAGCGTGAATTGCCAGAGGTTTTGAATGCCATTTTTCACTTTTACTACGCTATGATTTCTTAATGTTCTGCAGTTTGCACGCCTTGAAGATGCTAAAGCGGCTCAAAATATAAATGGACAATTGGATATTGGTGGTCGGCTTATGAAGGTAATTATGTTAGCTTTTGCTGGATGTGCTTGATTTTAATGTGATGTTGGCAACTTGGCATTAGCTTAACTTTCGAAGTGTTAGATTCATAGCGGTTTTTTTTTAAACTCCAAAAGAAAAATCATGGCTTTTGAAGAAAATATTAGACTCGAAGCAAAATACTTCCTGAATTTTGTTATCTCATCCTACTTTCAGGAGTCAGCTGTTATTGATCAACCTGGAATGCAAGATGCTGGGGCAACTGCTTTTGATTTAGATGATGATGAAGGCTGCGGCTTGGTTAGTACAAAACTTTTAACCCCCGCTCCCCCTCCCTCCATTTATTTCATTCAGGGGGGTTATTTTTTCATCTTGAAGCTTTCTAATAAATCTTTTTGCAAAGTGGGTTTGGACTGGGGTTGTTTGCAGCCTGAAGTATGTTTACTTCCTAGAGTTGTGTTCACACTAAAATTAGTTACAGACCAGTAAATGGCTTAAAGGTTGTAGTAATTGTTTTTGGTGACTTGTGAACAAATCATCGTTGTATTTATTGCAATCATCTGGTGATGGGGAACCCAGGCAGCCTGTTGTGAGGATCTCTCAGTATTTTCTGGAGCTACCGGGGGACCCGGAATGTTGAGCTCATTCGAGGCGAGAGAATAATCGGTGGACAAGATGAGGATTATTGGAGTTGGTTAAGAGGGAACATTTGAGGTAAAGGTTTTGTTTAGTTTAGGTGAGATGTCCTTGCCACTGAGGGCAGGGTAAGAAAGAAAAGGGGGGTGAGTTAGCTGTACGCGGCCTTTTACCTCTGCACGTTACGGAGAGGTTGTTATTGTCAAATCCTTGTCCGGAAAGGCGAAAGGCAATGAGCCAATGACTATCTTTTCTTCTGTTCTTCTTATCAGCACTGTTATCGTGAAAAGATGGGTTATGGTAGGTCCGTAGGTGGATAGTGACTTCCACAAGTAGTCTGTTAACCTCTGCTAACACTCTGCATACCCTTCATTGATTGGAAGCAGCCGGGGCTGTCCTAGCCACTTGGGGCTGGGGGAGCGTCTGAAGAAAGACCGGCCATCCATTTAGGCCCGGCTAGGAGCACGTTGATCCAGGGAACCTGGCTCTGGGACAGCTTTCAATGCTTTAGTGCTGTTTCAGCGTCTTAAGCAGGTGCATCATGAATTAGGTCGGGGTGGCTGGTGGTTTCAGGATCCCGTATCTGGCTTACTGGTATTCTCCCATTTCTGTGGGCCGTTAGATAACGATACAGAACTCGACCTAGATCCTGGAAAAACTTTGCCGGAATGTCAACCGCAAACGGATACGGGTTGGCGGAATTGGTTGGGCAAAATGGGTTCCCTGCCTGGTCTCACTCATTTAAATTCTTAGCTCTTGTTAAAACCTGCAAAAGGATTGCTGCTGTGCTGTGTGGATAGTCTAAGACGTACAGATCTTATTATCTGAACAACGGACTTTTTTATTTATTTGCTTCACTCTCTATACATTATGAGTCAGCTTGGAGCTTTGGATCATGGCCAATTATTTTACAACTTTGCAAACAGGAATTTGGAGGTTGGTAGGACAGTCTTTGTTTACTTGGAACTAAAATGCTTTCTGAAATTTTGTTTATTGTCGGCTGTCACTGATCAGCAAGTAGAATTACTACACACAGGAATATACTGGTAGCATACTAGGATGCTCCTACAAAATATAGTCCAGAAACAGGACACACCCCAAGTCACCAATGCAGAACAGAAAACCACTAAACTATACTACTAGTACTATACAGCATATACTGTCCTTAAAGAGCACACCCAGTAGAGAAAGAAAAGCAGAGAAACTGTACTTATACTCTATATTACCATACTCTAGTTATGCATACTATGCCAGTATCAGCATGTATGGTCTACCAACAGACAAATTCAGCTATATGGGACAATGAGGAGAGTTGTTTGCAGTAGTGAGCACGGCCAACATGTGAATGACGCCATCCCGGATGTCTTTCCTGACTTTTGTCCTGTCCGAAGTTTTCTTGTCAAACGTGCAACAGTCGCATTCCAATTCCAGAACAACACAATACTCTCGACCGTCTTCAGTGTTGGCAGAGATGAAGCACCTTTTTGCTCCTTGGCCTTCTGGGCCATGGAAAACCATGTCGACTTGTCTAAATTCCCCCACGCCTGGGACATCAATTCTTATAAATGCCCTCCAACAGTTTCCATACACCTTCATCTGGCATTCGCAGATCCCCATCACACCCTTTTTCGGATACGGTACATGTGATTTCCAGTCCTTAGGTGCGCGGTATTCTGTGCGTTTAAAAAAATTAAAAAATAAATAAAAAATCATTAGACAGTGCAATTAATCACTAGTAATAAAATTCAATTCATTTAAGGAAATTAAAAGAGTAAAATACCTATCTCCGTCTCAAACAGCAAGTTTGCAAATGCTAAATCCTGCAAATTCGGCATATCCTGAGCGGTGCCGAATAACAGCACAGGAGCGGTTGGAGGAACAGAAGGCCCAGCACCAGCAGCCTCAACTGCTCAATTAACCAATACAAGAACAAGGAACAAAACAGAAAACAAAATTAGGCCTCTATCATTCATAGGAAACATAATACTCTAATACCCAAAAAAGAATAATTTGATTTGCCATTACACTACCTGCGGTTGATGCATTAGTTTCATCGTCATCGTCGTCGAACGCGAGACTAGCATCTACAGGACCAGAAGCCGAAGGTGGAGGTTCTTTAAAACCCAACACAAGAACCCCGTACTTGAATAATAGCTCAGGCTCTGGAACTTCAGAATTCCCCCCAAAGTGAGGGTTGACTGAGTAAGCAGTGACAACATCTTTTTTTACTTTTTTTTTCCCGTTTTACTTGTTGTTTTAGTAAATGTTTGTTTATTACATTTGCGGTGTTTTTTTTTTTTTATTGAGGTGAAGTGGAATGAACTGAATACTACTTAACTAAATTGACTTGAACTAAATATAATTGAATTGAAGTGAATAGTAATATGTGAGAGAAAAATATGACATATTTTATACTTCTTTTGTCCCTTCTTATTTCTGTTTTGACTTTTGAGATCAAAACTAGTATTAATTATGATTTTAGGTTATGTCATTTTTTTGTGCTATAATAGCTAGATCACAAACTTGTTTATGACGGTATTTTTGTAACTTTTGGTGGATCTGCTATTCCGACGTAAGTTTTAAGCGGGTAGTCTTAAGTTTAACTCTTAAATCTTTGTTTTCACATCCTTTCTATTTCTTTGAAGCATCCAAACATTTCCTTACTAGGCATCTAGTTAGGGGTAAGGTTGCGTAATCAGGAACTTCCCAGTCCCCCCGGGTCATCCTGAGTTGTGTTGCCCAAACATTGAATTTTTTTTAATATTCTTCCCCATGATTGTACGTGCTGGATTTGGTGCTAAATTACCTGTATTTGCATCTCGTTTATAATATGAAATCAATATGTCCATGTCACATGATCGATCTAATTTCCCGTTGGTAGAAAATCCTGTTCTCTGTTCTCTGTAATCAACAACATAATACTCAGCTTTGTCAGACTGATCAATCTAAACTACTATGTCTAAACATTGAAAACTTCAGAGAGAAATTATTGCTCTTGACACCCTTCTTCAACTGGAGTGTATAATTTGGTTTGGTGTAAGATTTTATTTGTTAGATGCAGATGATCATTGGATTGGATAAGCTGACTTTAACTTTTGATGGCCTTGTCTCCCTCTGATACAATAGATAAAGAAATACTGAAAGAAGCTGATCAACTGAAGCTGAATCAATTTGTGCCAAGCAAATGGAAAGGCACCTGACCAAATAAGAGCTGTTATAAGACTGGAAGAAATTGTCCACTTTCCAAGAGCTGTTATAGAGGACAGGAATGGAAAAAATTATACACTCTCCAGTCTCCACTAGGATTCAGACATCCATTGGAATTTGAACACAAGCAAAGACAGTGTGTGTATAACTGGTGATGCATGCCATTGAATGACACCTGACCCGGAGGCTGGAGCGAGGCCGGGTGCTCAGCTCTAAAGGACGGGGTCATTCTCGCTAGGTGGATCGCTGAGACCTTGTTAGAGAGATCAACTTTCAGACCAGTGAAGTGACAAGATTGAAAGAATTAAGATGAACTATGTCAAAAAGAGGATATAGAGAGCATTTGATCTTGTTGCCACCAGTATGTGTTTTGGGTTTCATACAGGAGAGCAATTGGATAGGGATGAGCTTTTTATGAGAGCCGAATATCTGCATTTGTTTCTGGGTTGTTTCTGAAGAAGGCTGACGTTGATTGAGAGCTTGGTGAAACGGAAAGCAGGCAAGTTTTATTTAATTTTTGGCCATTTATCTTTTAAGACATGTCTGGCTTGTTATTTTACAATTATATCGAGATCAGGAACAGTATAAATCACTCTTACTTAACTTGCTCCAATAGCCTTCCGTCCAACAAGCTATTCTCCATATTGTGCTGAGCCTTTTTCTCTGTTCTACGTCAATAAGTTAAATTTGGAGGCCATTAAATTGAGCTTGCTGGACATCATTCTTGTCAGGCCTTAATGCAGTCTTTTGTTTCTATTTTATAATGTTGCAAGTAACTAACAAAAATTGGGTCAACCTCTTTCTCAAGATACTATAAAACATATCTCCTATGATTTAGAGAGTTTCATCGTACTTATCTCAGTTATGTTGCTCTTGTTAGTTGGTCAAATGAGTTTTGAGATTATCCACCTTATCCTTTTTTGTAGGTTTTAACATCCCCTCCGCCTCTGCCACCCCAACTAATCTCCAATTCAGCGTAGTTCAGTAGCTGTTTGTTTATTTTGTTACTTATCATGGTCATGTCACCATGGCTTTTAAGATGATGCATCTATGCCATTTCTTTTGATCCGCTTAATTGTACCTGCATAATGTGGCATGCCTATTTGTTTGTATATGTCCATTACAAAACCAGTTGGATTCTGTGTTTTGTACTTTCTTGTGCTTTTACGTGTAAAAAGAATCTGAGTATTGAAAGCTAAATTGTGGCAACTCGCAGGAATCTTCAGATGGTCATTCTGTCAAATGATCCAAGCAGTGGAGGTCAGGTTATGGGTTTTACATGTCCTACATAGACTCCTGGGAATATTTGAGAAGTCTCGCCGTTGAGTACCCCCATATTGAAGGCTATTGGGGGTGATGTGGCTAGGAGCACGTTGATCCAGGGAACCTGGCTCTGGGACAGCTTTCAATGCTTTAGTGCTGTTTCAGCGTCTTAAGCAGGTGCATCATGAATAAGGCCAGGGTGGATGGTGGTTTCAGGATCCCGTATCTGGCTTACTGGTGTTCTCCCATTTCTGTCGGCCGTGAGGTAACGATACGAAACTCGACCTAGATCCCGGAAAAACTTTGCCAGAACGTCAACCGCAAACGGGTACGGGTTAGGGAATTAGGTTGGGCAAAATGGTTTGCCTGCCTGGTCTCACTCATTTAAATTCTTACCTCTTGTTAAAACCTGCAAAAGGATTGCCGCTGTGCTCTGTGGATAGTCTAAGACGTAGAGATCTTATTATCTGAACAAAGGACTTGTTTATTTATTTGCCTCACCATAAACCATGCTTGGAGCTTTAGATCATGGCCAGTTATCTTACAACTTTGCAAACAGGAGTATAAGCTTTTGAATGGTCTTCTTTTGTTGAATGGCAATCTGATAATGTTTATTTAGTCTTTGAATGCATGTTTTCGAGCCTTTCTCATGCAAAAATTGGATATTGCAATGAAAATGAAGTGTTTGACCTTGTATTGCTGCGCCTATCACATTGGATTAAGGCATGGGACGATGATTTTCCATACTCAGCACAAGACGTAGTGCGAAATCCTTTATGTCTCAAGCTGAGCAAGGCATTAATTGGAAGATATGTGCAGATTAAGTGGGAACCTCCACCTAGAGGAGCTCTAAAATGGAATGTTGACGCCTCGGTACAAAACGAAGCAGGAGGTATTGGCGGGGTCTTGCGAGAGTGGGAGGGCAGATTCAGATGCATATTCTCTTGTGAGGTTGTAGCAATAGCGATTAACCACGCAAAGATATTAGCTATTTGCCGAGCCATTCAGGAATCATTGTGTCGAGAATGGGTGATGTTTTTCGATGTAATCATAGAATCTGACTCACTTAATGCAGTACAGTGGTGCAATGCGAGTGAAGGTGGACCATGGGAAGCAAGATTCAATCTTAATTACATTCGGGGAGTGATTAGGGACTGGCCAAGAATCAGAGTAATCCATCAACGAAGGGAGTCAAATTTTGTTGCGGATGAGCTTGCAAAACAGGGTACTTCAAGAGTTCAAGATTTTGTGGCATGGTTGTAATGTAGATTTTTCAATGTTTTGTTTTTTTTAGGGTGTGTTGATGCCTCTCCTAGCACATGATTGCAACTTCTCACTCAACCCTTCCTAAAAGGTGGGAGTAAGCAGTTGAATGATGCTACCAATGTTGAGTGCAATAGGCGTTCTTGTATTTGGAGTATTTTCTACTCTTTGATCTTTTCGATTGAAAATTAATACTAAAGAATGCCTAATTATCAAAAAAAAAAAAAAAATCAGTAGCGCCACTTCAAGGTTACTATAATTTAATATTAAATCCATAGTACCAAAACTCAAGTTGGCTATGAGTTCTTTCTTTCTAGGTCTCTAATGAATTAAGCCTTGTAATGTGCTGCTTGAGAATGATAATGTGCTGCTTGAGAATGATTATCTACCATGCTCAGAGTATCCTTTTCTAATCTTAGAATAGATATGAAGTCTGATTTATTCAGGCAAACTTGAGAGTAATAAAGTGGCTTTATTTATTTAGCTATCAGACTGCTACCTTTCTAATTGATCCAGTTGCTTTTCTGCAAACATTATGATGCAGCGTTGCTGGTTCACTATGAGCACAAAACACAGGTATTTAACAAAGACACATAGTACTCCTAATAACAGAGAGCACTTACAGTACCAGAACAGAAAGCAAAAAGAACTATACAACTATACTATACTAGTACTATACTTATGCTACCTTAAGAGTTGAGACAGATCAGGTAGGGCAATTAGGAGTCTTTTGATGTCTCCAGCTTGAGCAGAAAGCGAATTATGCCATTCTCGAATTCTTTCTTTTCAATTTTCGTGCTTAAGGTGCAGCATTCACAATCTAGCTCCAACATAAGACAATATTCTCTACCATCCTCAGTTGTGGCAGAGATCAAACAGCCATTCGGTATTGGGTGATTGAAGGCGATCCAGACATTATTATTGTCTCCCCCGACCCCCAGAAGATCAACCCTGACATATGCTCTCCATCGGCCAGCATACACCTTCATCTTGCACTCACAGATTCCCTCCACTAAGTCCCCTCCCCGTTTCTGATATGGCAGAATCGAACCCCAATCCTCAGGTGCGCAGAAATCAATGTCCCTCTCGAACTCCATCTTTAATAGCCCTATGTCCCTCACATTCGGCATATCAGCAGGGTCAGCAGGGGTGCCTATATTGAGCAGAGGAACAGAAGCAGAGGACCCAGCTAAAGTTCAAAAAAAAAAACAGAAAAATTAAAATAAATTAGACTTAACTCTTAACCACAGAATAAAGCATTTGCTAAGGAAAAAAAAAAAAGAAAAATTATACATAATAATGGATTATCTACCTGCTGTTGCTGCTGTTAATGGATAATCATCATAATCAAAGTGGAGATATCCATCCATCTGTGTGTCAGGATGATCAACCTCTACTAAGAGTCTTGAAACAGGGTCACAGATAAGATGTGTGGGTTTAGGAGAATCAAGGCTTGAAATTCTTTCAGGTATAAAATCTTTGAAATTTATCTCCAGAACTCCATTCTTGAGGGTGCACACAGGAACAACAGGTGGTTCATAATGTTCTTTGAAATAGACAGACAACTCATACTTCCTTTTACCCTCATATCTCTTCCAATTTTCTGAGTGTTCTTCAGCCTCTATCTTCAAGACATTTAGCCCATTTGTGACCAAATTCCCCTCTGAATCTCTGACTTCTTGTTTGGGCATGTCCAAATTCGACAATTTTGATATTCCAGGCATATCCATTCTAAGATACAAACCCCCTTCAATCCTTTCACATTCAAATCCTCCATGATTGTTACCGTTAGGCTTTTGAAACGGATGCTTTCTGGGTTCTGTTCAAAAGTATGAACATTAAAAAGATCAAAAAAAAAAAAAAAAAAAAAGAGAAACATTTTGACGTAATGTAATTTGATAGTACCATTTTCATCAAAAAAAAAAAAAGAAAAAAGAAAAAGGTATGAAAATAATAAAAGAGACAAAAACAAGAAAACAAATGCGCCTTTAGAGATATTAACTTAAACTATATTTTTAGGATATTGAAAGAGACGAAAGATACAAATACAGTAACAAGAAAACAAATGTTCAAAAGTATGAACATTAAAAAGATCAAAAAAAAAAGAAAAAGGTATGAACATAATAAAAGAGACAAAAACAAGAAAACAAATGTGCCTTTAGAGATATTAACTTAAACTAAATTTTTAGGATATTGAAAGAGACAATACATACAAATACAGTAACAAGTACAATTAAAGTTGAAAGAGACAAAAACAAACATAGTTGAGTAATTGCTGACTTAAACTATTCATCAGAGATACATGTAGAAAATGGAAAGAGACGGCGACAAAAATAGTACAGTAATTTTAAGGTAATTCTTTGATGATGAAGAGAGAGAAAGAAGACCAACCATGTACTTTTGTAAGACACTCCCCCGGTTTAGAACGCTCTATGGACTCCGTTGACATTTTCACCTTCTTTAGCTTCTCCAGTTCGATAAACCCGTCCATTTCCAAGAGGAGAGAGAGAGAGGAGAGAGAGGAGAGAGAGAGAAAGAGAAAGAGGAGAGAGAGAAAGAGGAGAGAGAGAAAAGAGAGATATGATTTCTGTTTGAGAGAGAAAAGATCCTGTCTAACACAAAAGATTTGCATTCTTTAATTACCCAACATCATGACTATTTTTGACTTATATAGGCTATACCGCTATAGCCCCTCTCACGGCTCTCAGATAGACCTTTCTTTTTCCTTTTTTACGCCGACCTTTTACAAACTCTTTTTTTGAAATGATGATTTCTTTTTGAAATTTAAAAAGTTGTGTATCTTTTCTGATTTTACTCATCAAATACTGTATTCTCTATTTTAACTCATATGAACATAACAACCAAAAACAAAAAAAAAAAGTTCAGTATTTTAAATCTTCTGGCCATTTATCTTTTTAATTTTTTAGAAATTTCATGAAAGATATGACCCTTCTAAAGTTTGTCGTGGACAACTGGACATAACTGATAAGAGAGTGTGGTATAATAGTATCGTAGGTGAAGGATTTTAGGTACCCGGGTTTCCGCTCTTCCTTTTGTCTTCTGCCTGACTTATGTTCTACTTTTGAGTATTTAGGTTTTTATTAGGTATTCATCATATTTATTTATTTGAATGTTTGTTGTTATGTTCTAAATATTAGTAAGAAATATTTGTGCGTTCTAAATATTAGTATTGTAACCTCTTATGTATTCATATATCACCTCTTAGGGATCTTATGTTTCTTTTATCCATTCGTTAGTTTACTCATTCTCGCATTCTTCCGAATCATTTTCAAATGCTTTCAAATGTATGGAAAAAAAAAATTACTTTCAAATGCTTTCAAATGGTTTTGGAATGTGTGGAGTTTTTTTTTTTTATAAATGGTAAGGAAATCTCACTCTTCGACGGATATTTTAGACGTGAATTCACGTTTTATAGGTGTAAGCTACCACGATATCTACCCTAGTTCAAGTAAGCAGGTTTTTAATATCCTAGGAGTAGACTTGTTAAACGGATTGATCTAGTAAGTCTGGGATCGGGCTGGTTACATGTTGATTTTTGGGTCCAATTCAGTTTTTTAGTTCATTTTCTCTTGTTGTAAGCAAGTTCGAGTCGAGAAAATTGTGTTAGGACCCATAAACAAAATAGGTCGGGGTAAATTTAACACCTCTACCTAAGAGCCTTATTTTTAGGCACCCTACCGTAGGGCCTATAAAATGCTAGAGGTAGCGCTGCTTAAAGCAAAGTGTTTCTATTGTCTTATGTATTTATTATCTATTTATCACTATAATGATAGAATGTATGGCTACCAACCAAAAATGAGATATAAGATAAGAAACTTAAGATAAAAAAAATTATTTTGATATTAGTTCTGAATCAAAATTAAAATTGAGAAACGGGCGAACATTCAATCTCTCTCCTTAAACTCACTCACACGGTCTCTCTTCATCCGTACCCACACTCACTCTCCTCATCTTCCCCAACCAAAGCCACAACGTCGCCACCATTGCCTAGGCCACCGTCGTGGTTGGCGCCAAACTAAGATCACGACGGTAACCCCCACCCTCCCACCCACCCTCCCCATTCTCTCTCCTCCCCTTACCCACCAAACCCGAAAACCCTAACCACAATTTCTCTCTCCTCCTTTACCCCCCTCCCCTCCCCTCCCCGCACCTCCAACCTCTGCCCCCCGCTTGACCATGCTAGAGGTTGACTCATTCGACCTCAGTCATGGCCACCCCCTACCATCACCTCCCCTTCCCCTCTCCGCGGGAAAAATTTAATGGAAAACCCCCCAAAAGAAATTCAAAAATTCAAGAAAAAAAAAATCATATGTCCAAAGTTGATCAAAATGAGGAATGGTGAAACCTAAAAGGTCTTTAATGGATGGGAAGGTTATCCTATAAAAGGTTAAAAAAAATTGTGGGCATGCGAGCTACACGCGCCAAAAATAAATGAAAATATCAATTTACTGAACTGAAATAACTTTTCGATTTGATTAACTCACCCTAGGGTTGGGTTCATATGATAATTCTAGTATGGGTGAGAGTATGAGAGCAGTGGTCCATTCAATTTTGACAACGGCTTTGATTAATTGCATCAAAAGAGTAAATAAATAAGGAAAATTGGCTGGTAATAATGCGAAGTTTGGCCCGTCCGCTGCAAATACTCCCAACTTTGCTTTCAACTCAAAATAATCCGAAGTTTTGACCCATCCGCCCAAAACAGTTTAAATGAACACGGAGTTAAAGTCGGTTAACAGCAGTAACGTTTTAAGTTTAAAAAAAAACGTTTGAGACCTCACTGAGATGTAAATCCCGTTTAACCCAAAATCCTTTGTTTTTTCTTCATCTTCAACCTCTCAGGCTCTCTCTTTCTTCCCCTCTCTCTCTCTCTCTCAATCTTCATCTCCTTTCGCTCTCTCTCACACAGACTCCCCCCTCTCTCATAGCTTGGTTTAGGACAATCTCTGTGTAAACTCATTCTAAAGATTCGACTTTTTATTGATGAAATTTAGTGTAGAAACAAAAAAGGAAATTCAAAATGAACTAAGTTTTGGACAATAAATTGAATGTTTTTACCTTTTTTTGTGAGGTGAAAGTGATCTTTCTCTGTGAGTGTAGTGACTAGTGAGAAAGGAAGTGGTGAAATCGAAGCTCAAGATCGGAGCAAAACATAAATTAATTATGTCATCTTTTAATTAAGATAAAGAAAAATTATTTTGATGTTAGTCTTGAATCAAAATTAAAATTGAGAAATGGGCGAATATTCAGTGTCTCTCCTTAAATTCACTCACATAGTCTCTCTTCACCCGTACCCACACTCACTCTCCTCATCTTCCCCAACCAAAGCCACGGCGCCGCCACCACTGCCTAGACCACCGTCTTGGTTGGCGCCGAACTAAGACCACCACGGTAATCCCCATCATTCCTCCCCATTCTCTCTCCTCCCCTTACCCAGCAAACCCAAAACCCTAACCCTAACCACAATTTTCTCTCTCCTCCTTTACCCCCCTCCCCTCCCCGCACCTCCAACCTCTGCCCCCCGGCTTGGCCATGCTAGAGGTTGACTCATTCGACCTCAGTCATGGCCACCCTCAACCACCACCTCCCCTTTCCCTCTCCCCGGGAAAAAGTAATGGAAAACCCCCCAAAAGAAATTCAAAAATTAAAGAAACAAAAATCATATGTCCAAAATTGATCAAAATGAGGAATGGTGAAATCTAGAAGTTCTTTAATAGATGGGAAGATTATCCGATAAAAGGTTAAAAAAAATTGAGAACGTGCGAGCTACACGCGCCAAAAATAAATCGAAATATCAATTTACTGAACCGAAATAACTTTTTCGATTTGATTAACCCACCATAGAGTTGGGTTCATATGATAATTGATAATTCTAGTATGGATGGGTGAGGGTATGAGAGAAGTGGTCCATTCAATTTTGACAACGGCTTTGATTAATTGCGTGGAAAATTGACTGCCAATAATGCAAAGTTTGGGCCGTCCGCTACGAATAATCCCAAATTTACTTTCAGTCCCAAATAATCCGAAGTTTAGACCCACCCGCCTAAAACAGTTTAAATGAAGACGGAGTTAGACTCCGTTAACCGTCCTTAGTAATTTACACCCAAAACCCCCATCTTTTTTCATCCTCTCTCTAGTTCATCTTCAACCTCTTTCCTTCAACCTCCTTTCTCCATCTCACACACGCACTTAAACCCCAACCACCATTGTCACCCCTCCAATCTGAAATTTGTACTAGCAAATACTATATTCCTAATTTATTGTCAAATTGAACATAATAAAGATACTATTCTATCTAGTATCTACCCAAATTAAAATTCTCTCTCTTCACCATACAAAACCCCAAATATCATTCAATCAGTACAGACAAAGAGCAACTCCTGAGACACCTAGAGCTGTCAAATAGGTCAGGTCGTGTTGTATTCGTGTTTGTGTCAAGGTTAAACGTGTCGAGAATCCTTTGACCCAAACCTAACCCATTTATTAATCGTGTCGAAAATCCTTGACCTGCACCTAACCTGTTTAATAATCGTGCTACCTGTTTAATGACCTGTTAACCTGTTTATCTTTACTTATATTCTAAACTAATTAAAATATGAGAAAAAACATAAATTTTACCTACAAATTTAAAGTTTTAACCATATAAGTATATATTCAACTGTCTAAAATTATTAAAATGCTCAAGATATGTGAGATTCTATTACATTATTTACTTGTTACAATTATATTGAACTTAAATTTGACAATTAAAAGTAAACGTGTCGTAAGCAGGTTGTTTTCGTGTCAGAAATCTCAACCTTAACCTAACCCATTTAACTAAACGTGTTACTCGTGTCGACCCATTTAATTAAACGAGTCGAAACCTCTCAACACTAACCCGCTACATTCGTATCCGGTTCGTGTCGTGTTGTCGTGTCGTGTCAGCTTTTGACAGCTCTAGAGACACCATAGTTGGGAGCTTTATGGCACATGCTCTAGGATTCTTGGCAGCCTTCGCCTTTGGCCCTTTGGGCCATCCAATTTCACTAAACAACCCAATAGTGACCAATAGGGGTGAGTGCAACTGGGTACCCACCGGGTATTGCACTATCCGGAATTGGAATTGGATCCACCGGTTCCTAATTTGTAGGAATTGGAATTGGAATTGGAATTGGTTGCACCGGTTCCTAAATCTTAGGATTTGGAATTGGATCCACCGGGTACCCACCGGTTCCTGGGTACCCAAGTCCACATTAAATTCAAATTTTCTTATTTTTTAAATCAAATAAATTTGTATTTTAATAATAAAAAGCACCTATAAAAATATCACACTAATAAATATTAGTTTCCAAAAATACCGCAAACATAAAATCAAATACTACAATAAAAATACTTATTAACATTGTAAATTAAAATTTAAATAACGTATACAATCATTTAATTATCAATATTACAAATACAATCGTTAAGAACATTAAAATTACAAATGGAAAATTTTAAACTACTAACCTTACTAGAAAATCACCATTCTTTATTTCTAACAAAGGAAAAAAGTCATTTAATTTTTTTACACTGGGTACCCAACCGGTTTCGGTCCCAAAAGTCAGGAATTGGAATTGGAATTGGTTGGTACCGGTTCCTATTTTTGGGAATTGGAATTGGAATTGGAATTGGTTAGACCGGTTCCGATTCCGGAACCACAGGTTCCTAACCAATTTTGGTTCCGATAGTGGGTACCCGGAATTTTTGCTCACCCCTAGTGACCAAACAGTCAGAACCCATTTTGCCCAAATAACCCAAAAATCCGAAAACTTGATTCAAAATCTAGCAAAGTGACCTCACAATCAAAACTCATTTCAGCAAGAAATCCAGAATTTGAGTTAGCTTGAACTCTTGATGCGAGAAAGTTTGAGACCTTTTGAAGGGCTAATTATGGTTTTGGGAGAGAGAAAGGTGAGGAAAGAGAAGGGATTAGTGAGAGAATTTGAGTTAGCTATCTTATCATTTGGCATTGGGTATCCGGGGGAAGGGGGAAGGGGGAAGGGAGAATTTGAGTTTGGGTTGAATATGAAAGAGGTTGAAGATGGAGGGAGAGAGAATGAAAAAAAATGGGATTTTGGGTGTAACCGTGTAAGTTACGAACGGCTGTTAACAGAGTCAGTAACGGTGGTTACGGGAGTCTAACTCCCTTCTCATTTAAACTGTTTTGGGTGGACGAGTCTGAACTTCGGATTATTTGGGATTGAAGTTATACTTCGGATTATTCACGGCGGACGGCCCAAACTTCGAATTATTGGCAGCCAATTTTCCTAACTAGTTTTAAAGCCCGTGCGATCACACGGGTCAAGTAAAAATACTCGCTAATAGTAATGCCTCCTTTACATGAGTAGAGAATGGATGCATAACTCCTGTACAAAGCCAATTACGTACTCCCTCCGTTTCACCAAGATGTTTACACTTCAAATTTCAAGGTCAAAGTTTACAAACTTTGACCATGAATTGGTGAAAAAATACAAAGATTTATAATGTAAAAATGCTATTGTTAGATTCATTTTAAAGAATACTTTTGAAAACTTATAATTTTATAATTTATATATGCGTGGAATTACAATTATGTACGGTCAAAGTGGTGCATTGGAGACCGCGAAAAAACAAATATAAACATCTTCATGAAGCGGAGGAAGTATTAGTCAAGTACAACGCCTATTTCTCAAAAAAAAAAAAAAAAATTACAACGACGGTAGTCACCTAACTCATTCTTAATTAATTTTATTTTGTTGTACCTACATTTATGCTTACGCACAAATAGTAGAAGTGGATAGCCATGTATATCTCAATATCATAAATTCATAATCATTATTTAACTTTTTTTTCCTTTTATCTTGTTCCCTTTTTTAATAAGTACTAAAAGTTTCCGGTGGTTTTAAACGTTTGATGATGACTAATTCTACTACTACTCAAATTTTGTTTAGGTAACGTATTCTATGCATTTTGCTTTGAAAAGTTTCCAAAACTTCTGATAATGACTAATTCTAATAGTACTCAAATTTTGCTTAGGTGGCGCGTTGTATGGTTCGTGCGATGCACATCTTATAATTTATATGATTTTATTTTTTTATTTTTAAAATCTAATTACGATTTTAACATTAGATATGATCTTATACGTTTGTGTAAACATATTATAAATGCATCTCATTCTGAAGTATTTTTCGATACCAATATAATGGTATAAATATTTTTATTTTTGGAGATGTGTAGAATAGTTATATTCTGTTTTGAATATTCGGCCAACATCAAGTTATAAAGCCAATAAAACTCTAACCATATATTAATGAGAGCATGTATTAGTGTAGAATTGTAATTACATTAGAATTAGGATTCTAAGACTCCAAAAGATTTTACACCAGTTACCTTTTTGTCTTTACATGAGAGCGTGAGATCAAATCGTGGCCCTAGATCGCGCAAAAATCGATGGTGCAGATCGCGCACTCATTAATGGCAAAACTGTAATTTGGGAAACAAAATAAAACTCTGCCTTCGCTTCTCCTTCCTTCGCTTCTCCCTCTCTCCTTTCTCTCTCCTCCTCTCCGTTTCCTTCTCCCTTTCTCTCCGTTTCTCTCGCCTCCTCTCCGTTTCTTTCCAACCGACCGGCAATTCTCACCGGCGATGAGAGATTCTCACACACGAACGGCGACCGGCGTTTCTCTCTCCACAATTCTCTCTGCCATTGACGAGGTATTGTTTCGTACCCCATTTGCTTTCTTACTAACAAATTGGAACTAGATTTCATTTATTGCGAAGTTTGATTGTTAGGGATTAGATTTGTTTCGACTGAGAATTCAGTTGTGACCTAATTTCGATTGTTAGGCATTTGTTTTGATTTTTTGCGGTTTCGATTTAGCTTTGTGAGTAATTGCAATTTTTATTTTTTACTATTGTGGTGGATCAGAATATACGGATATGGCTACTCTTGAGCACATGAACAAGGAAGTTGACACTGATGAAAATTTGGTGGAAGGTATAATTTTAGTGAACCTTTTCCTTTATTTCATGTTCTTATCAATTTAGGGTGATGACTGAATTATGGATGAATCCTTTATACCGATGATTGAGGCTCATATTTACAGTTTTGGATTTGAACAGTGTATGATTAAAAAGTGCTTTGTGTTTCAAGAAAAGTTATGTTGATGTGAGTGAGATTGTTGAGGGCTGTTAATGTTTGAAGGTTTTCAGAGCTTTTTTCTGTGTTTAATGAGAGTAAAATTGGTTGGTACTTGATAGTTTTATTATTAGCTATATGTTAATGGTATAAATATTAAAAGGTACATGTTATGTATGTCAAAGGTACAGGTTACAAATATCAAAGGTCTTTAACTATATAGCCCAAGGTACATAATGTATATGTCAAAAGATACTGAGGATTGCTTGCAAATTAATTTAGGTTGAGTTCTCTTTTTTTCATTTTGTTTGATGTACTTGTTTTTTTTTTCTTTTTTTCATATCTGGATAACAACTTCCCTACAGTAATTTGCAAAAGGCACATACATGAAAGTTCAGTACTTTAGCTCATAGTCAACTTGGTGTGTGTAAGTGTGTACATGTCCAGGTTGCTGACTTTTTTTAAGCTAAAATATATGTAATTTGGTTGCTCTCTCTAACCGGTAGCTATTCTCACTTCTTCAAACTGTTACATAGAAAAATATAGTTAGACAAGTAGTTCTTATTTTGGCATTGTTGCTGTAAATGTGGACAGATTGAGTCCTTGTTTGATTCCATTCTGCACAACCAGCAATGTCAGAGTTGCTGAAGACAGAATGTTGTGGCTTTGATATCTAGTACTAGTGCAAAAGAAGGATTAGCCAAAAAAAAAAAGTACTAGTGCAAAAGAAGCATCTGAAACAACTTGTTAGTTCTTTTTCTTTTCTACAGATGAAATTTATGAACTGCTATAATATTAGTGTACCTTTGTTATGGTTTTAGTGTACCTTTGGTATAATTTCTGTCATTCTGTCTCTCAATTAGCCGAAAGTTTTCACTCTCTTGGATGGTCTCTAGTAGACTAGTACCGCTTGTTTAACATGCTTACAAGGAAACCAAGGGCTGGGCCAAGATTTAAGTAGCATCTATCTAGCCAGTATTGATGAGGCAAACTGAAGGTATGAAACAGGTGAGTTTGGGACTTTGGGTTGAAGTGTGAACTTACTTGTGATGAGTCAAGTAGTCCTGCCAAAATTCTATCCATCGCTTGTATAATAATAATAGGCTGACACTGGGTGATTCTCAATTAGCAACCATAGATGCTCTTAAGTAAGAACCATATCGTAGCCTGCATTGATGTCATTCTTATAGATTACTCATGCTTCCTGGGTGCAGTTTGGGGAGGTAGACATCGATGGTTCTTTAGTTGCCAGTCACTCATCTCCTAGTGAAAATATTGTCATGGTTAATAATGGTTGTCTGTGCTGTACTGTACGTGGAGATTTAGTTAAAATGCTGTTGGGGTTGGTTAAAAAGAAGCGAGATAAGATTGATCACATTATCATCGAGACAACAGGTACTTTATCGTAGCTTCCATTACTTTCTCAGGTTCCGTTGGTGGCTGTATTTGGCTGTAACAATTGAAATATAGTTCTGTGATGTGAGGAATTAGGATCACTTGAAAAGGTTGGTGGTAGCATATCTCTCATTTTTAATGACTGGAGATCACTTCTAATTTGCAGTAATGGTCAACAAATTAGAAGGTATTCAGTAAAGGTTGGTTGTACAGAAAATGACACCAGCATGGAGATGGATACAACACATATACTGGGAAGCTTGGCTATGTGTTTGACAGACACATGTGCTCTGCTTGTTAGACATACAACATGACACCTCTGCCTGGACTTGCCACCACATGAAAATAGTGTAGAACATTGTTGTAATCCGGAAATTGAATTTCAAAGTGATCTAAAAACAAGACATTTCAGACTGCTATGAAACATAATTGATATTGCCTATTTAAGCAACGATATTTAGCAAAATACACAGAAACAAAAATCTTTGACATAAGCTGTTTCAATTGAAAGAGAAGAAACTGTCCATTCGATTAAGCAAAGAAACAAAAAGGATAAAAGTTGAGAGAAATCATCCTATTACTATTTACTAGTACCCTCCAAAGGAGTTATGTATACTGCTTTTTATTGCATGCCTTTTTCTTGCAATCTCTTTATACAAATCATTCTTTTATGTAATTTTTTCAGGGTGGCTGCTAGCAATTACTTGCAGAAAGCTGGGGAAGTACATTGTACAGTTGAGATGCACATCTCTGTGGGTGAGTGAAGCTTTATAACCAGTGCAAAATCTTGATCATATTTCACAAATTGCCTCATAGGGAAAGATGTAACATTGGGTTCTATTGAGGACTTCCTTGGCAATTGAGCTGCTACTGTCCGCATAATTTAGTAAACTTAAAATGTCAGGTTTCTGCACATGCTTTTAGTGATCTAGTAAGTGATAGGTCAGCTCGCAGTGTAGTTGTAAAGCTTTCCCTGTCTACTTAAAATGAATGGGGTCATTGGGGTGTATCTGCGATGAGATGTAGCACAAACCATTGGTGTGTCTGTTAAGCTCTCCTTAGTCCTGAATGTGGTTTCTCATCAGTGGTAATGTTCATATCTTTCAGTTTGTCCAAGTGGTTGAGAAGAGGATTCAAATATGGCATAAAATAAAGATGAGATGGCGAGAATGTCAAGGATGTATGATGGGAAATTGGTCTGGTCATGAATCGTGCATTGGCAGGAGTTGGGTGTTGGTAGCTATTATATGGTTTCTTTACATCGTATCTATGGTAACAAAATCAAGTTGGCCCATGTTAATATCTTGATGCAATTTCTCCTAACAACCCTTTGTTATAAATATCAAAGGTACATTTACTATAAGCCAAAGGTACATATTATATATGTCAAAGGTACATTATCTTTAAGACGATGGTAATAAAGCGTAGACTTGGTAGATTAGATTTTGTGTTAAGATCAGATTTTGTTGTGCACTTTTGTTTTGAGTTTGTTTGGTTGACTTCAGTCTTTGTTTACAAGCCTATTAGCTCAATCGGTAGAGCAATGTGCGATTGCGCATGATGTGGGTTCGAATCCCATCTAGGCTACTTGACACAACATGAAAAATATTTTTTCAGAATATATACCACAGGATGTGCACTATTAGTTGCAATGTTTGAATCCAATACCCAACAGGCCAACAAAAACATTAATCCCCTAGTATTTGTCCTATTCTCGCTCTTGCCACAACTGTTTCTTCTCTGCTTTTTGCCAGCAATTGCATTGTGAACAACTTCCAGAAAAGCATCTTCCGTTTGGGAATAATCTTCAGGCTACAAAGCAACTTTCAATAGCTTTCCCAATGTGCTCACAGAATTGATCTTCCTTGACCTCCTAGCATAAGATTGCATGACCATACTTTGACAATAATCTCAACTAATCATATACTTTAGTAAAAGTCTAAAAGATACAATATGCCCATTAGTTTCATAGCCTATGTGGGAGTTGAACCCACATCTCATGTGCACTTGCACATGGCTCTACCACTTGAGCTAATAGGCTTTCAGAACACAATCTGTACCTTATGTACACATCCAAGACAAATCACCTCAAAAAACCCAAAAAAAAAAAAAACAGGCATTACTGCTTGATAACAAGAATGCTTCTATCTTCAAATGATTTCCTACTAAAATCCGAGTAAACGAACTAATCAGAAAATGTGGTTGCTGTGAGCACATCCAAACCTTACCATGACCATTCCACATGGTAAGAACACTTAAATTACAATTATAATGGGATTCACCAAAGCCCCAAAGTACACTATAACAATATCAAAGGCACAATACAACCATACCAAAGATACGCTAGAAATATACCAAAGGTACACAAAACAATATCAAAGGTACACAACAACAATATCAAAGGTGCACTGTGATAATAGCAAAAGTACACTTTAATGCCAGCAACAGCAACATCAAGAAGCTGCTAGCAGCATAAACAAACTACAAGTATACAGAAGCAACCAAGGAGAATATAACGACGACTGTACCCAGAATGCAGCAGAGACTAATGTAATTGATGGTATAATCTTAAAACATGGAAACAAAATGATTAGCGCGCCTGAGCTGAGACTTGCTCTGTTCCAGCAACAACTGATGACGTCTAATATTTGAGCTACATGCTCTATATCCTCTTGATATACTGTGTCTTTACATATTAACAAGCTGTGCAATTTTGTTTGACTATTGAATCACAAGAATCTTCAGTTTCTAGCATTTATCTATCCCAGCCTCCCAGGATGAAAGCAACAAGCAATAAGGCTAAAAAACTCTAAATACACACACAATTTCAGATGATGTCGATGAAACATAAGATCAAGCTCATTTTCAGCTATAGTAAATCAGAAAAAACATTGGCAATCAGCTAATGAACTAGTTTATTAGTGGATCAAATCATTTTTGGAACTGAATAACAATTTGCTCTAAGTACTCTGTTACAAACCAGGTTAATTTTCACCACTACCTCTATCTGGTTTGCAAGCACTAACATTATATCAAAGGTACACTCAAACTACATCAAAGGTACACAACAATCATAAGTTAGACTAAAGGTACATGCAAACTATATCATGGGCTTATACCAAAATTATAACAATGGTACACGAAAAGAATATCAAAGGTACACTAAGATTATACCAAAGATACACTAAACTTATACCAAAGGTACATCCAACTATTTCATAGGCTTAAATCAAAATTATACCACAAGTACAGTAAAAGAATATCAAAGGTACACTGAAGTGATATCAAAGGTACAATCAGCAAGGAGTTCAAGTGTAGTAGATCACAAAGGAGAACAAAAACATCACTGCTGGACCACCAATCCAACCTGAACATACTAGTATCCGCACACTATTCTATTTGCAGGCCCTTCAATTATTAATTTTGGACTCACATGGCCGCACTTCTTCACATACATGGCATAATAAGCCTGGTGCAATGTCTTAAAACCATCACAAAGGATACATGCGTTCCGAATATCTGCATTACAGAACTACTGGATTTTTTATAGCCTTCTCAAACACTAAGCAGAATGCTCTGGCAAATAAAGTAAACACAGAAGCCTCTGTAGACAACCCAACACAGCCACACAACATTACAATCTTGTTGTGGTGTTGTGCTTTCTACGGCAAATAAGAATACAAATAATATCAACTACCAAGCTTTGCAGGTTCTGCCATTGATGGCTAGATATAGACTAACCATATCAGATCATAATAATTTGGTCATATCAAC
The DNA here is from genome assembly GCA_038025085.1 of Tetragonia tetragonoides. Classification (NCBI taxonomy): domain Eukaryota; kingdom Viridiplantae; phylum Streptophyta; class Magnoliopsida; order Caryophyllales; family Aizoaceae; genus Tetragonia; species Tetragonia tetragonoides. Next base: position 50,193,368 of record CM076145.1, read on the forward strand.
CAATAACCAGCCCAAAAAAGCATGAAACGTACGAGTCACATTAGGCACACATTCAAGTTTCATAGACCATGATATATATACACTAAGCTTTTACAACTACTTTTAATCAACCTAACTATAACTAATCTTAGCTCAGACATGGCTCACAGGCACTACATTCTCATTTCCCTAAGATAGCTGACGTAAAATTGCTATTCGCATGAAACCTTCATTGTTCTTGACTGAAAAAGCAATCAACATTGCCAACTCCAATCTCCATAACCAGAGCCAACAGATGGTCACAACCAAACACCTCAGCAAACAAAACAAACCCAGAATTCCAAAGCAATCAACATTGCCAACTCCAATCTCCATAACCAGAGTTCAACATAATCAACGAAACAGAACCCAGGACAGTTGCAGCAGTTCAGAGTTCATTAGTAAACTCTCTCAATTAAGTAGCAGAACTAGCAGTAGCCCAATACAAGCAGTATAGCAGCTTCGCGCAGCAAACAACAACGTCCAAAAATACCAGAGTTCAACATAATCAACGAAACAGAACCAGGACAGTTGCAGCAGTTCAGAGTTCACTAGTAAACTCTCTTAATTAAGTAGCATTAACGACCAAATTTTCAGAATCAATCAACATCGTTCTGTGCTCACTTTGCTCAACATGACCAGAAAAATAGCTCACAAATTTCAACCAGCAGTTCAGACATACCCAGTCAAATTTCCACAACAATTTACCAGCAAATCTCAACAGTACACTGAAACCATATCAAAGGTACATTTCGATTATACCAAAGGTACATTTCGATCATACCAAAGGTACACCAAGTTTTGCTACTACAATATTTAACTCCTGCAATGACAAGAAATTTGTTTTGTAGTGTTTCTTTTAAATGTTATGTTGCAAATTTTTGACTGAGGCAAGTTGATTGGGAATGAACTTGCCAAACTGCTTTCTGGTAAGATCATGAAGAGTTTACAGGAACACATTCCTATCTCCAAATGCAGCTAAGAGAAACTCAGTTCCTCTTTGTAAACTCACTATTTCTCCCTCTCTCACCCTCTTACCCTCAAAACGTGTGGATGCTCGGCACCATTAAGAGAAGCAGACATAATTAATCAAGGAAATAAGGCATAGACCAGAATGGTATAGAATTAGTTTAGCACTCAAATGTCAAATGGATGAACCAATTAGTTGCCAACACGAGGCAATAGATGGGCTTCAGGAAGCTCCTATAGAAGGGGCTTTCAAGTAACGGTGACTCACATAGACCTTAAGTAGCACTCAGTTTCCAAATTCAGCCTAACAAGTGTCACATTCAAAATTCTCTATTCCACATCAAAACCCATTCCTAATAACCCACTTTGGCATACATGTCGGACAAGAATTCTCTATTCCTAACACAGCTGGAAATTTCCAATGAAGATATCCAGCCCACCCATCTAAAAAGCAAAAACTTCAAACATTCCACAACACAAATACCAACTTTCCTCAATCAATGTATGAAAAATGATAAACACAATACTGAAAAGCCACTTCTTAGCTACAAAAGGAGTTGTCATAAAACAATCTCTTCAAAAATAGATCAGTCAGAACTAATGGCATTAAATCAATTGAGTTTGACATCTAATGAAATCTAGCACTCAAGGCAAACTCAATCAATCCACTAATTTGCCAAAAAAATCAAAAGAAAAAACAAACGCTTAAGGATATTAAATTAGGTTGATTTCTCCAACACATCTAGGGCAAATCTAAGCTATGTCTAGCTCCAAAAATGTCAAAAAAGTGATTTATTGTATATGGAATAAAATGCAGAACATATACAAAAGGAGAGAATGAAAAAGGGTACCTAATTTCAATCTGAAGATCTTGTTCTAAAGTATATGATGCAATTTGTTGAAGAGGCATTGGTGCCTGTTGATTGCGATCACGTCTCCATACCTGCAAAGATCATTAATCATGGTGAGACCACTTGAGTTATACTTATTATGGATCATACCAAAGGTACACTTAGACAGCATCAAAGTACACTACAATAATACAAAAAGTACATTAAACATATAAATAAGGTGCATAAAAACTATACTATGGGATTATACCAAGGGTGCACTGAGATATATCAAAGGTACACTTAGACAATATCAAAGGTACACTAAAATTATATCAAAGGTACACAAATTTTGGTGCATGTTGATACATAGTACCATAGCGAAGTAAACACAGTAAGCACTCACCGCCCTAAGCACTCGCCGCTCCATAACCTCAGCCGCATCCACCACCAGCCTCAGCAGCCCCTTGCCACCAAGCCCTAATATTTGTTTCTCCACAATACTTTTACCATTTCACACTTAAAATATAACAAATTAAGAACATCGAATTGTAATCCAGATCCACAACAGAAAAATATAACAAATTAATGAATTAATGAATGTAACAACAAACCACAAAAAAAAGATGGAAAATTACATACCAAGATCGAACAAAATGGTTCAAAACTACATATAAAAAAACATGAATAACATAATTCCATATCTGTAATTGATAAAAATTTCAGAAACAAAACTATACAAATCGAAACTACAATGGCAGAAACAAAATTGAAAATAACTGAAAACAAAAAATTACGACAAAAATCGAGAGCAGAGATGGAATTAATTACATTGCGAAATCGAGAGCTAAAATTGAAAAACAAAAACCTAGATCTGAATTAATTAGCTCCAAATCGTATTAATAAAGCATTAAATTGTGAAAATCAGCTCAAAATCTTCTCAAACACAAAACATTTACTCACATTTAAAGGTTTTCGTTATGCACCACCATATAAGCTAGAAATCGACAAAATCAGCTTTGGATTGTCAGAATCGAGCTTGAAATCGTCTCAATCGAGCTTCAAACCCTAGAATTTTAAGCATTTTGAGCGTCGGTGTCATGCTAGAGTTTCGAGGTTAAATTTGCCAAATAAACATCGCCGGACTTAAGTGAAGTGGTTGAAACAGTCGCCGGATGTCAGCCGATCCGATTTCACGATCGGCAAGCTGAGTTAGCAGAGAATATCCACCGCCATGGCTGAAGGTTATGAAGCTCGTGAATGGAGAGAGAGACGAAACAGTGAGAGAAAAAGAGAGAAAAGACACAGAGAGTGGTGAGAGCTTCAATGGTCCTCTATGGAAGAGAGAGAATGTGTGGTGAGAGCTTCAATGGCCAGAGACCGAGAGCTGGGAGGAGAGAGAGAGTGTTGAGCAGATACAGGGGTTAGGGGTTGGGTTACGGGAATGAGAGAGGTTTTGGAGTGTCTTTTATTAGCACGCGAGAAGACGATATTATCCTTCACTATTTAATTATTGACGCGCGTATCCTAGTCTCCTAAGAACGAATCTGCGCCGTCGATTATCGAATCTAATGGTCACCATTTGCTCTCACGCTCTCATTTTTAGTAGTGCTCTCATTTGAGCCCAATCATATATATATATATAAGTGAATGTTGTTACATGCTAGATTGACACATAAGCATGTCATGTAAGCTAAGCTACTTTTACTATGTGACACGTAAGTAAATAAGCAAATTCAATGATTTAATGTGCTCACACATGGTTTAATGTATTCACACATTGCATTTAAGCATCTTGGTACAAGTTGACTTATTCAATGTACATTTTTAATGCAAGTATCCTTTCAACGTATATGGACAAAATGCATATTAGACAAATTCAAATATGTACGTGTATATTAGCACTAGACAATTATGATGCTCAAGCTTATACATTTGTGGTACTTGGATACACCATTATTATAGCTAGCTAATAGAGTATGAGAAGATGGAGAACTAGATTTTTTATTTTGAGTCACGATCACGTGTTATATTATCTCCATTTAATCACATTAAAATAGTACGAATAAAAATGAGGAAAAAAAATTCAAATGTTTTTGTTCCAATAGAAAAAATTATTATAGTTTGAATCATCGCAATGAAGATCGAACAACACTACAAAACTATTTTAAATACAATAAATAAATGGGTTAATAGTATGAGAAAGATGGAGTAGCAAAATTTATCTGGATGTCCAATAATTATCAGACAAATAGTAAAAACATGACAATATGATGAACTAAGTTAAAAGATTTCATATACTAATAAGCATTTGAGAATAATATATTTGAGAATCAATTTGCCGATCCTTATGAATGAGCAGCTTCATCCTAAGGAAGCGAGTTACGTCGAGCCGAAAGCGAACACGACAGTTAGAGGTCGACCGAGAGGGAGTTCCTCTACCAGACGTGATCCTAGTTCATGGGAGTACTCCCAGAGGGGTCGTGGTCGCCCTAGGTCATCCAGTTCGAGCCGCGGGCGTGGTCGTAGCTCATCCTCATCGAGTAACGTCGTGCGGAGTACTGGTATGAAAACCCATAATTTATTAACATGTACATAATGTTGTTAATTACTTTTTGATAAGTAGTATTAATGACTTTCTATTATATTGTCTTGCAGCTGGACACGCAATAGATATCACTGAATTCTATCATGTTAACAAAATTCCGGGAATCATCATACCTTTCATTGAAGGATATCTCGATGTGCTTGGGGATGGTAATTGCGGTTTCCGTGTCATTGCGGACTACGTTTTCGGAGACCAAGAGCAATGGCGATTGACGAGAGTTTTCATTGCACACGAACACTTAGCTAACCAAGCATTGTACGAAAACATATACGTTGAAGGGGTCGACGCTGGTTACCGCCGTATTATGTGGGACGGAGGTGCGTGTAACGATGATCACTGGATGATAGTAGTTGAGGATTTGTTCCCGATTGCCAACCTCTTCAATGCAGCGATTATGTTATTCGGATACGGCAGCGGAAGGGGGTTATATTCTTGTTACACAGTGCTACCGTTGCAAGCACCTTCGACTGCTACACGTCCAAGTAGGGAAATTGTCATAGCTCATTTAGGTGATTCGTACATGCATTATATCCGTCTGAATTTAGCCTCAGATTTCCCTGTTCCTCCGATATGCGCAGCATGGTTTACTTCCCGTTCTGATAGTGTCGCTGGTTGGGAGCAAATGTATGTTAGGCGAAGAGCACATTGGGATCGTTTAGCGAGGTCGACGTAATTGAATGTTTTGCGTGATTGTTATATTTTTCTACTTATATCATTGTCACATTTTTGTGTGATTGTTATATTTTGCCCCTTATATTTTTTCGTGATTATTGGAGTTAAATAAAACAACAAATTACAATAAAACAAAAAAGGTGAATAAGAAACAACAAATTACAATAACACAAATAAATAACAATAACAATGAAACTCTTATATAAATATATAACAAATTCATCTAGGGTCAATACATCATTTGGCAGCCCGCCAATCTCTCATATACTCGTCCATAATCGATCGAGAACCTTCCGCTTGCTCCGGAGAAATCAAACTAATGAAAGACTCAGCTGCGACGGCTAGACGATTCACCCACTGCAAAAAAATAACAATGAGTGTGAGTTCAGAGATATGTAATACGTAAAAAAAATATATATTTTAGTTAATCACTTACATAATCGCTGTTGGATCGTGGAGGAATCACAGAAACAGGTGCTGCATCGTCACGTATCAGCACAGGGTGGGAGTGACGGTAGTACCATGCGAGGTAGTCATCCGTACATGCTGTGGGATCTGACGTGGATGCTTGAAACCCATGGAGACCAAGAATGTAAAATCCCGGGAACATACGCCAGGCATCAGATGACATCCGTACGGGGTAGACAACCTTGTACGAACGACTGCTCCATGACCTGATCGCTTTCTCTGGCCTAGTGATCGGGAAAGGGATACTCTGTACGTACCCGATTTGTCGTAAACAACGAGCAGACATGTACGGTTCGATAATATCCCGATACCGTAGCCACCCCATGAATACAGTCCTCGGTACAGATACAACCGGGTCAGAACCGTACGGCAGCCACACCACCTACGTAGAAATGTTAAAAGTTACGGTGAAGTAAAAAAAACATAGCAAACGACGAAATAAATCATGAACACCGATAACTAAATGACGTACCTCTGGCGCTCGCAGCTGATCCAAGCGTCTACGTAAGGAGTGCAGTCGAACCACGTCCTTGCCCTCAGCCTGGGCACTCCATACAGACGTACGGGGAGCCACGTCGTCCCCGACAACCATCCGCTCCCGATGAGGTCGGAAGCAGGGAAAGTACTCGTATATCCATGCCTGGAGGAGAGTTAGGCATCCGCAGATGCCCTGAGAATCCCCGCGACTAGCTATACCGAGCTGACGATATAGGAAGGCGAGGGCAGCAGATCCCCAAGAGAACTCACGCGTCGTTCCGACACCGTCCATCACCTCCAACACGCAGGAGGGTCTAATACGGTTACCACTCTTGTCGACAAACAAGGTGGATCCAATAAGTAACCACATCCAAGCTATCGCCTGGTTGTCCTCCATTCGGTCACGGCAAAGGTCAAAAATCAACTCCGTGAGGACCCCACCGCCCTGCCAGTAGCTAAACATCAGTTCATCTCGGGTGACCCCGAGAACCTCTATGGCCGTCGTCTGCAGCTGCCCATCCCGTCCCTCACTGGAAACGAGCTGTCCCTCTACAGGAATCCGAAGAATATGCCATACATCGTGCAACATGATCGTCATCTCTCCGAACGGCATGTGGAACGAGTTCGTATCCGGCTGCCACCTTTCAACGAATGCAGATATCAGGGGAAAGTCAATATGTCTGAACATAATGTCTGTCAGGTGTGATAACCCAGTCCCCTCGATCTTGGCCCTCAGCTCGGCCGACATCTCCGCTCGCCACTGACTCAGCCGCTGACAGACACTGAATCGGTTCTGACACTTCAAGAGACCCCTCGTCTCCATTCCACATACGAGACGCTACGTGGCCCAGGAAGCTCGGTATGACGCTATCATCCACCGGCCCACCGGGCACAGGCCCTGTAACAAACCACATAGTGTCGTCCTCCGCTCTAGATCGTTTGCTAGTACTGGACGACCCAGTACTAACAAACCTACCGCCTCTGCCCTTCACCACGCGCCAATCTGAGGATGATTCGTCGCCAATCTGATCATCGTCCAAAAACTGATCCCCGGAGTAGAAATCGCTACTTTCGTAATCGTGTTGCTCAGCAGTCATCTCCCTCATCCGAACTGCCTCTCTCTGTCTCCGTACAGAGGCATCAATCCCGCGCGTCCTCATGTGACGCGGTCCTGAACCAGCTAGTTCACTAAATAACCTCGGCACCGATTTACCGGCTCCTCCCCTCTATCATTTCACATTTTTAATTAATTAAACAATAATCAATAATAATAATAATATTATTAATAATAATAACAATAAATAATAATAATAATAATAACAATAAATAATAATAATAATAATAATAATAATAATAACAATAAATAATAATAATAATAATAATAATAATAAATAATAATAATAATAAATAATAAATAATAATTTTTTTTTTTTTTTTTGTGTCGGTCGTCTGCCGATCTCGACTCACCCTTGGGTGAGTCGTCTGCGACCGACGACTCACCCAAGGGTGAGTCGTCTGTTGATCTCGACTCCCCAAGGGTGAGTCGTCTGCTACAGGCGACTCACCCTTGGGCGAGTCGAGATCGACAGACGACTCACCCTTGGATGAGTCGCCGGTCGCAGACGACTCACCCAAGGGTGAGTCGAGATCGGCAGACGACCGACACAAAAAAAAAAAACAATCAACACAAATTCAATTCATGGTCATGGTCGCGATTCAATTCAAGGCAAAAAAAATTCAATTCAAGGCAAAAAAAATTTCGAAAAGTTACCCCCCAGCCGCGATGCTCATGGTCGCCGCATCCCTCGCCGTCGAAGCCTCTGTCGCTGCCGCTAGCCCCTGACATTCCGTTGTGATGGTGGTGGTGGTGGTGGTGGTGCCGTGAGTGGTGGTGAGGATGAGTGAGAGTGAGTGAGGAAGAGAGGAAGGATGAGTGAGAGTGAGTGAGGAAGAGAGGAAAGATGAGTGAGTGAGAGTGAATGAGAGTGAGTGAGGGCAAAATTGGAATTTGTTGGGGCGGTAGGTAGTAATTTGGGGCGGTATTTAGCAATTCACTACAATAAAACCCACCACCAACTCCATAGCCCCTGCGCAATCCGATGACCCACCACCCACCCACAGACGTTCGGGAGCCACCACCACCGTTCTCTCTCATCAAACACCACCACCACCACCACCACAACCACCACCGTTCTCTCTCATTAAACACCACCGTTCTCTCTCATTAAACACCACCGTTCCACCGTCCATCTTGTACAAGCCCTCTCTGAATTGAGTACATCTCAGGTACTTTTCTACTTTGCTAAGTTAGGGTTTTCAAGATTGAATTTTTATTCAATTGTTGTTGAATTCACTCATGATTTACATTAAGTTAGGGCTTTCAATATTGAATTTTTATTCAATTGTTGTTGAATTCACTCATGATTTACATTAAGTTAGGGTTTTCAAGATTGAATTTTTATTCAATTGTTGTTGAATTCACTCATGATTTACATTAAGTTATGGTTTTCAAGATTGAATTTTTATTCAATTGTTGTTGAAATCACTCATGATTTACATTAGGATCTTCCCATTAAGTTACACACTTTTACCTATATACTGTACTTAAAATTGGAATCTTTGAAAATTGTGAGGTGAATTAGTGGATAGCTTAGCTTGTGCCTTTGTTTCTCTGTTTCAGATGATTCCCTCTCTTTGCGGTATTATTGCAGAGTCCATAACACAAGGGCTTTCAATTATTATTTTTTCTTCCTTCCTTTGTGTGCTGTCCATCATATATGGGAAATTGCAGCTTCAACTATTTGCTCCCCTGATTGCTATTTATTCAACAGTAGCACATCTCTAGCTTTGATCTTCATGTAGAAACCTTCTTTCCGAACAGAGTTGTGTCCTCTCAAAATCCCCGCAACAGTTGCGTTCTGATATATCTGTAAACCCCTGCAGCAGTTTTCCCCTTTTTGATGTGAGATTTTTTTTTTTTTCAAAATCTTGTAAAAAGTGAATATAACTCATCAAGAGTCCAGTTGTGATTTTTGAATCTGAATATTTTGTTAGTACCCCTTTGGAGACCATGTTCTAGTAAGCAAATCCCAAGTCTACATTAAGTTACATAGCAAATTTTGCCAAACTATCCACAAGTTCATCCAGTTGCCTAAAGCACTGGACGATCTTCAGCTGCCTCGGGTCCTTCAACATTTCCCTACAATCCAAGAGTATGTTAGATAACCTGTGTTTCTTGTTAGAAGCAATTGTAACCAACTTAACAGCTTTCTGACAGTCTGAAATAACATTAATTTTCTGCAATAACACTAATGCTGCTCCAACTATTTATTGCCTCTGATCAGTTTAAGTGCTCCCCTGATTGCTATTTATTCACCAGTAGCACATCTCTAGCTTTGATCTTCATGTAGAAACCTTCTTTCCGAACAGAGTTGTGTCCTCTCAAAATCCCTGCAACAGTTGCGTTTTGATATTTCTGTAAACCCCTGCAGCAGTTTTTCCCCCTTTTTGATGTGATGGATAAGAGATTTTCTTCAAAATCTTGTAAATAACTCATCAAGAGTCCAGTTGTGATTTTTGAATCTGAATATTTTGTTAGTACCCCTTTGGAGATCAGTTGTATTTTGGATTAAATGACTCTATGTTACTAATTTTTTTATGTTGGTGTATGGTTTTGCTCTGATAGCCCCAACTTATAACATCCTACCACTGGATTCTACTAGTACGCTATTGTAATCCAACTGAAAGATGGGAAAGTGGGGCAATATACCCTTAGACATAGCAGGAAAAATTGCGGAGCATTTGGAAATGCATGAGGATTTGCAGGCTTTTGCTGCCGTCTGCTGTCTTTGGAGATCAGCTGTAAAGCAATCCAATTTATGCGGAGAATTGGGAACATATAAGTCTATTTTGCATCCGCTTCTTCATCACGACCACTATCATAAGATTCCATGGCTTATGCTCCCCGCAAAAAAGAACGCCGATGGTCTATTAACACGCCGCTGTTTCCATAACATCTGCCTTAAGCACAAGGTTTGTTTTTGACAAAAAAATTAAAGCCTATTATTCACAATTGAATTGAGACTACAATGCACGTGATTGATTTGTGAATTTCTCACCTTAATCTTTGTTTTTCGTTCTCTAACAACGTTTAAAACGTGGACTTCCCACCACCAGTTGACACTGATATTGGCAAAAGAAAGTTGTTGTCGTCACGCGGGTGGCTGTTATTGTTCTCCATCAGAGGCGAGGACCCAAACCTGTTGCTCTTCAACCCCTTCTCCGGCGTAGAAATTAAGGTCCCTAGGATTCCAAAAAGGCCCTTTGATTATTCACTGGGGTACACCATTATTTATCAGAAGTTTATTTTATCAGCAGATCCATCAACCACCCCCGATTATGTCATCGCTGTCATCTACTCGAATCATCTTGAGTCTAAGTTCCAAGTGGCTACGTGGTGCAGCACTGGAGATGTTCAGGAATGGATTCCAGCGGTTAGGTATAGTAGTTTGAAACATTGTTGTACTGACATTGCTTTCTATCATGGAGAGTTGTATCTCATCGAGCGCTCTGGACAAGTCTTAGCTCTTGGAAGTGGGAAAGCAGCTAACACTCCTCGATCCGTGGCACGGCTTCCGGATCCACAACTGCTCTTCAGTGTAAGTAGCGATGGTCCTTTTGATTATTGGTGCAGTTTGTTTCATTTGGTTGAATCCAATGACCGACTGTTGGTCCTGTTCCATTTTATGAGTGACCACTATCCCATCCTTTGCGATAGAATTCCAGAACCTTTTAGTGATGATGATGAGGACTTGCCCCCAGAAACGGGATATTACTTGCCACATAGGAACATCAACACTCAGTTTTTCCGCGCATTTGAGGTGAATTTTGAGACTGGAGGGGTGGATGTAATGTCGAGTTTGGGGAACAGATCCATTTTCTTGGGTTTGAATTCGTCCTTCTCTTTGGAAGCAAATCAGTGTCATGGTTGCAAGCCTAACTGTATTCATTACACTGATTGTTTGTTCATGTACGGTAGTTGGTTTACAAGCCGGGGTGGGGACATAGGTGTTTACAACTTCAGCAATAGGAAAATTGAAACGTTATATGATGGAAAACTACGCCTTGGAGACGTGACACAAGCTATGTGGGTAGAGTCTCGTGTTGATCACTTTTAGGCCTTATGGTTATGGGTTTTGTAAGGCAAACTTAAGGTACCTTACCAATTTAAATAAGAGCTGTTATAGAAGACACAAGACTGAAGACACAAACAGGACTGGAAGAAATTGCACACTCTGCAGTCTCCACTAGCTAGGATTCAGACATCCATGGGAAATTTATGTATAACTGCCTCGGTGATGCATGCCAGACGACCATCCAATGACACCAGACAGGCGGGTGCTTAGCTCTAGCGAACACAGGAGACTATCTAACCGGTTATTTGTTGGGGTTTTGTACAGTAGAGCAACCTGATGGGGACGAGGTTTTTATGATTTGAGAGCGATTATCTGCATTCGTTTCTGAGTTGGTTTCTGAACAAGGCTAAAGTCGATCCTACAGAGCTGAGGATGACTGCATTTGTTTTCTTATTTATATATTTAATTATTTATGGTTATTGATATTTACTTATTTAGTGTAACTGTAACTCCATGTAAACTAGCATTTAGGCATGACCCACCGGACCACATGCTTGGGAAAAGAACACTATAAGAGCAACAGAGTTTCAACACTGCAAATGGTCCCATATACGGAGAGAAGGCAATGGTGTAGCTCACTTTCTTGCCCATTTTCATATTGTTGATTGCTTTGTAACTCGAAACATTGAGGACTTTCCCCGCTGATTGACTACCAATTTTGGTTAAAGATATTCAGTTGATGAATAAAAATTAATGAAAGTTGGGTGATCAAAAAAAATAAAATATATATATATAGGGGGTGTTTGGATGCTTGTTGGTGGGGTGGCTTTTGGGCACCTTGGATGCCACACAGGTGGGCCCCCTGCAATCTAACGGAGTAACGGAAAACGGTTTGGGCAAAGTGAGGGTTCACTGAGTAAGCAGTGACTAACAAAAAAAACATGGGTCCCAAAAATGACTGCTTTCACCTTTCTTCGGCTTTTTTAGCCTATTTTTTACTTATCTTTTTCTAATATGTACGTTTTTCATATTTCCATTTACATTTTTTCATTTGACATATTTTTTTTTTTTACTTTTTTTTTTCCGAATGCTTTTACTTGTTGTTTTAGTAAATGTTTGTCTATTACATTTAGGGTTTTTTTTTATTGAGGTGAAGTGGAATGAACTGAATACTACTTAATTAAATTTGACTTGAACTAAATATAATTGAATTGAAGTGAATAGTAATATGAATAGTAATATGTAAGAGAAAAATATGCCATATTTTATACTTCTTTTGTCCCTTCTTATTTCTGTTTTGACTTTTGAGATCAAAACTTATTAATTATGATTTTAGGTTATGTCATTTTTTTGTGCTGGTAGTCCACGACGGTAATCCCCACCATTCCTCCCCATTCTCTCTCCTCCCCTTACCCACCAAACCCAAAACCCTAACCCTAACCACAATTTTCTCTCTCCTCCTTTACCCCCCTCCCCTCCCCGCAACTCCAACCTCTGCCCCCCCGGCTTGGCCATGCTAGAGGTTGACTCATCCGATCTCAGTCATGGCCCCTCAACCACCACCTCCCCTTCCCATTTTCAAAAAGAATTGCCAACCCATTTTCATAACTCATCCCGGGTCTCCTACTTGGGCCACGCTCGATAATGGTTTTGATTTGGTTCGAGTATGTGGGCCTTATAGTTAAATTTGGAGCTGCGTTTTTTTTTTTATTATTATAAGAACGTATTTTTTTGTTATTAATAACTAATAGTCTAATAGGTCACGTTGGTCTAGTCGCATAATTTTGTACTTATTGTTATTTCTAGGAATGTGATGGTAATACACTTTGCTCCCAAGGCCGTGGCTTTGCCTTTTAGGTTGTTTATTTGTGTTTGTTTTGTGCAATGAAATACAATCCCACAATCTTTTGACGAGCCAAAAAAAAATATATTATGTAGCATTTTTTGTGTGAGGGACATGAAGAGTATATCTAAAAAAATTTAGATCATTGGTCCACCATAAACTAAGTCTACACGACTTATTTGTAAAAATCATGTGGAAAACAAATGCCAATGAGAATCAACATGACAATGGGCCGAATGGCTGCAATGGCTACTGCTTCACCAAGTCAGGGAAGATATATATCCCACAAATTCTATTGTTGTGCTTCTATAAGTGTATTTTTGGGCTGGGCATGTTTCCTTTATTTTTGGGCCAGCGGGGTGTGGGAGTATAGATAAGCTAGGACCTCTCATTCGTTCATCTCTTTACATTGGACTTACAATGTAGAAAACATACATCGAAAGGACCCGTGTGAGTTATTAAAGCCAACTTTCTTATTTCTTTCAAAGTTTCCAAACAAGATCGATAATGTCTTTTGAGTTTTGACTATATATTAATTGACATCGACGGTTGTTTAATCTTGTGACTAATGTAAATCGGAAAATTGAAATTGAACCTTCAATTTTTTGTTATATTAACATAATTTAAAGTACTTGACCATAATTAAATGGGATTCATTTAAAAAGATGGAACCAGGGCAGATGAAAAAGTAAAACATGAAACTTGAAATGTTTGGATCTTCTGGAGTTTCCTTCTCTAGTGTTTCTGTACAGTGTGTTTGGGAACTTTAAGTTAATGAGTAAAATGAAGCAAAACTAGAGAAAACTATAAAATCTCTAAATTTGCTTTGTTTGGTTGTTAGTAAGGAAAATTGTGGAAAATTAAAAGTATGGAAATCTGTGGTAATCTCCTAGTTATAATTTGCCCAATTAGATTTTCTTAGTTTTTCCCTCAAAATTGATGGAAAATCTGTGGAAATATGAGGAAATCTAAAAAGAAAGCTTCTATTCTACCAGAGATTTTTACAATAACCAACCAAACAAAAGAAAAAGATGTAAATCTCCTATATTTCTACGACAATTTAAACCGATAAGCCAAACAAGTGAAAATAATAAGATTTTCACTGTTTTACTTTTATGTAGATTTTCATAGATTTACTTTTCTATAGTTTTCCTCACTTATAAAGTTCCCAAACATAATGGTAGAGTTCTTTTTTTGTGTCAATCTCTCTCCTCTAACTACTATTTCCTAAAAGTTACCCCGTCTAATTTAATGATTCCAAAATCCGCCATCTAATCCAACGGTGCATGAGAGAAAGAGGAACTATAGAGAAATAACTCTAAAGGATCCGTTTCCAAACTTGAAGGCTTAAAAGTTGGTTGGTTCTTTACGTCAATAATGAACTTTAATGTGTATTTACTATTTACAGAGATAGCTTTTAATTTTTCACACTTCTTAATACTTTTCCTCATTTAGTTAATAATTTTACGTCAAATATTATAGCATCTTACATCTAAGACAATAACGCTATAGATTTTTGCTTGCAAATCGTGAACACATGTATATTAAAATTATCTTATAAATTGTATGAATGTACAATGGGTCCTTGCTTAACCGGTTAATCCCGCAGGTTAAGTGCTATGCTCACGAGTTCTATGGTTAAAAAAACTCAATAATTATTGAAGCTAAAATTATTTGAACCCTCGGAAGAGATGTTTATTATTAAGAGAGATAAAAAAAACATGTTACATTTAAATTTAACATAACACGTAATCAATCATAATTTACTTTTCCTAACACGTAATCAATCATAATTTACTTTTCAACAAATGTCATATAGACCCTTATTGTTTAGACTTTGGGTCATGTAGGCCATCGACGTTGAAAACTGGCCATATAAGCCATAGACATTGTAATTTTGGGTCATTCAAGCCATTGGACGCCGGAGTTTGTTAGTCATTCTTCGATTTTTCGGTGTCCAATGGTTTAAACGACCAAAATATAGAACGATAATGACTTATATAGCCAAATTTTAACGTTAGATTCTAGACAGTTAAAACATGTAACCTTAATGGTTTGTACAATTATTTTTATTTCTCTTAAATTTTCGTAAATGTTTTAGTAAATATCTCAGTCAATGTTATTCCGTTGTTTTTTGATGCCAATGTCATTCTGTCAATGTTTCACACACTATTATTACGCAAATTAAAACAAAGATGTACTTACGCAATAGTCTTAGGCATCTTTTTTATACTGGTTAAGGTCTTAAGGATTGTCTTAGGTACGATCATAATTCTTGAGCTTGTTTACGTAGTTTGTATTAATCTTTGTCGGTTAATACTATTGACTTCATTGTTATATCCCTCTCTCCATTTTCTATTATTATCCAAATATTTTATATTAAGCGGGAACACTTCGTAAAAAAAGCAATCGAGGAAAAAAAATTATTTTACCAAAAAAAAAAATAAATCTTTACATATAGTTCTACTAAATAAAGTTCGGAATTTTTTTGTATGTTATAGTATAATATATATCTTATTCACTCTTAATTTTTTTTAACAACAAACTTCAGGAAAAAGTATAAGACAAAGTTTACTAGAAAAGTAACAAGTATAGTACTATTTATTTAAAATGTATGTTCTCACTATATAAGAACTTTAAATTTTTGCACACACTAAATTTATTTATTAAAGTTAAAATAGTGATAATAAACTTAAAGTATCCAAATTTTTGCACACACCAAATTTATTTATTAGAGTTAAAATAGTGATAATAAACTTAAAGTATCCAAAATAATAATATTTATTTTTGTACCACTTGCTTCGCCGGAGTGTGTAACTCACTCTCCTGTCTAATGGCTTGTATGACCAAAATATGGTACATTAAAGGCTTGTATGACCACTTTTCAACGTCGATGATCTACATAGTCTAGATGAACAACATTAATGACTTATATGACCTTTATTATTTACTTTTCCTAGGTAAATTTTGAGTTCCACCTTTTAGAAATTTTCTTCTCTCTTTTTCCCTTTCCCCTCCCTTCTCGCATTCATATCTTTTTCTTTTCGGGTGCGACTGACCCTGTTCTTTTCGTCGATTCCATGCTGTATTCCGTTCCGTGCCGTTCCAATCCGTTTCATTCCGTTTCGCCCCGCATTCTGTACTTCATTTTGTCTCACATATTTTTGAATTATCCGCGCCGTTCCGTTCCAATCCGTTCCGTTCCGTTCCTCACCGTCCCGCACCATTCCGTTGAAGAGAACAAGGCCCAAAAATATTGTTTTCAACACTTACCTATCTTCGTTATAAAATAAAATCCCCTCCAATAAGGAAAAAAATAAAATAAAAAAACGAATCTCTCCATACCCAAAAATCAAAAAAAAAAGAAAAAGAAAACAATCGCAAAAAGGCCTATCCATCAATTATCCTGATCACATTCACAGTCACAGGCCCAACCACAGTAGAATCCAAACCCAACTCTCCAACCCCACTCCCCTAACCCTAGTCAATCACTATTCCCAAATCTCCACCACGTGTCCTTAAACCAACGCTCAAGATCACCCCATCTCAAAATTACCAATACACCCTTTCAAAAAACCCCTCTATATAAATCCCCCACACCCACCACCGTCCTCTTCATCACATCCCTCAAACCCTACAAAAACCCCCAAATCAATTTCTCTCTCATCAAATCAAATTCCTTCTCAAATCCCAAACAATGGCAAACCCTAAGGTTTTCTTCGATCTCAACATAGGCACCCAGCCAGCCGGCCGTGTCGTCATGGAACTCTACGCTGACGTCGTCCCAAAAACCGCCGAGAATTTCCGCGCTTTGTGCACCGGTGAGAAAGGCGTCGGTAAAAAGGGAAAGCCACTCCACTACAAAGGCTCCTCTTTCCACCGCATAATCCCAGGCTTCATGTGTCAAGGTGGCGATTTCACCGCCGGGAACGGTACCGGTGGCGAGTCAATCTACGGCGATAAATTCGCCGACGAGAATTTCGCGAAAAAGCACACTGGACCTGGAATTCTCTCCATGGCTAATGCTGGCCCAAACACCAATGGATCTCAGTTTTTTATTTGCACTGAGAAAACTTCGTGGCTTGATGGTAAACACTGTGTTTTTGGACAGGTGGTTGAAGGTATGGAGGTTATTAGGGCTGCTGAGAAAGTTGGAAGTGATAGTGGCAGGACTTCTAAGCCTGTCACCATTGCTGATTGTGGCCAGCTTTGAGAACTTTTCTCACTGATCTGATAATTAATTAAGCTATGTTAGGGTTTAGTTTTGTGTCTGTGTTTGTGTTTGTGAGAGAGGAGAGAGATTGTGATTTTCTATCTTTCTTTCTTTCATCTCTGTTCTGTTAGTGTGTGTTGATGATCTGAGTGAGTCTGAGTGAGTAGTGGTACTGGTCTCTGGTGTGTGTGTTATTGCTGTGGTGATGATTGTGGTTCTCTTTTATGATCCACTGGAATAATATTACTAGCTTAATTAATTTCTCTCTCATCTTTTTTAGATTCGAGTTCTGATTTCAATTGATGTTTTATATGTTCACATATTTCTCGTATTTTGTGATCTTTTTAGATTTGATCTGATTTCGATTGATATTGTCAAATTAGATCTGCAACTGAAAATCTGCGCAAATAGGTTAATTTTTGGTAATAGTTTTGATTTATGATTTCTGATGTCAAATTGTTATACATCTGTTTATCTTGGCTTTAAATCTAGGTCTATAAATTATTAAAAATTTGCGAGAAATCTCTGTCCTTATTTTTGTTGTATGTTTTGTAGTTTTGATCATGGATGTCAAATTGTCAATTGTTCCTGATCTGTTTGTTAACTTAAAATAGAGGTTGTTTAATTGAAACTGAAAGGAATTGTTTGTTTTGTTTGATGCGATTAATTAAAAAATAAGGGGAAATCTGTGTCGATTTGTGAGGCCGAGGATTGCGGATCTGTAGAGAGAGAGAGAGTGGAGACTGAGATCATCTGAAGAAGAGGGAGAAAGTGACGAGCGGAAAAAGGAAAAAGATAAAAATAAAAAGAAATCCGGAAAATTTGGATTTTATTTTTTCGGTTTTTTAAGGAAAATAGGATCTTTGACTTTTTCAAAGACGGTGATGCGTTGAATCAGTAAAGATTTTTGATGGAGTCACGTGACTCACGTCTTGACACGTTTACCCTGGCGGTACCGTTTGGCCGTTTCTATTTTGTAGTCTTTTGGGCTTTTGGTTTGGAATCTTCTTTTATCAACGAGTGTTTTCCAAGTGCATTGGATTCGATCAAATAGACTGAAATTGGACGGATATGAGACAAATCAATGATCTGAAACTCACCCAGTACCAAACCTACCAGTATTGATGAACAATGAATGAATGCTATAATACTAGTACGGTCACCGATTGTCTACGCTAGTATAGGCTATAAGATTGTGTTCAAGTGGTTATAAACTTATTCCCAATAGAATTGGGTAAGATAAAGTTATGGGTTCGATTTTTCATTTTTTTATATCCGGTAACTTCCGGTGTTTAGAAATAGTATTTGCTATTTGACCCTTAATGATGCTACTTTAGCGAATATGAGATTCTGAATTTAACATAACGGGAGTATTTGTGATCTTCAGCTCCTCTGCTGTTAGCCTGTTAATAGCAGAGACGGTTTTCTCTTTTTTATCTCTCTTCTCCAACCATCCAACCCCTCTTGCAACCCAATGACTCAAAAAATTGAGAGATTGATCCTACGGAGAGATTTAGAGAACTGAATCTCTATTGTTAAAAGAGCAACAAAGAATCCTCACTGAACCTAGATAAAACTAATCCCTCCGATTAGGAAATTAGAAATTTGTTAATTTTTTTGGATGCGATATCCTTAATAAGGACCTGAATGAAAATCAATTTACTACTCGTAGTAGTTAAGGATAATACAGGAACCAATGGGGGATTATATACGTATTTAATATTTGAGTATGAGGCGTGGTGGCCCATGATAATGGCTAAAATGCACATGGCAGGAGAAACTCCATTAGCCAGTAGGCGAATGGTCCCAGTGATTCTTTGGCCATTATACTTCTAGGTTCCAGCCCAAAGAACACTATTATACTTGGTATATTTAGGATCAATAGAAAAGCCAATTTGATGAATCACTTGACTACTTTCGTGGATTCTACCGAATTTGATTATCCATTACGAGTATTAGGAAACACAAAAATTTGTATAAGACGGATTCATGGTATGAAATCAGTGACAATGTAATATTTTCCTCTCTTTCTCCTCTCCCATTTCGAACCAGTCACATTGAATGGCTGCATGACTTAGATCCGTGCCAAAACAAAAAACAAAAAAAATCCACTCGTTAGAGAATTATTCGTCTCCAAGATGACTGTTGGGGGAACTAAATAGCGACCCTAAAGCAGTAGTAAAACCTAGGGAGGGCACTAGAAAAGGCCTACTTCAAGTAACCCCATTAGTAAGGTCGGTGTAAGGGAATTGAAAAAAAAAATCATTTTCAGAAAAACCTTTATAATTCACAAATTACTTTGCAAAGACTTCTCTCTTTCAAAAAGAAAAAAAAAAAAAAAAGAAAACAAAAGTGTCCAAGTTAAAGATACGTAAATAAAGAATGTGGTGATTCAAGAGATGTTCGCTCACTGGTAAATAAGTTGTAATTTGTACACCAGGTTATGAGTTCAAATCTCTTGTAGGAATACCTACACGAATTAATTCGTGAAATACCCGAGGCCGTGCGTTAGGAAGTGTCCTTTAACCTCGCCAAAAGAAAAAGTCCTCTTTGCCAAACCAAAAAAAAAGGAATGTGGTGGACAAAGGAAGGTAGAGATGTGGCGCAACAGCGGCGAACTTTATGCTGTGCCCCACCCATGCCTTCGTCTTCAATCATCATTTTATGGGAAAAAGTCCAACCCCACGCACTAGTAGAGTAGTAGGGGAAAAAAAACCGATGGAAAAACCAAATGGAGTACTACGTGCAAAGTAGCTAATGCCTTGAAGATAGTAGTCCAACTCAAGTTATCAACGGCCCACCCCACATGGCCCAGATCATGAAATTTGTGTGGACTTAGTTCATGATGGACCAATCGTTCCCCTCTTTAATAGTAGAGCCACCTCATATTTCTAGTCGAGCCACTTCCTTTGGCGCCACCCCTTTAATAGTGGAGCCACCCCATACTTCACCTGGAGTCACCCCTCTAATAGTGAAGCCACCCTTACTTCACTTGAAGCCGCCCCTCAAATATACTTGGTCCACGGTGGACTAAGTCCACACAAGACTAGCTGGGGTATTTAAGGTACGGTCCAACACACCTCAGGACTAAAAGCTAAAAGTTAAGGCATTTAAGATGGGTTGGTTTACTTGACGACGAGTGTGATTTGCGGGCTATTGCATGCGTCTTTGTAGCAAAAAAAAAAAAAAAAAACCCGACTTGTTAAGCTCTCGAAGTTCAAATATTGAAGAATGAGCATCATCACATTCAAAGGTTTTCCAAACATGCGGATGCCGTAGGCATTCGGAGGATATCACTCAGGTGGCGTTTACTTGGTGGTAATGTAATCTAATCAATTTTGTGAGGAGAGATAGAGGTGAGAAGAAGATGAGAGAAGAGAAAATGGTGGTTGATTACATTGCTCAATGTAATCATCTTTACATGGGAAAATGATGAGGGAGATGAGATAAAAGGGAAAACAATTATGATAACAAGGGAATATGTAATCAATCTCCCATCCTTTCTTTCTACCCCACTTTTACTCTTAAAAATGGGTATTACAATGTAATCACCATTACTTTCAAGTAAATAAACCCTTAATGATTCACACATGACTACATTAGGCTTTAGCCAATACAGTTTTTGACCAAAATTTAATTTCAAAACATTTGTTCTATTGTTGGACATCTGGTCTTTCTCTCCTCTCGATCTCTCAAGTTAGATTTAAAAGGGGTAAAAACTAAAAAATACACAATCTTCAAAGTTCAAATTAATAGCAGGAAAATTTCTATTGAATATCTGAAGTAAACGTCTTCCTTATAGAAAATCCAATATATGCAACTAATATTGTAAAGTACGAGTACTATTTAAGTACGTACATCCACTCGATGGGTTGACAACCCACCACCTTAATATATCTATCTCTCTCCTCTATTTTCACAATTCTCTCTCATCTATTTTCAAAATAGCAATTAAAGTAGGAGAGAGATAGACACAATTTTAAGGTGGGTTGGCTATTCATTGGGTCAACAAAACATTTTCCTAATATATTACCCTCCTCAAAATTCTAGATAATTACGCTCCAAACATCAAAATCAGCAAATTAAGCACAGTTTCTCAAACAAAAAAATAAGTCAAACCAGAAATTAGTGAAGTTAAATAAATCAAACTACTTCAAAACGGTAGCTGCTGGTAATTGCCATCAAGATGATTAGCTGCATCTGAGCAAGAGGATCACGTGATGAGTACCATGCCAAAGGACTCGGATTATTCCACATTATTATTGCTCCATTATTTACATTCTCTCCAATTGCTTGTGCTAATAAGTAATCTTGATTTCCCATTAATAATCCAGTGAAATCACCCACATCATCAACATTGCTGGGGTAGCAACCACCATTAGTACCATTCATCATCATCAGATTATAATTTCTCATCATTATGAGCTCCGCAGTTCTCTGATCTTCATGATTGATGATATACTGTTTATCGTCAACAACAGGATAGTTAGGGGTAAGGTTGCGTACATCTGGATATCCCCAAATCCCACCAGGGGTAAGGTTGCGTACATCTGAACATCCCCGTAGTAGTTGTTGTTGTTGTTGATCAACAACAGGATAGTGATCATAATCATAATTTTCCAAGCTAGGCATAGGAACATTCATTGACATCTTATTCCCCTGCTCCTCACCACCACAGGATTGTACCTCTTCGATATTGACATAACCAAGTTCGTGACTTTTCATCATACTTATCCTGTCATTAACAACCCCAAGCTTAGAGTCTAAATACTTAACCAATTCCACCAATTGCTCGACCGAGAAATCGTTTATCCGATCATCCCACGTTAATTTCTTGCTGTACTTTAACAACTCTTCTTCTTCCTTGATAAAAGAGGAGAGATTTTTAGCTCGTTTTCGACGTTCCTCAGTTGTTGTGTTTTGGTACCTTGTAATAATGCTGTTAAGCTTCTCAGTCTCCTTGGGCCAAACATAAGGTGCATCTTCATTAGGACCGAAAATTATGACACAGATTTCGACATCACAAAGCGTTGAGAGCTCACTTGCCTTCTTCATGAGCCCTTTGCTTCTGTTAGCAAATGCCTTTGCAAGTGATTGCTTGTTCTCTATCAGCCCCATCTTTAGTTTCCTTCGACCCATCTTAGTCAAATTTGGTGTCTAGTATGTCTGAATTCTGATAATCAACATGACAGAGAACCAGAAATAATTAACCATTAATAGAAGGTAGTATTAGTAGTATATATACCTAGCATAATGTAGTACACAATAACTATAAGTCTATAAGACTATAACCATATAGTTCACCGGTCCGAAATTAATACTCCTTTAGTAACATCACTAGTTCAATTCATATATATGGCCAAAGTAACTAGTACAATTATTTCTGAACCGATAGAGTGTAGTACTTCGTATATCAGTAGACGTTTAATGTGTATGGACTTAACAAGAGCTTTTCGAGCAGTGAGTCATATGAACATATATATACAAACGATGAGAGGGTGATTAGATAGAACTAGAATAGAAGGTCAAATGATGAAGATATGCACAAATTAAAGCATAAAACAATGCACAAATTAATAATTAAAGTACTTAAAACAGATTATGTAATTACTACATATTAATCATATTTACAAACAATTATATATTGTGTGCCAAACCAATGCACAAATTAAGGGCGCGTTTGTTAGAGCTAATCTGGCACACACATTGCCATATATTGGTATAACGAACCCTATGAATTGAACTGAAAGTTTATGGGAAGAACATATGAGTTTAGAAAAGGAAAAAAGAACTAATATTAGAGGTATATTACCTTAGACAAGGGGAGAGCTAGGTTTCCTCTTATGGACTTTATGGTTAACAAAGTTGACGACACCAATGTATAAATAATTGCTTTATAAGTACAGAGCAGCTATGTATGGTTGCCTCACCATATCGCGGCACTAGTTACTTGCATTTACTAGTGTAAAAGTCGGTTTAATTAGAGAAGGTTACTAATCAAGCAAATAATTTTTGCTGGGCATAAAAAGGAAATAAAAATAGAATAAAAAGATTATGTGAATCTTCGGACATTAATGATGATTATTTCCCACTTCCTAATTTTCAAACCTATAATATCAAATATTTTTTCCAAAATCTTTTTTATTACCTTTCCTAATATTCTCACTGTGAAATCGTGTTCACACTCTTGTTTTTTCTTTTTTGGTGCGGTAATGGTTTTAGTTTTTTTTTTTTTTTTTTTTTTTTGGTGGAGAAAGGGAGGGCTAACACCTAGTTACATGAGTATAGTACGAAGTGATCCGATATTATAGCATGATACACCAAAAGTGACGTGTGATGGCGCGCCAAGAGTATATTTTCCCTAGGAAAGTATAATTGTTTTAGTCGAGGATGAGCGTTCTTTTTTTTTTCTTATCAAAAAAAAAAAAGACGAGCGTTTTTCTTCACACAAAAAATGTCACCCTAGATTAGAGTCTAGAGAGAGCAAAAGCCACGTTGCAACGTTGTCTGTGCGT
Source organism: Tetragonia tetragonoides (assembly GCA_038025085.1). Lineage (NCBI taxonomy): Eukaryota > Viridiplantae > Streptophyta > Magnoliopsida > Caryophyllales > Aizoaceae > Tetragonia > Tetragonia tetragonoides. The sequence continues at coordinate 50,217,116 of CM076145.1, forward strand.
AACCCATTATCATATCACAGTACTAGTAAATGATATCCTTTTGGGAAGAGTGGAGTAACAAACATACTCCAATATCCAAATGGCTAACCGTCTAAGGCCGATTTGGCGGGTGGTTGCCCTTCTCTATCATCATCACTAAACCCTTATGCTGTTGTTGGTACAATCTCTTTCTCTCACCTCTCAAAATTTTCTAACAAATTGAATGTTGGAGCTACGAATAGAGGCAAAGGTCGTCGTGTAATTTTGGGCATTGGGGTTTCATCTTGGATTCAGCTTATGAATATGGCTGGCAACCCAAATGGGTCATCTTTTCTTGCTTCTGCTAGGCCAAAGAGTGCTGTTGAAGAGGTTAATTCTTGTATTTCTGTTTCTGGGTTTTGAGTTTTTTTATATTTTAGCTAATGGGTTTGTGTTAAATTGGCAATTGATGCCTGATTGTCTATGTTGAAGTTTCATTGCTTGGGTTATTTTGTGTTTTATGAATGTGTATTTAGCATGTGTATATAGCATAATTGTATTTGTTGATACTCACATGTAACTGGAATTCAATGAAAAGGGTTTTTATTTTTAATTTAGGGCTGTATATGTATGTATCTGCTGGCATTATATGTGGATGTGTTTTGGGGTAGTAGTATCTGTTAATTTTTGTATCTAGTTAATTCCTTGGGGGATTCACAATTGACCCTTGTTCTTGAGTTTAAGTAACATAGGTTTAGGATTCGCCATGAGGTGGGGTTGGAACTGGAACCCATCTTCATTGGCTGATTATGAACCAAAAAAGAAAGATATAACGCCTGAAACATTCTAGGTCTTAGCTTTTGACTAGTGGGGATTTACAGAGAACTATGAACACTAAGGTAGGTCTTTATGATTACGAAGCTCGCCACCTCTCTAAATGATGTTATATCCTTTAAAAGTCATTGCTTTGAGCAGTAAGTTCATTATACATCTGGATGTTGATTTGGTATTTCTTTTGTTGCCTTTCATCATAAAGGTGCTGAAGGATTATCAATGGCCTGAGCAGTTTCCATTTAAAGAGGAAGACTTCCAGCGCTTTGATGAGTAAGGTTCCATGTGAAGTTATAATGCCGATAGATGGTTACTTACCGGGAGGATGGACTGAACTACTCTTCTGGTTTAAAAAAAGATGACAGTTAACCAATGAACAAGTGTTTTCTGTTGTCTTCATTCCTCTATTTCGAACACAATTAGGTTCAAAGTGGTTGCAAGTAGATCATTTTATGGTCCTTTATCTTACTGCTTGTTTTCCTTGTCATCCTTTGTATATCCGTGCACAAACATGAGTTATTTCGTTTGCTCTGTCTTTGCTTGACACTGTGAAACCTTAGCCCTGTGATTTTGGTGACAGTCTGAGAATCCTATATTTGAAATTAGACCAGCTTGTTTCACTTATTTCCTTGCTACTTTTTCTCAATGGATCAAAATGCATTCTTTTGCAGATCATCTGATTCAATGTTCTATGATTCACCACGCTTTGTTACTCACATTGATGATTATGCCATTGCCGCACTTACGAAGTATTACTCAGAGGTTTTTCCTCCTAGTAACACTCCTGGAGTTAGTATGTTGGACCTGTGTAGCAGTTGGGTGAGTCATCCTATCACCAAAGTTGTCTCAGTCTCTGTTTGATTTAAAAGTACCATAGTTTTCATGCATCTGTGCATTTCTCTAGGTTAGTCATTTTCCGAAAGGGTACAAGCAAGAAAGAGAAGTAGGAATGGGCATGAATGCAAAAGAGCTCGAGAAGAACCCGGTAAGAACTACATTCTGTATCTATCATGGATGTTTTATTATGCTTAGCGTTCGCAATCTGTGCTCTCACATCAAACAAGCCAGGATGAAAATGTGCATGCATCACTTGTCAAACTAGGATTGTATCAGAGGGTTTAGGCTGCTTCCGTAAATGTTTTGTGTACTTGAGAAAAAAGTTGGAGGGTCATAACTTTTCTCTCTTCCAGGGCTGTTATGTTGCTGCTTCTTATATCCTCCTAAATCCTAATACTCATGGTCTGGCCTTTGTTGGGTATCTGTGCTTCCTTGTAAGCTCTTCTCCGATAAAATGCATTCAAAAAGGAAAAAAACGTGCACCAAGATTGACAATCTCTGCAAGCAAGTGCCCAAACCAGATGTTTAGTCACGTGCCAAAGTAAATGGATATGGATGATTCATGGTTCAATTTAGAAGCTAGGACTACATAGGAGACTTAAGAGTCTAATAGTGAACTTGTTATAGTGTTTTAGTGTCGAAACAAGCAGTCTTAGAGCTTGGGTTTAAGGATGCTGAAGACACTCATAAAGCATTAGAAAGCAACAAAAGATGTTTCACAGAGAAGGGAAGTTAGGGTGCATCTTGTTAGCAATAAGGAGGCGGCGGGAAAGCCATGGCAGTTAAACTAAGGTATATGGTTGACTTTTAGTGAGAACTACAAAGAAACTCCTTTTAGCCATTTAAGAAACGAGATTTAACTTCGAAACACGATCCTGGTCTGACTCAGTCAAAACACAGCAATTCCCAATTTAACTGGAACTTTTGAGCAGAAGCATCAAATTAGTCACGTAGGTGAAGAATGATTCATTCACTATTTCCTACAATTGTTAGGTGGGACATCTATTAGTAGCACAAGGTACAGAAAATATGAGTTGTTAACCAGTATTGTTATGCCTGAATAATAATGTTAATCATTTAACAAATCCTGTTATTTTCTGTCTGCAGGTACTTACTGAATATATTGTGCAAGATTTGAATGTTAATCCTAAGCTTCCATTTGAAGACAATTCATTTGACGTTATTACAAATGTGGTATGCACTCCGTATTAATCATAACCTAAGGTCCTCATCAACACCCTTCCCCCACAAAGAAAAAGGAAAAAATAAATAAAATGAAAAGGCAGATTTTATTAGGAAGCTTTTCACATGAAAAAGAAAATTATTTTTTCATTTTATAAGAAAATTCCTACCGTGTTCTTCAGTACACGCACATGGCATCATGAAACGAATATCTTATGTTGTAAACATCTGATATACATGTTTGATCAAGGTTTTACTCTGTTCCTGTTCTGAAACACTCATTTAATATAATAAGCTGTCAACTTTTGTTTTCTATTCCTCTCCAATGCTCTGCCGCAAGTGTTTGCTTGACAATTGAGAGTTTTAACTTTTTGAAACCCCAACTCCCCAACAATACAACAGTGGGACAGTTGCTTGGTAGTTGGTATATATCATCCATTGTGCATTATACAGTGTCATATACTCAAATTTGTCATGTCTCACTCAGTGATAGTGTTCAGGTAAGTGTTGATTATCTGACCAAGCCAATTGAGGTTTTCAAGGAAATGCGTCGGATTCTTAAGCCTGGTGGTTTGGCTATAATGAGGTGATAACTCAACTTTCCTTTTCAGCAAAAATTGATAGCCCTTGAGATGTATGAGCTATAAGAGAAACTTTGTCTGCTATTTGCTTACGAGAAAGAACTTATTCTTTACCCCCCTCAGGCTCCAGATCTGATAGATTATCTTCTTCAGTGAAGATAGGCTTTTAACAATATACAATCACAAACGTAGTTGGTTTACCATTATTGAATTATCAGGCTAGGCCGCTAGGGAGGGTGCCGGTTCTCTGTTATTCTATTACTAATTAAATAATCCTTCAAGTAGTGTTTATAGATTATCTGTGGGCCTGAGCTTTATGTCAAAATTCAAATCCTGATTTCTGTTTCATTTATAAATGATAATGAAAACCAATAATGTTTCATAGCATGGTTCACATAACCCTTGCATTACGCATTTCTTTTTTTTTTTTTTTTGACGGGATTGTGTTACGCAATTTTGTTTGTGCTGTATTCGATACGCCACCCCCTCTTCCCCAGATCCGGCCTCTTTAAGATTTTTTGTTAAATTAAATTCCCATGCATTGCAGCTTCTCTAATCGATGCTTTTAGACAAAAGCAATCTCAATTTGGACATCAACGGGTGATGCTGATCATGTCATGATTGTTGGAGCATATTTTCACTATGCTGGAGGGTTTGAACCTCCCCAGGTAATTAGCTTGTACTGCACTCTAATATTGGCG